>VDFB02000017.1:553656633-554341246 GCA_007258455.2 Sequoia sempervirens
TATGTCATGAGCAAAATATATTTGCGAAGGTGTTCAGAAAGCACAGGAAAGGCCATAGATTTGGAAATGAATGATGGTTGAGGTGGAAAATGCAAAAGGAAAGGGCCACAACAAAAGGATTCAGAGTATGTGGAAACAGATGATAGCCATAGGGACAAACCCTTTGACCTGAATGAAACAAGCAATCAAATGCCTGGGGTTCAAGGACAAATGTCAGAAGCAGAAGGCCTCAATGAGCTTCGTTCTCTAATGAAAGACATAAAATAATTGGAAAAGGAAATAAGCGACAAAATATTGGCCTTTTCATCTCAGACAGAAAAGGATCCTAGTGATTTTAGATCCCTAGAGCCCAACTAGAAGGATAAGACAAGTGGGCTAGAAAGAGGAAATAGTAATCCCCTATCAAACCCTGAAGGATTGAGTGGAGACATAAATGAAAACCTTCTAGCTTTATCCATGGGGATTGGAGTGGAGGGTGAAGAGGAAATTTTGCAAGATTCCCTCGCCCCCAACAACGGCGTTGATGACAATTAGGAAGATCAACTCAATGGATCCATCTCAATAAAGAGAAACAACTAATTTTGAAAGCAATAGTAGAATTGAAGGAGTAAATTGAACTCAATGGCTCACCAACCAAACTCAGAATTGAGAAAAATCCATTTACCAAATCCAAGCGAGACTATGGAAAAAGAAAGTCCAGGGGAAGGAAATCAACACAAGAACTTAGGTCTTTGGACGACGATGCTAAGGGTCAACAAAAGATAACCACCTTACTAAAATTAGGTAAGGGAACCCCCCTTCTCGGGTTGCCATGAGGCTTCTATCATGTAATTTTAGGGGCTTGAATGCCCCTAATAAGCAGCGCTTGGTCAAAAGAAGATTTGGCTTGACCAAGGTTGAAATCATTTTAATTTAGGAAACAAAGCTTGGAAAGGAAGAGTTTGACACATTAAAGAAAAGAGTGGTGGGTTGGAATGCCATTGGAGTTCACGCTAGTGGGGCCTCTAGGTGTCTAGCAATGTTCTGGAAGCCTGAAGTTGTTCAGCTAGAAGTTTTGTTAGAATCAACTTGTTGGAAAAGTTTTTGGGTTTGTAGCATCAAATCAAAGCTTAAGTTTGGCCTCATCAATGTGTATGGCCCAAAATCTTGCATCAAAAAGTGCAGCTTGTGGCAAGAAATAAACATGTTTCTTAGAGCAATGTAGGGAAAGAATTTCATAATAGCAGGGGACTTCAACACAATCTTGGAAAGCAATGACAAGCATGGAGGAATAGGGATGGAGAACAAGCTGCAAAATGACTTCAGTGATTGGGTTATGAGAAACCAAATGCTTAGCATTGAATTTAAGAATCGCAAATATACATAGATGAACAAAAGACTGGGTCTAGCCATGGTAGAAGAAAAAATAGATAGATTCCTTTTTTGGGGTGATCTTGGCAGCTTTTTGTTTCTATTGGAGGCAAATATCCTACCCTGTGCAGGCCCAGATAATTTTCCAATCTAGTCGGAAATACAAGAAGATAGAACTACTATTCACTCTCCATTTAAATTTTAAAATATGTGGTTCAAAGACCCAAACTTTCAGTCCCTGGTAGAGGGATGGTGGAAGGATTGTGTAGTGTCAGGATCAAAAATGTACTGCTTCATCACAAAACTAAAATAGCTGAAGCAAAGAATTAAAGAATAGAATTGGAGCTGCTTCACGAACATTTTTGAAACAAAGTAATTCATTGAGATGGAGCTACAAATATTGAGGAAGAAATAATTCAAAATGACATGAACCAGGAGAGATTTTACAAGGAGAAACATCTGATGGGAAAATATGAAGATATTCTGGCCAAAGAAGAAATATATTGGAGACAAAAATCTAGAGAAGTGTGGCTCAAAGAAGGAGACAAAAACACCAAGTTCTTCCACAATAGCACTAGGCAACAAAGGAGTGTCAATAGGATATCAAGCCTTAAAAGTTCAGATGGGTCCATAGCAGAAGACCCGCAGGCTGTGGCTAAAGAATTTGTTAGTTTCTTCAAAGGGCTTCTAAACAATTTAGAAGGGTTTGATATGCTCAATTAGGATAAGATACTAAGGAACATTCTGAAGTTGGTTTCAGCAAAACAAAATAGGAATCTCAATGCAAGATACATGAAAGAGGAGTGTTGGGTGAAAATTATGTAATAAAGTTTTCAATAGATTACACAACTAGGACTTCAACCACAGTTATGTGAGACATAAATCTCTCCTCTCAGAAAGGGGAGGTGCCTTTCTAACTGCTGAAAAAAGTTATAGTAAAACAAATAAAGTAATTACACAATGTACACAATACTTACGAAGTGGGGGGGTGTGTCATATTCATCCTTCTCTCTTTTTTCAGAGAAGATGTTTACAATGCTTCACTGTTGGAAGTTCTTAATTCACAATAACCTTAAACGATCAACAAGCAGTAATACCAATACCTCTATCTTGTCAAAGCAAAGTGTAGAGGTACCATAAGTGATTAAAAAACAAATAAAATAAAAGGGAAAGCTCACGAAGGCACAAACTCATTCTGTAGCTTTTTCATTGATGGATCTGTGAGAGATGTACCATTTGTTGCATTAGAAGCACAAAGTCTTCTTAGATACAAAAATTCCTTGAACAACATGAACGATTACAAGCACAAAGTCTTGTAGATTATTTAACAAAAGTATCCAAATAGCATGAACAATTACAAGCACAGAGTCTTGTAGATCATTCAATAATAGTGAACCAAACACAAAAACATAAATCCAAATAAAGGATGTAACACAAAGTTTACATGAATTACTGGAAGTCCTTCAAATTTCATAAACTAATCACCACCAATATCAATCAAGTTCAAGAGACAATTGATCCAACACAAAGTATGGTATGCAAATTCTTCCTTTATTGATTCAGATTTAGATTCACAAAATATGAACACAAAGTTTCATAATTTGTTGCAAATTGAGCAACACTTTGTTGCAAAAACTAAAGGATAGCTAATACAATAGAAATCCCTCATATATATAGAGGAGAGGGATGAGAAAATATAGGAAATCAAAGGAGCAAAATTAGGAAAGTTAGGTGAGCTAATTAAGGAAAATATCACCTAACTTTGACCAAGGTCAAAGTGTAATTTGTTTTCAAAACATTACATCTCAAATTTGGTGCAATTGCATTTTGAGAAATGGTATTTAAGATGTCAAAACCTATTTACAAGATGCATAAAGGGAAGCATCAAAATGTTCAACATCAGAAATCAAGAATCTTCATGGTTCCTTGCTTTGGGTGTGAAGTCTTCATACTTCTTCTTGGTCTCCTGTATGAAAGCATCATCTGGACCGACTGTGTAATCTACAAGGGTGTGAGCTCTTGTGATCGACCTTCTGGAAAATGAGTGGATTTTCTTGCACTCGTGAAGATGTGTCTTGAGATTATCAAGTGTCAATCATATATCGCAAATAATATGTATCGAGGCTTTGGGAAAATCTATCATCCTCAACTTGCTACATAACGGCTTCTTTGTAAATCTGGGATAGTTCACTGGATCATAAGATGTCACCTTTAGGATCACTTGATGAAATCTAGAGATAAATTGCATGGGTAGTTAATCAATAGGTATTAGTAGAAAAAAGTAGCATTGGGAAGTGTGAAGTGAGAAATGATGTTGAGAAAGTGTGAAATGAGCGATGAGGCACAAAAAATGATGCTAGAGTGAAGAAACAATGTTCAAAGTGAAAAGGAAGTGATTTAGAAAAGTTTTAAGGAAAAACTGCCAAAAGTGCAATGGTGCTGAAAATCAACACCCTTGCACTTAGGGAAATATTCTTAGGTGCAATGGCGTTGAAAATTAGTGCCCTTGCACTTTATGTGTAAGTTTGGAAGAAATATGTCAGGGCACTAAAAATCAGCGCCCTGACACTTAGCTCATGATGGCACAAGTTGTAAGAGTTTCTAGCTCGATGAAGAATGAGAGACAGGCGACAAGAATGAAAAAAAAAAACCTAAAATCAATTTTAAGTGACTTATAAGTAAAATAGAACAAAAAGTCACGCATTCAATTAAGGCATGAAATGTGGCACTTTCAGTGAAATATGCAAAAGACCCAAAAAACCATGCCTTAGTAAAAAATTGGCTAAGTCTGGGAGAAAAGTGCAAGGGTGCTAAAAATTAGCACCTTTGCACCAAAACAAATTCACTTAAGTGCAGGAGCATTGATTTTTAGTGCCCTTGCACTTTTGACACTTAGTCAATTTCAAAAAAGGCTAGAGTGTTGTTTTTGATAACAACACTTTTCACAATTTCACTAAGTATAATCAAAAAGTGCACAAGCGCTAAAAATTAGAGTATGTGCACAAAAGACTGAATTTGAAAAAAATGCACAAGCAATGAGAAACAAATCTTCTACATGTTTCAAAAAATGACTAAGTATAAACAAATAGTGCATGAGCACTAAAAATCAGAGCTTGTGCACCAAAAATTGACTTTTGAAAAAAGTGCAAAAGCATTGATTTTTAGCGCTTTTGCACTTTTGGGACTTAGAAAAATTTACATCATGTAGGACCGTTGTTTTTTGGAGCTTCTACACTTTTCACAATTTTGACTAAGTCTCAACATTGAGAGTTCGCAAAGGTATTCGTTTCGAAGGTCTTCGAGAGATGGACACAGAGGAACTTTTAAATAGACTGTTTGAGACATTGGAACACACTTCGAGGTGGATTGAAATTCACCTCGTTTTGCATGCTTGAACATCATGAACCTATGAAATGAACAAGTTTCATAGGGGGTTATCCATAGAACAAGCGCTGCTTGATTTTGTGATAACAATTGGCTCCTGTTGGGGATCTTCTTTCAACCATTCTTTGAAATGAATGAAGGGAGAAGAACTCCAGAATTCAAGTTCCTTTATCCATCCATTGGGCTTAGAGTCAGGTGATGACGAAAAAAAACAATCTACGAAAACAAAAAACAAACAAGAACTATGCAAATGCACTTATTGAAAATGTAAAAACCTACCTAATTAAAACTAGCCATCAATGAAACCTTCTCAAATGAAACTGTTCATAGGTTCAACAAAATAGTTGCCTTTATTTAACAGATTGCAATTCCTTCCATGATCATTAGTAGCTACATGTAGATGAAGTTTAGGCATTTCTTCATGAAAGAAATGAACAGGTTTAGCTACCTCTGAAAATATATCAGATATACTGTTGCTCCAAAATAAATCATCAAATCTAGACTGCTCATGTGCATCTACAAATACATCTTTAGTTGCATCCTCAAGTTTATCTTCACATGCAGGTGCAAGTGGAACCTCTATCTTCCCATTGGCCTCCAACCAAGCAAGATGTCTTATGGGACATTCCCTTGATTGGTCAAAGACTGAATGCTTCTTACCAGTTGTTACATGACCAACTGATTCATCAACCATGGAAACCTCATGCTGATTAGAATGATCTCCTTCATGTGATTTAGATGAAGATATGACTGCACTGCATATCTCAATATGATGTTCACCATCTTCAGACTTGGGAAAATCTAAATTATTCATAAGAAGGTCCTCATCATGCCTTTGGGAAAATTTATTATGCAAGACGTGTTCAAGTTCATGATCTCGAAACACAAATGCATTCTTTTCAACTTGACTAAGACCTTCGTGCATGTCCATCTTTTAAAATCTCAAGACAAGATTGTCTATATTTACTTGAATTTCAGCAAAATGACTTTCATCATCCTACTTTTCATCAATGGCTTTCTAAGACTGCATAAACTAGAAATGGGAGTTGGCAGCTATGTTTGCTTCCTTTTCTTGGAAGATAATAGCAAGATCACTTAGATTGGAGTCAGGATGCTTCACTACTACTTTTACTAATGGTACCTCAAGAGCAAGCCTCTTCGGAGGTGAAGATAAGTTGTGTTGCTTTCCAACAACAAAATTACAAGCTAGCTGATTTTTTAGGACAAGTAGCTCATTTACCAACCTTTGCACCATAGGATTCATCTTCATGATGGAAGAAAATAACTCCAAAGAGGGGGTTTCTTCATATTCATTTGATTCAATTTTTATTTTCCTATCAAGAATGAGATCTTCTTCAATTTCTGTCACTAAGGTCTGTACAATTGCAAGAGTAGCTGGGGTTGCTCTTCTCAATAGGAAACCAACCTCGGGCACTTGAGCATTTACAAAGAAAATTTTCAAATTCTCAACTGTAGGTTGAGCAGCAGTTGGAATTCTTCGTGTCAACTTGTTGAAGTGAGCAATGAACTCACACATAGGCATTTGAGATTCCTTCTTCAACTGGGTGAGCTAAGCCAATAAAGCATGAGTATCTTCATGAGGTTTGAACCTTCCTTCAAACTTGGCTATGAGAGTTGCCCAGTTTGTGATGGTACGTGGTGCCAGATGATAAAACCAATCTACAACAACATCTTGGAGAGTCTCCACAAATAGCCTTACAGATACATCTTCATATTCAACACCATGAACTCCACAAGTGATGTAGGAAGTAGCAACGTGCTCATCAGGATGTTGTTGTCCATCACCAAAGAACTTGGGAAAGTTCTTCTGTGAGTATTCAGGAAGAGCATGTAGGGGTAGGGCTAGACTCAATG
Organism: Sequoia sempervirens; assembly: GCA_007258455.2. NCBI lineage: Eukaryota > Viridiplantae > Streptophyta > Pinopsida > Cupressales > Cupressaceae > Sequoia > Sequoia sempervirens. Next base: position 553,663,243 of record VDFB02000017.1, read on the forward strand.
GACCAAAAGAATTTCCCCAAGGACCTTGAATAACCATTTACATGTCCTTGTTTAAAACTTGAAAAACTTACAAGAAAATAAATTACAATAAAAAAGGACACATGCATGCTTCAAACGAAAGCATGAGGCTTTAGAATGCTTATCATGTCCCCAACGGAGTCACCAAAAAACTGTTGGGTGAAAATTATGTAATCTTTTTTTTGATAGATTACACAACTATGACTTCACCCACAACTATGTGAGACACAAATCTCTCCTCTCAGAAAGGGGAGGCACCCTTCTTACTACTGACAGAAGCTATAGTAAAACAAATAAAGTAATTACACAATGTACACAATACTTACGAAGTGTAGGGGTGTGTCACATTCATCCTTCTCTCTTTTTCTAGAGAAGATGTTTACAATGCTTCACTGTTGGAAGTTCTCAATTTACAATAACCTTAAACGATCAACAAGTAGTAATACCAATACCTCTATCTTGTCAAAGCAAAGCGTAGAGGTACGGGAAGTGATTAACAAACAAATAAAATAAAAGGGAAAGCTCACGAAGGCACAAAGTCATTCCGTAGCTTTTTCACTAATGGATCTATGAGATATGTACAGTTTGTTGCATTAGAAGCACAAAGTCTTCTTAGATACAACAATTCCTCGAGCAACATGAACGATTACAGGCACAAATTCTTGTAGATCATTCAACAAAAGTATCCAAATAGCATGAACAATTACAAGCACAAAGTCTTGTAGATCATTCAACAATAGTTAACCAAACACAAAAACATAAATCCAAATAAAGGATGTAACACAAAGTTTACATGAATTACTTAAAGTTCTTCAGATTTCATAAACTAATCACCACCAATCTTAATCAAATTCAAGAGATAATTGATCCAACACAAAGTATGGTATGCAACTTCTTTCTTTATTGATTCAGATTTAGATTCACAAAATATGAACACAAAGTTTCACAATTTGTTGCAAATTGAGCAACACTTTGTTGCAAAAACTAAAGGATAGCTAATACAATAGAAATCCCTCATATATATAGAGGAGAGGGATGAGAAAATATAGGAAATCAAAGGAGAAAAATTAGGAAAGCTAGGTGAGCTAATTAAGGAAAATCTCACCTAACTTTGACCAAGGTCAAAGTGTAATTTGTTTTCAAAACATTACATCTCAGATTTGGTGTAATTACATTTCGAGAAATAACATTTAAGATGTCAAAAATTATTTACAAGATGCATAAAGGGAAGCATAAAATGTTCAACATCGAAGATCAAGAATCTTCATGGTTCCTTGCTTTGAGCGTAGATTCTTCATACTTCTTCTTGGTCTCCTGTATGAAAGCATCATTTGGGACGATTGTGTAATCTACAAGGGTGTGAGCTCTCATGATAGACCTTCTGGCAAATGAATGGATTTTCTAGCACCCGTGAACATGCGTCTTGAGATTATCAAGTGTTAGTCATATATCACAAATAATATGTATTGAGGCTTTGAGAAAAACTGTCATCCTTAACTTGAGCATAACGACTTGTTTGTAGATTTGGGATAGTTTACTGGATCATAAGATGTCACCTTTAGGATCACTTGATGAAATCTAGAGAGAAACTACAAGGATGGTAAATCAATAGGCATTAGTAGAAAAAGTAGCATTGGGAAGTATGAAGCGAGAAACAATGTTGAGAAAGTGTGAAATGAGTGACGAGGCATGGGAAATGATGCAAGAGTGAAAAAATGATGTTTAGAGTGAAAAGGAAGTGATTTGGATTTTTTTTAAGGAAAAACTGCCAAAAGTGCAATGGCGTTGAAAATCAGTGTCCTTGCACTTAGGGAAATATTCTCAGGTGCAATGGTGCTAAAAATTAGTGCCCTTGCACTTTATGCGTAAGTTTGGAAGAAATATGTCAAGTCGCTAAAAATCAATGCCCTGGCACTTAGCTCATGATAGCACAAGTTGTAAGAGTTTCTAGCTCAATGAAGAACGAGAGAGAGGTGCCAAGAATGAAAAAGAAATAACCTAAAATCACTTTTAAGTGATTTATAAGTAAAATAGAAGAACAAAAAGTCACGCATTCAATTAAGCCATGAAAAGTGGCACTTTCAGTGAAATATGCAAAAGACCCAAAAAACCACGCCTTAGTAAAAAATTGGCTAAGTTTGGGAGAAAAGTGCAAGGGTGCTAAAAATTAGCGCCTTTACACCAAAACAAATTCACTTAGTGCAGGGGCGCTGATTTTTAGCGCCCTTGCACTTTTGATAGTCAATTTTCAAAAAAGGCTAGAGCACTATTTTTGACAACTACACTTTTTACAATTTCACTAAATATGAACAAAAAGTGCACAAGCGCTAAAAATCAAAGCTTGTGCACAAAAGACTGAATTTGACAAAAATGCAAAAGTAGCGAAAAAAAGGGCTTCTACATGTGCCAAAAAATGACTAAGTATAAACAAATAGTGCACGAGTGCTAGAAATCAGAGCTTGTGCACCAAAAACTGACTTTTGACAAAAGTGTAGAAGCATTGATTTTTAGCACTTTTTCACTTTTGGGACTTAGAAAAATTTACATCATGTAGGAGTGTTATTTTTTGGAGCTTCTACACTTTTCAGAATTTTGACTAAGTCTCAACATTGAGAATTCACAAAGATATTCGTTACGAAGGTCTTTGAGAGACAGACACAAAGGAACTTTGAAACTGATTGTTTGAGACATTGGAATGCACTTCAAGGTGGATTGAAATTAACGTTGTTTTGCGTGCTTGAACATCACAAACCTATGAAATGAACAAGTTTCATAGGGGGTTATCCATGGAACGAGCGCTGCTTGATTCCGTGATAACAAGGAGATAAAATTGGCCCTTTTTTAGCTTCATTCAGACAAGGATCCTGGTTCAGATGGTCTTCCAGCCAATTTCTTCCAAATATTTTGGCACTTGTTGGGCGATGAGTTGACCGGAGCAATAGATGCAGTATGGAATTCTGGCTTTCTTCTCAAAGAGGTAAACAATACCTTCACAACTCTAATTCTGAAGAAAGTGGTGTCAAGCTCTCTAGATGATTATAGGCCAATAGTGTTTTGTAACACAATCTACAAAGTGATGACAAAGGCCATAGAAAGTAGACTAAAAGTAATCCTCCCATCTCTAATAGCAGAAGAGAAAATAGGTTTTCTTCCTGGACAGGCAATTTTGGATTGGATAATCACAAGAGGTAATCCACTTAGCTCAGTTGAATAAGCAACCAAGCATGATAATAAAATTGTACATAAGGAAGGCCTATGATATGGTGGACTGGAGATTCTTGATCAAGGTCTTGGAAGCCTTTGACTTCAATAAGCGATGGTTAAACTGGATCTTTTATTATATCTCCATGCCTAGATTTTTAGTTTTGGTAAATAGATCCCCAGAAGGCTTCTTTGAGGTATCCAGAGGCTTGTGTCAAGGAGACCCCATATCTCCATTTCTATATATTCTAATGGTTGAGGCTTTAGGAAGAGCACTAACCCACAACATTAATAAAAATAAAATTAAAGGGATTAGTGTAACAAGCAACCTCCAAGAAATCTCCCATTGACAATTTGCTGATGACACCACCCTAATGGGAGTAGCCAAGAGAAAGGATGTGGTCCATCTAAGATCCATTCTTGACAGACATGCCAAGGTGTCAGGACAAGTAGTGAATAAAAACAAATGAAAAGTTTTCTTTGTCAACACACCTCTACGAAAAGAATAGCAGATTCTGAGAGTTGTTGGGATTAAAAAGGGAGAGCTACCTTGCACATACCTAGGTGTCCCCTTGACCAAAGAATTTAGGTTGATTTTCCTTTAGGATCCTCTTAATCTCAAAACTAATGCAAAATTGTCTGCTTGGGAAGCAAAGTGGTTAACTTGGGCTGGAAGAATCACTCGTATCAAAGCTGTTCTATTCATGCTCCCCATTTACTTAATGTCAATAATGAGCCTCCTAGGTGGATGTGCAACAAACTTAACGAAATTGTATAGAATTTTTTTTGGCAGTGTATGAAAGAGAAAAAGAAAATTGCTCTAATTGCATGGGAGAAATTATGTAGGAGAAAGGAAGAGGGTGGCGTAGGCTTTAAACATCTGGACCTTCAGAACAAAGCCTTAGGAGCGAAGTTGGTTGGGCGAATGCACTGCCAGCCCCAGAGTAAATGGGTTAAGGTCCTCAATTAGAAATACTTGAACAATGAAAATGATGGAGATATTTTTTTGATCTCTAATCCTCGATAGGATCCTGAATCTAGAATTTTATACAAAATTGCAAAAAAGTGGTCTACAACCATCTCTCCTAGGATGTGCATGATGGAATTAAAGCTTAATTTTGGGAAGACTTGTGGTCTGGTCTCCCAAGCCTAGACAAATTATTGGAGGGTGGGGAGACCAAACGTGTCTTGAAGCAGCTATGGGGTGACTGAGTTAAGGACTACATAGATGTAGAAGGGGACAGTATGGGACTTGTTTGGAAGTGGAAGGACTTTACAAAACTAGGATTACCACAGGATGAAGTCAAACTCCTAACGAAGGTGCTAAAAGATTGATCTCTAATTCTTCGTAAGGGAGTTGTGATACGCTGATATGGGCAGGAGCTAAATCTAGTGCATATAATGCAAGAGATGGCTATAAGATGCTATATTTGGAGAGAGAAAGGACTATGGAAAATCTCCCTCTACACTTGGTATGGAGCAACACCTGCCTCCCGAAGGTAGGGACCTTTGCTTGGGCTGCAATGCAAAACAAGATCCTTATGATAGAGAAGTTTCGTCACCTTGGATTCCATGGGCCATCAAGGTGTGTTTTATGTGAACAAGTTGAAGAGACGATGGACCATCTCCTCCTTGGATGCCCCTTTGCTCAAGAATGTTGGGATGCACTTGTATGTTGCCCATCGACCTCCTCAGCTAGATGCAGTCTTGGCCTTTATTAAACATACACTCAATTTATGGGGATATTTGGATGATCAATCCCTCGATTGTAATATGGGAGCTCTGGAAAGAATGAAATAGGAGGTTGTTTCAAGACAAAAGGATGAGTCCAATGTCGCTCATCAGCAAGATTAAAGCCTCCCTAATAGAAACAATAAATGCTAAATTGGAGTTGGGTGCAAATAGGGACAGGTCATTCTCAGAATAGGACTCCAAGCTTCGTGGTGCTTGGCCCTCCCTTAGAATACCGCAATGGGTCGATCGTGGGGGAAGTGAGGCTATGAATGCTCAAGCCTTTGCAACTTAGTCTCCTCCTCATGGATGACACAAACTGAATTTCGATGGGGAATCCAAAGGAAACCTAGGCCCTTCAGGTGCTAGTTGCATTATCAGGGATTCTTAGGGAAACATAGTCTCCTCATCAGCTTACCACCTTCCAGAAGGATCAAATAATGAAGCAAGATTCTGAGCAGTGATTCATGGAATGACTCTTTGCAAGGAACTGGGACTGAAAAAGATTTCCATTGAAGGAGACTCAACATTAGTCATAAATGCCTTAAGAAGTGGAAAGGTAACAAATTGTAAACTCGGAGCTTTACTTTCCAAGGCCTTAGAACTTTTTCCTTCCTTTGAAAGCACAACAATAAATCACATATATAGAGAAGGAAAAAAAGAGGCAAACACATTAGAAAATGAGGGGGTTGAGGCTAAACAAATACTAGCCCATATGTCAACTGACACCACATAATCTAGCCCAAATTTGGCTAGATCACGTATATGGGCCTTCCATCGGAGCCATGGGTGAATAAGGTGTCTTCCGCTGTCATTGAGCTCAGGGGCAGAGCAATTAAACTGCAATAATGGATGTGTTAGAGAGAAATGACTAGATAGATCGGGATGGCAAGAAATTTGAGGCAGTGGTACAGGATTACTGTCAGCATACTCGAAGAAAGAAAGATGATGATAGGAAGTGTCCTCAGTGAGTAAGTTTATTGAGAATAATGGAGGTCATTGGTACTGTTACTCATGCGGAGATCAGGAGCTGAGCAAAGGAATTGAATGAAATTCAATTGAGAGGATGACCTGATTTATTGTGGTTGGCTTATGCATTAATGAGCATTGGAGGCCTGATGATCTATATAGCTAAAGTCTGGGAATTGAAATGCACACTTGAAGATGGATGCTCTGATCAAACTGAAGAGCTTGAAATATGAGGGAGCCTTTCTTGGCTTCGTCTCAGACTAGAGGCTAGCAAAAATTTGTTTGAACAAGGACATTCTTTGTTTGGAGGCTGTGAGAATGGTGTTAGGGAGGAAATAATGTCTTTCACGGAATAGAACCAAAGCGAACTCAGACATTTCGTCCCACTTTTTGGCTTCCTTGTTGGACTTAAATCTGCCAAAGGTCCACTGCTTGGTTCTCCTGCGAGTGGTGTTCAAGGCCTTTATTATATTGGAAGACATTGACACCGTGGCCATAACCCAACTAGGTTTGGGGATTCCATGGCCAGATGACATTGAATGAATGTTTCGACTAGGTGTGGAGGTTGATTGGCACCTGTTCATACTAGGCTTAAGCGCCGAAGAGCTTCAATGATATAGGCACTGGGCGTTGATGGGTTCCTCGTTCCTTGGTCACAGACTGGGTTTGGTTGAAGTTATGGGAATCAATTGGTGCCATGAATTTGCAAAGATTGTGGGAATGGGTGAATTCTATAAAGAGGACGACTAAGGTTTGACGGTGGCTTTGAGGGCTGATTTTTTGATACGTTTTATGTAAATAGCGCCTTGTGTAGGAAATGTAATGCCTCTTTTAGAGGGAGATCAAAATTTTGTTTGTTGTATCAACACATGTATCTAAAATGCCTCAAGCATTTGCTTCGCCACCTCAGAGAGCAAAATCAATGTAAATTTTTTTGATAATATTAATATAAAGCATGCAGCCTTGGTTGTGTATTACGAATCAAAATAAAATAAAATAAATTATTTTATCAATATGAATTTATAAAGTTGAAAATGCACTAATTAAAAAAATATCATGCTCAAGAGAAATAATTTTTAAAATTTTAAAGTTAAATATTTTAATGTTCAACTTAGAAAAAAATTATAAATAATTTTAAAAAAATTTATAGTTAAATATTTTAATATTCACTTTAGAAAAAATTAATTTTAATTGGTTCAAAATCAACTTATTAATAACTAATTAACAAAAATCAATTCAATTTTTTTATTTAATTTAATAGATGATAATAAAGATGTGAATATGTAATATTTTTTATCATTCAAAGGAGTTTTTAGCATAATTCAACATAGAGGAGGACACAAATGGGGGACTTCCTCCCCAAAAAAACACCACAACCAGTGCAACGGGACCCATAAACAGGAATCAAAGACTAGACTAAGATTTGCTCCATTATTTATCTATCTACATGCCTTGCTCCACTTTTAGATTGGGAGCCAAGATGCAAGTTGAAACTTACTCCATTTTTCTTCTTTTTCCTTTGTGCCTTGTTCAGTTTTCTTTAGACACCTAACACATATGATCTCTTTTATCTTGGGAATATGTAATATTAATTAAATAATAAAAATATTATTTAATTAAAATAGAAGATATGAAATTGGTTGAATTAAGATGAATTGATGGATGCGATCAATTTTAAATGTCTATAATATAATTTAATAATAAATAATAATTGTTAATATTAAATATATTATACATCATTATATAAATATATTAATAATTATTGTTGAATATTTTTAATATCAAGTTTATCATATATCATTATTTAATAGATTAATAATTAATATTATATATTATTATTGCATGTTTTATATTTTCTTTTTCAATGTGTCATACATTTCTTATACATATAAATTTGGACATAAACATATATAGGTAATAACTTATAACTTGTTTTGAAATGCTCCAAATTAAATTGAAAACATTATTTATTTTTTTATTTTTTTATCGGTAAACACTGCAAGGGGTAGCACCCTATATTGATTTCTGAATTTTTTTACAAGAGTAGTAGTAGAAAATGTCGGTTGGTATTTTCTGTATTATTGACCAACCAGTCCATGAAGATACCAAAACATGGTGGACAGACCAAAAAGGCACCACCATCATCGACCTCACATTGCTTCAGGTATGCCTTATAACTGGCGATAGTGGGACAGTTTGGGCCATAGTTCTTGTGAGCCGGATCATTAGCTTTTTCTTCTGGGTCTCGTTGGTCATTTTCCTACCATTCCTCTCCTTCACCCAGTCCCCAATCCTGGACATCATCAACATCAAACTCGTCCTCAAGCTCCTCATCCTCTATGTACCTTCTAACCCAACCCCTAGGCAGATTTGTAGTTAGATTCACAGCTCTGAGAAGGAAGAAGATATTTCTATCCCTTTCTGCCCATAATTTTTTAAAACCTTCTGGATCAATGGTGCAAATTAGAGGAAATTTCATAACCTCACGACCTCTCACACACGTCATATAGTAGTTTTGTGGCATGGGTATGTTCCTTTCATCATCCACATTGTCCAATGCTGCATCAATTTCACCCAACCATGTATATTTAAAAATCATCTAGGTCAATTTTTTACCTAGAGCCTTGGAAACTCCCATGTGAAGGACAACTGCAAGAAACATTTCCGGTATGTCTATGTTGGCTCTCGCTCTGTGGTAGGAATTCAGGAATTCAGGACCCAACACATGCTTAGTGGCCATTAGGATGAACAGATGAGAGGATTGAAGAAGGCCTTGCAGCCATTTGTCCGTGATTTCCCAGTGAAAATTCTGCATTTGTTTGATCGTTTCCAAAGCCAATGGCATCTCCATTGCTCTCCTTTATCCACACCTTCCAGAAACTTCTACTCTATACTCGTTAGGTGCCTTTGTGATAGAAAATGCTATGAATGCCTTGTAAGCTGCTTGCTTAACTGCACATGAGAGCTAATGTACCGAGCACCGCCTACATGTGTGACAAATACATCTGCGAATGTGAAGAATACTGATTCCCATATATGAAATTAATGCAATAGTCAGTGTCCTTATGGGGGAATCATTTCCACAATTTAGCTTTTTGAATTATGATTGTGGCGTCATCCCATGACTTGTCAAGAATGACGTGAGAGAGTGTCCTTACCTTCCATAGGTTTTGGGGCCACCAAAGCAATTACTGGTTTAAAAAATTTCTGATAGAGTTTCCTAGTCCTTAATCCTTCGAAATCCTAGCTAGCCAAAGCTGAGGCAGCTTTTTCCAGCTCAGCTGCTTTGGAGTTACCTTCCCTGTATATGTGACTAACTTTGAAGGCTGCAAATTCGTTTGACAATTCCTTGATCTGCTATAGCAAATGATTTAATTTCCAATTAGGAGTGGATCCTTTACGAATTGCATTGATAGTAATTAGAGAGTCACCTTCTAAGTAGATCTAACTGAAGTTTAGATCTCTACCTAGCTGCAAGCCAATTGTTGTCGCTCTAAATTCTACCTCATTGTTTGTGCATCTACCCGAAGGAACTGATTTCACTGCTAGTACCTTGCTATCAGAGTCTCGTGCTATACAACCAGCCCCACCCGGGCCAGGGTTGCCTTGCGCAGTGCCATCGAAATTGATTTTTAACCACCCTAAATTAGGGGCTTGCCACCTAGTCTCCTCTCTTGATGCTTTTTTGGATTGAAGGGAGTTACTCCCACTTAGTGTGGGTGGTTTAAGACCCAGGAAGTGTTTGATCAAAGTGTCATCCTAGCTAGTGAAAACATTGTGTTTAGCTTCCTTATGTCTAGCAACCTCATTGACCAGTTCCACTATTGCTCTTTCAATCTTGTCCCATAATATGTCCTTGTTCAATTCCTTTCCTTGAAATATTCTCTGGTTCCTTTCCTTCCATAGTTCCCATATTACTATGGATGGGGTGATTTTCCAAATGCTGTTAAACACTGCTTTGCTACTTTTTCGAGGCCAGATCTTAGACCAGGTTGCAAGATCATCTGACATTGGACATTGAAAATTAAGCTTGTTTCTCACACAATTCTAGCATTCTGATGCATAGGGACATGACAACAACAAGTGGTCTGTCGTTTCCAAGTGAGCTTTGCAAAGACAACACCTCCCTGGGCCTTGTATTCCAAATTTAGCCAATCTATCCTCCATGAGGATTCTTTTTTGAACTGCCAGCCATGCAAAAACTCCTGCCTTAGGCAAGCAGTTGTTTCCCCAGAAAAGTTTGCTTGGCCAATCCTGATGAGCTATTGCTATTTCCTTGGCCTTATATCCTAACTTCACTTTATAGGTCCCATTAGTGGATCCACACCACCTGATTTAGTCTTTCCCATTAGATGGGACAAAGAATCTTTCTTTGAGGATTTTGGACAAAATTTCTTTCTAAGGTTGTGGGGCATTGAGGGTTTGAAGATCATGCCAAACCCAACATGTGCTTCCTTGGTTAGGGATCTTCACACCATAATTGGCAACCTTGTTACCCCATAATCTGATAGTTTCCTATTTTATCTCCTCCAAGCCCTGAATGTCACCAATTGGTGCTTTCCCACCCCAAGAGTCATGCCAAAATGAGGCACTATTACCATCTCGGACTTCCCATGTGACATGATCAGATATAATGTCTCTACATTCAATTATGAAATTATAGATTGCAGAACCTCTCGGGGGATTCAATACTGTGAGGATTCTATTTGGGTCATCTGAGTCAAGATACTTTCTTGTCAATACTCTAACCCATTTTTGATTTCCTTTAGTGTGGATGTCTCAAAAACTAATTTGGCACCCATGGCCTGATTCATAAGGGGTAGTTGGTGTAACCCTGCACCTCCAACTTTCTTGGGAAGGAAAATCTTGTCCCAAGCCAAAAGAGGAAATTTTTTTTGCTCCCCCGAACCACTCCAAAAGAACCTCCTGAAGATTTGAGTGAGAGCATCTTTAGTAGCTTTGGGGAGCTTAAGACAAGACATCAAGTAGATGGGGATTGCTGATAATATAGATTTAACTAGCAAGAGTCTACTAGCTGATGAGAGCAATTTACCTTTCCAAGTGCTCAGCTTGTTCTTGTAGCTTCTAATTAAATTTTCCTAGTAACTATTTTTGTTAATGCCTGCGAACAATGGGATTCCCAAATAGCGACCTGGAAGGGAGGAAAGTTTCAGATTTAGGATCCTTGCAATATCCCTTTGAAGACTTGGCTGAGTATTTAAAAAGAAAATCTCTTATTTGTCCCAGTTGATGTTTTGACTTGATGCTTTACAATAGGTATCTAGGAAATTTTTGATCATTCTTGCTTCCCTCTGACTTGCTTCACCCATTAGTACTGTGTTGTTTGCAAATTGTAAGTGAGTTGAAGGTTCCATTCCATTTGCAACATGAATTCCTTTCCATTTACCTTCCTCTCTTAGTCTTGTGATCCCCCTCCCCAGTACTTCTGCCATGATTATGAACAGAAATGGGGATAATGGGTCTCCCTGCCTAAGGCCCTTGGATGAAGGGAAGAAACCATTTGTTGTGCCATTAACCAGTACCAAGAACTTCGGAGTTGAAATGCAGCTGCTAACCCAATTTATCCAGTTTGGGCTAAAGCCAAATTTGCCTAATACTTCCAGAAGGAAACCCTTGTCTACCATATCATATGCTTTGAGAATGTCTAATTTTAGGAGCATGCATGCCTCCTTGATTTTCTTGGCTGTGTGGATTGTTTCATGTGCTATAATGATGCCTTCCACTATGGATCGACTTGGAGCAAAGCCACTTTGTTCTTCAGAAATAACTTCCTTGAGCACATTCTTGAGTCTATTAGCTATTATCTTTGTTACCACTTTGTACACAGTGTTGCATAGTGCAATAGGCCTGAAATCACTCATAGATTGAGGAACTTTCTTTTTAGGAATTAGTGCCAGGAAGGTGTGGTTTATCGCCCCTAGCATAGTCATTTTCTTTCTGGATTCTTCAATAGCTGCACCAAGGTCTTCTCCAACTATATCCCAGAAGTTTTGGAAGAATTCGATAGGGAAGCCATCTGGACCTAGGGCCTTGTTTGGATTCATTTAAAAAATTGCCTCTTTGACTTCTGCTAGGGATACTTTTGGATAGAGAAATTTGTTTTGGGACTCTGAAATGATGGATGGAATTGCGCCCAGTAAATAGTCCCTGTCACTCCTATTGACGAGGGTTTCCTTGTTTAATAGGGATTCAAAGAAAGTGACAACCTCTTTGTTGACTTCTTTAGTTGATTGAGTTGTATCACCATTGGATTTTTTGATTTCTAGGATCCTCTTGTTGTTGTTTTTTGCTATTGTTGATCTGTGATTTTTTTGTGTTTCTGTCCCCTTCTTTTAGCCAAACTTCCCTTGATTTTTGACGCTAGTAGCATTCCTCTCGCTTGAGAATTTTAGCTAGTTCTTCTTTTAGATTTTTTTCATTCTCAAAGTCTACAAAATCCATGCCCCTGTCTATCACATGATCATTGAGAGTGTGTATTTCTTGTTCTATTCTTGCTTTCTCCTTAAAGATGTTTTTGAAGTGGCTTATGTTCCATTCTTTTAGATTCACTTTTATATAGCTCAATTTTTTGCTTACTTTGAAAAGATCTGTTTCTCCGATGAGCTTCACTTCATTCCACCAAGTCTTAATTAAATCTGGTAGTCGGTTAACTCTTAGCCACATATATTCAAATTTGAACGGGCAACCTTTAGGAGCTTCAACAGGGCCAAAGGAGAGTTGGAATGGGAAATTATCTAAACCAGTGAAGGGAAAGGATTTGTGCAACATGTGATCCCTCCAGCTCCCCCTAGTCACCCCATAAGAGGAATCTGTCAAGCCTTTCTGCAATGTTAGTGAAACCTTTCCTCCTATTGGACTAGGTATATATTCCATTCCTTGCTTGTATATCCAAGAGGATATTTTTATCCAAGAACTCTTGAAAGTCTCTTTGAACAGCCATAGATCTCCTTGACCCCCTTTTTTTTCTGTGTTGTTTAGAGTGGCATTGAAGTCCCCTGCTATAATCCCTTTCTCTGACATTTTGCTTTCTACTATTCTAGAAATACTATCCCAAAGTCTCTTTGTTGTGCAGTTTTTGCACACACGCCCCACTTGGAGTGGGGGACCCCCTTTCTTTTTTTGTGTCTTTGACCTTTGATTTTATTGGATTTATCATTTTGGGGTCTTGACATGTTGGTTTTGCTGGCTTTGCCCTTGCCTTGGGGTTGATATTGATTGAAATTGAGTTTTTGGTCAAGTCCGGGTTTTCATCTAGATCCGGGATTTTCTGCCTCTAGCGGATTTTTCCGGCCTTGGTTCCTTGTCCGTCTCTTGCCAGATTCTCCGATGCCGGGTTTTTGCCTAACTTCGGGATTTTCCGGTCCAGTCGGATTTTCCCGGATTCCGTCAAAGTCCCGATATTTCTGATTTCCCCGGTTTCTGCATTTCCGCGGAATCCGTGTCTCTGCGCATTCTGGGATTCTCCGAAATTCCACTTGGGGCTCGGGTTTCCGGACTTGTCAGAAACGTCTTTTCGCGCATTAATGGCTAAGGTACCTTGGTTCAGGCGGGTATAAGGGCGAATTTAGGGCATTTTCTGATTCATTCCAACTTCGATTGCTTCCTTGTTTTCTGCTCTGGCGATTCAGAACTTGCGTTTGAGCTTTGAGGATTGATCTTGGTTTGTTTGCGCGTGAATTGCTTGAGTGTTGCTGCCAGTATCTCGTGGCTTGGACGTGTTGTCATGTGGATTAATTTTTTGAGCTCGATTTCTGCCCGTCTTGGTCCATGGTATGTATTCGTTGCCCTTCCGTTTGCTTGCATGGTGATTTGAGGTTTTCTTGTACTGGGCATTGTTGAATTTTGGGTCGGCCCGTGTTTTGGTTTTGGGTTTCGTATTTATCTAGTCAGGTTGATCCATTTTTTTTTATTGAAGCCCATCTCTCGTGCCTCATAAGTTCTGTTTGTTCATTTAATTGCATATTTACATTTTCGACAGAATTCTGGGTCGTGTTGTATGTTTGTTTTGGGTGCGGAGTGTGTTACCATGCGAATTTAGGGTTTCCTTGGTGTTTCGGTTAACGCGATGATTTGATCTTGTGTTTGAATGACTTTCACCTCGTTTTATGTTGGCTTCCCCGTCCTGTGAGGATTAGAGGGCTTTTAGGTAAATCCCGAACTGATATTTTAACCCTAAAAGCTTGCTCTGGTTTTAATGGCGGATATGTGGTTGTTCGATTTAGGGCATCGTCATTTTAGTATGGGATCCTTCCTTTGAGTGCTTCTGAGTGTTGGAACCCTTTACATATTCGAGTCTGGTGATTGTCGTCGGTTTTGGGTTCATTCGAGCTTTGATATTGAAGATCTTGTGGTCGCTTCTGTTTTGGTGCACGTTTCGCCATTTTTCGGGTTTCCGAGGCTGTCGCAGAATTTCCGGTCTCCCGGATTTTCCCGGTTTCCTTTTATTCCGCGGACAGGGTTAATTTCCGGTGCATTTGATGCTGTCCGCGAAAGTCCGTCCCATTCGGATTTTTCCGGATTTCCTGTCTGATTGCATTCTTTTGTATATTTCGATGAGAGGATTGATGGAGTGATTGTTAATGCCTATTTCTTGATTACCAAAGAGTAAAATTGATGATTTTCCTTTGATTTCCGAACATATTAATGATTTACATGGCTAATAGTGCTTTGGTGGCAGGAGTCCGTCTGGGTCGGATTTCTCCAGAATTCCGCCCCGAATGTATTTTCCCGGATTATACGATTTTCCCGGATTATTTGATTTCTCCGGATCTCGGAAGATTGGCAATTGGCATTTGGTTTTAATGGATTTGTATGATGTATGCTAACCTTTTGGATGGATATGAGCTTAATAATTAAATTCTAATAATAATTCTTGGATGTGCAGGCTGAATCAAGCAAAGCTGCTGTTGGGAAGTCCAAAGGTGGTGCGGGGGCATCTGCAGTTTCCGAGACAGAAAAATTGAGATTAGACATGAGGAGTCAGGTCCCAGAGAGTAAGATATCCTCCATGTGGGCAGATGTGTCCGATACCAACATTGGTGCCTGGCGTTACGAAGAATTCAAACAGAGAACAGCTGAGAAGGACCAATCGGCATTGAGGCAAGGGATGATGAACTCGGGGTTGGTGCACGTGGCAGGGTTCCCTCTAGCAGTCCAGTGTTACGAGCTGATTTTGGAGTGTGCTAGGCAGTACGCCTTTGACACACAGATGGTAGTTAGCACTGAGGGACGGGTGTTGGCAAACTTCAGTCCAGCCTCCATTGCCCGAGCTTTCAGCATGCCGGATCTCTCTTCGGTCTGCGCCCTAAACATTGACACTGCTCGAACATATTATGAGAACGAGCCAGTTAAGGCTCAACAGCTTATCAACTCATGGCTGGAGAAGCCCAAATCTCACCACTCCAAATTGCCCAAACAGTTGCACAGGGTGAAGTTCAGGCCAGATATTTATGATGCCATCACATTGTTGAGCAGGGTGGCCAGACTCAAAACTGCCGGGGTATTGGAAAATTGGATGGTCCATGTGATCACCAAGATAGGCCAAGGAACAAATTACCACTGGGCAGGACTTATCAGTGCAGAAATAGATAGGCAACTGAGGAATGTTTTGGAAGGAAAGAAGTTTACCATGTCCTCCTTTGTTATATATATACTGGCCGTCTCCTATCCCTACAAGGGACTGACTACGGCAGGAACTATTGGACAGGACATTATCTATGAGGTCTATCCGGAATTGCACCTCAGACACGGAGATTATAGGAGGGCCAATGATGCCTTCACTATGCACATTACCCGGACCCTTTAGAATGCGGAGCACATTAGATTGTCCGATGGGGCTAGGGGGTTGATTAAGAATTACGGGGCCTGGTTCATCCAGTTCCCCACTTTCACTTATCTCCGGATTGATGGATGCCCCGTTGCTCCCTACAGATTGCCCAGGTATCCCACTGACCACATAGTGCTACTGGAGGTCGTAAGACAAATTTGTGAGTTCGATACGGTGGTCAAGAAGGAGAAACATAAAACTGGTTTTGGAGGTGACTTCCCTCTTGGGATTGGCATGGATGTGATGTGTCCTTCCATTCAATCAGCTCATACTGCAGGTGAGGAATTGGCAGCCTATGGATTCTCTTTCCATTCAAAGAGAATGAATTTTGACATCACCGGAGGGGCACAGAAAAGGGCTACCCGGGAATACAGGCACAAAGAGGACTTGGAGGACTACTGGGTCAACATCAAGGATGACCTTGATGCACGAAGGAAAAGGTATTCCCGGCTGCCAGTGGAGGTAATTAGGCAATACAATGTGAAGCTGATTCCGGATCAGCTGGAAGATGATGGAAAACTAGTCCAGGACCACGTATATGAGCCCATTAAGGACAGGTCAGTAGCAGATATTGATTGGAATGAGCCTGAGGCGACAGAGTTGGAGGACTTGATGGCTCCAGTGCTAAAATATACCTTTGCTTGGATAAAACATGAGGTCTGGGTGTTGGAAAATGCCAATGTACCCCTCACTTTCGACCTGATGGGGAATCTCAACCCCATGTCCACTTCTGAGGAATCCGGGGAAGAGGACCCCAAAGGGAAAACAGCCAAGGCCTCTCCTTTCAAAATCAAGGTCAGAAGCCCTAAAGGGACTCAACTTGCAGCAAAAAGGAAACCTATCGGCAAACGCAGGTGGAAGACCCTGACTATCAGCAAGTCCTCGGATGAGGAGGAGGCGGAGAAGGCTGAAGAGGAAGATGTTCCTCCACCACCCAAGAAAGCCAGAACTACAAGGGTGGCGAAAAAGAAAGGCCAGACGACTTCAGAGGATGAACCCCCAATTGTGGATGTGGAAAGCTCTGGAGGGGAGAAGACCAAAGTATACACCAGAAGATCCAGAACTCCTTCCCCAAAGGATGCTGCACAGCCAAAGGATTCTTCTCCAATATTGCCAGCCACTGAACAGGACAAGCCTGTCTCTTCTCCATAGAGTGTAACAGAACCGGAGAATCCGGATGAGCAGGAAATCAGCGGAGAGGCAGAGCCGTTTAAAGAAGGGGCATTATTCAGTTAGGCTGCCGAGCTCGAGGTAGAGACAGAAGAAAGGCACACTTCTCCCTTGGTGCAGTACGAGGACTCTCCGGAGAGTGAGTAGGGCCGCGGATCGCCAGAACCAGAGAAAAGCATCCCCGCTGGAACTCCATCGCCGGTGCTTCCTGAGTTGGGATTTGAGGAGACGGACCAAGGTGAACAACCTCCAGAGAAAGATGATGACAAGGCAACAGAAGAAGAAGAAGTCGAGGTGGCGGTAGCAGAAGAGGAGAAAGCCACAGAGGACCCGGGGAAAACTGACACAGAAGGAATCCGGACAGACCCCGCGGCCCCGGACTGGTTAGAAAAAGAAATAGCGAGGAAGAAACAGGTGATAGTGGAGGACACTCCTCTCGACTGGGATGCAATGTTATCTCAGATTGGAAAGGGGAAAAAGAAGAAGGCTGCTAGGATAATTTCCCGGGTAGAAAGGGATGAGGTGCATAACCGTGTAGTCCACATCGCCACCCCTGTTGCAGATAAAACAAGAGATGAGGTAGTAGGCCAAGATTACAGTGTCCAAACCATTAACCTTGGGCCAGCTTCCCTAGAACAAGACATTGAGGAATTCGAGGGGTCAAGTGCTGTGATTCTGGATAGATTGAAGAAGGAGACTCAGACAAAGAGAGAATTGAAAAGGGAAAATGAAAGGTTGAGGAAAAGCTTAGAAGAGGTCATGAAACCTCTACAGTCCCTCCATCCGTCCTCCTCTTCTACTCCCAGATTTCTGCCGAAGGAAACAATTTCTGGCATAGAGAAGATGAAGGTTTCCACACAAGCTGCCATAGACTGGTTGATGAGTGTTCGGACACAAGGGGATGAAGCTATTAAGGAGATCCTGTCTGTTGGCAAGGATGCAGTCCGAGGAAAAGAGCTGATGGAAAGCATCCTTTCTCAGGATAAGAATGATGTTGATTCCCTGCTGCTGAAGACAAAGATTATTCTAGGGTATGGCAAGGAACAATTGGGCAAGGATGGAATTCTCCCTTCCACCAGATTGGATGAACCGTGGGAATGGTTCGAGGCATTGCAAATCAGGCAGGGAGCCCTGAAAAAGATACAGAAACGAAGAAAGTCCATTGATGCTGACCTCACTGCAATCTATGATGGTTGCATTGCATTTTTTGAAGTAATGACAGGGAGGAATAAGATGGCTCCTAAGTATCTAGGTTTTGATCAATTGAAGGAATGGTGGCATGAGGTTTATGCCCCGGATTCTGATGAGGTTGTCACTGGCCATATGCTTGACGATGCAGCCACATATCTGGCAGTGATAGATAGATACCTGACCAGTAGAAAGGATTGGAAGAAAACCATTGAGCGGTCCAATGAAGGGATTGATTCGATTAAATGCCGGCTCAAAGTTTTGCCATTGCCACCCATTGCTGAGCTGGAGGGAGTTTTCTTGAAGGTCCAAGGGTCACCAGCGCGGAGAAAGGACAAAGGAAGCAGCGGTTAATGTTTATCTCGAGATTTGTGCTTCCCTATTATCATAGGGCATGCATTGGACCGGATTTCCTTGGGGATTGTGCCTTGGCCGACTTGGATGATGGCATTAAATGTGTGCCTTAGTTTGTTTCCTTGGCCGACCTGTTTTGGCGGTTTTTATTTTTTTGTAAAATGTTTGGCTGGGCCGACATGTTCTGGAAAAAATTTGATAAATAGGCATTTTTGCCTTATTGTAAGGGGCAGTTCAGAAGATTTTGATAGTAGAGATTAGCAAGAGCAATAGTTAGAGTTTTAGAATTTCTTAAAGCAGATATCATATTCAGAACAGTTGAATTGTTGCAGCATTTGATGATTAATACAATTGGAGACATTGTGGTTTTCCTGGTGAAATCCTTTGTGTTATCTCATCTTGCATGGTTCTTTTGTTCTATCTTTTACATTGCTTGAAGATCTTGGGTTAATATTCAGGAATAAATTAGTTTAGTTGGATAAATGGTGTATGTGATTTCATATTTGGAATGTCGGTAGCTATCTTTGGTCTATACTCCCAGTAACTATCTGATTGTAGTAGGCTGGTGAAGTCAACCTGGACCATATATTCAAATGTGCTTAAGTTCGGTTGTAGATGCAAGTCTATGATTTGAAAATCTGTATTCCTCAGAAGATTGCACTGTTTCTGTAAGATTGCTTGTGGGTCGAACAGGAATTGGTTATTTGAGATAGGTCCATTCCAGATATATGTCATTTACATTGCTTGTCCTTTCAGTAATTTAGATTTTATTACCTTCCCTGCATCCCTATCTTTTGCAATTTCTTTATTATTCGGTTAAATTTAGGATTCAAGATCATCATATTGTCAGATCTGATAAATTGAAAGGGTTCAGCTTGCTTGTAGTAAGGTCCGATTGTGATTACCAGCAATTTCACATTTCATCTGAGTTGTTTTATGCATTGTTATGACCTAACACCCGAGAGACCTCGGGGTGATTTTCAGTAATTCATTATTGGAGATTACCTTTCAAGAGAGATAGGATTTTGTATTCTGTCTGAGTTGTTGCTGTGCAGAAAACACCATCAACAGTGGTGGACCCCCCTGATGGAGCTAGTCTCGAGGATGATGGCCTACCACTTGTCCCTACATCAAGATCCTATTGCGACCTTGTGACCCCTCTGTTGTGTGTGGTGATTCGTGATTTGCTCCTAGTCCTACTGTGGGACCAAGGGTAAGGATCTCTGTGGTCGGGAGGAAACAACTCCTCATACCTCACCTAGTAGTACTCAGCCTCCCTAACAATCTCAAACCCCTCTGCAATGGCCTCTTGTAAAGATGCACTCTCAACGGTGGCCATAAGTCTCAATGCCACACCCTCTATCTCCACTGCCCTCCATCTGAAAGAATCCCTCTTTTCTATCAACTGGGCTACTTGTGGGTCTAGGGTAGGAGGAGGTACCTGTGCCTGTGCAAGCTGTGCCTATAACTGCACTATCAGACCCTATGCCTGAGCCAACTACCTCTGCAACTGCACCTGCTACCCCTGAATTGTCTACACTTGGATCTGGAGCATATATATCTGTGCTTGCTACATTGAAGAGGTGACCTTGATCACTGTCTGCCATCTGGTATCACTCCTCAGCCTCCACATGCCTAGAGAACTGCCTAAGATATTGGTCCTCTACCTTAGTGATCTCTGCTTCTCCCCTCTGTCATCTCCGCTGTCATCCCCATCGCCATCATCTGAGCTTTCCTCCCCATCTCCACTCTCCTCCTCATCTCCGCTCTCCTTCTCGTCTCCTCCACCAACTACCTGCTCCTCACCTACCACATCCTCCTACCTCCTAACCCCTAGCTACAATGCCACCAAAATGGGAGCTGACTCATCTGGACATGTGAACTATGGAAATGGGTGTGTGTGATAGTAAACAAAGTACTCCTCTGACATGCCTGCATCAATAATATCAGGTTTTCCATCTCATACCTCAGGTTGTAAAGTTGTATACTCTGTATATGCAACCTGATAAGAAATGTAGGGCCCCCATCTAGGCTCATCCTTGCACCGTCCATAGTGTGCAACACCCTGAGGCATCCCCTATGTAAATCCAAACTGCCTCTATACTCACAAGGCCAAAAACCTCTCTATGATGAATGGAGTACGACCTATAAAAAAATAGGGTATACATACAAATGGCATCTCCAACTGATCTATATCCCAAGCCTCACAATCTATGTATGGCCTCCATATCAATGAATCCATATAATCCAGGGTCCATCTCCAGTACTGTAACTTGCCCAGCTTGGGATGGACAAGTGCAATGGAATATGCATATACATATGGCCTACCTGGTGGCCTAACTCTAAGACACAGTGGTCTCGTCACAACAATATGCTCCCATGCCTAGATTTGGAGCAGGGTAATGCCACATGACAAACTTGATGATCCTCTATATACCACCTGGTGCAATTCATGATATAAATGAGCTAACATACAACTTCCCCAGGCATATCTCTGTGGCTGAACCATCATCTGCTTGATGATCCTCCCCCACCCTACTAATAGTCCCTTTGACTGGGGATTCAGACAAAGGAAGCCTCCAATGAAAGCACCCAACACTGCAAGTAAGGCTGGATATACCCTAAAGTCTGCCCATGGCACCCAATACCCTGCTATATGGACATCACTATACACTCTCCTCAGTGCCTCTGTACCACCTAACTCCTTGTGGTCATAGAACACAAGGGCATCTACCACTGGGATCCTCAAAATCTTGTATACATCCACTAGGGTCACCATCATCTCACCCATTGGCAAATGAAAAGTATTGTGCTCAGAATGCCATCTCTCTGCTAGCGCGGTCAACAGTCCCCTATTGACCTGAATAGGAGGCATCGAAAACAATGGTCCCAACTCGCATCCAACTATCAACTACACATCTGTAGGTGTAAGATCTCGTATCCGATCCCAACCTACAGGGAAGTGCTCTCTAATCTGGAGGTTTTTTAAAACCTACTATTTTTGGTCATCACAAGGATATTCAATCACACTCATATTGTCAACTCATATCAAAACAATATATCTACTTCACATCATCCATATCAGTAACCCATATCAAATGACCCATATCAATCAAATTCATATCAAGTAACCCATATTAGACTCCTATCAAGTGCATCATATCATGTGAACCATATCAAATGTTCTATCTAAGAGATTCACATCATGAAATCAATGCAAAATCATTCTATCTGAATATCAAATCAATCTATTCTATCATCATTTACTATTTCTTTTTCTTTTTTAGGAAGGAAAATTTATCAACAATCAAATCATCATCCTATTTGTACTTCAATCACGAATGAAAATATGTTTTCAATCACATTATCTACTATTTGTTTTCAATCGCAAAAGGAAAATTTATCAGCAGTCATATCAGTCATCTACTCTTTGTTTTCTAAAAGCAAAGTTATCAGCAAATTAGAAAACAATTCATCATTTATCAAAATTTCTATCATTTCTATCCATATCAACATGATGACAAAGACAATTTATCTATCTATTGACCAAAGAAGCAATAATACATCATCATTTTCATCATACAACATTCTGTCTAAATTTTTTTTAGATGCGCTACTCTGTGGCCTAAATGCGTTGAAGTTTCCCCTGGATGCGCTAAAATCCCAAATGCGTCATTCTGTGCTTTGAAAGCACTAAATCAAATCCTATATGCGCTATTTCCCTATATGCACTAAATCCCTAATCGAATGCAGCATTTCAGCTACTCGATGCATGAAAACCCTAAACGCGCCATTCTGTGTCCTAAATGCGCTAATGTACCAAATTTTCTATTGACATCCTATATGTGCTATTTCACCTATCAAATGCGCTAATCTGCCTAATCCTTAAAAGCGCTAAATTATTTCCAATATACGCTACAAGACACATGGTAAGCGCTATTTTATTCCCTAAAAGTGCTAAAATGGACTGTGACAACCTAAATTAGCGCCAAAATGCATCAAATATTGAATGAAAATGAAAAATTTCAAAGCAAAGTGGGTTGAATCAACTCACCAGTGGGCCATATGCGACTGGTCTCTGGTATCGGTAGGCCTGCTCGAATCTATGCCTGTGATAAGGAATCTCCATCTCTCTAAGTCACCATCAGAGCACAATCTTAGTAAAGTCAAAAGGTGAAAATGACTTGCACTTTTTACCCTTTTACCTTTTCCAAGTCAAATAAGGTGGGTTTTTGGTGGCATTTTGTTTTTATTTTTATCTTTTTATCAAATTCTGACCTTAACTGGGGCATCTTTTAATCAATTTCAGGAGCTAAATCATTTTGTCCCTCTTATCATCCAAATTTTATCATCAAATTAACATTTTTCTCATCATTAGTGATTTACCTCTCAACGGGGAATCATCAATATCAGACAATCAATATCAGGCACATTTTTTTTCAGGGGCATATCAGTTAAAATTTTCTGACCAGGAGCAAAATCAAACACAACAAATTTCAAAAGCCGGAATATTTTCTTTGAAGCAATGCGTTTCACACATCACTTCAAAGAGGGGAAAAATGTATATGCATAAAATTGGTCATGTCTAGTCTTGGCATTTAATTAAATATTTTATTATTTAATTAGTTTCTCTAAAGTCCTCTACATATGATTAAATTTAATTAATTTAATTATATTGTTCATTCACTTTATTCTTTTGTCATGATTAAATAAATCAATTTTATTTAATTATTTCACATCCATATGTCTACTTAATTAATTAAATAAATACCCTTTATTTTTTTAATTATCACCTTTTTGAATTTAATTAAATCTTTTGATTTAATTAAATTTAAATATTTCTTTTCTCCTATTCAAAACTTTCTTCTAATCCACATGACATTTCTTAAACAATTTAATTAAATATCTTTATTTAATGAAATATCTTTCATATCTTTTCAAATCATAATTAAATATTTTATTTAATTATGAAATCCTCCATTATTTTTCAAATCTTAATTAAATATTCTATTTTAAGAAAATCTTCCATCTCACCAATAAATGAATAATGAATTTGATAAATTCATTATTTATCTTCAAAATCTTTCCAAAATCTCAAAAAAAGATGATTTTTACAATTCATCTTTATCATCTCATCTTATCTCTTCTATGAAAAAAGAAACAAACCCTACTTTCTATTTTCTTCTATTTTATCTCTCCAGTCTTATCCATCTTCGACCATTTGATCTGCTAGGAATTTTCACAGCCGTTGATCACATCAGCCAATTAGAATCTTTTAAAAACCCTATAAATATCCCTATGAATCCAAGCATTGGTTACACACAACACACATGTACATTAGAGCTTACTTGCATTCTAGCATTCTACCATTGTTATTATTAGTTTTAGCATTCATAACATTTTCATAATCTTCAATTCTAACAATCATGTTTAGTTTAAGCATAATCATATCTTAGCATAACACACATTCACCTTCAATCTCGTTCTCTAGGAAGACCGTTTGTTGAGCCTAGCACACAATATAAGAGCAAGCTGGAATTGACAAAAACACTAGAGATAGATGATGATAGGACGACATCAACGACATAATACTGAGTTTGCATTCCTTGTATTTGATTTTCTATTTTTGATATAATGTTCTATCAGTGTGTTTTATTTGTTTTAATTTACATTTATTTCATACACTTAAAATCGATCAAACACTCACATTATGTGTTGCATCTTTTGAATTTGATAATGAAAGTTGATCAACTGTTGTGATTCCATATTGATTTAATGCATCAAAGCATGTTTATCATTGATTTGATCAATTTTCTCAATTTCCTATCCCTCTTAAAACATTAGAGGGCAACATGCTGAGCTCTACCCTCATGGGGGCCACATTTACCCCACATGCTTTAATTAGTTGAATCAGAATAGTAACAAGACTTGTCCTAAATCTGCACAAGGAACAAACAATTAGATAAACAAAGCATATCAGAGGTGTGTTTGATTACTCCTTTCTTGTTTTCATGGACACTTATGGTATGTTGCTATTTTAATGCTTGTAGACATTAGATTACATAGTTATGGATGTTTTGCATATAGTTTTGATCAAGGACCTTTCATTGCTCTAACAACACTGTTTTTATCCAATGCAGGAAACCTAGGAGCAACGAGGAGGGTGTCAAATGGAAGTTGAGCAGTGAGAAGGATTGAGATGATGCGTGGCGAAGCCAACGTGATTCATTATTCCACTAGGCAATGATGGGTCCCTTTTCATTTTATATGCAATTTATTTTCTATTAGCTATATGCGTATAATCTCTTCTTTATAAGCATTAGAATAGCTAGTCCCTTGGCTTGTGAGGGACATTATATGCTCATGATGATCAATAAATATTACATTTGCAATACATATCAATTGGTTATCTTTCTTATTTGTCTGTCATTACAAAACTAGAATAAATGCAATCTGTTTTGACAATCTCTTTTATGCACATTAATGAACTTAGTAGAATATAATGTATCTTTTAATGTTTAAACAAAAACACAAAAGAATAAACACTAAGTTACCTGATTTCAGTTGAAAGCTAAAAATCAAGTAAAAATACATTTGGTTGCAAATGTTTTTATCTTATGAGCATATAATTTTTACAAAAAGCTTAAAGTTGCATTGGTTTAAGCTATGAAGATCACAATGTGTTGTTTGTCTTAAAAAATATAAATTTTCAAAGGATTACATGTCAAGTGGGTGTTTTAGGAAATCTAAACAATATGACAAAATTAGGAATTCCATCTTTAGGGGCATCTCTAATGTGTTTATTTCATTATAAAAGTTGTGGCCCTAGGTTGTATTAGGTCAATAAAATATTAAATGAGTATTAATCAATGAAAAAATTATAATTTTCAATGGTTTTTCTAGTTAAAACTTATTAATAACTCTCAACTAATTTGAAAAAATATATCTCCAACAAAAATTCATCAATCTAATGCATCAAGGATAGAGATCCAGATGAATGACAAAATTTACCTTATATCAAATATTAATTTTGGCTTAAATTATGTGCAAGTTTTTGAATCAACGTTTCAAATCACATTCCATGACCCATCATCAAGATTGATTGGATTAAACTGTGGATTAATATTGAAGATAAATTATCCTATGCACTCGATTGAGTTGGTACATACACTTAGATTGGTCCTTGGGTATTTTTGGGGTAGTTTCCTTAGTTTATCCCTTAATTATCAATTCGACAGTTGTAAACTTGTGAAGGGTGTTGCGGCAATCTACCTAAGGGATGAAACTCATGAACTAAGGGGGGATGGATGCATCTAGAAATTGAATTAAACCACACCTTTTAATCTAAAATTCAAAACACACTTATTGATCTATAAATGAATGAAATCCTATCTTTAATCACTACCTTCCTATTTCAATCCAACACATATACACTCTATAATTCTCAATTAAACCTTAATAACTTAAAATCAATATCTTGGGATTACACACTCTTAGAATTAATGCCTCAAAATTACAAAATTATTTTAAACATTAAAAAAAAAATATTAACAACAATGATAGAATATAATGCTATTAAAATAGTGTAGGTGACAGGAGTTGAACAGCCCGGGTAACAAGACCTGTGTATCCTAGTGGTAGGGTCTAGTAAAGTTGCACAGGCTATTTCAATGTTTTGAAAACATAATGCACTTCACCAATTCACTTATACATGTCATCCCTGCAATCTCTACTTGTGTTATGCACCAACAATCCTTTAAAAAGGGAATTTACTCCATACTAAACAAATGAAATCATAGTGAACTTAGTGCACATTATATCACTACATTTCATTAAATCAATCAATGAAAATATAAAATCACCAAAAAAACATGAATCATACCTCACACATGCAATAATAAAAAGATAAATCCAAACGTTTGGTTAGGGAGTGGGCCCTTTCTCCCAACCAACAAAATGGAGGAAAACATTTATAGAGTATGTGAATTCAACACTTCAATAGTCTCACTTAAATTAAAGTTAACTTCAGGAGTAGGATTAAGATTGTTTCCATGCTCAAAAGAGAGCATATATATAAGTCTCAAAACATGAAAAATATTAAAATAGATATATCCATCGATTACAAGTTCATAACCAAAATTACTCTATCAATTCTGGAAAATAGTAAAGTGGTCTGCGGCCTACTATTTTCTAAATATTCCAAAACTGACTAAACAACCTAATTACTAGACCATTAATTAAAACAAAGAAAATACAATAACTAAAAAGACTACGAGGTCCTCTAGGCAGTTTCAATTACATGTTCCTTCAACCTCCAAAAACCCCTATTCACAATATCCACAAAAAATAGTTCTCAAGATTAGTTAATTACCAAATGTTTTGTATCCTTCAAGTCATATTAATTAACTTTAATCTTTCACAAATATTATGGCAATTTGAGAGAAAAAAGGATGAAAAGGTAAGCTAATAATGGACATAAAACTAAGTGAATTCAAGCTAGAATTGATGAAAAAAAGTAACTCATCATTTCCCCCCACCTGAATACTTTGCATGTCCTCATGCGAAAACTTACAAATCAAGCTGAATTATTTGTCAATCTTTGCACTGCTGTCATTATCTCCTTGCCCCACTACTCCTTCAACTATTGGATTACCTATTGATGCTCAACTTTAGAGATGTAGTTAGTTGAAATCATTTGTTCCATTTTAGTCTTTAGTTCATTAAATTTACTCTGGTGGTATTCTATAGTCATACATTCTTCAACAATTTTCTCTTCCCATGAGGCCTTCAGATTATCAATCACCTCACTGTGTTCTTCCAGAGTTATATACCCTACCATGGTTGTGTTATGTCCCTAAATCAATTGCTCCAACTGATGTCTTAATTCATTTATCTCATCAGCCTATTGTTGGTTCTTGTTGTAGACTTGCTAGCATTGTGGTTCAAAGAGTTTCATTTGGGCTTCCAACCAACTTACCTTATCTTGTAAAACCCTAATTTCCTCTATAGAAAATTCCTCTATTTGGGAGATTTCGTTGGACTTGTCCTCTGTATGAACAGTAGAAGTATTTATTGCAGTGTTTGGATTTGGATATTTTTTATTAAAAACACAATCATGGGGAGAAATATTAGTGTCTTGAGTCACCAAATTTTGTTTCACATTTGGAGAATTACCTCCCTGTTCTTGTAAAGATATCTCAATAGAAATGTTTTCTAGATTACTCATGTCACCCTCTTCATGTTGATTGTAAGGACTAACAAATATATCTTCTTCCTATTGATCTAAATCTTCTTGTTCTTTAGGGGTTTTTATATTTGGTTATACCCTGCCTTGTTTTATTTCTATTTTGTGGTCTTTGTTCACGACCCTACCTATCTTTTCCTTTCAAATGACTAGTGGCTAAAATTTCAACATTAGGGTTTTAATTTATAGTGTAGGTGGTAGTAGCTAATTATTGTAAACAAATTTTTTCTTCTTCGTACTTCCTTTTAAATCTGGTATTGTAAGGGGCTACCATAGGTGGAGTACTAACACTAACAATTTCTTTGACCCTCCTAGTACAAACCCCTAATTTAATCTTTTTATCACTGCTACCCTGTACTAGTTTTTTTGGTTGTAAACCCTAAAAATCTTGACTAGAGTTTTCACTTCCACAGGTTTCTCTGTCCTAATCTAATTTCCCTATGTTTTCATCAAATTCATCATCCTAGTCTTTAGAGTTGTCACTACTATCCTTGGTTTCATGAGTCACAGGCTCAATTTTTCAGGCCGAAGACGTAGAGGGAATGTCTTCTTTCGAGAATATGACCTAGCTAACCAAAGGGACATTTTGAGCTAAACCCCTCATAACAAGCAACTTTATCAAACCATGATGTGCTAAAAATTTATGGTGTCCTTTTCGCACATCTAAACTCATTCTCTTGATTGAAATGGAAAGATAGTGTAGGAGATTAACTAAATCATTATGGCATAGATGAGAGAGAAATTTGAAATGATGTGCAAAAACATATGCATACCATCCTTCTCCCATAATGTATTGAGTGACAATATTAGCTACAATAGCCCAATGCTCAGGAAGTGAAGACTTTAGAGTACCCTGCTTCAGAGTTTTTTGCAACACTTCTCATTGTATCAAGAACCGTTGAGATTGTAGTTGAAGCTCGGCGACCCTATTCATTGCTAATGGAAAATAAGCCTCTTTTTCTTAGGTAACCCTGTTACCTCAGCTATAACTTGTAGAGTAACTAGAAGAGAAAGCCCCCTCACTTCAGTAGAAATTTTAGCACTGCTAAAGGCCATTGTAAACTCTAAAGCAACCACATCATTATATTCACATAACTATGCAAAGAAAACATTCCACCCTTCATTTTCAAAAAAATGATATACTATTGGGTCGACTTTCACATGCTGCATATCTATTGGCTCCTGACGCTTATGGACACCACCACCCATGGTGATGAAGATATTAGCAATGGTGAAATGAATTTTTTATTTGGTGAGATATCAAGAATGATGTACTTCACATAATATGAATTCATAGAAATAAATAATGCAATTATCATAACAAGGTAAGGTTTTTATGATAGGAGAGAAATTATGACTTGTCACACCCACTCCCCCCCAGCTTAGCGTATGACATCATCCTCAAAGTTGTCATAATAGATGCAAAAAGATAAAAGAAAAACAATATAAAAAGAAAGGCATACAAACCTCCGACAATGTTACTGTTGAGAGGACGTTGATGGCATCGTGAAGACTGAGAATATATGACATATATAGTCGGGGTATGAGGTGGTCTAATCAATGAGCAATAACTGCAGAAGGTTCCATGGAGGTACGTTGAGTTGGTGGTACCGATGGATAAGATTGGATATCAATATAACACGTGTGCCAGAGCATATAAGAGGAAATCAACTGAAATGGGAAAGGAAATAAATGAAAGGAAAGAATGGAGGAAAGATGGTGGTATGGTGAAAAGAAAAGGAAAGGACAAGGTGATATGACAGGTGCATCAGAAATGAAGCAGCGACAAGTGGGCACCATATAAGAGGCCATGGTGGAAAAGGAATGAGTGAAAAAAACAAGGGTAGATATGAAACAAAAGAGGGATGCTGACATGAAAAGTAAAATGGAAGATACGACAGAGAGAGAGAAATGATGGTAGTGGGGCCCACAAATGGGGCGGTTAAGGCAAATGGAATGGAAAGGTTCTGGAACACCAATGACTGAAGGAAACTAGATAGAGGACTAACGTGGATGTTGGAAAAATAGGGGAGGCAAGTTGTGATAGTCCACATGCTCAAGAAAGTAAGGAAAATGGAAGAAGTGAAATAGGCACAAAGGACAAAGAAAGGGGTGAAGGAAATGAATCAAGGGTGAAAATGTAGTGGAAAATAAATGAATGGGTAGGTGGCTAGGTGGATGAGGACAAGTGGCAATGATAGGAGGTCTAAAGAAGCAACATCCGATAATGCGACATGATGTCAACCATAATATACCACTTCTTACCACAAATGCATGCAGGTGTTGTTTTTGTTTGTTTTGTTTTTTTTTACTATAATAGATTGTCGGGATCTCATTTTTCATCTGATCATTGTCTAGAGGTGTTGGAGAACTAGTTCTCACCTCTATCTAGGTTTATTGCAATATATTTTTATTTTTTAACATACATATATCTTTATTTAGAAGACATGAGAGGAATAAGAGTTAGTTTCTCCATCACAGTACAAGAAAATGTTTCCTTCGAAATGTGTCATTTTTAAAGCTTCAAATGATGCCCATTAACAAGGAGAGCCATGCATTCAAAATCCACAGTGCATAGTCAAACAACATTGTTATCGTACATAGTCTGAATTTCATAAGGACCAAGCTAGTGAGTATGGAACTTCCCTTTGAAGTCCTAGAATTGAGATTCATATAGTAGCACCCAATCCCTAGGTTGGAATTTATGTGACCAAATGAAGTGGTCATTCCACTGCGCTCTTTGTTTATGCACCATTTCTACATGAAGAAGGGCCTCTTGATGCATTTCATCTAAAGAATGGAGTTGAGCAATTCTCTCTTTCTATGCTTTACTAAGATTCATCCCAAGCTGAAGGGTGGTACGAAGAGTCTTCACTTCAAATTTAATTGGAAAGACAACCTTCTTTCCATAGATGAGCTCATATGGTATCAGTCTTGTGATCATCTTCCAAGTGGTACGATAGGCCCAAACTACTTTGGGAAGTCTTTCTGCCCAGTCTTTCTTGTGCAATGCTACTATCTTCATGAGAATATTCTCCAATTCTTGATTGGTTACTTTCACTTGCCCATTGGCCTAGGGATGGTTTAGAGAGGACTTCTGATGCTTGATTTCATATTCTCATACCAACGCAACAATCAAGTCAGAGGTGAACTATGCTCCCTGGTCTATGACAATTTCTTGAGGCACACCATACTTAGTAAAGATATTTGAATACAAGAAGTTAGCAACCTTAGTATCCATAGTATGCTTTAAGGCTACCACCTCTACCCATTTAGTTACATAATTTGTACAAACAAAAATGTATTTTTTATTCTGAGAAGGAGGATTAACGAGCCTTATGAAATATAACCTCCATTTTCCAAATGGCTCTATGGATAACTGGGGGTGTAAGGGAATTTCATCAGAGTGGGTAGGCCAACCCATTCATTGAAATTTATCACAATGTTGAAAAAATCTTTTACAATCCTTGTAAATCGTTGGCCGGTAGCACCCTAGAGTTAAAACTTTATTAGTGGTTCATTGTGGTATGAAATTGTCTCCACAAGGCTCAGAGTGACAAGCACAAAGGATATCAAAAAATTCCTCTTTTGCAACAAAATGACGCATAATATTATCAATCCAAGTACAAAAAATTAAGCCATTTATCCAACCATATTTCCCACTAATCCCTATGATATTTCGTTGTTCTCATAGGAGAAGTGGGGTGGAAACCTCTAGGTAGCAAGATAGTTAGCAATATTAGTAAACCAAGGACTCTTTATAGAAATAGAAAAAAGGTGTTCATTTGGAAAAGTATCATCCATAGGAACTGGTTCATCATCACATTGCAGTCTAGATAGAAAATCAACCACTGCATTCTCTCGTCTAGGTTTGGAAAGAATAATAATTTCAAATTCTTTCAAGAGAAGCAACCACCAAATCACACATCCTATAACAACTGGTTTGTTCATCAAAAATCTCATAGCAGAGTGATCCATATGCACAAAAAATTTGTATCCAGTGATATAGTGGCAAAATTTATTTATTGCATAAACCATAGCCAATAATTCCTTTTCAGTGACATTATATTTTACCTCAACACCAGTAAAATTCTTACTGATATAATAGATAGAGTAAAAGAGAGTGTCTTCCTTTTTTCTGAGTACAACTCCCATATAATTATCCGATGCATTGATATTTTTATGGAATGGTAGTTCCCAATTGGGTCCTCGCAACACAGGTGTAGTTATAAGTTTATCTTTGATTTCCTTGAAGGCTTGTTGGCATTCGGGTGTCCATGAGAAATCTGCATCTTTCCCTGGCAACACAAAGAGAGGTGAGGCAATCTTTCTGAAATTTTGAATAAACCTCCTGTAATAACCAACATGTGCTAGGAAACTACGTACATCCTTTAGAGAGGTGGGCAAAGGAAATTCTTGAATGATTTTTACCTTTTTAGAGTCTACTTCAATTCCTTTTGCAGAAATATAATGGCCCAAAATAATTCCTTTAGTCATTAAATATGACATTTTTCATGACTTAAAGAAAGGTTAGTGTTAATATATCATTTAAGCACTTTTTCAGGATTCTCCTTAGCTTCCTCATATGTGTCACCATAAATAGTAAAGTCATCCATATACACTTCTACATAATCATGAATTAATTCAGAAAAAATACTTAGAACAACTCGTTGGAAGGTGGTAGGTGAATTACACAATCTGAAAGGTAAGACATTATAGGAAAATGTGCCCCATGGGTAGGTAATATTAGTTTTGTCTTGGTCTTCTGGGGCAATACGAATTTGGTTATACCCACTAAATCCATTGAGAAAGGAAAAGAACTTCTTTCCAGCTAGGGTTTTTAAAACTTGGTCAATGAAAGGAAGTGGGAAATGGTCTTTCTTAGTGGCCTTGTTAAGGGCCCTATAATCAACACATATTCGCCATTTTCCATTTTTTTAAAGAACTATTACAAGTGGGGAAACCCATTGGCTATCTGATATTGGATAAATAAAATCCTACATTAAGCAATTTTTGAAGTTCATCCTTAACTATTTCTCGTAAGAATGGGTTTAACCTTCTTTGGGGTTGTTGCATAGGTCTACTCCCTTCTTCTATATAGATATGGTGTGTATAAGTAGCGAGATGAATACCTCTCATGTCTTGGTAATCCCAAGTAAAGGCTTCTTTGTGTGCACACAACATCTCAATCAAGTCTTTTAATTGGGAGACATTCAAATTGGGATTGATGTTGAGTGTTTTATTGGGAAAGACTTTAGTAACTTGGGACTGTACAAGGATATTTATAGCAAGCAGTTGTGAATTAGATGAAGATGGGTCAAAATCTCCAAATATAAAAATGGATTGTATATACAAGTATGTGGCAATAATTTATGAAAAGTAATAAAATGTTGAATAGACTATGAACTACTAACTAATGGAAAGTTTCCAAATGGGAAATTATCACTTATACCTATAGGAAAAGTCATTGTCTCTAAACTATTATCAACCAAATGATAATTTTGCAAGAAATGATTAATAATAGTGTCTTCTGAAATATCTTCAAATTCCCTACTTTAATGTATTTTCAAAATAGGTAAAGATTCCTCTAAATCACTATTGATCCATAAGGGATCCTCCATTTCCAACAATGACTATGCTGGAGGGTACAACGTTAATTGCTTAATTTGCTCCCTGTTCGAAATCACCAACCTACAATTAATGAAATCATTAGTAGCAACTAACCAAGGTCTACCTAGAATTAAGGGGTATCCCCCCCAACTTAATCTTTGGTTGCAAAATCATGAAATCTATTGGGTACTCCCAAGACTCAATAGAAATAATATCTTCAATCACACCTTCTAGTTTTATGAGGGAGTGATCAACCATTTGCAAGATTGTTGGAGTAGTTCTAAGTCCTTGAAGGGCCAACCTCTCCTTAGTCTTATTAGTCATTACATTTATAGCTACTCCTAGGTCCACCAGTGTATTTGGAATGATTACATCACCAATACATACCTTGATCATTGGACTTCCTAGATCTGCATACTTAGGAACAAAGATCCTTCCCAAAATCAAGTCTACAAGTTGTCGAATGACCTAGACTATCTTGGGGTCTTGCTTATTCTATTGTTTCCTCCCATAGAGTTATTTGACTACTTTAATGTACACTATAACATCTTGAAGAGCTTGCAACAAAGGAATTTTAATGTTAACATTACACGTTTATTCATAAAATCAAAATCAAGTTGAGATATTTCCTATTGTTTTGGTCACTCTTGCAACCTATCTATGAATGGAGGCTTTGATTGATCTTCCTCTGGATCAACTAGGGAATCTTCAACTTCAATGATGGTTTTCCCTTGGAGGTTCTTCCATGATTTTAGGTGTACACCATCAATCTCCAATGCATTGACAGGCTAAGTCAAGAATCCTGGGCCACTTCATTATTATAGACTAGTTGTGCCACCTTATTATCTGGATTTGGTGATAGTTGTGAGGGCATTGGTGTTGATTTTGGAGGTTGGGTTGAAATAGATGATTGATTAGATGACAAGACAAGTGGTAAGAGTTTTTAGGATTGTTGATATGGATTTATTGTTGGAGGTAGTGAATACAAAGAGAATGATTGATATTTTGGATAAGGTGGTGGTGGTGCTCGCCATGCTTGCCATGATTGTGGAGAAGGTGGTATTGTTGTGATCACTAGGGGTAGTATGGAGGTTTTTTTCATCCTCCATAACATCCTGGTTGGTTTAGGAAAGAATTTGGTTGAAAAGGATTTTGGGGTGTGACTTGATAATCAGTTGAGTGCATTGCTCTTGGTTTCTAAGGTATTCACTAGGCCATGAAGTAAATGATTTCATTTGTATATTCTACCTTGGTCATCCCTACAGGAAGAGGTTTTAAAGTAGTGTGCCTACTTGCTTCCTCTAAAGAAGATATATTTGTTCTATTGTATAGACACTCTTCTTTCGACAAACAGGACAAAAGATAACTAAGGATTTTCTTAGCCTCCTTCTGCTTCCTTCATGTATACAAAGTGTCTATTTTTTTACCCATATGATTTAATAAATCGGTCTTGAGGTTTTCAAGTAGATTACCTATCTCACGCTTTGTTATACCTATTGTATTTCTCAAGGAAGACAACTTAAATAATTCCTCCCTGAATGTTGAGACCTTGAGTAATTCCTACAAAGGTCACAAATATCGTCAAAGCTCAATTTAGAGACATTACCTTTTCCTATTAAATTCAATGCATCCATAGTATCATCCCTTATTCCTCTAAGAAAAAATATTTTAATGGTATCATGAGTTAGCCCTAGTTGTCATGATCATTGAAAGCTGAACATGAAGTGTTCGAGGTAATCTGCCATAGACTCATCTTATTTTTGTGTCATACAAAAGATCTCATCCCAAACCTATTTTGTTTTACAATACTCTTGGTATTTGGTAAAAAATAATTCCTTCATGACTTCCCATGTTTTTATATTTCTAAAGTTCATGAACCAATGCATGGATGCCTCCTTCAATGTGGCTGGGAATAGCTTGAGCTTGTGTGCATCACTCTAATAATCATAACTGTGGCACAACACATCAAAATCAAACAAAAAAAATCAGGATCCTCAATAGGAAGGCTATGAAAAATAGGTAAAGCAGAATGGGGAATTTTTTTCATAAGGGCTTCCTCTTTAGGATGTGAAATTGGAAACTCAAAAGTGACCGGTTTGTTGTGGGATAATTCTATCGCATCATTGTTTTTGTTGTTGAGATTAGCCATGACTAGAGATGCCCAAGGGGTGAAGAAGGTTTTAAATGGCTTTTGGTTTCCTAGTGATGGATCAACTCTTGTCTCATAAGATGCTTGGAATAACTTTGCAACCTTCCTTTATAATTCTTCAAAAGACTTTGGACGAGTACCTATAGGGGTCTCAACAATGGTGGCCTTAATAACACACTTTTTGATATCTAGTTCAACTAACTCTTTTTTGAGTAATGGGGGTACAACTAATGGTTGTAATTTATCTTTCATTTTTTCTTGTTGTGAGCTACCTCCCTTAACTAATGATTTTGATTTATTTTCTATTTTTTTTTGGTTGTGTACTACCCCTTTATCCTTTTTAACAAATCTCCCTCTATTATCACTAATATGATTCATGCACCTATATGACTTACAACAAAGAAAACTAAGGGTAGTTATCCAAATGAGGTCGACTGTTGCATAGACTTTCTCCTTAGCGCAATGCTCCTAACTTAGTTCACTAGGCTAACAGGCCTTTAACACCATTCCTCGACAATGACACCAAAATGATTAGATTAAACTATGGATTGATATTGAAGATAAATTATCCTTGGCACTCTATTGAGTTATTACATACACTTAGATTGGTCCTTGGGTATTTTGGGGTAGTTTCCTTAGTTTATCCGTTAATTGTCAATCCAGGAGTCACAAACTTGTGAAGGGTGTTGCGGCAATCTACCTAAGGGTTGAAACTAATGAACTAATGGGGGATGGATGCATCTATAAATTGAATTAAACCACACATTTTAATCTAAAATTCAAAGCACACTTCTCGATCTGCAAATGAATGAAATCCTATCTTTAATCACTACCTTCCTATTTCAATCCAACACATATACACTTTGGAATTCTCAATTAAACCTTAATAACTTAAAAGAAATATCTTGGGATTACACACTCTTAGAATTAATGCCTCAAAATTTAAAAAATCTTTCAAACATTAACAAATAAATATTAACAACAGTGATAGAATAGAATGTTATTAAAATAACTATGCAGGTGACAGGAGCTAAACAACCTGGGTGACAAGACCTATTTATCTTGGCAACAGGGTCTGGTAAAGTTGTACATGCTATTTCAGTGTTCTAAAAATAGAATGCACTTCAGTAGTTCACTTATATGTGCCGTCCCCATAGTCTATATTTGTGCTATGCACCAACAATCCTTTAAAAAGGGAATTTACTCCATACTAAACAAATGAAATCACAGTGAACTTCGAGCACATTATATCACTGCATTTAATTAAATCAATCAATCAACATATAGAATCACCAAACATACATGAATCATACCTCACACATGCAATAATAAAAAGATAAATCCAAAATTTTGGTTAGGGAGCAGGCCCTTTCTCCCAAACAACAAAATGGAGGAAAATGCTTACAGAGTAAGCAAATTCAACACTTCGATAGTCTTTCATTTATATTAAAGTTAATATCAGGACCAAGATTAAGATTTTTTCCATGCTCAAAAGAGAGAATATATATAAGTCCCAATGTAGAACAAAATATTAAAATAGATATGTCCATCGATTACAAGTTCATAACTAGAATTACTAGATCAATTCTAGAAAATAGTAAAGTGGCCTGCGACCTATTTTCTAAATACTCCAAAATTGACTAAAAAACTTAACTACTAGACCATTAATTAAACAAAAACATAGAATACAATAACTAAAAAGACCACAAGGTCCTCCAGGCAGTTTCCATTACACGTTCCTTCAACCTCCAAAAACCCCTATTCATAATATCCATTGAAATTAGTTCTCAAGATTAGTTAATTACCAAATGTTATGTATCTTTCTATTCACATTAATTAACTTTAATATTTCACAAATATTATGGTAATTTGAGAGAAAAAGGGTGAAAAGGTAAGCTTATAATGGACACATAACTAAGTGAATTCAAGCTAGAATTGATGACATAATGTAACTCATCAAAGATAATGGATGGAAAAAATTAACTTGAAACAAGACTTCACAATAGCTCTCCAAGACACATAATATGGGACCTATTACATACCTAATCCAACTAATGTGATCATTTAACTTGATAGAAATTATTATAACACAACCATAAAATAGTCACATGAAATCTAGATTTACCTTCACATATGTTTCCTAATATATGATCTAAAATTGGGAAGAAAAATTTGATATCAAACTAAAATGCATGTTGATTTAATTACCCAAAAATAGACACTAACATGACAATGGCATGTCACAATCCCACATTCACTATCCTATGAAAAAATAAATATATTAAAGTTCCATATTTATTCCTATGAGAAGAGTGTTGCAATATATTCAATCAACAATTTTTTTAGTAGCATTTTGGAATAGTAACAAGACAAAATAAATACGAAGAATGAAATATCACAAAAAAATAATTATAGAAGAGAATAAAAGATTGCAATACTTCATTTGATTAGGTGACAAAATTTTCTCCATGGCAACCCATTTTCACTCTCCAAGCCTAGTGCCTAAGATTGTTTTGCAACATGTGAGTGAAGAAATTTACTTTTTACAGTATATAATGTGTTTTATAATACCTTGAATAAATTAAATTCATTCCTTCATTGAGACTAATGTACTATGTATTCACTAAATCATGACCTTGTAATGTGCCACTAATACTAAATACATTTATATTGTTACATAGAACAATCCCTAGGACATATTAGATTCTCCCAAAGTGTGATATCCCTTTTTGAAATAGTCCATAACTTTATAAAATATAAATGCTTCTTTATAAGGTGTACAACATCTTCCCCAACATTCTCCCACTTTTTGTATACATTAGATAAGGGGTCAAACCCTAGTCAAAATAGAATTTATACTAAGAGGGAAAATCCCATAAAAATTATGCATTGTATAATTATCTTTATTCTCTTGGGATTCGTCAAAGTATCAAAAAAATTCAATGGAATGTCCATATTCTCAACAAAAAAATATCTTATTCTTCATCATGTCACAAATAAAGTGATTTTGTGCATCAATGTGCTTCATCATCACATGAAAAATAGGGTTTTTTAAAGCTACTATCACTCTAACAACTACACTTGATCACCACTATATCCCCTTCAACTTGAGGGACAATAATCTCTAAAATCATATTATTTCCTTATAGGTACATTTAGTTTCCATATACTTTGTCTCTATAGTTGAAAGAATAACCAAAACTAGTTCCCTCTTCTTAGTAATAGAATTTAGTAATCAATGTTATTTTGTACTTCTCAACTATACCCTATGAACTATACTTGTTGAAAAACTACTTATTGTAAAAGAAGATTTTTTTTATTTAAATAAGACTTATTAGCCAAATGATTTTCCCTAAATTTTAAATTAGGATTGTATTAGTTTATTATTGTTTAACAAAACAAATTACAATCCTAGAAATTCTTTAAAAGAAAGAATTTTATTTTAACTAGGATAATAGAAGAATGTTGATGAAAGACTATTTTCTTAAAAATAAAATAATAATTTACAAAAATAAATTATAGAATGGAAAAGATGGAAAAATGAGAAACCTGTATTTGAGTGGAGGAAGCCACTATTCAAGACACTAACATGTTGCATTTGTTAGAATTGTCAAAAAAACATGAGCTGCATGATCAAACGAACAAAGACACCTTCCATGCAAGAGAGCTACAAACAATAATATGCAATA
Source organism: Sequoia sempervirens (assembly GCA_007258455.2). NCBI lineage: Eukaryota > Viridiplantae > Streptophyta > Pinopsida > Cupressales > Cupressaceae > Sequoia > Sequoia sempervirens. The sequence goes on from VDFB02000017.1 coordinate 553,702,413, forward strand.
TTCCTCAACAAGAAAAAACTATAGTTCATGAACCTCAAGAATCTTCAAGGAAAACAAGAGTCCTCAAAGTTTGTGAGTTTTATCAAAGGCATTAATAATACAATGAGGGATAAGTACTATATAAGAGAAACCCTAAATGATAAAGGGATTAGATCATGACAAGTGTCAACATCTCATGCAATGAGACAAAAATGATCTAATAATAGCTCTCTAGTTATTTAGAAAATCACTCCTAAAGTTAGCTTAAGTGTATGGAAATAAATTAGAGCAATAATCAATTAAAGATTAGTTAATTATTAGCTAATGCATGATTACTCTAACACCCCCCTTAAGATGAACTTAGGGAGTAGCTACAAACCCTAAAAAGAGAATGCATGATGGGTCCCAAGAAACAAGGCCTGGTGAGGTACCCATATACAAACAATCAAATCTCTCACAACTGGAGAAAAGGAGAAAACCACATGGGAAAAATCTTCTCCAAAAGAGAAAGGAAAATGAAAGATTTAAAAAGTCTCCAAATCAAGGTGAAGGAATAAGAAGCCTCCAACCGAAACAATGTCCCAAAAAAGAGAGGAACATGTATAACATCACTAAAGCATGAAGAAGTTGTAGAAAATTGTCAAAAGATGACTGATATAGTACTAAAATGATGAACCTCCTCTGAAGCAAATGATGATCAAGATCAAGATAACAAGAATCTACATGAGTGCCCCCAATGACACTACTTGAATTAGATGGAAAATAAAGGAAAAAATCTATAAGTTTAAGATACAAATGTCAGGATCAAGAAGAAAACAATCTACATGAGTTCTCCCAATGACACTACTCAAATAAGATGAAAAAAAATACAAACATCTGAAAGTTGAAGATACAAATGGTACATGAATATGCATGAGTGACCCCATTGACACTAATCAACAAGCAAGATGCAAGTTGAAAATATAGGTACTAATAGTCTGAAGAGCACTGACCAAGTGAAAGACAATAATCTGAATGAGTGTCTCCAATGACACTACTCAAATCAGATGGAGAAAAAGGAAAACATCTAGAAATCAAAGATATAAACAACACATGAATATGCATGAGTGAGCCTAATGACATTGCTTAACATGTAATATGCAAGTTGAAAATATAGGTACCAATAGTCTTTGATCAAATGAAAATGGAAGGACACCTCCATAAATAGGAATTAAAGAATTTCCATATGGTAAATGCTCCATCTCATTGAAATTCATGGGTAACATGATGCTACATCCACCTAGTACATAGGAACAAGAACTAGATTCATAGATCACTCCAAAAAAATGAAACTAAGGAAGAATTTTCACCAACAATAGAAATCCTGACCCATAATGCTAAAAAGGGAGAGCCAAGACAAGTACACTAAAACTGTGTAAAACCAAGAAATGCATATAGGAGAAACAACCTACAAATAAAGAGTGTACAAACTAAGACACACATGAATGGGGCAAGAATCACCAAGTTTCACTATTGTCATGGGAGGGACACTCACTCAAAAAAGGTGTGATGGAAAACCAAAGGAAATCATCAACCCCCCCATGACACTTTATATCATAGTGCGAGTATAAAAGGCACATCAGGATGTGTGAAATCCCCAAAAAGTATACACTAGAATGATACTTTATCTCAGTGTGTCTATAAAAAATAATGTGCATGAAAAAGATGTCTACAATTTGCTTGAGTAGGATAGAATACTATAAATACATATAGAATATCCAAAAATGATTCATCCCACATAAACAAAAAGTTTCCAAGAGCTAAGACCTCCAAGTAATTTACTAAAATGTGAAAACACAAAAAAAAATGTACTTTAAGAGAAATCTAGAAAAATAGCATGGATGGTTGTGAAGAGCTTTGAAAGACTGTCCCAATGCTATTGGAATCATGAAAAATGGAGAAATAGGTCAAAATTTATAAGCTTGAGACTGAAAACAACACCTTTGAATTCAACAGGTTGTAGAATGCACTAGCAACAAAAAAAACATGATGAGACCCATACCACTATCAATTTTATAGAACCAACAATTTGATGATCTTGTTTGCGGAATTTTGATATCATATGCCTAAGTTATGGCCAAAGAAAAAATAGCTCCTTTAGGGCCAAAGAGGGGTCGTGGGGCCCCCTACCATGTGGCTGTATTGCTAATGTCAGCAGAATAATCAAGGAATATTTCCCTTTCGGCCAAAAAAGTTATGGACCCTTGCAAAAAAGATGTGTTGGAATATTCCTTACTACCTCAAAAAAGCTATCAAAAAATTTTCAATAGCCATTTTTTATGTTGAGCCACTAGAAAAATTAGCGGTTGCTTGGGAAGACTGCTAGAAATCATCACAGGTGCCAAAAATAATAGCACTACCATAAATTTTAGGAGGGTGTTGGAAATGGTAGATTTGTTGTCGGACGACTGAATATTGCTTCCAATCGCCACCAGTTGGCTAAGACAAAGGTCGTCGATGGGGCCCACTAGAACAGTAGGTACCCTACCACAAGGGTACACATAGTACCCTATGCACAAGGGTTTTAAATGAACAAATTTTCCTTTTTTAATATTTTTATTTTATTTTTATTTTAAAACTAAAAACTAAAAAAATAAAAAATATTGATTTTTTAATTTTTTAGAAATCATTGTACCTAGCTATACAGGTATGACCCCTATATAAAAAATCTCCTTAGAAACATTAGATACAAAATATAGGAAAAATTATACTGAAAATTCATCAAATTGGCCTCTTGAATCCAATAGTGAGGTCTTTTTTGTGCCAAAATGCACCTAAAGATCCCCCACCTCCAAAAATTGCAAAAAAAATTGAGAATCTAGATGCGAAGCCTATAACCCTTGTTGAAGAAAAAATAAAAATTAAGAAGGAGTTCACTGAATCCACGCTCTATACCATGTTAGAATTGTGAAAAAACACAAGCCACAAGATCAATCAATGAACAAAGAAACCTTCTGCACAAGAGAGTTGTAGACAACAATATGCAATATTCCTCAACAAGACAAAGCTACAAAATGAACCTCAAGAATCTTCAAGGAAAATAAGAGTCCTCAAAGGTTGAGAGTTCTATCAAAGGCATCAAAGTCATTAATAATACAATGAGGATTGAGTGCTATATAGGATAAACCCTAAATGATAAAGGGATTAGATCATGACAAGTGTCACCATCTCATACAATGAGATAGAATGATCTAATAATAACTCTCTAGTTAACATAGAAAATCACTCCTAAGTTTAGCCTAAGTACATGAGAATAAATTAGACTAATAATCAATTAAAGATTAATTAATTATTAGATAGTGCATGTTTTCAACACTCAAAATACTAAGAGTGGGGTGAATCAATATTCTATTAAACCATTCAAACATTAGCCATCAAATTACTAAAGCATATTCAACTGTTATAAGGAAAGAAAGCATGAAACATCCACAACATCACATAACACATGAACACCAAGATTTTTTATGTGGAAAACCCAAAATGAGAAAAAACACAATGCGGGTTAGCTCACAATATATTATAATTGGTTATAGTATATTACAAAAATTCTCATTGCAGGTGGACTCACTATCCAAGTGGATTCACTGCCCACAAAGAAAAATATAGAAGAGAGAAGATGGCTCACAACCTATTTTGAACTGTCACAAATGCATCTACAATATGCAAGAATACAGTTCTAATGAAGGACAATAACAATCTTCACATTGATTTGGATCAATGCTCTGCTTTGCTCTTCATTCTCACAACTTAGATCCTTCACAATATAATTTGTATTGCTCTACTCAAATTTGCATCACACAATACATATTGCATCCATATCTTATATCTTGTCCCAAAATACTGAAAGTAATCCATCATATATATCAACATCAATTGTAACATCAATTAGGTCAGCCTAATTAGATGTAACACACAAAATTCAACTTGTCAGCCCCAAAAAAAATTCTCCATACTTCATTCCACAATTCAAAATTCAAAACTTCTTAAGATAGGTTGACATGGACCTATAATAGATCCCACATAAGATAAAAATAGTTATTCATCCTTAAAACATGTTAGGTTGGCATACCATAGGACCTAAACAAAAAATCCTTCAACTGTTCATCCAATTCGCTACACATGGACTTCAAAACATGACACCATTTGGAATTCACTCATCCAACATCTAGAAACTTATATTGAACACCACAACATCAAAGAATCATCCACAGAGAAGTGTGGAATCTCCCACACAAACACACTGTACAAAAAATGAATGTATTATGCTAGGCATAACTCTGTCATTCACATATCTCACTATACTTTTCCAAACTAGATGAAATATTGAATTTAGATGCATCTAACAACCACAAAATTTAGGTTAGAATCATAGAGAAAAATATTCCTTTGTAGAGTGGTGCGAACCCAAAAACTAATACACTATTACACTAAACTGGCAATTTTGACACTTAAATTTCCACATAGTTGATCTTTCTAGACCAAATCTTCTTGCACAAATGACTTCCTTGACACTTCAAAAATCTATTAGGATAAACATATTGATCCCCAATAATGTTGACATCAATGAAAACATGGTATTACATTTTTATGAACTTTCTCCATGCTCATGTTGCAAACTAGCATCATCAATGACAATCTCCTCAAACTTCCAACAATCTCTCCCTTTTTTATTGATGGAAACATGCCAAAAATCTCATAAATTATCTCTAATACTCTCACCCTTTGAAATAAAGAGAAAAGGGCACCTAAATACACTTATTCTAATTCATTATTAGAACTCCCCCTAAATGATGTAGTCATATATACAAACTGATTAGATTCCTCCTGAGTCATATATCAAAGAAAACACTCCAAATTATTATATATGGTCTACATATTTAGAAAGAATCTTGAATATAAATTCATAAAAGATAAAGAAATATGTTAGCCAGAGGTGGTTGACACCTACAATTTCTTCAACTAGTCCTTATAGGCTTTCCTTCCTTGTTCCCATTCATGATTGGCCTTCACAAGCAACCCATTCTGCATTACCAACTCCAATAGCAGTTCTTCTCCTTCTTCCAGTGTAGTAGGTACCAGATTCATCTTCTTTGCCTTGTCAGAACTAAGAAGAGCTTGGGAAACAATTGTAAGTTTGGGAATGACTAGATTCCTTACCTCTCCAAACTGTAGTATGATATGTTCTTTTGTGCTTGTAGTTGGAAAAACTTCTTATGAAGATCTTCAATTTTGTTTCTTGTGACACCAGTGAGGTCAACAACTGGGTCATATGCATTGGAGGCAGCATTAATATGTGAATCAATAGAATCCATCTCCATTTTTATGTTCTATGTGGCTCCAGGACATTTCACGCCATATTGGATTAGTTCCTTCACCTCATCTACACTACCTATAACATACTTCAATAATTCTAAAAGTTTCTTATGTGCAACAACACATTTCTTTGTTATCTCCATCATTCTTTTTTCACTTAATCTCTTCTCTACTTCTTTATCAACCTCTTTCTTTAGTCTGGATGTATAGGAATTAAATGAATGAATGAACAATTTAAAGTTCTCCATACTAGATAAAGTGGTGTGGATGTTCAATCCTAGAATGATCTCCTAAAATAATTTGACTAACTCATCCATTAGCTCTCCACTCTTCTAATGAGTTTCAATTATCTCCTTCCTTGTGGATGTATGGAAAATGTCTCCTAGTTGAAGCTTGTGGATAGGAGAGATCTTTTTCAAATCAACACTTCCTTGTTGCATGGGCAACTGCAACAATTAAGAAGACACAATACGTTAGAAACTAGGGTAAAAACTTAATTGATTTCTCAAAGAATCTCCACAGGAGTCGAAAGATTCACCAAGAGGCTTTGTATTCTCCACAACCTTACTCTTTTCATTTGTATTCTTTTTGGAGTCAATAGTTTCATTCTTTTCTACATCTCTAGATGCATCCTTTTCCTTGTCTTCTTCTTCTTCTTCTTCTTCTTCTTCTTCTTCTTCCTTTTATTCATGCTTTTCTTCTTGCTCTCCACCTTTCTCTTCTTCAATCTTTTCCTCATCATCATATTTATCTACATTCACTTCCTCTACAATTTTTTTTGTATTTACCAAAGGATTAAATTCAGCATTTTGTATCAAAGGAGGAGTTGAGACATTTTTCTTCATAGTGTCTTCTCCAATCATTTCCCCTTCTTTATCTTCTTTTGACATATCCTCCACTTCCAGAGGGGTGTTATCCTATGCAACTTCATCATTGACATCATTCTCATGTTGAGCATCATTTGCATGTACTTCTTCTGCATTGAGTTTTGAAGCACTGTAACCGACATTCATTTCTTCTTCAATTATTGAAGTCAGTCCTAACTTTTGCACAATCTCTTCAGCTTTATCATTGATCTCTTTCCTGACTCTCTCTAGATCACTTTGGTCTTTTCCCATAAGGACTCTAGTTCTTTGCTTTGTTCTCATCTCCTTGCCATATATAGTGACCAATGTGGCCTTGTCGTCTTTGGAGAGTGGAGCACCAACTCTATCCAAGGCTTCATCTTTCAACCTTTCATGCTCATGTATTGCCTCTTATCTATGTTTTAGGAAAGCATTCCATAAATCATCATAAAAAATATCCTTCTTGATATTTTGCATCTTGGCTTCAAGAAAAACTATGTATTTTATTATTTCCTCAAGAATGGTGGACTTGTCCACCTCATTTGCATCCTTATACAAAGCAGGTATTTCTGCTAACATTTCATTTTGTATAATGTTGCTAAATAATGCCTCAAGTTTCATTGGGTAGTGAGGCCTTACAAGATCATATTATTTCTTTTCCTTTCTTTTTCTTGGAGTCTTCTTTTCTTCAATAGTCTTTTTCTTCTCTAGATCACCTTACTTTGTAGTTTCCTTCTTCTTTTCCCTTATGTGTATATTGAGGGATTCTTTCTCTTTCTCTATTTCTTCTTCACTTTCAATATCAATTATAAACTCTTCTCTTCTTGATACTAGCTTCTCCTTCTTCTTTCAATTCTTCCTCTTCATCAACAACATTTACTCCAATATATTTCTCTCTTGTGGCCTTTTGTTTCAATATTCTTTTGGCTGGGGCAGTAGGAGGTGCAACAGTAGTGGTTTTCTTCTTCTTTTCCTTGGTGGCATGCACAACTAGAGGGGATTTCTCCCTTATTGAAGGATTAATGGTAGTTTTTCTCTTCTCTCCACTATATGGTAAATCCCTAGAGGACTTTTGTATAGAGGTAGGTTTGGTATCAGCTCTACCCGATCTTCTCAAATTCTTGAAAGCTTCTCCAACTCCCATATCTTTTCTTGCTCTCTCTCTAACATTCTATACCTTTTCCTTTGAATTGCCACATTCTTGTGCATATATGTCAGCCATAGCATCAACATTTTTCCTAAATTTGGGATCCTTTTACTTCATGTGGACTTCCATAGATTTTTCTTCAAAAGTCCCATACCTAAGATTTGTCTCACCCTTTAGAATCTTCAACAAAATATTTGCATAGCCATTAATATTGACCTTTGTCACTTCATAACCCAATTCCAAAACCAAAACTGATCTTGGTTCCACTGCCTGCATAATGCAATGATCTATGGAAACTAGCAAAGTGCTATCATTTTTGTATTTTTCCAATAAGGACCTAGGAATCCTCTGTCTTTCATGCATTCTTCTTTGAAATAGTACAAAGAAGGAAGTAAGTGCATCATCATGTGCATTGGTGTCTTCAAGGATTCTCATGTAGTTTAAAATTTGATGTATAATGGGCCTTCCACTTACCCAATTAAAATATCGATGAAAAATAATTATAAAAAAAGGTAATCTACAATAAAAATATAATGCAATTTTGATGAACTGCAAGATGTTCATATATATAATAAAAAATTTCAAAGCCTAAGAGTTTCCAACTCTTGTAAATACACCATGATAAATATCCCTAAACAACACATTCAAACTATTGCATAAAGCAGTGGGCCAAGCTGTCTAACAACTAGTACATGATGAACATCAACTATGTAATTTTTGGAAATATTCCACCATGTGAAGGTTCCTTCTTTCGCTTTCAAATGGGAAAATCTATCTATTTTGTCTTCATAAGCAAGGGGTATGTTACTTGTGACCTTTAAAATATTTACATTTGCATCTCCTGTTCCTTTCAATTTGACTCCATGTACAATAGATAGTGAGTGAATCTACCCAATACCCGCAACAACACCATCAAACGGATCTAACACCCCAAATTTATCCCCTTCTTGGAGTTTATCAATACATTTATGCAAAAACAAAAAAATACACAATATATTGAGAAATAAAACGTTTGATAACAAAGATAAACATTCGATAAATATTTATAAGAAACTAGAAAATGATGATAGGAAACCTAAAACCATGCACCTGAAATATTAAACAAAAATTAACTTCATGCTATTTGATACAAAATGGATGTTAGATACAAAAAGTGTCAATATTTTAGCAGTCATGTGCCATGAAGATGTGGATGCTATAAGGACAATTGTCTTGATGTTTTTGGTCATTCTATTAAATGCATTGTAACTTTCATATAAATTTTTAATATACATGAAGAGCTACACACAACATAAGTGTTGTCTACAATTATACATTTTGTACACTTTTCATCATTTGATACAAAGATACCATTGGTGCAGAGAATAGGAGAACACACTATTACATTCTTAGAAAGAACAAAATCATAAAATGACGATCATGAAACATTAGTGGAACTTCAATTATATAGATGTAAAGAGGGTGCATGTCAAAAGACACACTCATACAGTAAGAGATACATACATAATTAAGTTTTATGTTACTTGAGATCCTTTTCCTACAAAAGCCTAGGGAAGTTTGTAGATGCTTTGTAGAAAAACAATATAAGCCTGTGCAAAGGAAGATGACTAGTTTGAATGAAGGAAGTTTGTAGATTCTTTTAAGCGACAAAGTGATATGAATCAGGTGCCTAAGGTAGATATAAATAGTATTTTAGTGTGTAAATTGAGTGCTTGAACATGAATGGACACCATAAATGATTGAGAGAGCTTCAAGGAGAACCTGGGAGACATGAAATTAATTTTTTAGAGACAAGAGGCTACGAAAAGTATACCTAAGGTACTAGGAAACCATTAAAGTGACAACATTGGCATGACAAGGTGCCTAAGGAGAATTGTAGTCACAAACCCATGAGAACAACAAGACACCAAATAGTCTTAGTTGTGACTTTAGTGACATCAATGCATGGAATAGGTGCCTAGATCAATGAAGAAAACTAATTTAAATTTCAATAGTCACATAAAAGGGTGCCTAAAAGTTAGCTTCAGTGACAAGGCTGAGTAAAATGGTCACTAAGTTAGTTATGATCAAGGTTTAAATGGGAAAACCTACCAAAAATGTGTGCCTAGGATAATTATAAAGGTGAATTAAGTCACGTGAATGGTAAAATTAGGAACCTAACTATTATGAATAGTGTTAAGTGGAAAAACATGACTAAAAGAGCACCATACATAGATTTTAGTGGCAGTCATGACATAAATAGGAACCCAACATGAAGTTTTGTTAAACAGGCACAAAACAACTGAGAGGGGGTGGGGTTGAATTAGTTGTCACACAAGTTCAAAATAAAAACTTTATCACTTATCAATTCTTCAACCACACTATTCTATTATTAAATATGATCATGAAACATAAATAGCAGAAAGTAAATCAACACAATGAACACCAGATTTTTACGTGGAAAACCCAATAAGGGAAAAACCATGGTGAGGGTTAACTCACAATATAAAGATTATAAACTGAATACAAAGGCTCACTGCCCAAAAGAGGATTCATTGTCTAAATACAAAGGCTCATTGCCTATAGAAAGGACTCATTGTCCAATAGGGAGGCTCATTACTTACAGATACAAAAGAGAACAAAAATATCCACCATTGCAATTAAAGCACATTCACAGGATTACTGGAACACTTATCTCATTGTCTTCAACACAACTCACACACACACTTCTACTCTTATGATTTGTGGCTTACTTTCATCACTTTGCATCACACTATCATACAACTCTTCACAATTCAACTTGCTTTTATATCATTCTCAACCTTAGAAGCATTTACCAAGGTTGGCCACAAAATGACCCATTTCATAAATTCAAATTAGGCCGGCAACTCAAAATTCCCACAGTGGAAAGGAATAAGAGTGGACCAATAAAATTATTTTCTTGAAACTTCTACATGCTTCCTAAATTAAATTTTATTCTTCGAATGAAGTGTAAGTACCAGGTCGGCCAAACCTAATGAAAAAACAAAAGAACATTGATGCACACACCTCCCAACAAGAAGATGAAACACAGACACCTCAACATGCTTCAATATGCACTTGACTTCATCTTAGACTTCTTCAGATATGTTCACAATGAAAACACACTTCATACCTTTTACCAGATCATCCAAACTATGCAAACCTGTATTGGAATAAAGAAATATGACTTCCAGATTACAAAACTTCAACCTTCTTTGCTAGAGCATGGAAAAAACCTTCACAGGACATATCCCAGATTTGAAACAAACCATCAGAGAATTGCAGAGCAAAACTAGTACTCCAAGGCCATAGAAGACCAAGTTTTCTAGAGCAGTTCACATACCGGTGAACGTAACTCTCACACACCATGACACTAGAAGCTAAAAATTAGGAGATTTCACCACTAAATCCTCATTAACAAGCCTTTAGATCCGCACAATTATAGGATCAACATGGTAGAAATGTGGAGCACATATTAGAGCACAATCTAAACACTTTCAACATTCTGACTTCACTTCATAATTTAATTTTCTCAAAAGCACATGGAAACTCACCAACACAACATGTCCACAACACTAAAAAATAACTCCATGTACTCACAACATCTTAGTAGCATCTCAACTATACATGTACAATCTGCAACATACTGAACAATGTTGACATCAATGATAATATTAATGACAACACCATTAGACTAGCCCATACTTGCAACAATCTCCCCCTTTGTCATTGATGACAACACATGATGTGAAAAACCATCAAAGGAAACATTATCCTTCACAATACCAGGAGCACTATTTTTCACATGACTTTTCTCTCTCCCTTACACCAATCTCTCCCCCTTTGACATCAATGGAAAATAACAATAGCTCTGATTACTCCCCCTTAGGAGTACACCCATACTGCAACAATGAAAGCCTTTTATACTCCCCATGCAGAGTAGGCCCATTTATTAGTCCAGATAAATGAAGAGTCTATGAATTCATTGGATTGATGCACCTTCATGTGCACCTAGTTAGGAGGGACAATGACCCCCAAAATCTCCCTAAGATGCTCAAAAGTATCCTTTGGAAGAGCCTTAGTAAATATGTTTGCAATTTGTTCCTTTGTTGTCAGAAAATGATACTTGATAGATATGTTCTTTGTTCTTGAATGCATAACTAGGTTCTTCGAAATGGTTATTGCATTTGTATTGTCACAGAAAATAGAAATAGGCTCATCATATACCACACCAATGTCTTTCAGAGTTTGCTTCATCCAAAAAACTTGTGTGCAGCAGGATGTTGTAACAATATATTCTACCTCTGCGGTGGATAAAGAAATTGAGTCTTGCTTTTTACTCAACCATGAAACTAATATTTCACCAAGAAAGAAAACACCACCACTGGTACTCTTGCGATCATCTACACATCTAGCCCAATTAGCATCTGTATAGGCACTCAGGGTACCATAGCCCATAATCCAGTGTACTTTTAAGGTATTTAAATATTTTTCTTACAGCTATAAGATGTGCCTCTTTAGGATTTTTTTTGAAATATAACAACTAAACACATTGCATGCATAATATCCTATCTAGTAGTAGTAAGGTACAATAGTCTACCAAACATGGATCTGTATTTTCTTTGATCAGTCTTAGCAGATTCATCATCTTTTCTTAGTTTACATCTGATTACCATAGGAGAACAAACTAGTTTAGAATCCTCCATCCAAAAATTCTTCAACAACTCTTTTACATACTTAGATTGTGAAATGAATATCCCTTTATCAGTTTGATTCACTTGTAGACCAAGGAAGAAATTCAATTCACCAATTATAGACATCTCAAATTCTTTTTCAATCTCTTTAGAAAATTTTTTACACATGCCATCATTTCCACCAAAAATGATATCATCAACATAAAGATCTAAAATCAACATCTTATTACCTTGCACTTTGAAGTAGGGTTACTATCAGTAGAACCTTTATTGAATCCTTTCTTTGTTAGATATCTGTCTAGTCTTGCATACCAAGCTCTAGGAGCTTGCTTCAGCCTATACAACACCTTCTTCAATTTACAAACCATGTCCGGTCTATCAAACAACTAAAACCCTTCAAGTTGATCCATGTACACTTCTTCCTCCAACTCACCATTCAGAAAATTTGACTTAACATCCATCTGATATACCTTGAAGTCCTTGTGGGCAGAAAATGCCAAAAACATTCTAATAGCTTCCATTTTGGCCATAGGAGCAAAAGTTTCTTCAAAATATATACCTTCAACTTGTGAATATCCTTTGCATACCAATCTTTCCTTATTCCTTACTACATTTTCATTCAGCTTATTCCAGAACACCCATTTAGAGCCAATATCATTTTTGTTCACAAGCCTAGGGACTATTTCCCATTTCCGATTCTTTTCTATCTGTTGAAATTCCTCTTTCATAGCTCTCATCCAAATTTCATCTTCAAATGCTTCTTTTATAGATTTAGGTTCTATTTTAGAAAGTAAACACAAATTTACTTTAGCTACAACTCTGGTTCTTGTCTCTACACCTTCACTCTTGTCTCCAATTATCTAATCTTCCAGAAGATTCTTCTTGGTGCAAGAGCACCTTGTTGCATTCAAGCCTCCATGAGGCCATATTGTATAAATTCATTAAATTAGGTGTTTTAATGTTGTAATAAGGTTGAATGATCCATTTTATATATGTTTGAATTCATTTGGAGTCATTGATGAAGGTTTGGTGTCATTTAGTTGAAAAATGAAAACATTGTCAAAAGTTGTCAAATGTTGTCATAACAACTCTTCTTGTTAAATGACAACTTTTTAAAAGTCTGTTAAAAATTGTTAAATAGTAGTTGTAGGTTGGTTGGAGCATAAATTTATTGTACAAGCATAAAAATGGGCCTCCAAGTCGAATGGGGGGCTGGAATGTAGTTTTGAACAAGAATTTATGAAGACATGAATTTTTCTGCAATTTCCAATGTTTTTCCCCGTTCTTTTACATGGTACGACTTTATATGAAGTTGTAAAGACCTGAAATTGATTTTTATTGATATAGGAATGAACTAGCTTTAATTTTGAATTTGTTTGGTGTTTTTTCATTGAGTTTGGAGAAAGTTATGATCATTTTACCATTGGCAGCCCTATGGGATTGTTTTCTCTAAAAGTTGCATGTTGTTGCAAAGAATGGTATGGATTGTATAGTTCAAATAAATATCTTAGACCTATTGGAAATGTTAGATATACTAATCTAGTTTAATTTTCACATTTTTTAATCAATTTTCATTTGGTTTTGATTGATTTATGACAATTTTGGTGAAGACTACCCAGTTCAGGAACTACGTTTACCAATAAATAAGAAAAATTCATATCTTTTTATTCCACCATCAAAAAGTGATAAAGACCCTTTAAAATAAAAAGTTTCATTTATTCATTTTCATGAGTTATGGTAGATTGTGTGTTTCATTTTGGTGGAGAGGGGTAAAAGAAACATGGTTTTGTTGATATTTGAACAAATCTATGCATAGTTTGTTTATGGTTGGCCTTAAATCATTATTGTATAATATTTGGATGGTTGTAATGAGTTATTGGGATGAATCTAAGCATGTTGAAATCATTTACCAAGTCTTATAGAGATTGAAGTCCATTTGTGTAAGTTGGAGCCCATGTTGCTCAAGGTTAAAGGATTGAGATTGCCTCAAGAATGAAGAATTTCAATTGTGTACTTGATTTTTACCAAGAATATAGAAATTTGATGGTATAAACCCTCTTGCTTAGCATCAAATTAGTATCAGAGCCCAAAAAAAGGTTTGGGTTAGTGTTGGTTTGTTGTTTTGTGTTGTGGTTTTTGTGCAGGTTGTTGCCAAGGAAAGGCAGAGAAAAGTTGAATAGAAGCAAGGAGAGACTTGCTTGTGAAGATGGATTTGGTGAGAATATTTGGAAGAAATTTGCAAGCAGAGGAAGAGAGGAAAAATAAGAAGAAACAAGAGGAAAAAGAGAGAAAGAGAAAAGAGGAAGATATGTTTAATCAAGAAATCAAAGAGTTGGAGAAAAGGATAGAACAATTGCTCAAAAGAGTCACAAGTTGGCACTTGACCATGAAAAATAAATTTGAATGGACCATACAAAAGATTATTCAAAGAAGAAAAAGACAAGAAATGATGGTAGCAAATGAGGCAAAGGTAAATTTTTCTGAGCAAAGTAAGTTACAAGTTGAGATGCATGATATTCCAATTATGTTTGAAGATGAGCAAACTTCTTTAATTGTTGAAGAACACATTGATGTTGAGATGAATGATATGGTTGTTGGTAATCAAGTAGTTGATGAAATTTTTGATTAACAAGTAGAGAAGGTTTTTGAGGTTGTTGATAAGGTTGGTACTGATCCTCAAGATGTTGTTGATAATAAGGTTGATAATGACAATGTTGCAGATTTGTTTGCTAATGAGATATATGTAGATTTTCAAGGATATGATGCAGGTTATATATGGTACTCTGATGATGAGAGTGAAGGTATAGATGATGTTACTGAGGTATATGCACAAGAAATGGACATTTGGGACATGAAGAAAAAAAATGTAGTAGAAGATTCAATGGTAAAGGTAGAAGAAGATGAAGAGTTGGTGCCTACACCTGAAGAAGAAGAAGACAAAGGTGAAATATATTTGCAGTTACAAATTGAGCCACCAAGGTATGAGAATGAGATATTTACTTCATTGTTTCATGATTTTTATTCAAGGGGTAAACACTTTTGATGGGAGCTATGAACCGGAATACAACCATTCAACAATACCACCCCAACGAGGTTTGAACCTTGGTGGCAAGAACAACAATGCCACCTTTAAACCAACACACCATGCCAATGCCGACACTTCATTGTTTCATGATGAGACTAATTTAATTTTCAGTTTTCTCCATGTAGAAGTTTGTTGTTATCTTGGGACAACAAAAATAGAGACATTATGGTTGTAGGAAAGTCATGGTGCAGGGATTGTGGATGATTTTGAACATGTACATGATGGGAAGATTGAAAGAAGATACCTTCTTCTTGTTGTGTTTGTAATTTCAAGAAAGAAAAAACCATGGGTTAAGATGAAGATACAAAGTTTTGTGATTACTGGTGATACTGAAGATTCATTTCTATTTGTAGGTCTTTTACTCTTTGCTCTCTCAAGGGACTTGAGTTTTTTCTTCAAGGGGAGAATGGTGCAGGAGCACCTTGTTGCATTCAAGTCTCCATGAGGCCATATTGTATAACTTCATTAAATTATGTGTTTTAATGTTGTAATAAGGTTTAATGAGACATTTTATATATGTTTGAACTCATTTGGAGTCATTGATGAAGGTTTGGTGTCATTTAGTTGAAAAATGAAAACATTGTCAAAAGTTGTCAAATGTTGTCATAACAACACTTCTTGTTAAATGACAACTTTTTAAAATTCTGTTAAAAGTTGTTAAATGGTATTTTCAGGTTGTTTGGAGCATAAATTTATTGTACAAGCATAAAAATTGGCCTCCAAGTCGAATGGGGGGATGGAATGTAGTTTTGAACAAGAATTTATGAAGGAAGACATGAATTTTTCTGCAATTTCCAATGTTATGCCCTGTTATTTTACATGGTATGGCTTTGTATAAAGTTTTAAAGACCTAAGATTATTTTTTATTGATATAGGAATGAACTAGATTTCATTTTCAATTGGTTTGGTGTTTTTTCATTGAGTTTGGAGAAAGTTATGATCATTTTACCATTGGCAGCCCTATGGGATTGTTTTCTCTGAAATTTGCAGGCTATTGCAGAGAATGGTATTGATTGTACAGATCAAATAAAAACCTCAGACCTATTGGAAATGTTAGATATGTTAATCTAGTTTCATTTTCACTTTGTTTGATTATTTTTCATTAGGTTTTGATTGATTTATGACAATTTTGGTGAAGACTACCCAGTTCAGGAACTAGGGTTACCAACAAATAAGAAAATTTCATATCTTTTTATTCCACCATCAAAAAGTGATAAAATTCTTTTTTTACATGTTCTAAATACCCTTTAAAATAAAAAGGTTCATTTATTCATTTGCATGAGTTATGGTAGATTGTGTATTTCATTTTGGTGGAGAGTGGTAAAAGAAACATGGTTTTCTTGATGTTTGAACAAATCTATGCATAGTTTGTTTATGGTTGGCCTTAGATCATTTTTGTCTAATATTTTGATGGTTGTAATGAGTTTTTTGGATGAATCTAGGCATGTTGAAATAATTTACCAAGTCTTATAGAGAGTGGAGTCTATTTGTGTAAGTTGAAGCCCATGTTGCTCAAGGTTAAAGGATTGAGATTGCCTCAAGAATGAAGAATTTCAATTATGTACTTTATTGTTGCCAAGAATATAGAAAGTTGATGGTATGAAACCTCTTTCTCTACATATTTTTTGTACATATTTAGGAGTCCTAGCAGCAGGTTCTACTTCATTCTCTTCTTCTTCTTCCACTTGTTCTTCTTCTTCTTTCTCTTGTTCTTCCTTTTCCTTATTTTCTTCAAGAACATGTCCACAGATAGGATCATCAGGTTCAACTTCATTTATCTCAATAGGTCTGCATATGTCTTCATCAACTTTCACATTAGCACATTCAATAATCTTTCTCAACCTTTTGTTAAAACATTTGTATGCCTTGCTAGTAGTAGAGTATCCAAGAAATATTCCTTCATCACATCTAGCATCAAAATTTCAAAGATTTTTATCATCTCTTTTAATATAGAATTTGCTTCCAAATACCTTAAAATATTTCATAGTAGGAGTCTTACCGGTCGATAACTTAAAGATAACTTCTCTCCAATATAAATTTGGTACATTTGACTCTTTCATCATAGTTCTAGCAGCGTCCTATACTCTCCTATTTTTCCTTCCAACTACTCTATTATGTTGAAGGGTTCCTAGAGCAAAAAACTATCTTTTTATGCCATTCTTCTCACAAAATGCATTAAATTCACCATGTAGACACATAAAAATGACCTAGGCCTACAAGCTTTATTTTTACCACTTTCGTCGTAACATAATTATGATGTTCAATTATGTCATTGGTCCACATTCGACTATTGATTAAATAATTTATAATTATTTAATTAATTCATGTCTCTTATATTCTTCATGATTATTAAATAAAAAAATTATATTTATTTATTCAATACATTACTAAGGGTCTATTATCTTCTTACAATTAAATAAATTTATTAATTAATTTCATTTCATTTGCTAATTTATTCTTCCTGATTATTAAATAAATGAATTTCATTTATTTATTTAATATGTCACTAATTCTCATAATTAAATGAATTTATTAATTTATTTAATTATTAATCATATCCTCTAAATTAAATAATTATCTTTAATTATTTAATTGCCAAATTTAACATTTCCCTGATTTTAAATAAATGAAATTATTTAAAATGATCTCACATTCTTGATTGTCAGTTCATTTTAGTAAATAATCTGAAAATCGATTATTTATTCACACAAAATCCATATTTTGAATTAATTTAATTCAAAATGGTAATCTTCTTCCAAAAATCAAGCAATTGAGCAAATTCTTGATTTTCCAAATTTGTTTTTCAGTTCAATTCTTATTTTATTGATTGTTTGAATCTCACAAATCAAGCAGTCTTTATCTTCTTGATTTTCAAAAATCTTTATCTTTTTGACTAATTATCTCATTTATTCTCGACCACTGATTCGATCTTCTTAGATGGCATCTCGAAGACCAAGTTAATGATTTTTCCTAACCCTGATTAGGGATTGTCACATGAAATATCATCCACAGATTATAGGCTTTCACCAACTTTTAATCTCGTCCGTCCATCCAAAATTGTATTTTCTATAAAATGACAATTTTGCTCACATTGTCGACTACTCACACTCATACTTACATTTTTCTTTGCAACATTCATGATATTTTGGCATATTCAACTCTAGTCTTAGGAATTATAGTCATTTTCTCATAAATCCTTCAAATATTGTTTAGGACATTGGTATAGTCAAAGAATTGCTCACACACTCGATCTAAGGGCAACAAGCAGCAAGTTAGAAGGTGCTTTGAAGGTGAATCAAGGAAGCTTCAATGAGTGACAGGTATAATTGTTCTTGTTTTAGTTTTCATTGTTCTTGATAGCTTCTTTGGGTTTGTATGTTTTATTATTTGATAATCTAACCTTACGAAATTAACCCATTGATACATTGGTGAACTCGATTGCTTTATTTTTTTTGTTCTGTATGGTTTTTTTGGTTTTCTGTCATTTTTGCAAGTACAGGTACGAAAAGCCGCATTTGATTTTTATCACACCACATCTAATGCATCGTGACATATTCAAAGGATAAAATGACACAATCACTTTGAGGTGCCACATACGTAGTACGTAACGTCGCATTCAACATAAACGAGCCGCATCTTCCGGTTAGACCGAGAAGCATTCACTTTGATGCGATGCATTTGACTGGTTTTTTTTCTTCCTTTTGCATTCTGGTTTTTCTATTTTCTATTCTATTATGTTTGACATTCTAGTTTTCTTTTCTAGCATAGGGTTTTCGTGTTACTAATTTTGGTTTGTAGCATGTGGTTGTTATATTTCATGAGTCCAAGATGATTTAAGCAAACTACTAACTTGTAATTTTGTAGGTTTGAATGCCCAAGACTCATTTCTAAACATTGTGTTTGTTTTTTTATTTAGATTACAACACATTTATTTTTGGTGCACTTAAAATAAACATGTCTTTCATTTTCTCTGATTGTGTTTGAAAGTGGTAGGTGAGTATGCTCTCACCCTATGAAAACTAGGTGATCAAAAATCCAGACCCACTTTATCCTTGTGTAACCCTGATGCAATAACTAAAGTATCCTCTCCCCTTGCGTAGTAATGTGATCCTAGGTGTAAGAGAAACGATTATTGCCTCTAGAAATTGGGCCTGCCTAGGGATTTAATCACCCCAACATGACTCAAACCGGCAATGGAGCTAAATCCAAGCTACCTTCAACTGATATATAAATGTGAATCTTAAGGGAAAACCTATGATCACAAATGCGGATGTGTCATATGGACAAAGTAGTACTCCCATAAACCCTGTTGAGCTTAACCTCTTCAGGCTGGAGTGCCACCTAATCGGCAATTAATATCTTAACCCATGTATGGCCACTCCCATGGGGGTCCCAAATTAAAAACTCTTATATAGTAAGCCCAAAACCTTCTATTTTCTAGTACAACACCGGTCGGTGTGAATCCTTCCACGTTTTCACAATCTTTAGTAGAGGTGATCAATCTACCATGGGAGATTCATGGGGGTTGGAAGCTTGGTTTTACCGAGAAGAGAGTGCATTGTAAGGGGGAGCCCATGCAACCAAGCTTCTGGATTCACACGCTACTGATATGCGGCTGTGGAAACCCATGTGGAGTCTAGCGAATACTATCCTAGCCTAACCTAGGATCATACTTGTTCTCTTGTGTGCTTATTTACTTTTCAAAATATCATGCTTGCCAAGTGTTTGCTGGTTACTTAAAGAAAACAAACAACAAAATAGTCAAACTTTCAACAGTTCGGGTTTTTAACCAAAACATCATAAAAATTGACTTTTTACATCCTGAGATGCATTTGTTAAATGACAATTGCTTTGTCGCACCGCATTTTCCAGACTTCGCAATGCATCTGCTATGATCAATCGCATTTGCTGCTCCAAACACCACATTTTCCTTTTGTAAATCCACATCCAAAATACTGAACCATATTTGAATTTTGTAAAGCTGCATTTGCAAAACTGAACCGCATTTTCCATTCCTAGAGCCGCATTTGATCACTACAACACATTTGCTGCCTGTAACGACGCATTTTCCTGTCAACAAAGTAAACCCTATTTCAGACCAGAATTCAAGTTCAGACATCTTAGCCTACTGTCAAAATATCTTTTTCAAAAATCTTTGTCAGGAAACAAAATTGAAATTGCTCAAAACGTCCATCATTTGCATTCATTACCTTACACTTTAACCATATGTTTAAAATTTCCATATTTTAGTTGCATTCCTTAGGCGTCATAATCGCCATTTTTTTTCCTTAGGTTTCATCTTGGAAAACTTTGGATTAGGCCAAATCTCCACACTTTGCAAAAACTATTGTTTTAAAAATTAAGGTATCTTGGGATAGTCATTATTCCTCTTTTCGGTCATTGTCATTTTTGCGAGAACCTCCAACTCAATAGTCTAGTTAGGCAAGCTCACTCGTCATTTTGAATTTGTAATTTAGTCCCTTTAGCAAGTCCTTTTGATTACCTAAATTGAGATATAAGTCAAGCTTAGAGTGGTTAGACAAACCTTTCTCCAAACATTGTCCAAACTTAGTCATCATTTTAAACTTAGACTTTGCATTGTCTAGCTCTAGTCCTCATTTTGAACCTAGACTTTGCATTAATCACCTTATCATTACCATCTTAGTCCTCATTCGATACTTTGGCTTTGACGACCTTGTCATTTTGCATCAATCATTTCCTTGGTCATCACCTTGTCATCTTTTTATCACAAAATACAAAAAAAAAAAAAAAAAAACACATAGGCTAGTATCATCATTGCATTTCGTCATCATTTTCATTACCCTCATTTGAGCAATTCCCTTTTATGGTGGAAACTAGACTCCAAAGAAAGAAAAGGAAAATGGAAAAATTTGGACAAGATTATAATTCCAATGTCACCAGTCACACTTATGACCCAAATTTGACTTTTGACGACCCATTTAGCAACACAAATACTCAACCTCTCATGACCATACCATCCTCATCAAAAAACCCCTTTGAACCATTCTTACATAAGGATGAATATGGAAAAATACTTGAGGAAAACCTAGAGGTAGCAGCACAAGATCCAAAGGTGGCCTACTTTGTCAAACAAATGGTCTTATATGACAAAGATAGATATTTGGCCATACTTTTAAGTCAAGGAGCTAAATTACCTCATGGGTTTGACATTGATACCTTGAGATCGACATCTCCTTCCAATAACATCAACAATACACATAACATGTCAAATAGTGGTCAACCTCCAAACACCACAAGCAATACCTTTTTTGATGCTACCTCACAAAATGTCACAACGACCATGAGTGCTACCTTCAACATTCCAAACAAATCCAATTTAATAAATGCTACATCCATTGGAGGATCACAATCCAACACAGTGCCCACAATATCCACAACACTGTCACAATCGGCTGGAACCACCTTTGGCTCCTTGACAGTGTGGGCAATTTATTCCAATCCTCTCTTTACCACTACGGTAAATGCCATGGGGGCATCATCAAGCCATACAAATCCTCCATTGACAAGTACATCTAGTACCATGAGTACATCTTCATCATATCCTCTCATTGGTATCTCACATAATCCTTTGGGTGGAGGAAAATGATGTATTTTTATTCAAGGACAACAACAAAATGTTAACACGTCAACACAGTCTAATTCCATCACCTCCCAATGAAAAAATATGACCATTCCCCTTGTACAAACCCAAAAATTTGGACAAGGCAGTCAAAACACACAACCTATGGCATCATTCACACATCAAAATATTCATGGTCACCATATTCCCCAAATATTGACCCAAATGGCTGGGGGATACATCCCAATATACTCATCCCATATTCATACCCACCACCATACCCCCAATCCAAACTTTCAATACCAACAACAGGCAAATCAGAACACATCATACATTTCACAACAACATGTACCTCAACAACACACCAACATCCACTCACAAAAAATGGGGACCTATGGCGTACCAATCAATCCGATGTATGGGGCCACAAATGACCCTATAATCAATGCTTTACAAGCAAAGTTGATGGGTCTAGAGAAGACCATAGAAAACATACAAATATCTAGCCAGAAATCAGAAGTGTCATATGATTTATTCGTATATCCCTTTGACATGAACTTATACATGCCACCATTTCCTTCGGGATATGTGTCACCTAATTTTACCAAATATAGAGGAAAGACAAAACCTATCAAACACATCCGAGAATTTGTAACCAACTATATGGATGTCACATATGAACCAACATACTTGATGAGACTCTTTTCTAAAAGTCTTATAGGTCCTGCCCTTGAATGGATCTCCACTCAAAAAGATATCCAAACATGGGATGAACTTAAGCACAAATTCATAAAAAATTACTCATACAACATTGACATGGACACCTCTATTACTAGCTTATGCAATCTCACGCAAGAGGATGCTAGCGAAATGTTCATCCCATTCTTCCAAAAATGGAGAAGTCTAGCTAGTCATTGCCACATCGACATACCTAAAAAGGAAAAGGTGGACATGTTCGTTCAAACACTTCTAGGACCCTTAAAATATGCATTACAAGTATATTGTTGCACAACCTTCACGGACCTAGTTGAAAAAAGTGTCCAGATAGAGAAAACCCTTATTGCAAAGGGAGAGCTAAAGTACAGTCCTAAAAACACAAACACAAATCCTTCCACTGACAAAAATAAGTACTAGGTCAAAAATAAACATGTCACCAACGATGGTGTTGTTGATGCCAAGGCTGTAAACACTATGGGTCTTGTACTAGATCTGAAAGGGGTTCAACTGAGAAATAAGTGAATGACAATACTAACACCCCCATTAATGCCACCCCAAACAACCAAAATGGTCAAAAAAGTCAAAATCAAGGACAATACCGTTAGACAAGACAATTCCCCAGGGGTCGCACATACACTCCCTTGGGTGAGCCCATGGAGGAAGTCCTAAAGAAATGGCTTCAGAACAGTCTCATCACACTTGAAGAACCAAAACCGTATGACCCAGGGAAATTTAAATAGTCATGGTGGGATGATAATGCCTTTTGTGCTTACCACCGGGCTAAAGGACATTAGACATCGTCTTGTCGACAACTCAAAAATATTGTGCAAGACCTTATCGAGAGTCGAATAATCGAATTGGGTGGGCCATAGTTTCCATCAAATGCCGACCATACCATTCATAAGAACCCATTGCAAGACCATGGTTCTAATAATGCTTCCACGTCAAATCCTAAGACAAACAATAATCAAGCCAATTACAACCATGCCAAGTATGACTATTCTGGTGGACCTACTATAAATAATGTCTAAACTGATGATGAATACATCAACACCATCACAGTCAAATGAGCACCCTAATGCAATGACACTACTTGAAGCGAGAAGATCACCATAGCTGGTCCACCTCCCGCTAGGCAACCTAAGATTACCATACCTAGTCCATCTCCTAGGCAGTCACAACCCACCTCGACCATAAAGCAATGGCAACCTAAGAGTTAGTTTAACCTTATCAACCAACTTGGAAAAAATCCCACATAGATTTACATACTTGAGTTGCTTCTCATCTCTCCCACGCATAAAGCTATACTAGATAAAACCCTGCAAGAGTCCTCCATCCCTAAGGATATTGATGTCAACCAATTTGAGACCATGGTGGGATATCTCACTACACCTCATCATGTCACTTTTTCTGATCAAGATTACTCGTCACCCAAGACCAACCATAATGACGCATTACATATCAAAACTTTCATCCATAAGCACAAGGTTAGAAGAGTTTTAGTAGATGGCAGAGTAGGATTGAACATATGGTCCTTGAAACTGGTTAAGGCTCTAGGATTTTCTAATGCATGTGTAGACCCTACAAAGAGTATAGTCATAAAAAGCATATGATGATGAAGAACGTTCTTCATGAGGTGTTATTTCTCTTTCTATCAGAGTGGGACCAGTCATTGTGGATACAACTTGCCAGGTCCTAGATCTATAATTACCTTACAACATCTTGCACAACCGCCCATGGATTCATGCCCTAAAATTCATTCCCTCCACATATCACCAATGCTTAAAATTCCCATTTGATAGCACAAAAATCACTATATATGGAGACCTCAACCCTTTTCAATATTGTACCAACCTAAGGGGTATTTCCAAAAATTGAGTGCCCATCAATCGAGAAGCTCCTAGCTCCTCTTCTTGCAAATACATTGACCCATCCACACTCGCATCATCTTCCATGTTCACTCCGTCCACATCTTCCACCACACCACCATCTTCCACACTTCCTAAGGATGAGTCCAATGTCGAGATCTAGGACCTAGGCTATGGAGAATTCAAACTACATATGACATATAGCATCACAACAATACCCAAGTCTCCGAAGGTCTATGGTCGACCATGTTTTAGAATGGAACCCAAAGAAATTTTCAAAGTTCCACAAAAAGCGATTTTCATTAAAAGGGGAGACATGAGTAGCGAGGACCTTGTCGATATTACAAGATAGATCTATAAAGAAATGGTTGAACTACCCCCATTACCAATTAAGAAATATGGCAAGGGATATGACATGATGAAGTCTAAGGGCTAAGATGGAACTAGTGGCCTAGGCAGAAATAAAACTGGACGAAGAGAGCCCATAGAATCTTTGAAAATACCAAAGTATCTTGGATTAGGGTATGGATTGCCCGAAAATCATGACCAACGTACCAGTGGACTTTTGAGTGAGCGCGTGCATGCTTCAGAAAGTGTGGAGATTGCTAAGGAAACCTTTACCGAAACCGACTCCCAAGAGTGGGAATTTGGCTCCCAAAGATCCTTAAGTGACTGTTGCCTCAATGATTTGTTCGTTGAAATGGGGGAGCTTACTTGTGAATTTTTTTTTTGGAAAACATTTAAAATCTATCTAGCACCAAATATTCATAGTTCCATTTCCCTTCCCCATGACATACAAGCCTCACCATCTCAACCTCATCACCATCAGTTAAATCCATTTGAATTTCTAGATAACACTGACAACCACGACTTTGAGTCATTTACCCTTTACTTTGACAACGAATATGAAACAAGTGAAGGGGAATATTGGATAGAGTCCGATGTGGAATTGGATGATGATAATTTCATCTACAATATCTTTGAATCCATCTGCATTCTTTTTGCATCCTCCCCTCAATTCACCAATGCTGACAATGGCATTTCCTTAGTATATCCACAATTAATTGATTGGGACCAACAAGGCCCGCTAGTCCTGGACACCTTTCAAAATGATGAGGCTATCACATAATTTATGGGATTAGGTGAGGGCATACACAGTGGTGATCACAAGGTAGGATTTTCCATTGACCTAGATTGTACAGCCTACTTCGACGAGACTGATCTGTCCTCCAGCCATAAAATTAAAAATAAGAATAAAGAAAAAAATGAAATGTCCTTAGGTGAAAACTGAAAGGCACCTTCTGACGACAAAAAATAAAAACAAAGGACGTATCTACGGGTGAAAACCTCTCTAAGACACCCAAAGATAGAGGATTGGACTTTCTTCCCATAACACAAGAGAAATCAGCTATGTTCATAGAGGACACCATAGAAGACAACATATCAACAGTAGAAGATCCCAAAAAGGTCCTCTTTGCTACATCCTTGACTGAAGAAGAGAGACCAGAATTTCACAAGTTCTTTGCAGAATATAAATCAACTTTGCATGGTCCTATGCGGACATGCCAAGACTAGACCTAGAACTGGTTCTACACCATCTGCCACTATTGCCAAATGCCAAACCATTTAAACAAAAGTTACACAAAATGCATCCTCAGTTCACTCTATTGGTAAAGGCTGAGTTGAAGAAACTTCTAGACGGTGGGTTCATAGGGTCTATTGATTATGCTGAATGAATATCTAACCTTGTGCCAATAACGAAGCTAAATGGAATGATCCAAGTCTGCACATATTTTAGAGACTTAAACAAGGCATGCCCAAAAGATGACTTTCCTTTGGTGAATATTGATATCATAGTTGACCTCACGATAGGATATGAGATGTTGTCCCTCATGGATAGTTTCTCAGGCTATAATTAGATTCGTATTGCCCCCAAAGATCAACATAAAACAACATTCACTTGTCCTTGGGGTACATACTATTGGAATGTCATGTCATTTGGTCTTAAAAATGCAGGTGCCACATATCAGAGGGCTATGACCACAATCTTTCATGACATGATGCATAAAATAATGGAAGATTACGTAGATGACCTTTTGGCTAAATCAGTAACAAGAAAAGATCATCTGAAGGTGTTAGACACAATTTTTAGGAGACTAGAAGAATACAAACTCCAACTGAATCCTAAGAAATGTGTCTTTGGTATAACATCTAGAAAACTCTTGGGATACATAGTTTCTCGAAGAGGCATTGAAGTTGATCCAGCAAAAGTCAAATCCATCATGGACATGCCTCCTCCCAGAGGAATAAGCGAACTCAGGACTCTACAGGGTAGAGTACAATCTATCCAATGATTTATAGCACAATTGGCTGACAAGTGTCAACCATTCCAATATCTTCTATGCAAAGGCATCCCCTTTGTGTGGATAGATAAATTCCAAGAAGCTTTTCAGCAAATAAAGAATTACTTATTATCACCGCCAGTCCTCATGTTGCCCATTCATGGAAAATTTTTGATCTTATACATCTTTTCCACTACTTCAGCACTGGGGACATTACTAGCACAAAATGACCAAGAAGAAAAAGAAAGGGCCATATATTATATTAGTCGAACACTAGTCAGGTATGAACTAAATTACACATCAATTGAACGCACTTGTCTAGCAATTGTATTTGAAGCTCAGAAGCTAATACATTATATGTTGAGACATTAGACATAGTTGGTAGCCAAGATCAACCCCCTCAAATACCCTTCAGTCGTGCAACATTGACATGGCGTCTGGAAAAATGGGTCATGATTATAAGCGAATACAACATTCAGAATGTCGAAAGAAAAGAGATCAAAGGACAAGTGATTGTAGACCAATTGGTAGATGTGTCTATACAAAGTGATCACCCCTTAGTGGAAGATTTCCCATATGAGTCAATATTCCATACAGAACCAAAGTCACCCTAGAAGCTATACTTTGACAAATCACATACTAATCATGGCTTGGGGGTAGGGATATTGTTTATCACCCCTCAAGGAGATTCCATTCCCAAGTCTTCCCGCATAGCTTTCCCATCCACAAATAACGTGGAAAAATATGAGGCACTAGTTACGAGACTTAGAATGGCAATAAAATGGAAAATTAGAGCATTGCATGTCTATGGGGATTCTCAGTTAGTCATCAACCAAGTTAATGATGACTATGACACAAAAGATGAGAAGCTAATTTCCTACAAATGAATGGTTGACAACTTCTAGACTTACTTTCACATGGTGAATTTCAAGCAAGTTCTGAGAGCATATAACAAGGCAACAGATTCCATGGCTACAATCTCCTCGACATTCCAAGCAATATGCCTCAAATGGAATTCGTGATGAAACAATTGTTGGTCCTCGCCTATGATGTTCTAGAATCAGAGATGGTCTACGAGCTTGTTGGTCTCGATTCTCCCTAGTACCAAGACATCCATGACTACCTTAAGTCTCAAACCCTCCCCCCTAATCTATCCAATAACTAGAGGAAGTCTTTTATCCAAAAAGCCACAAGATATTCCGTCGTTAGCGACACCCTTTATTGCCATAGCTTTGACAACACCCTCCTTAGATGTCTTGACACCAACAAAGCATGCACAACCTTAAGCAAAGTACATGAGGGTATATGTGGGTCTCATTTGAGTGGTCCTACTTTGGCCAAGAAGATTACAAGACTTGGGTACTATTGGCCAAACATTGAGAAATATGCATTAGAATATGTCAAGACTTGTTGCCAATGCCAGATTCACAGTGATTTGATTCACGCTCCAGCATAAGAACTTCGGCTGATCACGTCTCCATGGCCCTTTGCACAATGGGGACTCAACCTCATTGGAAAGATCCATCCTACCTCATCCAATGGCCACAAATTCATCATAACCACCACTGAGTACTTTACGAGGTGGATCAAAGCCATCTCCCTGATGTACATAACTAACAAACAAATATCCAAATTCATTCTTAACTATATCATTTTTCGTTATGGGCTTCCACAATCCATCATCACCAACAATAGACATTCATTTAAAAACCAAGACATTCATGAGTTATGTGAGTGATTTCATATCCATCATTTTTCCTCTCCGTATTACACACAAGGAAATGATCAAGCCGAGGCATCAAATAAAACCATTGTTGAAATCCTTAAAAAGACTATCAATGATTCTGGCCATGACTGACATATTCAACTCAACCCTACTTTGTGGGCTTATCACACTAGCATTCGTACACCTATGGGAGCCACTCCTTTCACCCTAGTCTTTGGAAATGAGGCCATCTTGCCCATTGAGGTTGAAATTCCTTCCTTACGAGTCTCCTTGAAGGGTCTAACCAATGATGAGGAGTATAGACAGTCACGTCTACACGAGCTAGAGATGTTAGAAGAAAGAAGGAATAATTCCCTAAACCATCTATAGGAATATCAGAACCATCTCTATCACAGTTACAACAAGAGGGTCATGGTCAAGAAGTTTGACATTGGTGACCTAGTCCTCATGCAGAACGCTAAGAATCAAGCTGACAGAGAAAAACCTGGCAAATTCAAACCAAATTTGCTAGGTCCCTACGTCATCATATCCTCCTTTGGTTCTGGAGCTTATTAGCTGACGACTCCAGATGGAGAACAACTGACAGAGCCTATCAATAGTCTACATCTTCAAAAGTTCTATGCATAACATCAGAAGGTCTCGCTGAAAACCTTCAAAATACAATTTTTTTTAAAAAAATGGTAAAAAAATTGTTGCCTTGATGAAAACGTGGCAAATAGGCATATTGGCGGCACCAAAAAAAATTTAAAAAAAAAAATGACAAAAATAGTAAAGAGAAATAATTCATCCAATAGTGAAAACCTGACAAATAGGTGCTTTGGATAAGTACCATGGTGAAAACCTAGCAAACAGGCGCCATGCATTATCAATCATTGCTCTACCATCTACTGTTACTTTATCTATCTTGGCCAATGATGAAACACATTTTCCATCACCGCCATGACATCTACCATGATATCATACCCTTCCTTTCATGGTTGACAAATGACTGACATCAAGTCCTAAATACTATCCATCTGACACCCCATGAATATCCCTTTCACGTCCTTTAAAATTGGCTAAGTCTTGGACCTGACTAGGGGCAAAATTTTTATCATATGATTGCAATGGATATCACGCATGGTCTCAAAAATTGTAAGAGTCCTAAAAAAATACAAAAACATCACAAAATGTCCTGAAGAAAGACCAAAAACATCACAAAAAGTCCTAAAAAAAGACTAAAACCATCACAAAAAGTCCTGAAAAAAGAACAAAAATATCACAAAAAGTCTTGAAAAAAGAACAAAAACATTATAAAATGTCCTAAAGAAAGACAAAATTGAAAAACGTCCTGAAGAAACCACAAAAAATGTCAAACTATCTCAAAAAAAAAAAAATAGAGTAATTTCTTGTCAAGTCCATCAACGTAATTAGTCCTTGTCATTTGTCGGAATTACGTTGTCTCTACGCATTTGCTACGTAGGCAAAACTCATTTTTGAGTCCCCGAGACATTAGGATAGTCCTTTTAGGTTTTTCAAAATAAAATCATGATGCAATCTATGGTCATGAAGATAGTCATTGGTCATGTCGAACTACGAGGTCTTTGAGTGTATGACGTAGGCAAGGCCATCTATCAATGAGCCCCCGAGGTCACACTAGGTCAGCCCATTAGTGTTCATGGCACTACATCAGCACACGCGTCACTAAGTCTTAAATTCAAACAAGTCATCTCTGAATAAGCCAATTACTACAACCAACTTATGATGACTATTTAATAAACATAACAATCACACCAGCATGACAATATTGACATGTGGTCAACACAAGTCAAACTCAGTCAAAACAAGTCAAATAATCATAACTTGTCAAACTGTCAAACCCTTGGTTGCCTTTCAGATGTGTCCTTTTGAAGAATAACCTCTATCATTTATGCCTTAGGATGTGTCCTTCCTAGGCATTGTCATTGTCATCCAACATTTTTTTTTGAGGGATCCTCTTCACATTTAAGGATCACTCCTCTCAACATTACTATATTTCTAATGTGTCATTCTAAAGAAAAATCTTTGTCATTTGTGCCTTAGGATGTGTCCTTCCTAGGCATCATCACCATCCCTGTCACTAGCATTTTGAGGGATCCCTTTTGACATTTAGGGATCAACCCTCTCGACATCAACATTATTAAGGATGTGTCCTTCCTAAATTTGGCAATCTTCAGCATTCGTCATCTTGGCATCGTCAGAACCTTGA
The DNA here is from genome assembly GCA_007258455.2 of Sequoia sempervirens. NCBI lineage: Eukaryota > Viridiplantae > Streptophyta > Pinopsida > Cupressales > Cupressaceae > Sequoia > Sequoia sempervirens. The sequence goes on from VDFB02000017.1 coordinate 553,732,996, forward strand.
CACCCTGGCATCTCAACATCATCGAACTTGACATCATTAAATTAAAACACAAGGTATATAGACACACTTGGAAAACACTTTTCACTTGTCTTTTGACTTTTCATCATGTTACTATTTTTTCAGTGAGATCCCCACAACAGGATTTAGAGAAGCAGTGATGTATCATGACATTTGTCTTAACTTTTGACATGCATGTTAGTATTTTCTCAGTGATGTCCTGACTACAAGATTTAGAAAAACAATGATGTATCATGATAATAGCTCTATTTTGTATTTTGAACAATCATGTTGCTAGTTTCTCAAGGATGTCCTTGAAACGAGATTTAGAGAAGCAATGACATTACATGACTTGTCCCTTTTGTTTTTTCTGCTTATAGTTGGTTATGACAAAAAGACTGGGGCAATTGCACTCTTAGTATGAGTCATTATCATCCTTGTCTATGACTTCCTATTTTACGTGATGGTACAACCGTGTACACCTTGATTTATGTCATATCATGGTGTTTGTTGGCCATTACAACAATATTCCTAGTGATGATTAAGAGCAATAAATATAAAAGTCGTATCGTAAAGTTTTGAAGGATTTGGTCTAGGAACCAACATGCATCTTCTTCCATCTTGTCATCTTCTCTCGTCCATCTCATGATGATATCCTATGACATACAAAAACATAAGTGCATACATAATCACATAAACATTGCATTAGGACCATACATACAACATCCATAACATTAAATCATATACATTTCACATAGATATTGCATTATACATAAGCATAAACATGACATCCATTCAAATAAATTCATTAGGCATATCATCATCATCCATGGCATAACATCAACATGAAATATAAATAAGCATTGCATTATCAAGGCATCACATCATAAGTAACCATCATAAGACATACATGACAAGACATATAAATAATACCATCATCCATTATAAATTGATATCATACATCATAATGCATGAATCAAATAACATCACATAATACACATATAGGCCGCATCAAAATTGCATCATATAGCATCATCTCAAAAATAAATGTCATAGGATAAAGTCAAGAGATATCCCAAAAATAGAGCTCACAAGCTCGATAGTCAATACATAACGTGTCATAATACAAAGTCTGAAACATGAAGCCAAACACAGTAAACATGTCCCTAAGAAATGCTCTCCTCATCCCCTCACCATGGGCCCGACACTAAGGTAATGGGTGGACCTATAGCAACCTTTGTCTGTGAAACCAAGGGAACTAACACTAATGGCATCATCTCCATAGTAATAGACATCTTTGATGACACTGCGGCCTAACTCTGTGAAGCAAAAGGATTTGTCACTGTAGGCAGACTAGGTACTAATCTATGGCTTGGACTTGATGAATCATGTGAATGCCCTGACCTGTGACTAGAAGAGTGTGTATGATGAGACTTGTGACTCAAAGTATGCCCTGAAGAGGTCGAGCCCCCTGCACTGCTCTGAATGCCACTACCACTCCCTAACCTGCTGCTGCCGCCTATCCTCGTCTGTGTCCTGGTTAGGGTGAGATATCTCATCTTGACTGGTATAGCCTACTCATATAACTGCCTGTATCACCCAAGCCGTACATTGATCTTGCAAAACTCCTGTGCCAAATCATTTGATGGTCCTGTACAAAGTCATATAAACTATATACACCACTGCGCTACCTCCTACTAGCAGATCACTGCTTGATCTCGCTCTACTTGAGCCACCCCTAGCTCTAACTATAGTGCTCTGACCTATGCGACACTCTCATCCAATCTCCTTTGTAGGTCTTCCACCCTCTGTTTTGTCGTGACATCATGGGGCAGCACTGAAATGGGTGGTATCTCCTCATCTCCCTCCACCATCGTCCATCTCAGGACCCTATCAACCTCATCGATAACATCATCATCATCTTTGTCATCATCCTCCTCCTCTGCGACCTTCTCACAACTAACTCCCTTGTCCTGAGGCACATCCACATCCACATCCACATCCACCTCAAGCTCTTGCTCCTATCTGGTCTCCTCCTGCTCTTGCCTCGGCTGCTCCTCATGTCTCTCCTCCTCCTACTCCTCTTGTCTCTCTTCCTCCTGCTCCTACCTCAACTCCTCCTCCTATCTCTCTCCCTCCTCGGTGACCTCTGGGATAACATCCAATGCTGCTCCAGCTACATGGTGTCTTACCCTCCTACCCTACCTCTAGCCATCTCTCCTCCATCTCAGGTCATCCCTTCTGATGTCCCCATCATCTCCATCATCTCCACCTTGACCTATGTCCATGCCCCCATATTTCCCTCCACCCTAGCCTCCATCCCTCCCCCAGCCTCCATCTCTCCCCCTACCTCCATCCTTGCCTCCATCTCTACCACCATCCCTCCCCCTACCTCTTCCTCTATCACCATCTCTGCCCCCTCACATGGCTCGTGGCACACATGGTATAACTAATCTCCTATCAATAGGCGCTGGCCCATCAGGATCTGTCAGTGGCATTAGTCGATGCACCTGCCACCACAAGTCATAGTCAACAGTGGTACCTCAATCTGCAACTCCACCTCTCCATCCCCACTGCTGGCTACTAGCCCATCAATCTATTGCTTAGAAAATGGTGTAGAAATCGGTGGTCCCCATGTTGGCTCCCTAGAAGATCTGGCATACTCGGCTATGCCTACTAGTATACCTTACTGCTCTCCAAACTTAGTACACGCTATGGTAGGTACATCTCTACAATGAGCTAACTCTACACTATCCTACCAATCAAGTAATGGTACTACTTGCAAAAGCTGAGGTGGTCATCCTCATCATCCCACTACTGGCAGTCTCTGTAGGGCCTCTAGATGAATGAAACCATGGTGTCAATCTGATGGCGCCACCAACCTATCTCTCCCATCGTCATTTTCTTTAAGGAACCAACATAGTAATAAGCATAAGGCATCCCCTCAGCTAGCTGTGGTCTTTGGATAGGAGGTCAAAATATGACCACATGCTCCTAGGCCCATATCATCAGAAGTGTAGTACCACACCCGATGCTCTATGCCCTCCTATAGGCCACCTAATGAAGCTGATGGTAAAGCATGCCTGACAAATAGGGCCCCCAAGCATAAACTGTCCTGTCTCACCTCATCCCCACCAGCACATCACCCCAACCAATGGGAAACCCATGTCTGCGGTGGTCAGGAATCATTATCCCTTCAATCAATGTCACCAAAAATGCATCAAACCGGGCATAGTGCTCTGCCATAAACTCCCAACAGATATTGTATCTCTCAGTGTAGAGTCCTGTACCTTGATCATGATAGTAGGCCGTGAAGGTTTGATAGCCATGCTAAGGGTCATAGACGATCCTCTCTCCTCAAATCGGTAAACAGAGGATATGGTTGACATCCTCCAATGTCACGGTAGCCTCTCCTGTTGACAAATGGAACGAGGATGTCTCTGAATTCCATCTCTCACACAAAGTAGTTAGTAGTCCCCTATTTTCCTAAATAACAAGCATATAGGCAACATAATACAAACCTAACCACATCAACCATAGTCGCTCTCACGGAGTCAGCTGGTCTCCAAACTGGAAGGTCGATGGCCTGCTCTCTTGAATATAGATAGGTGCTAGCTATCTCTGCACATGGTCAAACAACGTGTCAGTACCTTATGGAAAATCATCATTATCATCATTATAACTCAAAAGCATTTAAAATTTGAAAAGCATCAGAATTATCCTTTGTGAAAGTCAAAGTCAAATGCGTCACGTTGACTTCATTTGTGTCACGAAAAGGTGTTTGCGTTGTTCCATACTACAATTGTGTAAAGAATGATTGATTGTGTCATTTGGTCCCACACTTGCATCACATCGGAGTATTTCTATCACGTTATATGGCACATGCATCACTTCATTCGAATGTGTCACTCAAACTGACGAATGTGTCACACAATGACATATGCGGCATTATAACTCTCAAATGCGACATGATATTGCGAATGCGTCACTATTTTTGGAAAATGCATTACACATCCCTAGTCTACCCTAAATACCCCTTGCACTTGTGTTGCGACGCATTAAATGTGTTGAACACAAAGTCAAATGTGGCTTACGCGCAGGAATATGCATCACAACGCATTCATTGTTCACCCTAAAACCCTAATTTTGGCAAACAAAATGATGAAATAACAAGGTGGGTTAGAGGTACATACCACTGTCTCTGAGCCCTCTGGTCTCCTGAACGTTCGCATTATCTCACCGCGATGCTCAGTCACTGGAATCACCATCCTCATAGAAGTCCTATTCGCTCGTCGCTCTTAAATTTGCTAAGGTGAATAGTGAAAATGAATTGACTTTTACCCCTTTGTCAACCTATTTATAAAGTGAAAATGACATTTTTCAATTGTTTTATTACTGGAGGCCCTTTTGACCAACTTTGACCACCCTTTTGGCTGCTGTAAACAAGCTAGAATTCAAAACTGACTACACCATTGTCTTTCTGATAATTAAATTGACTTATCGGGACACTTTCCTAATTTTATGTCACCTAGCCAAAATTCAAAAAAATTCTCGAGGGGGCATCGATACTTTGTACCTTCGCTGGGGCATGTTTTAACTTGTTTTCTTTGTCACAATGCGACATGCTACATTATGACAAAGAGGGGCAAAATGTAGACACATAACAATGACCTAGGCCTGCAAGCTCTATTTTTACCACTTTCATCCTAGCATAATTATGATGTTTAATTATGTCCTTGGTCCACATTCGACTATTAATTAAATAATTTATAATTATTTAATTAATTCATGTCTCTTATATTCTTCATGATTATTAAATAAATAAATTATATTTATTTATTCAATACGTCACTAAGGGTCTATTATCTTCTTACAATTAAATAAATTTATTAATTTATTTAATTACCTTTGCTCATTTATTCTTCCTGATTATTAAATAAATAAATTTTATTTATTTATTTAATATGTCACTAATTCTCATAATTAAATGAATTTATTAATTTATTTAATTATTAATCATATCCTCTCAATTAAATAATTATCTTTAATTATTTAATTGCCAAATTTAACATTTCCCTATTTTTAAATAAATGAAATTATTTAAAATGATCTCACATTCTTGACTGTTAGTTCATTTTAGTAAATAATCTGAAAATCAATTATTTATTATCACACAAAATCCATATTTTGAATTAATTTAATTCAAAATGGTAATCTTCTTCCAAAAATCAAGCAATTGAGAAAATTCTTGATTTTCCAAATCTACTTTTCAGTTCAACTCTTATCTTATTGATTTTTCAAATCTCACAAATCAAGCAGTCTTTATCTTCTTGATTTTCAAAAATCTTTATCTTTTTGACTAATTATCTCATTTATTGTTGACTGCCGATTTGATCTTCTCAGATGACATCTCAACCACTCAGTTAATGATTTTTCCCTAACCCTAATTAGGGATTGTCACATGAAATCTCATCTACAGATTTTAGGCTTTCACCAGCTTTTAATCTCATCCGTCCATCCAAAATTGAATTTTCTATAAAATTAAATTTTTTCCCACATTTTTGACTACTCATGCTCATACTTACATTTTTCTTTGCAGCATTCATGATATTTTTGCATATTCAATTCTAGTCTTAGGAATTATAGTCATTTTCTCATAGGCATAGACATTTATATTTCAAATCCTTCTAAGCTTGTTTAGGACATTGGCATAGTAAAAGAATTGCTCACACACTCGATCTAAGGGAAACAATCAACAAGTTAGAAGGTGTTATGAGGGTGAATCAAGGAAGCACTTCTGCAAATAGCATTAGCAGGTCTTATGATTCTAGGCAGTCCTTGAACAACCTCCTTCACACTAATCTTGACTAGGTTATCAAAGTTCACATGTCCCATTCTTTGGTTCCATAACCAACTTTCACTGATCTGAGATATAAGACAATGACCATCAACTCCCTTCAACTGATAGATGTTTCCATGAGTTCTTCTTCTAGCAACATTCATATCTCCATTTCCAAACCCTTTTCTAATTTCATGGGTATTGTTCTAAAACACAAGTTTAAGGCCATTGCTACACATTTGACCAACACTCAGAAGGTTATGCCTCAAACCCTTCACATAATATACATCATTAGTATTGTGCACTCCATCAAAACTAATTGAACCTTTACCAAAGATCTTAGCTCCTGAATCATCACCAAACATGACTAAACCACCATCATATTTTTCAAGCTTAGTGAACTTACTCTTATCTTCAGTCATGTGATTTGAACATCCACTATCAATTACCCAAATAGTCTTCATTCTATCTTGCATGAAAATTAGTAACCAAATTACCTTCCATCCTATTCTTCTTAACCTCTAGAGCCTTCTTACACATTTTCCAGAGTTAGTGGATACATATTTACTTTCCAAAGCTAAGAATAAGCATTCACTATCGTCAACCTCATTTTCAAATTCATCATTAGAAATATCTGCCTCTTCCTTAACATAGTACAACTTCTTATACTTCTTATCCTTCCTATCCTTATCCTTATAGACCTTGTTCTTTTTATGTGTAGCCCTATTAGGACATCTCAAAGCATAATGACAAATGTTACCACAACTAAAACATTTAAAGGGTAACATAACTTTATATTTTCTGGTACCTTTCTTTAATTTCCTAGTGAATTTTGATTCCAATTCTTCATCATCGCTATCTAGTTCTTCAATCTTCAGAGCCTTAAATGCCATTTCTATCTTCTCTTCTATCTTGTCATCTTTCGAAAACTTCCTTATTTCAAATCCTTGCAAGGTGCTAAACAACTCTTCCAGAGTATACTTCTTAGGATCATACATTTCTACGATAACAAAGATCTTGTTGTTGTAACATTTTGGTAAAGTGATCAGGATCTTCTCGATTATATCTTCATCTGCTAGTTTTCCTCCTTGATTTTTGACTTCATTTGCTACCAGTTTAACTCTCTAAAAGAAACTTATAAATTCTTCACCATCTTCCATCTTCAGGTTCACAAATCTACGCATTGTCAATTTTACCTTTTCATTTCCTTCATGCATGTCTTCCAACTTCTTCTAGACATCATATGTAGTATCTAGAGAATTAACCTTAACTCGCTCATTTTTAGATAATCCACAAAAAATTACATACTTTTCCTCTCATTTTATTCATAAGAAGAGATCTCATTTGCAGAATTAACACCACCAAATGGAAGTGTATACTTATTCTCAATAGCATTCCAAGTCTTGAAACCAAGAGAGATAATATATCCTCATCTATCCCTTCTAATCATTATAGTCAGTTCCATCAAACATAGGGATCGCCAACTTGTGTGCCTTCGGATCTTCCTTAAGTGATTAATCTCTACACAAGGAACCAAAAGCTTTGATACCAATTGTTAAACAAGCACAAGACAACTAAGAGGGGGTGGTGAATCAGTTGTGACACAAGTTCAAACTAAAAAATTTATCACTTATCAATTCTTCAACCACACTATTCTATTATTAAATATCAGCATGAAACATAAATAACAGAAAGTAAATCAACACAATGAACACTAGATTTTTACATGGAAAACCCAATAAGGGAAAAACCATGGTGAGGGTTAACTCACAATATAAAGATTATAAACTGAATACAAAGGCTCACTTCCAAGGGCTCACTGCCCAAAAGAGGACTCACTATCCAAAAAAAAAGGTTCACTACCTACAAAAAGGACTCATTGTCCAACAAGGAGACTCATTGCCTACAGATACAAAAGAGAACAAAGAGATCCACCACTACAATGAAATCACATTCGCAGGATTACATAAACCCTTATCTCACTGTCTTCAACACAACTCACACACACACTTCTATTCTTATGATTTGTGGCTTACTTTTGTCACTTTGCATCACAGTGTCATAAAACTCTTCATAATTTAATTTTTTTTATACCATTCTTAGCCTTAGAAGCATTTACAAAGGTTGGCCACAAAATAACTCATTTCATAAATTCAAATTAGGTCGGAAACTCAAAATTCCCACGGTGGAAAGGAATAAGAGTGGACCAATAAAATTATTTTCTTGAAACTTCTACATGCTTCCTCAATTAAACTTTATTCTTCAAATGAAGTGTAAACACTAGGTCAGCCAAACCTAATGAAAACACAAAGGAACATTGATGCACATGCTTCCCAACAAGAAGATGACACACGAACAACTCAACATGCTTCAATATGCACGATACTTGATCTTAGACTTCTTCAGATACGTCCGCAGCAAAAAACACACTTCATACACTGAATACCTTTAACCAGATCATCCAAACTATGCAAACCTATACTAGAATAGAGAAACATGGCTTCTAGATTACCAAAATTCAACCTTCTTTTCCAAAGCATGGAAAAGACCTTCACAAGACATATCCTAGATCCACAAGATCTAAAACAAAGCATCAGAGATCTATGTAGCAAAACCAGTTCTCTAAGGCCACAGAAGACCAACTCTGCCAGAGCAGTTCACATACCAATGAACGTAACTCTCACAGACCATGACACCAAAAGCTAAAACTCAAGAGATATCACCACTAAATCCTCATTAACAAGCCTTCAGATCTGCACAAGTATAGGATCAACACAGTAGAAACGCGAAACCCATACCGGAGCACAATCTGAACACTTTCAACATTCTGACTTCACTTCTTTATTTAATTTTCTCAAAAGCACTTGGAAACTCACCAAAACAACATGTTTGCAACACTAAAAAGATAGCTCCATGTACTCACAACATCTTAGCAACATCTCAACTATACATGTACAATGTGCAACATACTAAATAGTGTTGACATTAATGAAAACATTAATGACAACACCACCAGACTAGCCTATACTTGCAACAAGTTTGAGTGACAAGAGTGAGGTATAGGCACGCTGAACATAGGATGCAATATTTTTTAGTGGAATAATAAGGTTAAAAGCACACATGGAGTAAAAAACTAGCCATTAAGTGGCCAAACATGCTTGGAGGAGGTGCCAAACATGCTTGGAGGAGACACTAAATAGAGTTTTATGTGGGACAAGCTGTCATATGAGGTACCTAGAGTCTAGAATGATAGAGGATATTTCTAATGTCATAAGTAGCTTAAACATGCAACTGGTATGTTTTGTTGCATTTCAAGTGACTAAAGATACCACAATAGGCACCCAAATGCATCAAATGATGTCTTAAGTGGTAGAGAGGCTAGGTTGGCATGCTTGGAATCTTGGTAAGTGATATCAGTAGAAGATTGGTATATCTAATTATTTGACATGCATTCTAAGTGGCAAAGGCATCAAAATGAGGTACCTATGTGCAAAGTAAGGATTCTTTCAGTGATACAAGTTATTCAAAACAACACTTCATGTTATGGTTTAGCGATTTATGTGTCAAAGAAGGGAACCTTGCTGAAAAGGATTGTTTATAATAGATGTTTACAGTAGAAAAAGAATTCCTTAGGCTTCTAGGCTCTTGGAATTTCCAAAACGATTATTTAAGTTGCCAATAGTAGTAGCTAAGTGTTATTGTTTTAATTCACACATTTTAGTGCAACACAAAACATAATAGGTGTGTGGTAGAATGGCTATTCAAATTAAAGGGGAACCTCCTTGTAAGAAAAATAAAACCTAAAATTCTAATCTGGACAATATATATTTTACTTACACTTTATATAGGTGCATGCCTTAGGGTAGGGATAAATAAAATTTTAAAGTAAAAAATGTGCAACCCCTTGGTTGGGTGCACACCATTAAAGGAGGAAAACAAAATAGATTTTTTAAAGTTATGAGAAAGTTGCACTTCCTATTGTCCCACATGCTCACTAGAGCATCATAACAAATTTTCTAAGTGAAAAATATCATTTCTATAACACTATTATGTGCCTATAAATGGCTCAAACATTTTCTTCAAAGTCACAAATGTAGTTTTTGAGTCAAATATTGCATGATAGGATAAATCCACATGCTTAGTGAAGGAAGGATCGTTTTGAAAACCCTAAAGCATGTATAAAGTACACACCCATAGGATGGATTTTCAAACTTTAAATTCCTAATATACATGTACAAATGTGTGCCTAGTCATGTGGTGTTGAACATCTGAAATATTGAGAGGAGATGGGTGAATCAATATTCCTCTAAAAATATTAAAACCTTTAAATAGTTGTCCACATAGCATAATTAAAATTACTAAACAATAACCAATATAACACAACACCACATAACATCAAGATTTTTATCATGGAAACCCAAGATGGGAAAAACCACAGAGAGGGTTAACTCTCAAGTATTAAGTAACCATTTACAGAATACATAGGTGGCTCACTGTCGAGTGTTTCATTGTCGGTGGGCTCACTGCCCAAGACACAAAAACCAGCTAATATAGCTGAGAGACAACTATAGCCAGAGTATTTGTTACAAAACTAAACTGGTATAATTGCATCTACATATGCATGAATATAGTTCTCGCTGAAGCACAAAATTCTTCTATACAGACACTACACTAGGCCACTATAGCACATTTATCAGTTCACAAGATAATATCAACAGATCGCTATCATACATCACACACCATTTTTTTATTATATTTTTTTTTGTTTTGCTACATACACACACACACACACACACACACACACACTAGATTTGCATTTCCACTAGTCGGCTTGCATCAGAGATATAGTTGGGTGAGCACGTTAGACAAAGTGTTGGAGATGTTAGAATAGATGCAAAAATATATCCCACGCTATACTGAATAGGGCAGGACCAAAACAAACTCTAGTACAACATTGCATAGACCAAAACTTATGTCGGTAACAACGCTACTAGATCAAGGGATAAGCCAGAGGTAAGAACACTGGAGACAAGAGTACTGAACTAAAAAATGACAAATATCAACATGTGGAAGATGATATTTGTCAAAAAATCTATATTAGGTGTGCTGATATTAGCAGAGCCTACAAATTTTTCAAGTATAGGCATGTATATTTACAAACATGTGCTTGTTATAATAGAATGGCTGAAAAAATGTTACAAAATTTTCCAGTATACTTATAAAAGTCATTACCTTTCAAAGAACAAATTTGAATCTGCTATGAATAGAATTGCATCCAATATAGATGGAAATCGGTTTTAAATAGCCAACTCAGAAGAAGGCTAAAGAAAATTATACTTAGAATATAGGGGCACTAGATGTAGCATTGATTCATGTTTAAAATAGACCTCTACACTCCATTATTTCTCCATCAGGCTTCATCAAGAGAATGATAACTTCAATTGCATCAATAGGATTTTGTCATAATAGGAGTCATTTTTGACATGCAACAATAGAGAAGGTGCATTTTTCATCAGACCACTAGAACAAACATTATCATTCATTCCTTTTTAGTGAATTCCTTATCAACCTTGGTTAAAGTTCTAAATTTTTGAAAGATTTTTATCAATTATCAATAGATTTTAGTCACTTACAGCTCATTGTTTTGCAACATTATACTCAAGTGAATATAATTCATAAATACCTAATTTTGAAGGTTATCCACCATCATTTCAATAGGGTTACAACAAAATCTTAATGAATTTTCCAATGTCCCTAATCACTAATAAATGTTAGCAAAGTTCATACATAGAATGGAAATGATTTCAAGCATCATAATCATTCATATAATTAGGATTTTATCATCATAGGAGAAAATTTTCGGTCATCATAAATGCAAGAAAAGAGAGGTGGTCATTTCTTCCATTCTTCATTTAATGAATTTTGAGTTCAACAGTTGGTTTTAAGAGTATGTAGTTTGCAATTTTCAGCCAAGTTTTGGGATGCAAAATCAACAAAGAAGGGAAATCACATTCAAGGTATCAGGAATTATCAAAGTTTCAGAAATTTTCCAAGAAACCACCATAGAACACAAAAAAGCTTCATCAAGATCATCACCAAAGAGCCCTATTAGGATTTCCTATTTTAAGCAGAATCTATTTTTTATTATCACCACTTTTGAGGGGATAAGTGTACTCTAGGAGTCCATTTTTATTGGAGTCTAACTAAAGACTACATGAGTTAGGTTTAGTATTGGTGGATGGAATTTTATAATAAAGCTTGCTTTGCATGTAGGAAATCTATTGCTAGGGTGGAAATGCGAGTTAGCTTTTTTATTTACTTTTCATACAATAATTTTTTAAATATTATAATAAGTGCTCTAATCACTTTATTAAGATTCAAGATTCAATATATAATTCAATCAACATAATTTGGCAATGCCTATCTTGCTTCTGAAATGCTGTGGAGATGTTATGTGTGTTTGTGATTTTGAGTTAACTAATGCTTAATAATTACTAAAATATTTGTACTATTGTAGGTATTAAGCCACCCAATGAAGTTTCCAAAAGTTCACCTAATGATTTCTTGCACAAACTAAAACGTCTTGTAGTGTTATACATGGTCCTGCATCGAGCTCTAGACTATGTGAAGCACTATTGTACATAATCCCAGATGTGGCAATATAATATTTTATATTTTATATTTCCTCTATACATTGAAAGATGAACTAAATATTCATTTCATCTTGATAAACCTATACATTGTGCATGAATGGAATATGAGTTTCATTGAACATTTAATTGTTGTCCTATCCATTTCATTTTTCATTCTTTTCATCTACATTTCATTTATGGGCCTATATTTGTATCAAAGCCATGAAAACTTCCCTATCATACACACCAGGCTCATCTTTGCTTGCCTCCATTTATGATTTCCTTCATGTTTGATCACATTTTATATTCCAATCCAAATCTATTATTGTTTTATGTCCCTTGTCCCTCATCTCTTTGGCTGATCTATTGGCCCAATCACCAGCTCCACATACCCACTAATAATAATCCTTCCACCACACCCACAAACTATTTTTTATTCATTTCTAAAATAATTCCTTCAAATGCATATTGTTTTTATTGATACACTTGTTCCCCATTATTCGACAATTAGTTAAAAATGGAAAAATGGAAAGGATTCCATAACAAAAAAGGTTGAGAAATTTAGGGTGTGAAAGACAAGAAAACCAAAATAAAGGGGGCATTAGGAAGAAAAATAAGATTAAGAAGCCAGTGGGGTGAAGAGGTGAAGAAAAATAAAGGAACAAAGGATGAAAAAAGGAATGCAATAGGTATAAGAAAGGAGAATAGTGCAAGGAAGAAACAACACCACAACACCAAACCACCTTGTTGATGATATTTTTTGCACAACAATAACTCAAACAAAATATAATATCCTATCTCTCTTGAAAGGTAAACCTTTATCATCAAGCCTCAAGAGATAACCCCAAGGTCTCTAATGTCAGGTCTTGACAATGCATAAACAACTCAGTGATAAATGTGAAATTGCTGGTAATCACAATGGGACCTTACTACAAGCAAATACTGAATCTTTAATTTATCAGATCTAGCAATATGATGATACTTCAATCCTAAATATAACCCAATGATAAAAGAAATAACAAAAGATATGGGTTTCAGAGAGATTCCTGAATTTAACACTACTCTTAAGATTAACAATGCAAATGACAAACACTCAAAATAGACCAATCCATTACAAACTGATTTCCACTTGACCTAGATGGATCTGTAATCTTATAGAAACAATGCAATCTTCTAAGGTGTTAAAGATTTTTAGATCATGAACATTCATTCAAAACAAACCTATTGCAATCAAAATGAATAAACCCTCACAATTGAACTAAGCACAATGAATATAAAAGTCCAGGCTAACTTTACAAAGCAACTAACAATCAGTTGGTTGCGAAAAGTATGGACCAAGGATTGCTGCAAACACTTCAAGCACTAAATCATAAACACTATCAATTTATGTAATATTAAACCTAATGCACTTATCAAATAACTTAAGCAATTCCAAAGATAGAATCACAAGAACCATGCAAGATAAATCAACACAAGAGAATTCACCAAAAGCACAATGTCTCCAATTGTATTGAATCACCCAAAGTAGCAACAATTCTAGTATTTTGTTACAACACTTGCTTGAAAATGAACTAACTTCTAACTCTGCTCTATTGCTTAATTCGCTCTAGCTCAAAACTATCTATCTTTTTTCTAGCTTTTTCTAGCCCTTACAAATGAGGCAGAATGCCATATTAATAGAAACCCCCCAAGATATGTCAGTCTAGTTAGGGTTTACAATAATAATTAGCCACAAAACAAGTTGGCCAAGAGAAATTCAAAATAAAATAAAATATGCATTAAATGCATGAAATCCATCCAGGTCGGCTTGGGATCTCCAATGTAGCTCGGACCAATGCATGCAAAATAATAGGGAAGCACAAATTCTGATGTAGCCTTGCATTAACTACCTTCCCCTTTATCTTTATTTTGATACACCTTATCATGCACCATCAAAAGCACCTTGTCCAAGTTAGCTGTGGGTGGCAAAGGAAAAACCTTAAGTTGACTTTCAAGTGACTTAATATTTTCTCTTGATTGCTCCACCGATTAATCCCATTCAACTTTATTGATCTAATATTTATCTATAACTGCAATGTAGGTAGTTGCATCATCCAATTGATGTTCAGTAATCGAACCCTCACTAGCTGGGGAATATACATCTTGCCACCATTTCCTCAATTGTTCTAAGCTCAAATGCTTCGGTGCAAACCTCCTTCTCCCTGCCATGATGTCAAAGAAATAAATGCATCCATTATAGATACTGGTCAAGGTGTCCTCAATTTTCCTACTTTTCTTGTATATCTTCTTCAGAACCTTCTACCTTATTTTCAAAGCTTCAAACCATTCCCAAGGTTCTATAGATCAAGAGGAAGGGAGAATTCCATCATTTACCAACTTATCCTTAGTATATTCCATGATGGTTCTAGTTTTCTGCAACAGGAGATCTACATCTTCCTTATCTTGAGCCAGCAATTATTTTAACCAATCTATTGCCCTCATAGCACATCCTCCAGTTGAAAGAATGTCCTTGATAGCATTATTTCCTTTGGTTTGCACCCCTTGTAGCCAATTTTCTATGGCAAGATTAGAAGCCTTCATTCTTTCAAACTCAGTGATATTTTCTTGGGGTAGGAGACTTGTAGCAGAGGATGAGGAGCTAATGGACTGTAAAGGTTTCATTAGATCCTCTAAACATTTATTGAGTCCTTCAATATCTTTCTTCATCTCCTATTTAGTCTTTATTTCTTTCCTCAACCTACCCAAGATTACTGCACTTGAACCCTCATATTCTTCAATATCCTACTTCGCAGAGGTGGGTCCTAGGTTGATGGTCTGCATGTTGTAATCACTCCTAGTAACCTCATCTCTATTCTTTTCTATGGCAGGAGTAGCAATGTGGACCACTCTATTGTTTGCTTCATCCCTTTCAATATTTCAAATGACTCTATCCTTCTTTCCTTTACCTTTTCTTATCTTTGCTAGTAACTCATCCCAATTAGGTGGGGTATCCTCCACAACAACTTTCTTTCTTCTTATTTCTTTATTTAGCCACTCTGGAATAGTGGACTCCAACTGTATTTCACTCTACCCTACTTCCTCTTGATGGTCCTTAGGTGCATCTTCATTCAAATCCCACCTCTTAGGAGTTTCTTCGGTCTTATCTTCCTTTTCCTTAGTATGCTCTTCTCTATGCATAGGTGATGGAACCTTATCTGATACTTATTCTCTTTGAGGAGATCTAACTTCTTTAGTTCTAATAGGTGAATCTTCATATGCAACTAGGGGAGACTGCATCACCCTTTCTATTTCTACCTCTGCACTATAAAGCTCACCCTCATGAAATTCTTCTCCCTCTGTATCTTGGTGATCCTCAGCTTCTTTAAATTCACCTAGTTCTTCATTTTGAGCTTTATGGGAAGAAGGGACATCATGTTGTTCTTCATGAGAAGTAACTGGAGGAGGATCTTTCTTTTGCACACTATCCTTAGGAGAAGGAGTTCTTGATTTCCTTGTGTATACTTGTGTCTTTTCTCCTGAAATCTCTACATTTAGCACAGGTGGACCAACTTCTTCTCCATCCTTGGAGCTTACCTTTTGTGATAGTCTTACAATTCTTCTTCTTTTAGGCATAGAAGCACTAACCTCAAGATTTTTCTTTTCAGTTTCCTCGTTTCCAGGCTTCTTAGCCTTTGAAGTATGCCCCCTTTTCTTGGCAATAGGCTTCTTCTATTTTTTTGTTTCTTGAGCTTTTTCCTCTTGAACATCTTTAATCTTGATATTAAAAGGGGAGCTAGCCTTGCCCTTACCCTTAGGATCTTGTTTATCCAACTCCTCAAAAGTAGAATGAGGGTCCAAATCTCCCATCAGATCATAGGTGCACTGTATGTCTTCATTTTCCAATTCCCATATCTTATGCTTCAACCATAACTTGGTGCACTTAATGACTGGATTCATCAACTATCCTAGTTGTATTTTTTCTTCTTGCAGCCAATCTATTTTTCCAATTGGTATGTCCTTTACTACCTCATAAGCATGGCCTTGAATCAAGTCCCCATCATCTTCAATCTGGTCTAGAACTTCCTTCACATTATATAATCAGATTGATTCAATTGGAAGCTGGGAAAACTTATTCTTTCTAACCTCATATTCATCACTACAATTGGCCCAGTGGTCTTCCAAATCATCCTTATGGCTATATTCCCTACTAGCCCTCTTTTAAGCTTCACTAGTTATGTCAAATCTAGACCTCTTGGAATGGAAGGATAAACCAAGAATACTCATCTCCTCCTCTGAAGTCTAGGCTGAATTAATGGAAGGGCATGCCTTTCTAGTGCCTATCCTCAAAGGGAAGTCTCCACCGAATCCAGTCTTATGTTTGTCGCTTTTTCCAATAGCATCAAAGTCACATATTTTCCTAGTGACTTCCAGGAGTAAAATATGATCAGTGGGATACCTTGGAAGCCTATATCGAGCCCTCTAAAAACCATCAATTCTTATGTAGGAGAAGGTGGGAAACTATATGAACCATGCTCCATATTTCTTGATTAACTCTTTGGCTTGATCATAAATCCTCATATGTTCTACACCCTAAAGCAATCTAGTGATGTGCATGGTGAATGCGCCATTCACCCTCTTATAACTTGAGCTCTCTAAGTGCAATTGAGGGTAAACCTCATGAATTACATCTTGCCCAAAGATGCCCCTGTACTTAATCCCTTGTATGGATGAAATCTTGCAAGTGCATAGACTAAGTAGGAAGTCATGGTGAAGGTCTTGGTTTGTAGAACATTGTACATCTATTCATGAATCACAACACTTATAACACCTTCCCAATGATAGTTGATCTTTTCCTATTCCATCCTCACAATAACATGGCACATCCAACCCTCATGTTAGCTCTCAAAAACGTAGGTAAAGGATACCTCAAGAGGCTGCCAATCTCTTGATATGTTTAAGGGTAATAGACAAGGTTAAGTGGCTTAAACCTTCTACTCTTCAGGTGCTGCTTAAACCTAGGCGGGTGTACCTAAATGAATTGAGCAGACTTGACTTTTGATCTTCTCTTCTTGCAGTGATTTGTCGACGATGGCAGACAAAAATTGACAAACTAAATCAAATTTGGTATAAATTGTATACCAATGCTAAAACTAAAACCTAATATGCTCAGTTAATAGATGTAAAGAAAATGAATAATCTTGATGGTGAAATGCAGAGACCAATGCCTTATTGGGTATGCAGAGTCAAATGAAATCTTAAATGAGTGAATTCTTTCTGGAGGACATTCAAATTGTTTGGCATATTGTTATTTATAATTTTAGTATAAACATGCAAGACTGTGATTATTAAGTTCTTCTTACTGATCTAAATGAATTTCCCTTATTACTGTGATTAATTAAAATGATTTAATCCTTCCTTGAAAGAACCTATCAACCAATCACAAAAATATAGCAAATGAGTATTGATAAACTGAACATAAACTTGTTATGTAAATTTAAATAACAAGACAATATCAATCTTAGAGACAACTTAAATAATTCTTTCAATAAACGCAACAAAACAATTGACACCAGAAACAGACTAGCAAATCAAATGATTCTTATTGATATCTCCATGAATTCAAAACATGCAACAGAGTCTCAGATATGCGAAACATTGTGTTCCACAGTCTCTTTTCTATCCTCTATCCTATTCTACTTATCTCTCCTCATTTTGTTTCCAAAATGAAACTTTATACATTGAGAATATGAAAGGCCATATCCTTTCAAAAATTTGAAAAGTCACATTTTACAAAACAAAAGATAGAAGATAATTAAGCTCTATTTATCCACAAGTGATTTTTAGCAAGATGATCTAAATAATCTCAGTGCTCATATGCGTTCGAATCTCCAACAGCATTCTGGATCGTGATCTCCATCTTGATCATTTCCTCATTCTGCTCACTCACTTCTTCCAATGTTGTTTCCTCTACAAAAGCTGTAATCATGATTTCATTCAGCATTGACTCACATTCATCTCTCCATCTGGTGGCTTCTTTCAATTCCCCTTTGTCATCATAGAATGTGATCACATTTTTCTTGGCAGCTTCTAACAACCCCTATTCATCCCCTTGTAGCTCAACATAGAAGTTTCGATGACGATTCACAATATGATTTGCAGCTTCAAGTGCTGGACTGCTAGAAACATCACTTTGGGCCAGTTCATGAAACTTCTCCATAATTCGTTCATCCATCCTTGTATGTTCTTTCAATGCAGCAAGAGTATGAGAGTATTTTCCTCACAATTTATTCAACCAAGATGTCAAATTATCCTGCCTCTTCTTGACAATTGCTGCAATTGCATCATGCTTTCCTTGAGAATAAGCACTTGATCCTACCCATTGATCTTTTGCCTAAGAGCTTTCTCCTTGAGTGAGCATTTTGGTTGGCCCCATTGAAATACCAACCTAATCTTTCAGTCTCTCATTATCTCTCAACATTCTTTCATTGTTTGCCTTGTACATTTCTCTTTCTTTTATCAGCATCTGGATCTGTGCTTTATTCAATTTTGCAATATTGACCCCAATCTTTGCAGTAGCTACAGGATCAGCCTCTCCAACTTTTAGAGTCATGACATGGCTAAATTCCTTCTCTATGTCAATTACCACTAATTTCCTGTGGGGTGGGTATAAAGCCCATATCATCAATGATCCTTCATCAATATTATACTTGGAGCTTGCATACACCTCTGTCACCTTTTCCTTATCAACCTTGCATGTAGCATTACCGTCCTTCAAGAAACTATCAAAGACCAATGTAGAGTTCAAGTCAAGGCTAGGAAAGTTCATGACACTAGCATTATCCAACATTTTCCTCCCTTTTTTAGGAGTCATATTTGTCATTTCATCATCCACACACTTTCTCAATTGACCCAATAATTGCTCTTCATTCCCTGAAGTAACATCATCAACATTTTCTCTTATTTCCTTCCCCTTCTGATTGTACAAGAATGACTTGAACTCTGAGGAATTTATAAACTCATCATTAGAAAAAAATGATCTGTATTCCATGTGCCTTGCATCAACATCACCACTTTCAATACTTTGTTCTCTAGCTAGGAAAACATACTTCTGAGTCCTCAACCTAGATACCTTTTTTGGTCTACCTTGTGGCACATTATCCTTTAGTGTTTCCTCCCCTGAATACAATTGCTCTGCCTCCAGAAACCCTTGGTTATATCTCTCAACCACCATTTCAACTTCATCTTCATCTAGATTCCTGATCATATCGTCAAAAGGATAGGGTACATGCTGATACCCTCCAAATTTTATCTTCATCTTAGTAGAATTTATATATCCCTCTAGGTCAAAGCTCTTCCTGGGTGGTCCTCTCTTCATATTATAATGCAACAATCTATCAAGGATTGAATTGTATCCTTCCTTGGCCATCACAGTGAAATCACCAAAACACAAGGTACTAGGCATAAAAGCTTGCTTCCCAAAAGAGATGAAATGCATCACACTACAGTAATCCATCTGTCTAACAATCTCCAAATATGCAAATATGTTTGGAATTGTCCTTGGTAGAATGAGAAGGGCATCTTCAAATCCATATACTCTGATCACTGTAGCTCCCTCCAAACAATACCAATCTCCCTAGTTATGATCAATTGGCCAATTGAAGTCTTTTGGCCACAAGAATCTCTTAATCTCATTAGTCAATGAATAATTACAAGGATATTGATACAACTTTTACATTGTTTTTACAAAATACTCTTCAAAATGAATGAAACTGGAACTAGCAAACCTGTTGTCCCAAATAGCAGTCCACAATTGAATAGGCAATGCTTCAGCCTCCTTACCAACTTGAGAAATTCTCATCTCTTGAGGCCATACTCCTAACTCCTTTCCAAAATACAACAAGTGCATCAACAATGAATAGCATCTAAGATGAACAATAGATGATCCACTCTTGAGAGACATCAACCCTGAATCAAGCCCCCTAGAAATGTATGAGGCATAGTCAAATGGCCTGGAATTATGATACTGGATATCTGCTATGACAATCATTGGCACAATTGACATGAATTTTGGGGCATCCATTCCCAACACCTGACACACTGAGAGATATGTGTACTTTATATAGGGCTCAAACAAATCCACATGATAAGGAGGCCCCTCATTGTCTTATAGAGGTTTTGGTTTGTTGCCCTGTTTAACCCTATGAATTGGAAACCTCCAACCCTTGTAAATTGTATCCATTCTTGAAAATTCCTTCTCCAACTCTTCACAATAGATCTCCTCATTGCAGAACCCTTCTAATTTGAAAACCTCACCTATTGCTTCTTTTGACAGATATATCTGTGGTTTCCCAGATGGGTCACATATAGCTTTATGTTTTGGGTCATAATGATCAGCAAGCAATTTTACCAATTTTGCATTCACAAATACATTAGGGCATACCAGTTTCCCTATTTCAGCTTCCATGGATTACAGATTGGTTCAAAATAGTTTCTCCTATGATAATGGAAATTGAAAAGTTCATACCCTCTTATGACAGTCCAGACATCACCTATAAACTTGCATTTATCATCTAACTTATCAACTTCTACCCTAAGTTGTGCAGACCTTCTAGATTTAGGTCCTGAACTAGGTAATTGGTCAATAAGATCTTGGTTTAACCTTCGTTCAATGCCCTCATGCTTTGTATCAACCTTTTGTTTCTTTCCCTTTGACTGACTACTCTCACCAAGCTTTCTACCCTTGGCTTTTCCAGAACTAGAAGACTCCATTCTTCAAGACTACAGAACTTAAAATTAGAAAGATGAGATGCAATTACTTACAGTATTCTGCTCATGCTCCTCAGACTAAAAGAAGTCCTAGTTCCCTGTTCACCTTGCCAATTCTTCTACAATCAATTCGATACTGAAGAATTGATTAAACCTTCACTGTTATATCCTATCGTCCCATTAATGAAGCATGAATGAAAGCTCATTTGAAATTGGCACTGTCGTATCAAATGTCCTGTCGGTGATAGATTTTCAAATCTGGGGCGAAGTCCTTTTGCAACGTTTACTTAACCCCTCGCCAAGACATTCTGTGGTCTTCCCGACACCTGGAATCAAATTGATGACTACCGCTTTTGTTTTTCATGTCGCTGTGACAATTCCAAGTCGAGGAGATGTTTCATAGAGTTCATTATGCTACACCGAGATATGTTCTTCAATGCATTTTCCAGTCACTAAGACAAAATCACCCCTTCGCCGATGAAAACACAACTCAGCGTGACCATTGATTTTCTTTATCGACAAAATAAATCTTACCGATGAAAAAATTCCATTAGCAAGACAATGAATCTTCGAGGAGACTCATACCGATGCCAAGTGTCTTTCCGAACTCATTTCTGCAGATTGCTCCATTTGGTGAGACTCACCCCAAAATACTCTATTGGTATAACTTTCAAACCTCGGTGAAACTTATGCTAAAGACTTCTTCTCCTTGCAATGTATATCTCTATCGCCTTAACTTTTGAATTGGCAAGACTCCATAGCTTCTCCCCGATAGCCTTTTGATAAAACCCCTTACACCTTATTGGCAAGATCCGATGCCTTAATCGAAACATTACTCCGATATACTTTAGTCTTACCAAAATGCATATCTCTATCACTTGTCGACAAGACAAGTCAAACTCGCCAAGACCTCATCCCGAATACCTTTAGCTTGGGTGATATACTTCCACATGTGTCGGTCAGCGAGACACAATGTATTCGCCATGACTTCACATCGATACTAATCAGTTTGGACGAAATGACCCTTCTACATGCTAGTCGGTAAGACATATTGAATTTTCCGTGACATTACATCGATGCCCCAACCCTTTGCCGATATATTTTTTTATATGCTGGTTGGTAAGAAAAAATACTTCGCAATGACCTCCTCTTGAATATGACTCTTATGTCGATATGAATTTTCTCTATCACCCAAACAAAAGGAGTGTCCTGCTGATAGTCTGCAACAAACATACATTAGTGAAAAATACAGGTCGGGGAGACCTTCACCCTGTCTTGCTGATATGGGTCTTACAATGAAATATGAAGGACTAGATGGATTCAAATGGATCACATGACAGAAAATAAGCAAGAAAATACAAAGAGGGAATTTTATGCTCATAATGAGGAGTTATTTGGAAACTCAAGAATGCAATTGACTGTGAAAATTTCAAAATTTTACAGTTCTAACAGTGGCTCCGTCTAGGGATGAATGATAGTAAGATCATTGCAAGGATCTAGATTTCTGGGTGAGCAGACCAAACTCAAGATGATGGAACATGTGAGCATGATGGAACAGATGGCAATGGAAATGAATGAGACCCTACACTACTGTACATGGAAAATTATTTTGAAAGAAGGAAAATTAGGATTGTCCATGTACTAGCAAGTCCTGTTCCTTTCATTTCCTAAACTACTATGCATGGAAAATAATTTTAAAGAGGATTATCAAGAGTTGTCCATGCACTAGAAACCCTTAATCCTCTATGTTACTCAAGAGAAAAATTGTTTCAGAAATTTCCCGTGTAGAGGAAATTCCTGATCTTCACTAGCCATATTCTGTAAATAATATGAGTCTTCGCCTTTCTTTCCAATCACCACAAAAGGTCCTAACCACAAAGCTTCAAACTTCCCATGTTTTCCTTTCTCCTAGCACCTGGCATTCCACATCAGTATCAGATCACTTTCTTCAAATTTCCTATTCTTTTCTTTTTTGTCAAATAAATATTTCATCTGTATCTACAACTTTATGTTTTGATTTTGAGCAGCTCTCCTTATTTCATCCAGTTCAGCCAATTGCTCCATTCTTTTCTCCATGGGTTCACGAATATCCAAATCTTCTCGAAGGACAAACTGGTAACAAGTTCTGCAAAGGCATCCTGGCTTGTATTCCATACACTAACTCAAATGGGGACTTCCCAATTGCCTTCTTCACCATAATTCTATCAACCCATATAGTTAGTCTTAATTTTGAATCCCAAGCCTTCTTGTTTTGACCTAGCATCCTTCTTATAATCTTCATAAGACTTTTATTGCTAGATTTTTCTTGACCATTAGCCTGTGGATGGTAAGGGGCTGCATATGAAATGGTGATACCATATGTGCTACAAAAGTTCTTGAATTCATCGGATCTGAAACACATCCCATTGTCAGTGATCAATCTTATTGGTGTACCAAATCTAGTAATGATATTGTCCATTAAAAAATTTGTTACAACTCTACTTGTAGCTTGTTTAGTTGGGATTGCTTCTACCCATTTAGTAAAATAATCAGTAGCCACCAATATCCATCTATGTCCACCACTTGATTTTTCTTGTATTTCTCCAATGAAATCAATTCCCCATTGATGGAAAGGAGCATCAGCCTGCATGGGTCAAAGTGGCAAAGCTCCTTGATACTTTAGTTTTCCAGAGAACTTCTAGCAGGCTTCACATTTTCTTACATAGGTGAAAGAGTCATTAAAAACCTTGGGCCGGTAATACCTTGCCCTAAGAATTTTATGCACAGTTGTCTTTGCTAAGTAATGTCCCCCAAAAACTCCTTCATGCATCTCACTTAAGACACACTTTGCTTGAGATTCATCCAAACACAATAATAATATACCATCCCTATTTTTCCAAAATAGATCTCCATCCATGAAAACATATTTAGATACCTGCAACTTCAATGTTCTTTTTTGGCTGTCATTCATTTCCTCTGGACACTTCATGTATTTCAGATAATGCATGATATTTGCATACCATGGAGTATGCTCAATGCTTGTAACTGCATTTTCTTCTTCTACATTGTAAATTTGATTTGCTTCAATGTTCGCCTCCATCATTAGCTTGGCCAAGCCCTGACCTTTTACCAACTTAGTAATTTGTATCTCCATGTCAAACTCTTGGATTTTGTTAATCCATTTACATCTTTTTCCTATTACTTCAGACTGTGTTAGAATATCCTTGATAGCTACATGAGGAACATAAGCTACCACCTTTGCTCCAACAAGATATGGCCTAAAAGCTTTTACAACTTTCACCAATGCAAATGCCTATTTTTCCATTATATTATACTTTAGTTCAGACCCCTGCAATGATTTACTAAAGAAAGACACAGGTTGTTCATGACCATCCTCATTCTTTTGCAGCATAATAGCAGCAATTGTGTGCATTGAGGCAAATGAAAATAGCTGGAAAGGCTTTGCAAAATCTAGAGACTTAAGGACAGGAGCTTCCTTGATGGCTCTTTTAATAGATACAACAGTATCCAAAGCCTCTACAGTCCATTCTATTCTCTGTCCTTTCCTCAACATTTTTGCTATGGGTTTAATAATCTCAGCAAAGTTAGAAACAAATCTCCTAACAAAATTTATCTGTCCAAAGAATTATTGTATTACCTTCACATTTTTAGGGATAGGAATTTTATCAATGGCCTCAAACCTTTCAGGGTCTATCCTAACCCCCTCCTTTGAAACAATATGTCCCAAAAGTTTACCCTCTATAACTGCAAAATTACACTTCTTAGGGTTCAAGCTAATACCATATTCAAGGGCTTTTATAAATACCTTTTCCAAATGATGAACATGATCTTCAACCTCCTTGGAGAAAGCAGTGAGGTCATCCTGATACACCACCATGATAACATTGATCAAATCTGCAAATGCCACATCCAAAGCTATTTGGAAAGTTTCCCCTGCATTAGTGAGACCAAATGGCACTCTCATATATACATATGTTCCCCAAGGATTTGTAAATGTTGTCTTATATTGCTCAGATTCTTTGACCATAACTTGATTATACCCTGAAAACCCATCCATCATAGACAACAGTTCGTACACTGTTACTTTATGCAATATAGCCTCCATATTGGGTAACAGATAATTATCTTTGAGGGATGCTATGTTGAGATTTCTGAAATCTACACATAGCCTAATATCTCCATTCTTCTTTCTCACAGGGACCAAATTTGAGACCCACGTTGAATGCCTAATTGGTTTAATGATTCCTCCATCTCTGAGCTTTGCCAACTCCTCCTACATCTTAGGCTCCAATGTTGGATTTATGGGTCTTTGCTTTTGTCTGAATGGCTTAGCATCTGGTTTCAATGGTATTTCATGTTGAAACAAATCTTCCCTATATGCTTTTAGATCTTCATAAGACCAAGCAAATACATGTTTATACTTTCTCAACAATTCTATCAGCATTCTTCTAATTGCAAGGCTTATCTTTTTACCTATTTACACCTTTTTTGGTGCCATCTCAGTTCCCAAGTTAATTTCTTCAATATCTTCCCTTTTAACTAGTGTTTGTTTCATGAGAGAGTAGTCATTCCCATCATACACCATCTCCAATGCCACTAAGCCTTTAGGAAGCTTTTTTTTTTGAGCTATAAGATCTCTTTCCCAAAGACTGTTTGCTTCCCATCCACTTCTTCAACAAAAGTGTTGAAGTCGATATCTTGAGCTTCAAACTGATCTATACAATGGAGGAACTTCAAAAGATCAATATCATCATTGAAGACCTGCCAAATATAAATGTTGTCAGGAACATTAGGCCTTGTTTTGAATTCAATTTGTGACACCCCAGCCAATGTAATATCATCTCTTTTCAATGCTACATTTGCTAGAAAGTCAGCCATTATGTTCTTTGATGTATCTACCCATTCAATTGAGAAGGCATCAAACAACTCAATTGTATCCCATACAACATTTCTGTACTACTTCAATCTTTTATGTTTTGCTGCATACTTGGTCTTGATTTGTGAAACAACCAACTCTGAATCTCCAAGAATAGCCAACAACTTGATTTTATGTTTTACAACTATATTCAATCCTATTAATAAAGCTTCATACTCCGCCACATTGTTTGTACATTCAAATGTTAACATGAATGAATACTTAAATGTAATACCTTCAGGTGAAACAAATACTATCCCAGCTCCATTGCCCTCTTGGCTACAGGCTCCATCAAAATACATCTTCCACACACCGTTGTAGTTTTGTGCAACATGCTTCTCAATTGGATCCGTATTGGTTAATTCTCATTGTGCTGGTTCTATATTGAAACTCCCAAGATCAACATCACAATTGTTGCATAAGATAGATCAAACTGGACATTTCCACCAATAGTTGTCGTCCACTACCTTGATAAAAGCATACCGAACTGAGGAGGGGTGTCTATTACTATTATATCAATATTGTATGCTACTTGAGGATAAGCAGCTAACTTGACTTCTACATCTTTCATTATACCCACCATAGGAATAGGTCAGTTATCCATTGCATAACATTTTCCTTCATATGTATCCACCCACATGCCTAGTTGTTTCATTAATCCTACTAGCATAATATTCATAGTAGCACCCGAATCTATCATGTAATTCCTTAGTAATTTGTTATTTATAAGTAATGTAGTAAAGAAAGGATCAACTTGTGGAGGACTTGTCAATACATTACTCAAGCAAATTTCTAGGATATTTACTTTATCATGCTTATTTTTAGCAACCATCTTATTTTCAGAATTTACATTTTTTTCATTTTCATTTGTTATCAAGTGCATTGCACTATCTCTATATTCTTTAATCTTCATCATTTCAAGAAGTGGAACATACATCTTTACCTGAGACAAGGGCTAAGTGAAATCAAAAGAAGAACCTTCTGACTTAATCATTTTCTTTTGTTCTAATGTTTCTCCTTTGTTCTCTTCTTTTTCTCTTCTACTTGGCTGATCAGTCTTTTGAATTTCTTTGTGTAATTCTTTTACTCCATCCTTTTGGACATGCTTTTGTTTGCTTTCATCATGTTGTTTGTTTTCAACCCTTTTCATAGTTCCTTGTGTCGCCTTTTTCTCTTTCATGAAGATTCCCCTAGGGACACCTTCCTTCTCATTTACTATCCTATTTCTCAACCAGTACTTACTCTTTGCTTCTTCAACAGCAATGACAACTGTTAATCTCTCTATCTCCTCTTTAGTGAGTTTCCTCATGCTACCCTAAGTAAGCATCTCATCAGAATGTTGCTTTGTATAATCTTCTTCAAAATCAGAAAGGATCTGCTGCTCAGCCATGTGGACATTGTACTTCTGATTTGAGACATCATACTCATAACCCTCATCCTCTGAAGACGAATATCTCTCCTCCACATGGTGAAAAGTGTTTGAAGTTAAATACACTTTATGATCTTCTCCACTATTTCCCATCAACATTCCTTCCTCTTGTATTCTTTGGGCTACAACGTAGTAATCTGGGGAATGTGGCTTATTACAGACTTCACAAAAATAATTGTTATCCACCATATAGGCTCCCTTCTTCCTCAATGGATCAAGAGTTTCTTTGTTTCCAGGCCTATCAGTTACAGACTTTCCATCCTTCCAGTTTGTATTATAGGGCATGTCATGTAACCTCAGCCTCGGCCTACCATTCTGTATGCATTCTCCTATTTATATTGATAACTATTCTTTTGTTGAGAAGCCCTTGGGTTTTCTCTCTTATCAATTATCCCAACAGCCCTCCTATTGTTCTCAATTGTCAATGTTGTCTTCTGAGCTTCAGCCAAGTCTCTTGGGAATCTATTTCTTAATTCATATCTTTTTTAGGATCAAATGCATTCAGGTAAACACTCAAAGCTACAGAGTCTAGAAACTTTGATCCAGGAGGAATTCTATTCTACAGCTTATTGAATTTCTGGTTGAAATCATAGATTGAGTCATTCTTATTTTTTTGAATTTGCATTAATTCATGAAGAGTAGCATCAGGTGCACTTTGATTCCCATATTGCTTGAGGAATCGGTCCTGAAATATTTGGAGAGAATAAATTGAGGTTGTTGCTAGGCTGTTGAACCAATCCCTAGCTTCTTCATTAAGAGACATCATGAATAATCTCATATGCAAATCTTCATAAGGAACATCCAAATCCTGAATGAAAGCATTGAAACTCCTTAAATGATCCTCAGCAGTGATTGCATTACTCCCTGTAAACTTAGGCACCGGGCCTCTCTAGTTGCCATCCATAGGATAAGGGTACAACTGAAACCCTACCAAGTCAAACTGTCTAATCATAGTGGTATTTTGATGAGGAGGAGGGTTGGGTGGATATTGATATAGGTACATAGGGTTATTATATTGTGCATTTTACTGTGGCACATGATGCTGACTAGGAGGTGGATGATTTGTATGTTGTGTGGGAATATGAGGTGGCTGATTTGGCTGTCTATATTGATTCCCAATTTGATGGTGAGGGATCTTTGGTGGTTCAGAATACCCAGCACCATGATTACCCTATTTATGAGGTGGTACATACTTAGAGGGGCAACCACCTATGTGAGGAATGTTCTGAGATTTTTGTAGTTTGAATTCTCTCATTGCTTGTATCATTTGAGGTTTTTCCTATTCTTCTGTCTCCTTTTTCTGAGATTCAAACCATGCTTTAACTTTTTATTAAGTTAAAGACTCATAATCTTCCTATGGAGCTTCTTGATCAGTGGGTCCATTTTGATTACCTTCCATTGTTTGGTCATATTCATGCTGAATTCTGAGTCATTCAGCTTCAAAATTAGAATGCCACTTTGCCTGTTTCTGAGGGTTGTGAAAAGGATTCCTTTGATCTTCTAGGGTGCAAGGCTCTTCACTTGAATTATCTTTCCATGTATCATAATAGTTATATGTTTCACCATGAGGTATTGATGATTTGTCTTTGTTCGTCATGCACATGTCCTCACTTTTCCCTTTACCCTTGTCAGCCTTAGTCCATTTACTATTGCCAACAGGAACTCCAGAATGACCTCCCCTAAATTGAGATCTTCTTCCATTCATATTGCAATGTTTTATCAGAGTCGCCACTCACTTTCTTGAAAGTGAGAAAAAGATTGTTACTTATTATTCCCAGTGGAGTCTATATATAGGATTTATGACTCTATGATTAAGGCACAAATTATTTGTTATCCCAAATAAAGTCACCAATTTGTTAGCTCTCAAAAATGCAGGTAAAGGATACCTCAAGAGGCTGCCAATCTCTTGATACATTTTAGGGTAACAGACAAGGGTAAGTGACTTAAACCTTCTACTCTTTAGGTGTTGCTTAAACCTAGGCAGGTGTACCTAAATGAATTGAGTAGACTTGACTTTTGATCTTCTCTTCTTGCAGTGATTTGTCCACGATGGCAGACGAAAATGGACAAACTAAATCAAATTTGGTATAAATTGTATACCAATGCTAAAACTAAAACCTAATATGCTCAGTTAACAGATGTAAAGAAAATGAATAATCTTGATGGTGAAATGAAGACACCAGTGCCTTATTGGGTATGCGAATTCAAATGAAATCTTAAATGAGTGACTTCTTTCTGGTGGACATTCAAATTTTTTGGCATATTGTTATTTATAACTTTAGTATAAACATGCAAGACTATGATTATTAAGTTTTTCTTACTGATCTAAATGAATTTCCTTGATTACTGTGATTAATTAAAAGGATTTAATCCTTCCTTGAAAGAACCGATCAACTAATCACACAAATACAACAAATGTGTATTGATAAATTGAACATAAACTTGTTATGTCAATTTAAATAACAAGACAATATAAATCTTAGAGACAACTTAAATAATTCTTTCAATAAACGCAACAAAATAATTGACACCAGAAACATGCCAACAAATCAGATGATTCTTATTGATATCACCATGACTTCAAAACATGCAACAGAGTCTCAGATATGTGAAACATTGTGTTCCATAGTCTCTTTTCTATCCTCTATCCTATTCTACTTATTGCTCCTCATTTTGTTTCCAAAATGAAAATTTATACATTGAGAATACGAAAGGCCATATCCTTTCAAAAATTTGAAAAGTCACATTTTACAAAACAAAAGATAGAAGATAATTAAGCTCTATTTATCCACAAGTGAGTTTTAGCAAGATGATCTAAATAATTCCGACGCTCATATGTGTCCGCATTTCCAACAACATTTCGGATCGTGATCTCCATCTTGATCGTTTCCTCATTCTGCAAGCTCACTTCTTCCAATGTTGTTTCCTCTGTAGAAGCTGTCTTCATGATTTCATTCAGCATTGATGCACATTCATCTCTCCATCTAGTGACTTCTTTCAATTACCCTTTTTCATCAGAGAATGTGAGCATAGTTTTCTTGGTAGATTCTAACAACCCCTGTTCATCCCCTTGTAGCTCAACATAGAAGTTTCAATGACGATTCATAATATGATTTGCAGCTTCAAATGCTGCACTGCTAGAAACATCACTTTGGGAAAGTTCATGAAACTTCTCCATAATTCATCCATCCATCCTTGTACATTCTTTCAATGCAGCAAGAGTATGAGAGTATTTCCCCACAATTTATTCAACCGAGATGTCAAATTATCCTGCCTCTTCTTGACAATTTCTGCAATTGTGTCATGCTTTCCTTGAGAATAAGCACTTGATCCTACCTAGTGATCTTTTTCCTAAGAGCTTTCTCCTTGAGTGAGAATTTTGGTTGGCCCCATTGAAATACCAACCAAATCTTTTAGTCTCGCATTCTCTCTCAACATTCTTTCATTGTTTTCCTTGTACATTTCCCTTTCTTTATTAGCATCTGGATCTGTGCTTTATTCAATTTTGCAATATTGACCCAAATCTCTGCAGTAGTTACAGGATCAACCTCTCCAAATTTTAGAGTCATGACATGGCCAAATGCCTTCCCTGTGTCAATTACCACTGATTTCCTGTGGGTTGGGTATAAATCCCATATCATCAATGATCCTTCATCAGTATTATACTTGGAGGCTGCATACACCTTTTTCAACTTTTCCTTGTCAAGCTTGTGTGTAGCATTACCGTCCTTCAAGAAACTATCAAAGACCAATGTAGAGTTCAAGTCAAGGCTAGGAAAGATCATGACACCAGCATTCTCCAACATTTTCCTCCCTTTTTTAGGAGTCATATTTGTCATTTCATCATCCACACACTTTCTCAATTGACCCAATAATTGCTCTTCATTCCCTGAAGTAACATCATCAACATTTTCTCTTATTTCCTTCCCCTTCTGCTTGTACAAGAATGCCTTGAACTTTGAGGAATTTATGAACTCATCATCAGAAACAAATGATCTATATTCCATGTGCCTTGCATCAACATCACCACTTTCAATACTATGTTCTCTAGCTGGGCAAACATACTTTTGAGTCCTCAACTTGGATACCTTTTCTGGTCTTCCCTATGGCACACTACCCTTTAGTGTTTCCTCCCTTGAAGAAAATTGCTTTGCCTCCAGCAGCCCTTGGTTATATCTCTCAACCACCATTTTAGCTTCATCTTCATCTAGATTCCTAATCATATCATCAAAAGGATAGGGTACATGTTAATACCCTCCAATGTTTATCTTCATCTTAGCAAAATTTAGATATCCCTCTGGGTCAAAGCTCTTCCTGGGTGGTCCTCTCTTCATATTGTGAGCATCTTTTTAAATCTGCAAATACTAACATCTAAAACATGGATTAGTACTTTACAAATTTATCAAAATAACTCCTATGAAATACCTTGTAGATGTTTCCAAATGCAATACATGACCAAATGAAGCTAAAAACATTATGAAAACAATAACAATCACCTATTCCATAGTGGATTGGTGTCACATGTGCTAGTGACCCTTTCCCAATCCTTGATAAAAAGCTCAAGATGATGAAATGCTATGAAGATGGTGGAGTGATGATGAACAAGATCAAATCTCAAATGAAGAGAGTAAATTTGCATAAAATTGTGGAGGATGGTGAAGGATTTGATAAGAGATGAAGCCTCTATTTTATAGATTTTCAAAATGCCAAGTGTTGAAGAGGGACCAATGTGTGACTAAGATTAAGCCAATAAGATAAGGCCACTTGTCAAATGGTGATTGGTTGATGTATGTGCAAGATTTGGGAAGAGTGCCCATGAGGGGGAAAATTTGAATTCAAATTTGAGCAATGAATGCTGAGTTTGACTTTGGAAGGGGACATGTAAGAGACATGTAAGGCCTCATAAATGCTCTGTTTGGTGTACATGTCCACTTGGGGGGAAATTCAAACTTGGAGAATATTCTTCCTTTATGCCAAGTTGAAAATAAGTAATTTTGATAAATCAATTAAATGCAATTTCATGTGCAAGTGGCCAAATCTAGAGAATGCAAGTGGGTGAGTATTTAATCAGGGTTAGATTAAATAGATGATGATTATGCTGATTTAATGCTGATTAGATGATTTTGACTTTTAAGACTTAAATATTTGTTTTATTTAAATCAGAAAAGGATGGAAGATGCATGTTTGAGATTTTAATTAAATAAAGCTTGATTTATTTAATTAAACTATGATTGAGCTTTTGATGATAAGAACCTGATTTACTAGGTGAATGGATGTGATGCATTTGATTTATTTATTGAGCGGATGAATATGCATAATGCAAATTTGACGTGTCTACATTTTGCCCCTCTTTGAAGCAATGTACTTGTTGCGTTGGTTCAAAGAATAAACTTGCCGCGATCAATTTTTTTTGATTTTTGGATGCCCCAGGAAAGAAGTACCGGTACATTGCCCCCTCGAGAGATCAAGCAAAAGATTCAATTTTAGGGTCGATCGCGATAAAGAGGTTCAAAATGGATGGTTATGGATGACGATGCAATGAGATGATTTTAAGATGCTTAGAATAACAAATCTATATTATCCTAAACAACTTAAATGATGATATGATATGAGATGGATGATGTGATATGCCATGATTATGCAATGGATGATTTATGCAGATGCTTAGACTAACAAATCTATATTATGATGATGATTATGCAATGCATGTGAAATGATTGATGTTTCCTATGATGTATGATATGAATGATATGTGGTATGGATTTTCTAGATGCGGGATGGATGCATGATGGATGCATTGGTGATGATGATGTTAGCAAAATGGGATGATGACAAGAGGATCGAACAAGTCCATGATTGGTCGAGACTTTATTAGAGATGATGATGATAGATGATGATGGTGATAAATGATGATGATTTGCTTATCAAGGATTGGGATTTTCAAAGGGTCACTTACTTTATGTTTGATAACACACATAGGTACGATGCATCAAGGTATCAAGAACCAGGATGGCATTGTACCTAGTGTGATGGACTTTGACTCAACAAGCAAATAGGAGTATTCTTGTTCACACTTGACATACAAAAACCTTGCTAGGGCGTACCTAACAAAGCAAGTATTCGCCAAGTTATATTACAAGAGCGCGTCCAACAAGCACAACAGATAAAATAATAATGATCGTTGCCCCATTCCTATCTCTCTAAATACTTCGTTCGGATATCATCAAGAGGTCCTTGGAATGAGCGCAATAAGATAAATCAAAAGAAAAGATCAAGTACGCAAATAAGCCAATGTTCTTCATACCTCTAGCCAAAGGGATTTGTTTTGATAGGATAGGAATCCAAGTGATATCCAAAATGATGCCCATTGTCAGAACGATATATCCTAGGACATGCATTGTACAGGATGATGATGGTTTGATAAGTTGATTGATAGGCTATTCTCTAGGTATCTTGGTCATAATGTTTGGTACACTCAAGAACCAATTCATAACATTGCATTGTAGAAGTAAAGCCAGCTACATGTGCCAATCCTGATTCCAACATTCTTTTAGCCACCAAAGGAAGATCCTGCATTGCCATTCTACCTTTGAACTCTTCATAGTCCCATAGTCCAACGTTCGTATCAATCACCTTTGACTAGATAGAGGTAATCTTGCTATCGTGGATCTTAGTCCTGATGTCCATCTTGATTCTTTCTAAATTCAGACACATAAGACCCCTCCATATCACTCTTAGCTCTTCCAACTGCCACCTTTCCAGATTCAACCTACACTCAACAAAGGGAACCATAGTAAAGATCACACAAACAAATTAGTTATAAAAAACATATTCATCCTTAAAATGAGTCCCAAAATAAACAAGGTATCATTAAATATTATAAGAGACTGATCATATCAGAGTTTGGGTTTCAAGTCCACCCGCGAAATCCAAGCCAGGGAGGAATTTCAGAGAATTCTGAGCCAGACGGATTCCAACGAAATAAACATGAAGACCCCTATTAGTAACTTAATCTTATCATTATAAACCAAGAAGAAACATATGATATCTCAAAATAGCTCAAATCAATCATAAAATGCATAGTCATTCATTAACAAGTCATGTTATTTCATAATCCTTCGTTTTCCACCAAATTCTGCGAAAATCCTCACGAGACAGATTTTTGCAAATGAAGTGATAGTCTGTAGATTTCAGAAAAAAAAAAGGAACAAAGGATTTTCAGGAAAATTCGGATGAGACAAAAATCCATGGGAAAGGTGAAACTCTGAAGAACTTGCTAATTTTGGGAAAATCTGGAGAAAACGGGAAGTTAGGGAAATCCAACAGAAGGGGAATTCTGCGAAGATCTTGAAATGCCGAGTACCATCATTTTCTCGTGACCTCATTCATTGAAATTGATCGAATGATAAAAAATTGGAGGACCCCAAGTATGGGAACTGTTCAACTTGAGCCTCCAAATCTTCCTTGAATTCTAGGCTCACTCGAAAGCAAATTAAGATGAAATGGCGATGCCCTAGGTACGAAACCCTAAATTTTGGCCATTAATGCATAGAGCAAGCTTGGAGTTAGATAACTCGACTACTGGGTTCTCACAAAGGTTACTTATGGCTCACAAGCAAGATACCTTACAATGAAAATGAATGAATGAGCTCAGAACTTACTTAGGAGACCATAAATAAAGCAATATCAAGCAACCCTAGCATCAGGCGCTCAAAGACACAAAAATTTGAACTCTGAACATATCCAAAACACCAATGACCATTCACATTCATCAATCAAAAGAGGTGAAATGTGTACTTACCATTTGATGAAATGGAAATTGATTATGGCAACAACAAACATCAATCCAAACACCTGAGCAAGCTTCAACCATAATGACGCCCAAGAAATGATCACCAAATACACAATTCGGAAGTTAAGCACACCAAATTCAGCCAAGCATTACTAGATTGAACACTCCACCTCAACAAAACATAAATCACAAAGCATAATGGGAAGAAAATTCCCAAAAATTGATTAAATACATCGCTCACAATTCGTACGAGTGACCATAAATGCTTTTGACAAGACAAGCTGAAGAAGTTCAGAAACCCGATGGTAGAGCGGAATTTGGAAAAATTCGGTCTAGGCAGAATTCTACGAAGTCCCAGATTTCCTGAACTACACTATTAATTCACTTTTCTGGACTTTGAATGAAATCCAGGAAAATCCGAATGGAGTGGAAAATCCCGAACTGGCGTAAAAACCTAAACTTCATTTAGAACTTAAGATTTTCAAAGTGCAACTTAGGGGAATCACTTAGGCAAGCAAGATAAAAATTTTAAGCTCATGCCAAGGCAAGGTAAATCCTCAAAATTGAAGGGCCAAAAAACCAAGATCGAAAGCAAAAGAGGGTCCCTACTTTCAGTGGGGCGTGTGTGTGAAAAC
This sequence comes from Sequoia sempervirens, assembly GCA_007258455.2. Taxonomy (NCBI): domain Eukaryota; kingdom Viridiplantae; phylum Streptophyta; class Pinopsida; order Cupressales; family Cupressaceae; genus Sequoia; species Sequoia sempervirens. The sequence continues at coordinate 553,768,980 of VDFB02000017.1, forward strand.
TGCACAACACACTTGAATTCACCCAGGTTGCAACTATCATGTTTAAGAGTATCTAAGATCAGTGACTAAGAATTGAATTTTTAACCCTCATCTATGTTGACATTATGTGGATGTTTATTATTCTCAAATGCTTGTAATAATTTTCATCTTTCATAAGGACTTTATGGTTTCAAGATAGATGTGGTGTCAACTCTCAGAAGGGTGGTAGACAAGGGAAAATTTTCTAATACATTCAAGCCCAAGTTAGTACCATGTTCCTTAACCCTAATTGCACAAGAAATTATACCAATATACGGAGTTCCACATGAAAATTCAATTTTATAGACTCTTAATTTTTGAAACCATTGTCTTTGATCCTCAAGGTAGGAAGCAAACTCTTATACTTCTAATGCAATAAAAATGAGAACACTCTGCATGGTTCTTAGTTTAGATGACCTAGTGTTTGTATCTCTTTCCCATCTTGTTATCTCATAACTATCATCCTTTCTTCTTATAACTATTGCATAATTTCTTTCATTCCTTTATTTTCTTTTTTCTTTTTCTTTCCACCATGTTAGCTACTTCATCCCCTTTTTCTTCCTAATTCCTCCCTTCTTTTCTCTTTTCTTGTACACTTCCCTAACTTTCTTATTCTTGAATATTTTCATTTTTTCTTTTTAAAACCTTTTTGCACTTCATTTTATCCTTTATCTTATTTAATATTTTTATCTCCTCATCCTTTTTATTGTAGACTTCATCTACTTTTGTTCTCTTGTCTTGTTTTTTGTGTCATATTGCAATCTCAAGTTTATATGACAAGGGTTGTTTCTTATACCTAGGAAACAAGACAAATAATGAAATAAAAAAATTGACTTTATTCAAGGGTTGTTTCTTATACCTAGGAAACAAGAAAAATAATGAAATAAATAATTTAACTTTATTCAAGGTATGCAAATGGCCAAAGGGCTAGGTTGCAAGTGCTTAGAAGAAATTGACTCATAGGTGGTTATACATGGCTATATTAAAAAAAAAGTTATATTGGAAGTTAAATTACATTCTAGAAGGGCGGGGGCCCTAGCTCGGTTCGCTAAGTAATTCCATTGCAGCTTTGTTGGTCACGAGTTCTAGTCTCCCCCTGTCCCGTGGTACCGGAGGGCGTGTCGCGCCAGCTCCACCGGTCACGTTAAAAAGTTTACCAGGCGCACTACAGTTTATAGGGGGTCGTGCTACCCGATTCCTGCAGTCTAAAAAAAAAATTAAAAAAATAAAATAAAAATTACATTCTAGAAGAAGTGTAGATGTTAAAAGACCGAGTTTAAATTCACTTTAAGGAAATGCATAAACTTTTAGATAGATTTGCAAATGAAGTGATAAAACATCTCTCTTTCACAACCATAGTTCAATTTTCTCAGAATGGTAGGTAGAAGATTTGCTTCTACATAGTTTTAACCAACCTTTAGCACCCCTGAAACCATCAATTTTTTCACCAAGTTAATGATATTAATTCAAGGTATAAAGGAAAGCTTATTATGCTATAAGATGACAAAGTAATTTAGGGAATGTAGCAAAAATATTTAGCACAAAAAGATCTTTAAAAAACACAAATGAGATTGTGTGCCAATAGGATAAACTTTTATAGCTTACCATGTCTTTAAAATAGGTTCAAAGGTATGATATTTTGCATTGGATCATGTTTATAAAATTTGTGAGATAGCATTGCAAAGTGGTCAAGAAAAGGAAAAGTATCACAGATAGAGGAAGTCAGTGATGCTTAATGTTTGTGCATGTTATTCAATATTTTGGATGTAGTCTTTGTTCTTCATCAAGAAAATCCTAGGAGGAGAAGCCTTGAGACCTCACATGAAACAATGGTAGCCAAGTTTGAGGAAAATTTGAAGGATTGGTGAGAGTTGTAGTAGTTAGAGGATGAATTTTGCATGCACTATTCAAGTATAATAAGTAGTTGTTCATCAATTTGGACATAGGAGGAGAATAAAGAGTTGAAAGACAAAGTGGGAGCCTTGCAGCTAAAGGTGGAAGAATTTCAAGGGGAATGGAAGAAACAAAGCATCATTTTCCTAGTGTGAAAGCATTCTGTAGTGATGTAGCAATGGTGATGAAAAACTTAAAGAGTGATGTGAGAAATAGAAATCTAGAAATATTCAATAGTTTCAATTCTATAGAGGGAGTAATTCAAGGAGATCAAAAAGATTTTGTTGAACTTGGTGTTATGCTTATAGATTAGTCTTGTGTTGTTTATATTTCTTTGCTAGATGTCTAGTTTGGATCTTTTTGTGTGAGATTCTATGTAATAGCTTATACCATTATATATGTATATCAGGAAGAAATAAATTGGCTTGTAATAGCATTTTTACTAAAAGTAAGTGAGCCCCAATAGAACCCACAACTATCTAGAAAAAACAAGTAAGAAGACTAATGGGACAAAAAATGGAAAGCACATGTTGAAACTCCAATATAATGCACGTAAAGAAAATTTTGGGGAGAATCAAAGATATTAATTGTTCAGAAAGCTTCATTCCGCATATGGCTTACTTCATTTTGATGACTTACTACTGATTGTGCTGGCTTATTAGCACCAAATGTACACAAGTCCCATATCAATAAATTGTCATCATCTCCAACAAACCCATATAGATATGTGTGCCTTAAATGCCACACAACATCTTCAACTACACCATCACAAAACTACATTTTAATTATATCACTAAGCCAACATTATCCGACAATGAGAAAAGTTACAATTCTAAAACAAATTAAAATTTCAAAGGCTTGAAAAAATTTAATTGACACAAAATAAATGTTGGGAATGAAAAGGCATGAAGCTTATCTTACATCCGAATACTAAATAGCAATGTGCTCAAAACCAAATTTACTATGAAAGGAAACAACTAAACTAACTCACCTTAAATATTTGTTGAGCCTGAAGTACTTTATTTTTGGCATGTGAGTTAATGTCCCACAAACATATTTGATCATCATCTAAACCACTCAATAGATATCCATGCACAAAAGGGCTCCATGACAAACCAAACCCTTTTGTATTATGACCTCTCAATCTAATATTAGGATTACAACCACCATATTGAGGCAAATTTGATGTATGTTTGTTGTAATCAAACACATAAAATTTTGCACTAATTGTTTTGGTAGCAATAATGAAAGGATTTTGTAGCATATACCAAGCTCTATTGACCTCACCATCATGATTGATCTATTGTATAACTTAGACTTGCAAATAAAAGGACTTTTGAAAATCATAGCATAAAAACAAGTGTTGTTTAATCTAATTAACTATAGTCCAAAGAATTTTGAAACCACCAACCCAAATGGAAAAATTGTTGTCTATGCTCAAAACGCTAAAATAGAATAGAAATCTTTGATAAAACTAGTCAAAATTGATCCATTCTCTTAGTTTATAACATATTAAGAGTATGAAACATAACTTGCAACCATGCAAACCAAACTAATAATGTAATTCTACCTCAAACATTGTAATGATATGTTACATTTATGTGGCTTCCACTAAATAGTTTGAAAGACCTAAGTTTTTTCATAAATATAATAAACATGATCTAGTGAATATTAAAAAAGAAACACCAAATGGAAACACACACAGATTAAAGAAAAACATGCTTGGATCTTATCAAGCCCTTTAATTACTATCCTCTTTTCCAAAAAATTAGAGCTTTATTCAAAAGAAAAACCATGGTAGGACCTTGTGCTATAGAAATGGTAAATATGTTAACCTCAACCCATGCAAAAATATTTTCTTTTTAACACTTAATTCACTCTTAATTGTAGGATGAGGCTCTTCCGAACATGATACTTCTAGGTAACTATCATCTATGAAGCTCCTCAAGAGTAGGTTGCCAAATTGTTACTCAAAACTCTTCTTAAACATCAACCTTGTGTGAAGAAAGGATAAGTAAGACTTGCTTAATGAAAAATGAAACTATAGTCTGACTTATAGAAGCATTAGAATAAAACCCCAAAATAAACCTAGGACACACTTGACCTTTAAGTTAAATAAATACAAAATGCCAAAACATAAACAAAAAGACAATTCTCAATTCACCAATGCAAAAGCTAAAATCCTAATCTCTACACTTGATGGTCTTATAATAAAAGAATGTTGCAAATTTCAACTCTAGATAATGCAAAACAAATCCCAAAAGTCCCCGCCAATCAAAATCTCTTATTTGGTTGAAAGAGCAGTAAATAATGAGACAAATTTGATTTAAATTAGACTTAAAAACCTAACCTCCCCAAGGAAAACCAAATAAAATCTATCAAAATACTTTAATCTCAATTGAAATGAAAACCATAATATAGGGAAATAATTCAATAAGTTCTCATCAACTACATTAACAAAAATCAAAATCCATACCAAGAAAATTTGCAAAAATTTACTCATAAAAGATTAAAAACCAACCCCAAACAAAACCATGTCAAATATTTGTCTTAGATAAACTTATATAAAATTTTAAAACCTCACATACCTATCCCACATTTAGAAAAGGCTACACCATTTGGACCCAAGCAAAGACCTAGACCATAACATTTAAAATGGCCAATAGATATGGTTATAATCATTTCTTTCCAACAAAATGAATCGAAAACAAAACCATATTCCACAAACCAAACTATTACATTAACTACTGCAAACAAAATCTAGAATGTAAAATTTATCCCCAAAAGACATAAAACTACACCAAAATATCTATTGTTCATTATTTATCTCAGAAAAAATCTACATAAAAGAATATTATATTCCACTAACCTAACCTATAACCCTATGCCCCATAGGAAACAACCTTATTATTTCATCTCAACTTGTTAAATCCCAATCCAAACTAAATCCATAGCCTCCCCAAAAGAATGCATTAGCATTAAGAACCAAAACAAAATAAACAACAAAATAACGAAGCCTAAAAAATAAAAAGAACTAGAAACTACCAAAACAAAAAAAAACCCTTTCCAGTTCACATTAGTGTAGTGTATCCATAAATTATCATCTGAGATGTTTATTCAAATCCTTTTCAAAGCAGAGATGAAATGGGGTATTGTGGCCTCCCCAACTTTTATCAATAAAAAAACAATCCTTCCCTACCATAACAAAGTCAAGCCCTCTAAAACCAATGTTGCCTGTACTAAAACAAAATGAGAAGCAAAAGAAAACCCTACCTTTCCATTATCACAACCAAATCCTCCAATCTCACCGTGCTCTTCATCATACTATTTGGCATTGTTCTCAACATCCTCGAGCAAAAGTTGCACCTGCGCCATAATCAAATAGTTGGGCTTGTTGTCAAAAGTGTGAGTACCCAATATCATTTTATAAACAAAATAATATTTTTTGGGTGGTTCATCCTACTCTGGAAGCCACTACACTGTAAGTGAAGGCCATTCTAGGGCATGGGTGATTACCAGATCATACAAAAAAGGAATATTTTTCTTCTATATTTTGTACTCCTCATTCCACTAGTAGAATTTAGCAAATAAATGACTAGGTGACTAAATATTTTAGTCACAACAACTAAAAATGACTAAATTCTACTTTTTTTTGCAACTCATTTGTAAATGAGTAAATAAATGACTAATTTGGTCGTTGACTAAAAAATATTTAGTCACAAAAATAAAAATGAATAAATAGTTAGTCACCAAATACAAATTAGACAAAATTTTAAAAACACATTTCGGCCAATTATTGGCATGATGTATTATGCATGTTGATGTATTGCGTGCATCTTCACATTTATTTGTGTTCATTGTAGAAATATTCCTTGCTTCATTCGTTAGTTGTAGGTTAACCTGACATTGAAATATTTGGAGAGGACTTGGAGACTTCTGAAAAGGCAGGAAAGGGCAAGGAATTCGGAGTTTGCTGCAACGAATTTGAAGTCATCGAGGCCCTTTGTAGCGAAGTCGGATTTGGGGATTCCCTTTGCAGAAAATTCAAAGGTAATTCAAAACCCTCATTACATTAAACACATCTATAGCTTTCTAATTGGAAACTTATATTAGTTACAATCTACTGCTCTTAATAATGTTCTTTTACAATCTTGCCACATTCTACTTCATAATGTATTCAAGCTAAATATAATAAAATTTGGATGTTAGTGCCAAAATAGAATTTCCTCAAGAAATTTTGATAAATTTTCACTACAAGTGCAAACTGTCCTTGTGCAAAGTAAACATGTGCTAGATTTACCCAAACATCAAGCATCTAAATAAAGATGTTTCCTTCTACAACTTCTTATACCTGTGTAAAAAAATTCCTTTGCAATATCAAATTGACCTTGTTGATGGTGTTTTCTACACAACAACAACTCACACAAGATACAAATATCCTATCTCTCTTGAAAGATTAGTCTCTATCATCAAGCCTTAAAAAAAACCCCAAGGTCTCTAATGTCAGGTCTTGACAATGCAAGAAAAACTCAGTGATAAATGTGAAAATGCAGGTAATCACAAGGGACCTTACATACAAATGTTGGATCTTAGAACTTATTAGATTTTGCAATATGGTGATACTTTAAATCCTAAATCTAGCCCAAATAATAAAATAAATAGAAAAAGATAAGGGTTTAAGAGAGATTTATAAGATTAAAACTATTCCTAAGACCAACAATGCAAATGATGAAATACTTGAAATGGACCAGTCCCTCAAACCAATTCCTGTTTAACCCAGATTTCATCTGCAATCTTACAGAAATAGTGCAATCTTCTAAGACATTAAAGATTTTCAGATTGTGAAAATTCATTCAAACCAACCTTATTTGCAATTGAGATGAATAAGCATTCACAATTTAATTAAGCACATGAATATAAGATCCAGGCTAACTTTACAAAGCAACTCACAATCAACTAGTTGCAAAAAGTATGGACCAAGGATTGCTACAAACACCTCAAGCATCAAACCATAAACACCATTGAGTCATGTCTAACCTTAAATCTAACATATATCAAATAGCTTTAAGCAATATCAAAATATAGAACAACGAGAACCATACAAGATAAATCAACACAAGAGAGATCACCAAGGCACAATGTCTTCACTTGTATTGAATCACCCAATAGTAGCAACAATTCTAGTATTCTGTGTTACAACACTTGCTTCAAAATAAAACTAACTTCTAATCCTATCCTTTTCTCTATCACTTAACTCACTTCAAAGTCTAATTATTTTTCTAACTAGCCCTTACAAATGAGGAAAAATACCATACTTATAGAGATTCATGATATGTCGGTCCAATTAGGGTTACAAAGATAATCGACCACAAACAATTCGGCCTAGAAAGCTTCTAGAATAAAACAATATTTTTGCATTAAATGCTTGAGACTCTTCCAAGTCGGCCTAGGTTCTCCAATGTAGCTCAGTCCAATGCATGCATAAAACATAAAGAGAGATAATGGGAAGCACAAATTTTGATGCAATCATTCATTAGTTGGCCGCTTGTCCTTATCTCAATCCAATTTATCTTGCACCTTAAGAAAAACCTTCTCTAAGTTGGCCAATGGTGGAGTAATTAACACTTTAAACCTTCTCTCAATGGATTTAACCTCCTCCCTTGATTCTTTGATGACCTTATCCCATTCCACCTTGAGATCTTGATATTTCTCCATGACAACAATATAGGTGGATGCATCATCTAAATGGTGTGATGTGATTGGACCATCATCAGTTGGGGCATAAAATTCATGCCACCACTTCCTTAATTGCTCTAGGGTTAGATGCTTTGGTGCAAAATTCTTCCTCCCAATCATGATTTCAAAGAATGAAATACATTTATTGTAAATGTCATTCAATGCATTTCCTACCTGTTGTCCCTGCTTATGGATTCTCTTCAAAAAAATTTGTTTAATCCGCAGTGACTCATACCACTCTCAAGGTTATAAAACCTTTGAGGAAGGAAAGATTCCATCACTCACTAATCTTTCTTCAGTATAATCCATGATGGTCTTTGTTTTATGCAGGAGAAGGTCTACATCAGTTTTGTCCTGCCGCAACAAATTCTGCAACCACTCAAATGACCTATGTGCATCTCCACAATTTGACAGGATATCCTTGATCATGCTATCTCCTCGGTGTCCTACTCCTTGCAACCATTCATGGGTAGGCTATGTGGAAGCCTTCATCTTCTCAAGCTCATTGAATGCCTCTTTAGGCAACAATCCTTCAGGGGCCACTCCTTCACTTCCCATAGCCTGCAAAGGCTTCATCAGATGTTGCACATATCTATACACATCATTCAATTGTTTCTACAACCTTTCCTTCTCCTCTGTTTCTTTATCTAACCTTCTTATGATAGCTTAAAAGGACTCTTGGAACTTTTCTTTCTCCCGATCCTTGCTTGTAGGCCCCAAGTTTATTGTCTGAATGGTGTAATCTTGAGGAACTATCTCATCCTTTTTTTTGTCTGCTGCAGGAGTAGCAATATGAATTACCCTGTTATCTGCCTCATCCCTAGTGATCTTAGAAATCACTCTAGCCTTCTTTTGTTTTCCCTTTCCAATTTTAGTTAACAACTCATCCTAGTTGGGAGGAGTATCGACCACAACTATTTGTTTGCTTTTTAATCTTTCACTGAGCCAACTAGGAGTAGAGGTATATGACTATTGCTCATCTTGCTTCTCCTTTTTTGGTTGATCCATGGAGGAATCAACATTCAAATCTTGCACTGTAGGGACTTTTTCACTTTTTTCTTCCCTCTCATTTTCCTCCTTGTCCTCTAGATTATGATTCTCTAATTGATCAAGTGTCTCTATTACCAATTGGATTGGAGAGGGAATTCTCTCATGTGATTCTTCTTTTTCAATGGTTTTCTCTCCTTCATCACCAAGAGGTGAGTCTTCATAGGATACCAAGGAAGACTATAGGATATTTCCAATCTCTGCCTCTACACTACAAAGATCCCCAACATTGAACTACTATGTCTCCTCACCTTGATGGATATATTCACCAACAACTTCTGTTGGTTCCCTTTCCTTATTATGCAATTCTTGATTTGAAGGAGGGGTAGAAGTGTCTTCTTGTTGCTGCACAACAAAGGTAATAGTAGGGGAACCTTCTTTCACCAAACTTTCTTTAGGAGATGGAGTTCTAGATTTCCTAGTATAGACTTGTGTCTTCTCCCTAGAACTCTCAACATCTATGAACTGTGTTCCTATACCCTCTTCTCCCTTAGGAGGCTCATTTTGTTTCCTCGATGTTCTTGTCACTCTTCTCCTTTTGGGCACATGGACACTATCTTTCTTCCCTTCTTCTACATGCTTCTCTTAAGCAAATGTCTTCCTCCTACAGGTAGTATTCCTCTTCTTGGAAATAGGCTTCCTCTTCTTTTCTTCCTCTTCCTCTGCTTGGACACCTTTGATTTTAATCGTGAAGGGATAACCTACCTTTTCTTTTCCCTTTGAGTCCTACTCATCTTCCTCAGAAGTGGATTGGGACTCCAAGTTTCCCATCAGGTCATAGGTGTATTGTTTCCCTTCACTGTCCAGTTCCCAAATCGTGTGTTTAATCCATAGCTTGGTGTATTTGATCACATGAGTATTGATTTGCTCCAATTCTGTCTTTTCTTCTTCCAACCAGTCAATTTCACCTATTGGCTTATCTTTGATTGGCTCATAGTCATGGCTTTGTATCATCATCATCAATCTGATTAGGGATGGCCTTGATGCTATAAAATATGATGAAATGAGAAAGCAACCTTCAGAACTTCTTCTAAATTCAAATTCATTCTTACAATTAGCCCAATAGTCCTTAATATCATCTTTATGTCTGAAATATCTACTAGCTCTCTTTTGGGCCTCGCCTATTCTATCAAATCTAGACATTTTAGAGTGGAATTCCAAGCCCAAAGTACCCATTTCTTCCTCAAAGGAGTGCACTGTGATTAGGGAAGGACATGCCTTATTTCCTCCTATCCTCAATGGGAAGTCATTGCCAAAACTAGTTTTGTGCATGTCTTTCTTTAGAATGTCATTGAAGTCAAAAAATTTCCTTGTGACCTCTAAAAGTATGATGTGATCAGTTGGGTACCTAGGTAGTCTTTATGGAGCTCTCTAACAACCATCAATCCTAATGTAGGAGAAGGTGGGAAATTGAATGAACCATGCTCCAAACTTCTGGATTAGTTCATTAGAAGCATAAAAAATTCTCAAATGTTCTGCTCCTTGGAGTAACCTTGTAATGTACATGGTGAATGCATCATTCACCCTTTTGTAACTAGAACTGCCCAAATGCAGTTGGGGGTAGACTTCATAGATCACATCCTACCCAAAGACCCCTCGAGTGCTCAATCCATTGTATGGATGGAATCTTTCCAAGGCATTGACCAAGTAGGATGTCATGGTGAAGCTCTTGGTCTATAGTACATTGCATTCATGAATCATGGCATTGATTATACATATCCAATGATAGTCTATGTCCTACTCCATTCTCACTATTATGTAAGACATCCAATTCTTAAATAATCACACACTCTTCAAGCCATCACTCTGCTGAGAAGAGTGATTGCATCATAGTACTCTGACTTGAATTTTTCCTTGAACAATTGCATTGGCAGCTTGAAGATATGTTCCTTAGGTTTCTCCAACCAAGAGTTGATAACTTGTAAAGACTTGGTTGTATCCTCCACATAGTACTTCTTGGCTACATCAATATCAAACTACACCACATAGGATCTATTTGGAATATCAAATGTTTGGGCCACTGAAATAGGAGAGAAATTTGCAAGCACTCTTCCTTGTGGGTTGATCACTCTCTGTGTGCCTAGATCATAGTGTATGGAACATTCCAAAACTAACTCATAGCATTGCATTGTAGAAGGAAAGCTATCTACATGAGCCAACCCAGAGCTTACCAATCTTCTTGCCAATAGAGGAGGGTCCTTCACTGCCATTCTTTCCTTGAACTCCTCATAGTCCCATCTCCCCACATTTGTGTCGGTCACTTTTGACCAAATGGAAGCTAGCTTTCTCTAAGGAATCCTACTCTTTGTATCCAATCTGATCCTTTTAGCTTTTGAGATGGAGGATCCCTTAACATTTAGATTCATTTGTTTTCCCTTGGCCTTAGTTGTTTCAACCTACACTTTACAAAAGATCACAATAAATTTCCATTACAACATGAGGATCAGGGTTAGCCCATCACAAATAACATATTCATCATTCATATAAGTCCAAACATGATCAAACTCCCGTAAAACATCGTAAAGCACATTTCCTTAAAAGTTTAGGATTTTCACCCATTCATGGAAATCAAGCTAGGAAGGAATTTCAGAGATTTCTGGGCCAGGAAAAATTTAGTGATGTAGGAGAAACCATCACCCAAAAGCTGGTTAATCAACATCACAACTCAAGAAATAACATGATACATATTTTAATCATTCGAATCAATCATGAAATGTGAAAATCATTCAACATTAATGCATTTATTTCTATAAATCTTCATGTTTGGCAGGTTTTCGGGGTTTCCATTAGGGATGGAAATCTGTGAAACTAGCATGACTTCACACATTTTTGGGAAAATGAAGAGGCAATGGAAATTTGGAGATTTCCTAGGGTAAACGAATTCCACAAAGCATTCAAAATCCTGAAATTTCCAACTCTTCATAGCTTAGCCAAATTGATTGAATGATCATTAATTTGGTACTTGGTTCAGACTTTGTGCTCACCTTACATCACTCAGTCATGATTCAAACCTATGATTCACTTAAAACCTAGCTCAATCGATCTGAAGCAAGAAATTCAAAACAAGAAACCCTAGGGTTCTGCCATGAGTAGCAGTCAAAGGTTTGATACATTCGATTATTGCATTAAGACCGAATCAACTCTTTCAAACTACCAAAGGAAAGCAATCAAGTAGATACAAGTGGGAAGTGATAACTTAAATTCATATTTGGATGGTTAATCCATCAATCGCACAAAACCGTAGATGAGTCAAACCAAATTAGCACTATGCACAATACCAAGTCCAGGGGGGAAACCAAGCAAGGATTGGAATAGTTAGATTGTGAGAACAATAGGGAATGGCAACATTGATACTCAGGAGAGACGTTGAAAGAACCGTGGGCAACCCTAGTTTTAATTGTAGATCTTCAAGCATGCCAAACCCAGACTCAAGACATGCCTAGGATGTTGCAAAACCATTCATATTTGTCAATCAAAGGCTAGAGTACTGTGTACATACCATCGATGAAGCACAATTTAAGAGGGCAGTGATAGGAAACAATCTCCAATCTTGAGCAAATGCAAATGACACCAAAAAAAAACTGCACCAAAGTCAGTAATTTAAAGCTCGAACACAAAATTCATATGCAACACTCAAGACCAAGCTCTTTCAAATTCGTTGCAAAGAAATTGACACCAATTTGACAAGATAAAATCCCTCAAAACTCCATTAAATATGAGTTGTAGAATTCGTACAACAAATATAAATGCAGTGAAAAGACAACTCAAGACAAGTTTCGGGGATCTGAGGGCCTAAAGGAATTTCAAGGATTTTTGGTGGACACACAATCTTGTGAAGAGCCAAAATCTCTGAAGCACAATGCAAAGCAGTCCTCATTGGGTATCCAAGGCATGGATGGAAATTGGGGAATTCCACCTAGGGAGGAAATTCTCGAAACCAGTGAAAAACCTGAGAATCACCCGAAGACTTAGGATTTTCAATGAGTAACTTCAAGGGATCATTCACACGAGCAGAATAAAAATTCAAGCACATTTCAAAGCAACAAAATTTCATATTCAGAGGATCAAAAGTACCAAAGACCAAAGCAAGAGAGGGTCCCTACTTTCAGTGGGACATTTGTGTGAAAACTGCACAATAGACCCCTTTCAGCTAGCACAATGGCTTCCCCATTTGTAGCATAAAAATTTCCTAGTCTCTATGCCAACACTTTACAATATAGTTCTCTAGCGTTCTCAAGATGTTGTGCCTCCACCTTTGGATCCATCCTCTCATTGTAAAAAGATACAAAATAATTCCAATTTCCAAGTGAAATGTCAATATAAGAATTATTTGCATCTGATTCACTTTGTGCAGCTTTAATTGTTTCTTTTCTTTAAGAAAATAATCTATTTTTAGTTCCATTTTTCCAAGCACAGATAAAGAATTTGATGATTTTTTATCCACCTTTAGCACATCCCCAAACAATTCTAGGCTTAGTTGGATCTCATTTCGAGCCCGAGCCATGGTTGCAAGACATAGATATGCATCCACATAATCAAGAAACTTGAACAATATTAGCTTGTATAAAAGATTTACTTTTTAAGTATCATGTAGCTATTCAAACAACCTAGCAAGATTAAATAGTGTAGACATCGAAATCTAGTTTAAGCCTGTGACTTCAATATTCTTAATAATTCATTTTTCTTCCATGGTCATGATTAAATAATGTTAATTATTTAATTATTTTCTAAGTTCTTCATTTCTTCTATTAATTAAATAATCTTAATTATTTAATTATGTTACTAATTAACCTTATCCTTCTTCTTCAATTAAATAAATTCTTATTTAATTTACCTTTATCATATGTCAACTATAATTAAATAAATCATTTTATTTATTTAATTATTCATTTAAATTCCTTCATCACTTAATTAAATAAATCTTATTTATTTAATTATTCTTCAAATATCAAATCTTGAATTAAATGAATTATTTAATTCATAAATCCAATTTTAATGCATTCCTCTATATTTAGATAATTGTGCAAATTATCTAAGTATTCACTTTTACTCAACTCAAAGATCTATTTTAAATCGCTTACTTAACTCTTGATTTAATGTCTGAGTGGCTTTCTTGAGTTATCTCTTCGTCAAATCATTCAATCGTCCAGTTCTAACTCGATTGCGTGTACATGTAGATTAATTAAATATTCCTATTTAATTAATTAAACCTTGTGTGTGCATTTGAACAAGAATTTCTTTAATCAATCTTTATCTTTGTCATGCAAAGATAATTCTTCTATTTTCGAATACCAAACTTGAAGATTAAATCATTTATTTAATCTTTATTTCTATTTATAATTTGTATCACTCATGTCGCTATTGACAGTTATCATAATGCATGTCTAATTTGTCGATCTCAACCTTCAGTTGATCTTTCAATCCTGACCTTTTGTTCAAATAATCAATTTTCTATAAATTGATCTATTCTTCATCATTCCAATCTCTCTCGAAATCTTATGAATTTTTGGAGCAACTATCTTGAATCTTCGATGTTTTGCTAAATCACTATCATAGGCTATACTTGCATGAACTTTTGAGAATTTGAGGGAAATTATACTACAACGGAAAAATGGAGAAGGGAAATCGAGATGATACATGGAATCACGTACATATTGGGTGAGATTGTTCAGTTTATTTATGTTTTGGCTTTCCTTTGTTCTCTGCTGCTTAACTTAGATTACATTAGAGTTTTAGATTGCATTGAGTGTGTGCTTTTGACCTGTTTCTTCTACATATTTCTAGACATTACATTTGGTGAACCTGACGTGGGGACACCATCTTCGCGTATCCGTAGACTTTTATTTTGATTTTGAAGGTTTTTGTATGGAACGACGCATCAGCTTGACGAAACACCACAATTGACATTCAGAGACACATCAGCTTGGTGAAATGATACAATTGACTTTGTTGGCCACAGCTGTGAACAAAAATGATGCATCTAAAAAGGAATCATGCATCTGTCATTTTCTGAGCCGCAACAAACTGGTAAAATACCGCAATGCATTTGACAAAGAAAATGATGCATCCGATTGGTATATTTTTAGGTTTAGACTTTCAATTTATAGTTTCCTTTCATGCTTTTATTTTTTCTAATCTTTTGTTTTCAGCGTGTGTCTTGAGGAGTTAACAAAGTTTTTTGCAGATCGATAGTCAAAGATCAAAATCAAACTACTAACGAATCTTTCTACAGAAAGCAGGTCGAAGACCCTAGTTAATTTTTGAAATAGATTGTTTGGTAGTGTAGCAAATCTTTCATTTGGACTAAAATTAACAAGTTTCTACTATGTTTGGTGTGAAAGAATGATTGTGTAATTACTCTGATGATTTGGTACATCAAAGTATCCTCTCCCCTTGTGCATTCATGTGATCCTAGGTGTAAGAGAACTAGTTACTGACTCTAGAACTTGGGCCTGTTCTGGTGGGAAAAAGTACTCACCCCAGGATGGCTCAGATCGGTAGCACCCTGAACCTAAGGGACTTCCAGTTGATATATAAAAGTGGATTCTCGGGGAAATCCCAAGAATCACACGTATGGTTCCAATGAGATGGATTCGAAAGGGGAATCTCACCGCATGGATCATGCCCTACGAACGAAATGCCCTAATTAAACACCTTTGTTTGTAGTGTCCAAAATCCTTCTATTTACTGGTGCAGCAAGTCGGACCTGTGAAGCCATCTCATATTCTTATGGTTCATGTGTAGAGATGAAGGTATGCCATGGGATGTTCATGGGTACTGTAGCTTGGCTTCCCCAAATGATGTTAATGAGCCATGGAGGGGATCTAGAGGGGTCAAGCTACTAATCATCTGCCTTGAATAAGAGTAGCTAGGGAAACCCAAGTGAGAACTCAGTAAATAATGTCCTTCATAGCCTATGATGTGCTTGTTTGTTGTCAAATTCAATGTTCTTTGAGTCCAAAATCAAACTGAAAACACTTTTTCTTATGATTTTCTTTGTTTTCTAGAACTTGATCACAAAAAATAGCATGAGTTTTATATCTCAATTCACTAAAAATACAACAGAGTCGCAACTGTTCACCAGAAAGTCACAATTGTTTTGTCGAGTCACATCTGCCAGATTAGCTCGCATTTGCTTTGTCAAAAACTACATCTGTCTTTGAAAACTGTACTTGTGATATTCTGTGACACATCTGACAAGGTGAGCCACAACTACAGTCTCAAACGATGCATTTGCCATTGTCACAGAAATTTTACCAGCACGTAAGTTTAGGAGAACCACATCTATTACAATCTGAGTTGCAATTGTCATTACGAGTCGCATTTGTGAGAAACTTAACCACATATGCCAAATGTAGACACTAAACTTTACCAAAAGCATGCAATTGATTGACAAAAAATTGTAACTGTGAAAGATAACCTTATTTGACAAATTCTGCAACACATTTGCCAGATTATTAGAAAACCAGAATTCATAGTCACTGTCCAGTCAACACTGTCATACCAATCTTTGATCTGTTTTACTTGTCCTTGGATAGAAACTTGGAATGATTTGATCAATTTTGCATCCTTTAGGTATCATTTAGTCATTACTATAGTTGTTTCGATTCTGAGTTTTACTTTCATCTTTGCGTACATATTGCCTTTAGATTTAAATTTCTAGGAAAGTCAGTTTTACAAACTTTAGGATAGGTTCACCATCTACACTTTGGAAAAATCATAGCGTCAACGAAATCTGTAATTGAACCTAGTCCTATCACCTTATCCTTTGTCCTATAGAGAGTCCTCCTAGCTCATCAGTCTAGTTAGGAAACTCAACTTGTCTTTGATCCTCATCCTACATTGGTTACTTGACTTAACTAAATTGACACCTTGGTTAGACTTTAGGTAGTTGGTCTGCTCATCTCGGGTTTACAAAATTGATTACCTTAGAAGCTTGCTTAGACTTTGCATCTTTAGATATTGTCATTTTAGACTAGTGCCATCTTAGAATATTCCTTATTTTGCATTCATAAAATCCCAAAAACATAGACTAGATTCATACTGTCCACAGACGTAATTTTGCATTCCTTGCATATTGAGCTTATCTTACATGGTTGAAACTAGGTCTAAGAAAAGAGAGAAAAGATGTCGAACCCAAATGAATTCATCAATAAATTCTCCATAAGACCTCACAGGACTTTATTAGAAAAATTCACCACTAGAAACACTCAAGGACACATTAAAGTAGAGGACATAGAGGCTGCGGCACAAGACCCTGAGTTTGCCTCTTTTGTAGATGAGTACCTAGCAAACGATCATCAATGATACTTAGCCAAACTGCTAGCTGAAGGCGCTACCTTACCCACAAGATTTGATATTAGCACCTTACAAACTCAACCTACACAAGGGACAAATACAACAACTGTTGGTACTACTATACCTCAGGTGAATACAACCATACCATCTGGCATACCTACACAGAGTACAATAGTCCATACATCTCCATTTGGTATGTCTGGCATGACATCAGGATTTAATTTCACTATAGGGGCATCATCATCCACTCCCTTTAGTCCTCTTGTTGGGAGTAAAAGATCTAAAACATCAACTTCTATACCAAATGTCAGTGTCATGAGTACCATACCACAGTCAACAACCATACCTAGTGTTCACTTCATAGGTACCATACCTCAGTCAATGACCATACCTAGTGTTCAAACCACTAGTACTATACCACATATTACACAAACAAGAGGAATTTCCTCATTCCAATATGGCAATCAGAATCCATCTTCCTAGATTGGCAGTCAGAATACATTCACACACATTCTGAATCAGAATCTGTTCTCTCAGATCGATAGCCATAATCCATTCACACAAAATCCAAGTCAAAACCCATTCACATAGATTCTAAATCAGAATCCATTCTCCCAGATTCCAAGTCAACACCAATTTACATAGATTCTGAATTAGAATCCCTCCTCCTAGAGTGGTACTCATAATCCATTCACACAGATCCCAAGTCAACACCAATTTATGCAGATTCTGGACCAGAACATGTTTACCAACATTCCAAATACAAACCCACCTCATATACCAATGTTCAATCAAAACCCATCATGAGACCTTGGATTTTAGAATACCTACACAGATCCACATAACTTGCCCAACACATCATTGACCCAGGTTGACATCTTACAAACAAAAATGCATTCACTACAAACACAAATGGACAATATGGTGGTATCCACTAAGAAATCCTTTTCAACAAAGGACGTATGCCCCTTTCCCTTTGAGAGATCATTGTACATGACCCCTTTCCCTCATGGGTATGTCATACCAAATCTACCTAAGTACAATGGAAAATGAAATCCAATAGAACATATAAGGAAATTTTCTACTATATGCATAGATGTCACTTATGACCCCACATATCTTATGAGACTATTTCCAAGAAGTCTTGTAGGAAATGCACTAGAGTGGTTTTCAGGTCTAGACTATGGCATTAGATCTTGGGGTGAATTGCCTGAGAAGTTTTTTGAGCAATTCTCTTTCAACATAGACCGCAAGATAAATATAGCAACCTTGTGTCATACAACACAAGAGGAAGGTGAAACATTCATCGCTTTCTTCCAGAGATGGAGGACTATAGCTAGCCGATGTCTTGTTGTACACGATGCAAAACCCTTTATTAGAAGCATGCGTAGACACAACCAAAAGTATTGTCATTAAAGCTTATGATGATGAGGAACGAAAATCAAAGGGGGTGGTAACACTTCCTATTAGAATTGGCCATGCAGTAATGGAGACAAAGTTCCAAGTCTTGGATCTCACCCTTCCTTATAACCCTCTGCTAGGCAGACCATGGATTCATGCCATGAAGGTGGTCCCTTCCACATTTCATCAATGTCTCAAATTCCCTTATAATGGCACTAAAATAACTATATATGGTGACCCAGATCCATTCCAATATTGCACCTATCTAACAGAGATACCCCAATGTCAAGTGCCAATAAACGAAGAGTCTTCATCGTCCAATCCATCTCCCTATGTTGATCCATCCACACTCACTCGAACATCTATTTGACCCTCAATTCCTACCACTCCTAGGGTTTAGATCCAAGACAAGGGTTGTGGAGAGTATTACATGAAGACATCTTATTGTGTTAGCCATCTGATTCCTCCTAAGTCATACAGTTTACCTACATCAGATAGGAGATAATCTATGGTCACTATACACGTTCCTCCCACAACAACCTTCACTAAATGGGGAGAATTAAGCAAAGAGGCCATAAATATAAAAGTTGTCACCTCCTGGTTGTATAAAGAAGATGATGAAGAACCTCTCTCACTTGCTCACATTCCTACAGTTCTATATGGAAAAGGTTTCACAATTATGCAGAGCAAGGGATATAATGGATAGAGCGGTTTAGGCTTAAATCAAGATGGAAGGATCAAACCAATCTTTGTTTCTCAATGGCCAAAAGGAGTGGGGCTTGGGTTTCGACTGATTTAGATTGGCGTTGCTAGTACCGCATCACCCTTACTCAAGGAAGTAAGTGCTTCATAAGATATTGAGACATCTCACGACCCATCTGACTAATATCATTGTGACTCCCCTAACTCAAATGAATATGAGTCGGATTCCTTATCCTCTACCTCTTCCATGGATCTTGACAAGCTCTTTGGAGAACTTGACTTAATGTTGAGATCCTCACCAAATCCATTGAATTCTTGTCCACCAAATAATATGACAAAAGAGGTATGGTTTAAACACTACTATTGGGAATCACTTGATCTTACCTCTTGGAAACCTGATCCATCTATTTCAGATAACCAAACCTTGGCATTAGGCCCACCTCTCAATCCACCTAGATCTAAACCTAAGAGCAAACAGGATTTGGTTCAAGACTTTTGTGACCATATGAACAACTAAGTCCTTACCTTGGTCCCATTAAAGTTTGATAACTTTGACAATGACATGCCCTTAGTTTATCCCCAACTCATTGATTGGGACCAACAAGACACACCCGTCTTAGACATTTTTAAGAATGACAAAGAAATTGCTGAGTTCCTGGGATTACGAGAAGGCATACCTAGCGGTGATCACAAGGCTGGTTTTACCATTGACTTGGAAAAAAAAGCATATTTTTGGGAATCTGTTCAACCCTCCAGTCACAAAAATGAGAAAAAGAATAAACAAGATAAAAAGGACGAGTCTCTAGGTGAAAACTGAAAGGAACCTCTAGACAATGAAAAAGTAAAAAGAAAGGACGCATTCGAAGGAAAAAACCTCTCTGAGGCACCTACGGATGGAGGTTTGAACATTCTCCCGTTGCACAAGAAAATTCATCCATGCTCATTGAAGAATCAGTTGAAGTCAACATAGGCACAGAAGAGAATCCTCGACTGGTTTATTTTGTAGTGTCATTAACAAAAGAGCAGCCAAAATTCCACAACTTCTTTGCATAGAGATAGATAAATTTTTCCTGGTCATATGCAAACATGCCTGGCTTGGATCCTGAACTTGTTCTACATCACTTACCCTTACAACTAGGTGTCAAACCAGTGAAACATAAATTGAGGAAAATTCATCCACATATTGCTTTACTAGTCAAGGTAGAACTCAAGAAACTATTGGATGTTGGTTTCATTAGATCAATCCACTATGAAGATTGGATTTCCAATCTTGTACCAGTCACTAAACCAACAGGGGGCATCTGCATCTGCACCAATTTCAGAGATATCAACAAGGCTTGTCCTAAGGATGACTTCCCTTTGCCTAACATAGACATGATAGTGGACATGACAATAGGGTATGAGATGTTGTCCCTTATGGATGGATTTTCAGGATATAATCAGATCAGAATTGCAATGGAAGACCAACCTAAGACAACTTTCACTTGTCCTTGGGGAACGTATTACTGGAATATTATGCCATTTGGACTCAAAAATGCTGGAGCAACCTATCAACGTGCCATACCACCATTTTTCATGATCTAGTACACACTCTTATGGAGGATTATTTCGATGACCTTATAGTTAAATGCAAGACAAGGGCATAACATTTACAGGTGTGTGATTGAAAATATATGCATATTAAAATGAAATAAATACTATTCAAGCACACCAATGAAACTTTAAATCAAAGGAAAACTGATTAAACAAAGTAAAGAAAACTCTCAATGCAGAGCTCCTTTGAAGACGTCCCATTGTCCTCTATCTCCAGTATTTTTGCTAAAGCTCTCTAATTTGTATGCTAAGCTCCACAAAATGACTACTAAAGAACGAGATTTAAAAATAAATGCATGCTATACTAAGAATACCGGATTTTTGAAGGTTGATAATGGAGGAATGTTGGTTGTTCTCTTCAGCAGCATAACGATATGGTAAAGGTTTGAAGGAGAATGATGGATGAAAGATAGAATATTTTGACAGCATAAGGATGTATGAAGATTCGATGGAAGAATTATTTTGATAGCATAAGGATGTCTGAAGATTTGATCCAAATGGCTTGTGAAAGGTTAAATTTATAGATTTTTCGAAAGGATTTGATTAGCTCATTCGATTAACGACCCAGATTAAGTTTGTTCGAATGGACGGCGGGAGATTTTTGAAAGTGGAGAGGGAGATGGAAGGTTTCCCTTTTCCTTCGAATTTCGTCATTAAGTTTCGAAGGGAAACTTCCATTTCAAAGGATGAGATAGAATTTTGGAAGGGTGAGTTAGCACAAATTAAAAATTAAATAAAATAAATTTATTTAATTTAAAAGTGGAAATGAAAATGGAAACTTACATAATTAAATAACCAATATTTAATTATGTTTAAAATGAAATTAGAGTGAGGAAAATATTAAATAAGATATTTAATATTTAATTTAATT
The DNA here is from genome assembly GCA_007258455.2 of Sequoia sempervirens. Taxonomy (NCBI): domain Eukaryota; kingdom Viridiplantae; phylum Streptophyta; class Pinopsida; order Cupressales; family Cupressaceae; genus Sequoia; species Sequoia sempervirens. The sequence continues at coordinate 553,790,539 of VDFB02000017.1, forward strand.
ATGGGGTGAAGGGAATATTCTATTATTTGAATATTTAAATATTCAAACTTTGGAATGATGTGATAATCAAATATAAATAAATTATGAAAAATTATTTAATTTAATTAAGAAGAATATGGGAAATGCCAATAATTAAATAAAGTTATTTATTTAATTAAGGTAGAAGAATTTAGAATATGAACGATATAAATAAATAATTAAAATTATTTATATGTAGATGACTTTGAGAGAATTAATTAAATAAATGATATTTAATTAATTAACAAGCTTAATCATGACCATTTTTAGACGTATACATTTTTCCCCTCTTTGAGATGATGTTCGAGATGATGAGATTTGTGTCGAGTAACATCATTTCAAAGAAGTTAAGGTATGGATAGAAGAGAATGGATAATGATATAAAGATAGGATGATGGAATGATGATGCCCCCTCGAGAGGATAGGCGGGTTGAACAAACACGGGTAGGCTCTCGAAATGAAATGATAAAAGGAGAGATAAGATGAATGATGCAAGATAGAAGTGGATGAAGGAGGTGACTGATACGTTATGCTGCAATGAAGGTGAGCAACCATGATGTTTGATATAGCACCAGATATTATGCACCAAGATATAAGGACCAAGGTGACGATGTGTCTCATTCCCCAGCGTAATACAACCTTGTCTAGACGTATGAGGAAATAGACTTAGAGCATTAAAGTCCTAATGCACAAAAGGTATGATATGACCTTAGATGCAAAGGATAGTGCAAAAAGCTACTCCAACATACACAAGATATGAATATTAGCTAGAATGATACGGATTTGAAACAAATGCAAGATAAAATGATAACACACACAAGCAAGCAAGTAAGCATGCACAAATGATACAAAAACAAACAAGGAATTGCCCGTATCAAGCTGTAAACCGTTGATTGATTGATTGATTGATGATGATGATAATAGTGTTGTCATTGTGGGGAGTGGCATTTCCCTAGACCAACACAAGGATGACTAATAGTTGATTGATTGATTGATTGGTTGATGATGATGATAGTGTTGTCATTGTGGGGAGCAGCATGTCCCTAGAGCAACACAAGGATGATGATAATTGATTGGTTGATTGGGTTTACGACAAGATTAGGATCAAGACCAAAGGATGTGATTGGATAATTTGACAAGATTGATCGACTTGATTGGAATGGATTAAGGATTGACTTGCATTTGGATTATTGCTCAGAATGATTGAAGATGATTTGATGTATGGATGAATGGTTTTGATGAAGATGATTGATTTGGTTGACTAGTTGGATGATCGGATTGAGGTGATGGATTAAGTAGATGAAATTGGAAGAATTAATTGGATGGATGGATTTTATTGCTTGGATTTTTGTTGGATATTTGATTTTTTTTGGATTTTTGACATTTTATGATTTTTTTTGGATTTTTGAAATGTTGTGATTTTTTTGACATTTTTTGAAATATTTTGATTTTTTTGGATTTTTGAAATGTTTTGATTTTTTTTGGATTTTTTGAAATGTTTTGATGTTTTTTGGATTTTTGAGATGTTTTGATTTTTTTGGATTTTGTTTTGAAATGTTTTGGAGGTGTCAAAGAATGAAAATTTGAGTAGCCTTTGTGCTAGATACTAATGACAAGGGGAAAACCAAGTCTAGGTGCAACAAGATAGATGGGATTGATGCATGAAAGGGTGGGTGATGGGATAAGGGATAAAAGGCTCATGATATATGGATGGGTGGAATGGATAGGTCATAGTGAATATAATGGATGTATGTATCATAAGAGAGCAAGGATGTGATTTCCAAAGACTATGTCACATAGGAATAACATGCCCCATTCTAGGTACAAGACTTAGGATTTTTCATGACAAAGCTTATGACAATAGGATAATGATAGGCTTGTTTGGAAGGATGAGGTATATCAAGAGATACCCAAGACATGTTTCAACATTTTGCCCCTATATCTTCATCAAGATCAAAAGAAGAAGGGTGGATGAATGGACTCATCATAATAGGTATGTATGATGGCTAAAGATGGTAGGTAGGATGGAAATGATAAGACATGAAAATGATAGGTTGAATAGATAAGACATTGTGCCCCCAAGTGTAAGCGACATAGAAGATAAACCTACACATGACGCCTATTTGCTAGGTTTTCATCATGGTACTTATCCAGGGTGCCTGTTTACCAGGTTTTCACCATTGGACGAAGGGATTTCTTTTACTTTTTTTATTTTTTTTTTTTTTATTTTTATTTTTATTTTTTATTTTTTTTTGTTTTTTAATTTTTTTTTTACTTTTTGACTTTTTGGATAGGAGAAGTGAATATGGATAGGAGGGACTCAAGTGTCTAGATCCGTGAAAGTTGGTAGTCCCACTAGATGGATGTGGTTGCATGGACCATGTCAAATGTCATTAAGCTCATAGATGTTGGTAAGGGATAGGTAGATGGCAAATTATGAAAGGCTTATGCAAGAATGAATTGGGAATAGTGGATGATGATGTGAATTGAATAGGCCTTGTGCAAAAGGATGGATGAAAGGTTTATGCAAAAGCATGGACCATAGGAAGGTGACTGGGAAGATATGTAGGATAGTAGTTGAAGGATGGGGAGGTGGAGGTATGTGGGATTGTTGTGAAATGGAAGGGAGCCATGACCAATGGTTGCACACATTGCGATAAACATTGAATCTTTTGGTGTGGATGGGGTGGAGGAAGCAATGGATATGTTTTCTTAGGAGGTGGAGGGTGTAGTGCTTTTGGTACCCACATAGACTTAGTATTTTTATGATTTTTATTCTGCTTGTGGGTTTTAGGAATTTGAGACTTTTGAATGGAATGATAATGTGGGATGGAAGTGGATGATTGGGATTTTTGTGATGTGAATGCCTTGTTTGACTTGATTTCTTTTTGCTTAGGTACCCAAACCATTTTGTTTTTAGACTTTTCTTTTGGAGGTATGGGCTTATATAGCTTTTTATATGGATTTTGCTTTGACTTTTTGTATTGATGTCCTAAGGCATGATAACCCTTAGGATCTTTTACTTTATAGGTAGAGGCATTGAAATTCTTGCTTTTGAATCCCATGGGTATGGTGGAATGGGTGGAAGCTTCATGTTTATACAATGTGTGCATTAATTGGTCATGATTAAGATGTTTAGAGGATTTATGGATGCATGGATAAGAAGATTGGATGGTATGGATATTAGGTGTTGGGAGAAGTGGAGGTAGATTAGATGGAGGGATGTTAGGAGTTGGAAGCAATGGTGGTAGAGTGGATGGTGGAAGGTGTATGGTCACATGCTTTAGACATTTGTAGGATGATGGAGGTGGAATGGCAACATATGTTTTAGGGATACAATAGGCTTTATGATGGAAAGTGGACTTAGGAGGCATGGAGGAAATACCAACATCTTTAGGTTGTTGTCCTTGGGGTGTATGTCCAAGGCCATAAGAGCATGGAGGGACTTTGACATGTATAGGCTCCAAAATATCTTGTTCATGAAGATCTAGACCTTTACCTTGGTGGTTCATGTTTTGGAGTGTGCAATGGACAATGGAACCAGGTGTAGGTGAAACACTAGACATGAGTTCTTTATTGGATGGAGAAGATAATGGTTGTTGTTCGAAGGAGGAACATTCATGAATGAGGGTAGAAAAACCAATAGGTTATGATGGAGGGCTTGCAATGGGGTCAATAATGGGTGATGGGGGATCATTAGGATCTTGATTAGCATTGTGTTCACTTAGATCCAAGATATTTGTTTGATATTCTATGTGTGCTTGGGAGGCATATGTCTCATCAAGGGAAGTGGATTTTTGTGTATCATGGATGGATGAGGTGGAAAGATCTTGACCATGGAATGCATAAAGTTGGCTAAGACGATCATCATGGTCTTCTTGATCATAAAAGGGGTCTTCATCAAAAATGGAAGATTGATCATGAATAGTATTAGGTATGTTATGAATGGAATCATTGGGAGGGTGTTGATCTTTATGTGGATGAGGGGGTAATGTTTCCTCATGTTTAGGATTGTGCTCTTGACATACCTCATGAATTATTGGAATGGAGGTGGAAGGGGATGACTCTTGAATTGAATCAAGGGATTGTGGATGACATGGTTGGCTTGAAGGACTTGGCATGATGTTTAATGACTCTTTTGTATGTTCAAGAATATGAGTTGGATGACATGGCTATGTTTGATTCCTTGTTAGTAGCCCTTGGGTCACATCCTTTGTAGGTGTATGGGTGGAAGGTGTTGGATTAGGGTTTTGGTTTTGATTGGATGATGGTAAGGGTGCATGAACTAGATTGGTGTTCCCCTTGTCGAAGGTGGCATTAAGACTTGAGGAAGTTTGGCATTGTTGCAAGGTAGAAATTAGGTTCACATGTGTTTGTTGCGATGCGGCTTGATAGGTTGATGTGGCATTGACATATGAAGAAGTGGATGAATTAGATTGGTATGAGGTGGAAGGGTCATAATGAATGGATAGGGGATGATGTTGTGGTTGCTGGATTTGACAAGTGGTAATGAATTGATTGGCTTGAGCTAGGAGGTGTTGGATTTGAGGTGATTTAATTTGTTGAAAATCTTGGAAGAGGGTTTGAAGGCTTTGTATGGTTTGGTGGTCTAAGGGTTTGGGTATTTGGTGAAGTGTTTAAAGAAGGTTTTGAAGTTGGGATGCTAGGGCTTTGTGTTCGAATGTAGGCATGGTGTCACACATGTGTGTAAGCTCTTGCATATCGATTTGTTCCTCAAAGTATGTAACATCGTTCATGTCATCATTAGAGGTGCTAGGAGAAGCCCCTAAAAGTCTGATTTTATGTTCTATTTTTTTTTCATGATTTGAACTAGAGGAAGGGACTCCTTGAATGATGATCTAAGGCTTAGGCTTTGTCTCATGATTTGGCCTAGAGGGATAGCTCCCTTGGATTATGATTTTGGGCTTATGATTAGGATTGGGCTTGTTTATGATTATGACCATTTTGACAAGTGGTGACTAGAAATTTTTTGGTGATGGTGATGATGTGGAATGATTAGATTGGATGACTTGATTGGATATGAATGTGTTGGAAGAACGTGTAAAGTGACTTGTCTTTATGTGTTTGGTGTTTAGCTTGATTTGGCAATGTTTAAATGAATGATCACACATGCACACATATGAATCACACACACAAGACACATAAGCAAGTTTTTATTTGAAATTACGAATGTGATTATTAAGCACACACTTGAAGAAGACACATCAACAAGTCCTAGAACTAGTCAAGTGGGTATGGCCAATTAGGTTTCAAGATAGTCTGTACAAGGTTGACTAAGGATGATTTGAAAGCAAAATCCTATCACATAGCCAGGAGAAAGGGGTAACCCACCCTTCACCTTCACTTCCCAAAGGTATAAAGTTCTTTGGGGCTTAGCCAAGAGTGATAAGATTTTAACTTCCAAACAAGCGTGTCTTTCGATTCACACTTTGATTGAGGTCATCCCCAGGGGTGATGAAATCCCCTAACAGGCCTCCTATGAAGGGTTTGACAAAAGCAAACCAAGTGAGGTGTTTGTGATCACACACACACTTGATTCACACTCACAATGATTAATTTCCCTTAGAAATGAAATATGTGGCAGAAAACAATGAAGCACTCATTCTTTTTAGATCCCAAATCGAAATGTCTAGGAAGACAGTGATTAATTTTAGACTTGATTTTCAATATGAGATTGAAGACAATATTCATTTTAAGAACCCCAAATCCAAATGTGTTTGCAAAAAAATGATTGATTTTATGCCCCAAATTGAAATGTGTGACAAAAAGGATTAAAAGATGAAGGATGAAACGAGTGCACCTGGTTATTTTGGCTTTCCAAATTGATGTTGTGACTTATTCCAATGCTTTTTCAACTCCGTATGATTCACCAACAAGTCACCAAGACAAGAAAAAACACATGCATGCAAGCAAAAGTGTGATTAAATCCCAAAACAAATAATTTTTTTTCAAAAATGTGAGAATTTGAAAGCTATAAATTTGTCAAATCTGATAAAAAATTATACGATTAGATAGCTTATGAAATTCTACCCCATTTCAAAAACAAAAGCTCTGAAAAAGACTAAAAAATGACCAAGATACGACCATTTTAAGATTTCCTATGAAAAAGTTGCCTGTATGCGCTAAAACACAATCCATAATGCTAAATAAGCCCTAGATGCGCCAGAACAGACCCCTGATGCACGTCAAATTTTTTTTAGAATGCTAAATAAGCACAGATGCACTAGAACAGACCCCAGATGCACGTCCAAAACTTTTTAGAATTCTAAACAAGCTCAGATGCGCCAGAACATACCCCAGATGTGCGTTAGAAATTTTTTAGAATGCTAAATAAGCCCAGATGTGCTAGAATAGACCCCAGATGTGCATAAAAAAAATTTAGAATGCTAAATAAGCCCAGATACGCTAAAACAGACCCTAGATGTGCCTAAACATTTGCTATATGCGCCCTAAAAAATTTTTTTTACAGATTTTTAATGAAAGGGTATATGTGCCATTCTTTACCGTATATGTGCCGGAACAGTCCCTGGATGCACCAAAACAGTCCCTAGATGTGCCGAAACAGTTGCTATATGCGCTCCAAAATCAATGCAAAACAAAAATCAGAAAACCCCGTATGCGCGTCAGAAAATGTCGAATGCGTGTAAACGCCAATTTTTTCCGAAAAGTCAATTCCAGAATGCAGAAATTGTCAACAGAAACTCAAAAAAAATGTTAAATTCATGGGTTTGAGCCCCACAGTGGGTGCCAAAAATGTGTGATAAAAAATATATGCGTATTAAAATGAAATAAATACTATTCAAGCACACCAATGAAACTTTAAATCAAAAGAAAATTGATTAAACAAAGTAAAGCAAACTCTCAATGCAGCAGCTCCTTTGAAGACGTCCCATTGTCCTCTATCTCCAGTATTTTTGCTAAAGCTCTCTAATTTGTATGCTAAGCTCCACAAAATGACTACTAAAGAACGAGATTTAAAAATAAATGCATGCTATACTAAGAATACCAGATTTTTGAAGGTTGATAATGGAGGAATGTTGGTTGTTCACTTCAGCAGCATAACGATATGGTAAAGGTTTGAAGGAGAATGATGGATGAAAGATAGAATATTTTGACAGCATAAGGATGTATGAAGATTCGATGGAAGAATTATTTTGACAGCATAAGGATGTCTGAAGATTCGATCCAAATGGCTTGTGAAAGGTTAAATTTATAGATTTTTTGAAAGGATTTGATTGGCTGATTCGATTAACAACCCGGATTAAGTTTGTTCGAACAGACGACGGGATTTTTTGAAAGTGGAGAGGGAGATGGAAGGTTTCCCTTTTCCTTCGAATTTCGTCATTAAGTTTCGAAGGGAAACTTCCATTTCAAAGGATGAGATAGAATTTTGGAAGGGTGAGTTAGCACAAATTAAAAATTAAATAAAATAAATTTATTTAATTTAAAAGTGGAAATGAAAATAGAAACTTACATAATTAAATAACCAATATTTAATTATGTTTAAAATGAAATTAGAGTGAGGAAAATATTAAATAAGATATTTAATATTTAATTTAATTATGAGGTGAAGGGAATATTCTATTATTTGAATATTTAAATATTCAAACTTTGGAATGATGTGATAATCAAATATAAATAAATTATGAAAAATTATTTAATTTAATTAAGAAGAATATGGGAAATGCCAATAATTAAATAAAGTTATTTATTTAATTAAGGTAGAATAATTTAGAATATGAACAATATAAATAAATAATTAAATTTATTTATATGTAGATGACTTTGAGAGAATTAATTAAATAAATGATATTTAATTAATTAACAAGCTTAATCATGACCATTTTTAGACGTATACAACAGGTTTTAGAGAAGATATTTCAAAGGCTGGAGAAGTATAAATTGAGATTGAATCCCAAGAAATGTGTGTTTGGAGTCAAGTCAGGAAAGCTTTTAGGCTATATCATTTCCAGATGAGGCATTGAAGTGGATCTAGCCAAGGTGAAAGCAATCATAGACATGCCTCCACCAACTAATCTCAGTCAACTAAGGACATTACAAGGAAGATTGCAATCCATCAAAAGGTTTATAGTGCAATTAGCAGATAAGACACATCCTTTTCAACATCTACTTAAGAAAGGGGTACCCTTTGCATGGACAGCTAGGTGTGGAGAGGATTTTCAACTGATTAAAGAATATTTACTCACACCACCAGTCTTAATGCCACCTATTGAAGGACAGCCACTAATTCTTTATATTACAACCACCCATTCATCACTCGAAGCATTGCTTGCACAAAATGACAATGAAGGTCTGAAAGGGCAGTATATTATATCAGTCGAACTTTGGTAGGTTATGAGCTCAACTATAGTACCATTGAACATTCCTATCTTGCAGTAGTATTTGCTACCTAAAAACTAAGGCACTATATGCTAAACCATCAAAGAATTCTCATTGCTAAAATAGATCCTTTGAAATATCTTCTCAGCAAGGCAACATTAACAGGGCGATTGGCCAAATGGGTTATGATACTTAGTGAGTATGATATCTAGTATGTGGAGAGAAAGGCTATTAAAGGACAAGTCATTGCTGATCAGTTAGTCGATGCACTAATACAAGCATATCACTCATTAGTTGTAAACTTTCCTGATGAATTTATATTCACCATCAACACAAATACAACATGGAAACTGTACTTTGATGGTTCACATACAAATCATGGCTCAGGGGCTGGTATGCTATTTATCACACCACAGGGTGATTCCATCCCTAAGTCATTCAGGATTGCATTCCCATGTACTAACAACATAGCAGAGTATGAAGCTCTAGTGACAGGGTTATGCATGGTAGTCAAGTGGAAAATTAAGAACCTACAGGTATATGGTGATTCTCAACTAGTAATTAGATAGGTAAATGATGATTATGAGACTAAGGATGAGAAGCTTGTTCCATACAAATGCATGGCTGACAGCTTTAAAGAGTACTTTGAAAAAGTCAAATTTCATCAGATACCTCATGTTTTAAATAGGGCAATAGACACTATGACTACAATTGCATCACTTCTGGACATTCCTAACAATGTGCCTAAGTTTGAGTTTTTGGTAGAACAACTTTTGGTCCCAGCCTATGATATCCTAGATTCTAAAATGGTGTGTGACATGGTCCTGATTCCCCATGGTACAAAGAAACTTATGACTACCTTCATGCCGAAATCATACCCACTGTCTTGCCAAACAACCAATGTAGGACATTCCTCCGCAAGTCATCAAAATACACCATCGTCGGAGGCACCCTATATAGATGCGCCTTAGATAATACCCTATTGAGATGTCTTGATTATACTGAAGCATAAGCAACCTTGTATGGGGTGCATGAGGGTATATGTGGTTCCCATTCTAATAGTCCTACCTTAGCCAAAAAGATTATGAGACTGGGTTATTATTGGCCTACTATGGAAAATGATTCATATGTCTTTGTAAAGAAAAGTCATCAATGCCAAGTTCATGGAGACTTGATACATGCACCAGCACAGGAGCTCCATCCTATAACATCACCATGGCCTTTCACCCAATGGGGAATCAACCTCATAGGTAAGATCCACCCCACATCATCTAATGGCCATAAATTCATCATTACTGCCACTAAGTACTTTACGAAGTGGATCAAAGCTATTCCTATGACATACATTACCGGAACACAGATCTCTAATTTTATCCTGAACTATATCATCTATTGGTATGGTGTCCCTCAGTCCATAATTACTGATAATGGCCGCCCATTTAAGAATCAAGAAGTTTGCCATCTTTGTGATGAATTTCATATTCAACATCACTTTTCCACTTCATACTACCCACAAGGTAACAACCAAGCAAAGGAATCTAACAAAACCATCATTAGAATCCTCAAAAATATTGTCAATTATGCTGGCCATGGTTGGCATTTATAGCTTAATCCCACCTTATGGGCCTACCACACAAGTATCTGTACTCCCACTGGCGCCACTCCCTATTCACTAGTATTTTGGTTCTTAAGCCATTCTTCCTATTGAGGTCAAGATTCCTTCCCTGAGGGTATCCTTGAAAGGGCACATTGATGATGAAGAGTACCGAGTATCGAGACTCCATGAGCTAGAATTACTATATGAGTGAAGACAGAAGGAACTAGACCATCTCCAAGCATATCAAAATCACATTCATCGTAGCTATAACAGGAAGGTCTTAAACAAAAAAATTGACATTGGTGACTTGGTTTTAATGGAGAACCCAAAGAATCAAGTAGAAAGAGAAAAACCAGGAAAGTTTGAACCAAATTGGTTAGGACCTTATATATTTATAGAAGCCTTTGGATTAGGAGTGTACCAAATTTCTACTCCTGAAGGAGAACCATTGTCCTCGCCAATCAATAGTCTTCATCTGAAGAAGTTCTATGCATAGCAAGGCTTGTATTAATTAGCAAAAAATCACCAAAAAAAAAAATCGTTACCAAGGTGAAAACCTGGCAAACAGGCATCTTGGTAACACCAAAAAAATTAGATAATCCAAAAAACAGTAAAGAGAAACAATTCATCCAATAGTGAAAACCACTTTGGTGGGGGTTTGGATAAGTACCATGGTGAAATCCTAGCGAACATGCACCATGTGTAGTTGACTCTGCTCCTTTGTCTACTATTATTCTAGTCTTTATCCCTGTACATAGTCCTTATCTCTGTACATAGTCCTTGTCCCTGTACATACACCCTATCCTTGTATATACTACCTATTCCCTATACATATGACTTATCTTTCCCATCCATCGCTTGTGTATACCATTTGTAATAAGTGGTAGTCTTTCCCATAACTTGGAACCATTAATATCGAGTGCATTTCATATCCCCCATTTTATCCTATTCATAATCAGTTGGTCTTATACTCGACTAGGGGAAAACACTTGACATGCATCATATCGATTCTTCCATTGGTTGTGTTGATGATGTCAAACCATAGAAAAGTCCAAAAACATCACACAATGACCTGAGAAAACACAAAAATATCAAAAAACTTCAAAATGACAAAAAAAATCAAAACATGTCAAAAATCCAAAAACAGAGTCAGAGTCAGTCGCATTTGTCAATATTTCTCGTTTGTCGAACTACGTTGCCTTTGCAACTAGATGTAGGCAAGGTCATTTGTCGATGTGCCCCTGAGGCATTAGGTTGGTCCATTTAGGTTTGTATGTATAAATTCATGATTCAATCCATATGTCTATATTAAAAGGTCATTGGTCATGTCAAACTACGAGGTCTTTGTGTGTATAACATAGGAAAGGCCATCAATCGATGAGCCCCTGAGGTTGCACTAGGTTAGTCCATTAGGGTTCATCACATTCACTATCACACATGTCTTCTATTTGTCGCCAGTCTTTTCAGTCAAAGTCAAGTTGAACTATGAGGTCTCTGCGTGTATAATGTAGGCAAGGCCATCAATCGATGAGCCCCCAAGGCCGCACTAGGTCAGTCCTTTAGGGTTTGTCATCACACACAGTCAATTGTCCACACATCATATCGTGTCATGCATCAATCTGGTGAACAAGTCAGCAATGTCTCTAAGTCAAATCAAACAACTTGCCAAACAAAACAATCAAAATAGATCAACTAATGTCTGCTATAGGATGTGTCCTTCTTGGAAACATACATCATCAAAACAATCAACCTGTGTCTTGTTCAGGATGAGTCCATCCTGAATATTGATATCAGCAAAACAATCTGTCTTATACAGGATGAGTCCTTCCTGCATAATCAACATTCTCAAACAATCAAACATAGCCTTACACAAGTTATCACATCAATGGCATCTAACTCAACATCTTATACAATATATGTCTTTCTAAAACCAGGCTTCGTCATGCCTTATACAGATAGTCATAACATTGAAACTAGACTCAAAATTCTTATCTGGTATGTGTATCTCCTAAAACTAGGCTCTATCAATCAATCCTCTTATCAATCAAAACAAATCAAACAAACAGATCAAGTTTTGGAAAATATTTTATTGGATTTTTGACTTTCTCACTTATTTATCTTATCATTTCATTCAACTTTATGATGAGAATTATGTTACTAGCTTTCTCAAGGATGTCCTATGAAGGATTTAGAGAAGCAATGATGTATCAGAACTCTGTTTTCTTTGACTATTGTCTATCAACTATCTTTTAAATTTGATTTTGAGTCATGTTACTAGTTTCCTCAAGGATGTCCCATGAAGGATTTAGAGGAGCGATGACATCTCATGACCCATCTTTTATTTTGTTTGTTGTCTGTGGTTTGTCTTCACAAAAAGACTGGGGCAACTTGTGCCCTTAGTATGAGTCAATGAAAATCCTTGACTGCGACATTTTGTTGTTAGCAAGTGGATGACCTTGCACACCTTGATCTATGTCATATCATGGTGTTTTTCTCCATTTTTATTAGTCCTGCCCCATGATGATAAAGTGCAACACCTTTTGTGATAAAACGAAACATCAAAGATTGCTAATATTAACATCTATAATATTTATTTCATTATTTCTCAATATTTCTTTCTGCACTAACAGTTCTTCTTTCTTGCATTATGATGGAGTCCTATGACACAACACAATATAAATCATCCTACATACACATTCATGTTAGAAAATATCATTTCCAAATGATACATCATCAATCATACATACATCTTGCATTAGAAAATCTAAAAAGATACAGGCATTTATTATATTTAGGACATCATGGCATAATAGACATTCTCATCATAGATTACATATCATAAGCATCCCATGTACATAACAAATGTAAATACATGCACCACATTACATCTGGATAGCATCACAAGTAGAAAGTATTGTACATATAACATCATATTGCATCTCATAACAATAAAATTGAACATCACAGAGAATCAACATCACATCATAGGCTGCATAAACACATCATAAAGTAGATACGATCATCTATCACATAGGAATCTCATATAGACATAACATGTACAAATAAACAATTGAATGATCAATAAATAGAAATGCATATCATGAGAATCGCCCAAAATCATATATATATAGATATATATATCCCTCAACAGTGTCATATCACAATGTCATAATGTATCAATAAATATGGAAGCTTGCAGGCTATATAATCATAATACAATGTCTCGATACATATCAAGAAGTGTCCCTATCCTGAATAGCCACTGCTATCATGGCTAGAGTGTGCGGATGACTGATGTCGGGAACCCGATGACCTATGACCTGAGTGGGGCCTATCATATGGACTAGCTCTACATGGTTACTCAACACCCTCTATGCTAACTATCCTAGAGTGGGTCCTAGTCTGAGACCTCCCAGTGCGTGCCTCTGAATAGCTCGGGGCCTGTCTCTCTAGAGGAACAATTGTCTCATATAAATCTTGATAATAAGCCTCCCTCTCCCCGACTCTGACTAACTCTCTGGAAAATGCAGTTGCTGGCCTAGTACATAACACTCTGATCTCTATGAATCTCTGCTCGGTCTCCTGCCTCTAAGCTATGGCTTGATCTCTATCCATGACGGCTCTGCCCCTCTCCATCTATAACAAATATCTCTCAGACATCATCACCCTCATCTGCTCCTCCAAGGATGCAACCTAGGCTCGAAGTGTAGCAGTGTTGGAATCAACTGCCTCTATGTCAACCTATCTCACCCTAGGTACACCATCATCCTCATCCTCCAACTCCTCTAGAATCATGTCCCAAATCTCCCACTCATGATCATCATCCTCCTCATCATCATCCTGATAAGCACCCAGTAAGCCAAGGGAATCAATCTCTGCCTCCTCTCTGTCTGCCTCCTCCTCTGTAGGAACCTCTGGAACAGCCTCCTCTAGAGGATGCTCCTCCTCTCTGCCAATCTCAACATGCACCTCCTCCCCACCTCTGCCAATATCTGGCATGGGAAAATCCTCCTCTTCCCATCCCTCCTCATGAATCGGCGATAATGGTGGCCCTCATCCCCTCTGTCCACTCCTCCCTCTCCTACCACCTCACTGACCACCTCCACCACCATCTCCATCATCACCACGACCCCCTCCACCTCTTACACCTCTGCCTTTGCCATGCCTGCCACGCGGTCCTATCCCTCACCACTCTATTGGCACAACCTGATCTGGATCTATAAGGGGAATCGGCCTATGCATGGCCCACCATTGATCATAAGGCTCTGTGGTACCTGGGTCTGCCGTACAATCTCTCCATCCCCATGGAACTACCTACAATCCATCAATATCTGCCTCAGTAGTGGCTACTAGAATCTCTAGACCCCATAGGGGGATCTCTCGTGAAGACCTCGTGAACTTGGACCGTCCTCTCGGAACATCCTATATCTCTCTAAACTGCCACAATACACAATCTGGAAAATGTCACTCAATAATGTGGACATGTGAAATAGTCCGCCCAATCAAGTACTGAGTCTGGCGGCAAAAAGGAAAATGCTCATCCTTATTTGACCACTCTGCACATCCCAAGTACAGTCTCCATGTAAACTATACCATAGTATCAATGACATGTCTGAAATACTCAGTATCTCCCATGTGGTGCTAAGTGTTAGCCCCTAGATAACAAAAGGCATAAGGAGCTCTGTGTTGTACATTGACTGTAACCGGTGGCTGAAAAATAGCAATGTGTTCCCATGCCCATACCATTAGGAGTGTGGTACCACAACTCATGGACTGAGCCTCTCGATAGGCTGTATCATGCAAGTGGAAGTATAGCATGCCAAGGAGATAGGGACCCCAAGCATATACCTCCTATCACTCTAACATACCTATCAACATCTCTCCCCAACCCATAGGAAAACCATGACCTCGACGGTCAGGAAGCACTATCCCACCTATCAATGTATATAATCGATAGTCCAACTGCCTATACCTTTGTGCCAATACACACCATCTGATCCCATAATGATCAAACCCTAATTTTCTAACGTCGGCGTGAGGGTAGTATCTTCACATATTAGCGACACCCCTCTGGATATCATACCTCACCCTTGTGCCTCTGATGGGAAGTTTCAAAATCCTGTAGACATCCTCTAAGGTGACTGTCGCCTCTCCAGTAGGTAGGTGAAATGAGGAAGTATCTGAGTGCCATTGCTCGCACAACGCTATTAGTAGACCTTGGTTTGCCTGAATCTAGGACATGTCTGTCACATGTAGAAGACCTAGGTGCCATAAGAATCATCACTCTGCACTCCACAAGCTATCTTGGAAGTGAAAAGTCATAGGTCTCGACTCTCACTTATATACAGTGTCTAAAACAACTTGCATTGGCATTATAAATGCCTTATGTCAGCATCAAACATCTATCCTAATGCAAGGGAATAAATCAAATGCTATTCAAATGTGTCATTATTTTGCAAATGCATCATTCTTTTGCACATGCATCATTATTTTACAAATGTGTTGCAGAAAACCAAATGCATAGTTTAATTTCACACATTTGTCATATTTTTTCAAGTGTCACTTTAATATGCAAATGCCTACAAAATTAAAAATGTGTCTGCATAAATCAAATATCATTCACAACTGTGTAAACCAAATAACAACTGCATCAAAATAAATGCAAATGCGTTGAAAAATAAACACATGTGGCTATTTTATATACATATGCGGTGCTATTTATCAAATGCGTTGAACTAAAAAACAAATGCGTGGAACTGCAAAAACCCTACGCTAACCATCTGTGTCATTTTACAAATGCGTTGATCCGCATGCAAATGCGTCGATTGTGCACTCACATGCGGATTTTATATAAAGTGACATATAACAAAAAATACAAATAAATGCATAAAAACTTGTGAAAACAAAAAAATCACAGGTCAAGTTTAAGGTACATACCAGGGGGTCCACGTCGGCTGGCCGCCTGAAGGTCTGGATCCTATATGCTCAATGGTGGGTGTTCGGAATAGGAGACATCTTCGCTGTGGGTGTAGAGCAAAATCTCAAATCTCAAAGCTATGTGGGTTAAAATGAATAGGTTTTTACCCCAATTTCTATTTATACCTAGGGTTTTGGTGGCATTCTTTTCTACTGGCCACATCAACATGCAAATTTAATCAACCTGTACCTATCCATACCACTTCCAACTTCAATTCCATCAACTCCACTACATTTCTGGCTATCTAATGCACTAATCGGGATTATTTTCAATTTTCTTTGAATTTTTTTGAAATTTTTTCAATTTTCCCGAGGGGGCATACCTTCACCTGTTTAACACCGGGGCATGATTGGGGCATATTTTTATCGATTTTCTTTGACACAACACCGAAATGACATTGTATCAAAGAGGGGAAAATGTAGACACTGAAATCTGGTTTAAGCCTCTGACTTCAATATTCTCAATAATTCATATTTCTTCCATGGTCATGATTAAATAATGTCAATTATTTAATTATTCTCTATGGTCTTCATTTCTTCTATTAATTGAATAATCTTAATTATTTAATTAATTCACACTTTTCTTTATTCCATCTAATTAATTAAATAAACACTTTTTATTTAATTATGTTACTAATTAACCTTATCCTTCTTCTTCAATTAAATAAATTCTTATTTAATTTACCTTTATCATATGTCAACTATAATTAAATAAATCATTTTATTTATTTAATTATTCATTTAAATTCCTTCGTCACTTAATTAAATAAATCTTATTTATTTAATTATTCTTCAAATATCAAATCTTGAATTAAATGAATTATTTAATTCATAAATCCAATTTTAACGCATTCCTCTATATTTAGATAATTGTGCAAATTATCTAAGTATTCACTCTTACTCGACTCAAAGATCTATTTTAAATTGCTTACTTAACTCTTGATTTAATGTCTGAGTGGCTTTCTCAAGTTATCTCTTTGTCAAATCATTCAATCGTCTAGTTCTAACTCGATTGCGCGTACATGCAGATTAATTAAATATTCCTATTTAATTAATTAAACCTTGTGCGTGCATTCGAACAAGAGTTGCTTTAATCAATCTTTATCTTTGTCATACAAAGATAATTCTTCTGTTTTCAAATACCAAACTTGAAGATTAAATCATTTATTTAATCTTTATTTCTATTTCTAATTTGTATAACTCATGTCGCTACTGACAATTCTCATAATGCATGTCTAATTTGTCGATCTCAACCATTTGTTGATCTTTCAATCCTGACCTATCGTTCAAATAATCAATTTTCTATAAATTGATCTATTCTTCATCATTCCAATCTCTCTCGAAATCTTATGAATTTTTGAAGCAACTATCTTGAATCTTTGATGTTTTGCTAAATCACTATCATAGGCTATACTTGCATGAACTTTTGAAAATATGAGGGCAATTATACTACAACGACAAAATGGAGAAGGAAAATCGAGATGATACATGGAATCACGTACATATTGGGTGAGATTGTTTAGTTTATTTACGTTTTGTCTTTCCTTTGTTCTCTGCTGCTTAACTTAGATTGTATTAGAGGTTTAGATTGCATTGAGTGTGTGCTTTTGACCTAATTCTTCTGCATATTTCTAGATGTTACAAATAGTGTTGTGACTTTATCCCATGGTAAATCAAGTGAAAAACCACCTTCTTCTAGCGGATGGAAGAATTTCATATCCTTAAAGAGCACAGGAAAAACTATAGAATTAGCACTGGGGATTTTATTTATGAAATGAACCCAAATGCCATTTACTAATGCCTCTCTAAAAGTTTGTTGAGTCAACTCTAGTTCATCACACTAAAAATAAAGAACCCCAATGTTATTTAACAACTGAATGGGAACTTCTTCTCTACTCTTCTTTGGAAGAGAGTTTGTTGTCTGAAGATAATCTAAGGCTACATTGGGGTTTGATGATATTAATAACTCACCCATCTTGATAAATGCATGGGCATCATGTGGATCTATGTGAGTTTCCTTTCTTAATTTCCAAATCCTTCTCTACCTACCCTTGCTGAGCATATATATGGCCTGCAACTTTTAAGCTCTCACAGTTCTTAGGGTGGACCTCCAGAACCTTTTCAAAATTTGAGAGAACTCTTAAGATCTCCCAGCTTCAATTGAACCTATCCACAAAATCCTATGGCCTCTGGCCTTCCTTGACTGATGTAATGCAGTAGCAGCCAGTGGTATCATAATCACCTTTACTATGATAAGATCGTGCAAGATTATAATATGAATGAGATTTAATGAGAGGGTGGCCAATTGAAACAAGAGTTGTCTTAGTCAATTGTTCCACAAGAAAATGCTGCCCTATGGTGAAGAAAAAATGGTTTGCTAAATGATTCAATGCCATTGCACAATATGGGTATAATTCAAAGGCTCTATGAATTTTTTTCATTCCTTCATGAACACTACCTTTTTCACTAACTATGAGAATTCTAGAAGTAAAAAATACACAAAACTGACCACAGAGATTTATGTAGAGGTAGAACATCATTTCCTAATGCCTCCATAAGAGTTTGTTAAGCGAAATATAGTCCATCACACTCAAAATGAAGAACCCCAATGTTGTTTAATGATTGATGGGTACTTCTTCTCTACTCTTCTTCGGAAAATACTTTGGTGTCTTAAGAGAATCTAAGGCTGCACTAGGGTTTGATGATATTAATAACTCACCCATCTTGATAAATGCATGGGCATCATGTTGATCTATGTGAGTTGCATTTCTTAAAATTTCCAAAGCCTTCTCTTTCTGCCCTTGTTGAGCATATATATGTCCTACAACTTTTAAGCTCTCACAGTTCTCGGGGTGGACCTCTAGAATCTTTTCAAAATTTGAAAGAGAACTCTTAAGATCTCCTAGGTTCAATTGAACCTATCTACAAAATCTTGTGGACTCTGGATTTCCCTAACTGATGTCATGTAGTAGTGACCAACAGTGTCATAATCACCTTTACTATGATAAGATCGTGTAATATTATAATATGAATGGTATTTCATGAGAGGGTGGTCAGTTGAAACAAGGGTTGTCTCAGTCAACTGTTCTATAAGAAAATGTTACCATGTGGTGAAGAAAAAATGGTTTGCTAAATGATTCAATTCCATTGCATAGTACATGTATAATTCAAAGGCTCTATGCATCTTTTCCATTCCTTCATGAACACTACCTTTTTTCACTAACTGTGATAATCCTACAAGTAAAAAATGCACAAAATTAACCATTGAGATTTATGTAGAGGAAAAACATTATTTCCTAATGCCTCCATAAATTTTTTTGATCCAACTCTAGTTCATCATGCTCAAAATGAAGAACCCCAATGTTATTTAAAAATTGAATGGGTACTTCTTCTCCGCTCTTCTTGAGAAGAGACTTTGGCATCTTAAGGGAATCTAAGGCTACACTAGGGTTTGATGATATTAATAACTCACCCATATTGATAAATGCATGTGCATCATGTGGATCTATGTGAGTTTCCTTTCTTAAAATTTTCAAAGCCTTCTCTGCCTACCCTTGCTGAGCATATCTATGGCCTACAAATTTTAAGCTCTCACAGTTCTCAAGGTGGACCTCCAAAAACTTTTCAAATTTTGAGAGAGAACTCTTAAGATCTCCGAACTTTAGTTGAACCTATCCACAAAATCTTGAGGAATATGGCTTTCCTTGAATGATGTCATGTAGTAGTGGCCAGTGGTGTCATAATCACCTTTACTATGATAAGATCATGCAAGCTTATAATATGAATGAGATTTCATGAGAGGGTGGTTAGTTGAAACAAGAGCTATTTTATTCAACTGTTCCACAAGAAAATGCTGCCCTATAGTGAAGAAAAATGGTTTGCTAAATGATTCAATGCCATTGCACAGTACGGGTATAATTCAAAGGATCTATGCATCTTTTCCATTCCTTCATGAACACTACCTTTTTCACTAACTGTGAGAATCCTAAAAGTAAAAAATGCACAAAAAATGACCACATAGATATATATAGAGGAAAAACATCATTTCCTAATGCCCCCATAAAATTTTGTTGAGTTAACTCTAGTTCATCATTCTCAAAATGAAGAACCTCAATGTTGTTTAACAATTGAATGGGCACTTCTTCTCTACTCTTATTCAAAAGAGACTTTGGCATCTTAAGAGAATCTAAGGCTACATTGGGGTCTGACAATATTAATAACTCACCCATCTTGACAAATGAATGGGCATCATGTGGATCTATGCGAGTTTCCATTCTTAAAATTTCCAAAGCCTTGTTTTCCTGCCCTTGCTAAGCATATATATGGTGTAATGTCCCCTTCTCAAGCATGATCAATTCAGCAGATCATTGGCCTATTTCGGAGACCCGTAGGCTACTCGAAGGGTAAAATTAGGGTTCCCCTTTTGGAGGTTGTTGTTGCTCAAAATTTGGAGATTGAATTGTGGATTCTTTTTGGGTTTTTAGAGAGCTTTGCAGTGGTGTGACTTGCAGTGCATCCTAAGCACCTTCAGGAATTTACTATTTTTAGTAAATTCTATTTCTAGCAACGGTCCTGTGGTTTTCGGCTTAGTTGGCTCTCTTCTTCAGTCGGTTCAGTTGGTTTGTTCATTCTTGGTCTTGGGATGCAGTTTGGAGAGATAAGTCAAGTTGAATTAAATAATGTTATATTTTGATGTTGACCCCTTGGTCTAGTTGCATCACTTCAAGTTGTTTTTAAAAGGGGACTTCAAGGGTGGATGCCTCATAGGAGGTAATTTAATATTTTCTTAAGGTCTAAAATCTTGCCTAAAAAGGGATGCCAACTTTGATGTGGAGATTGTTTTAAATAAAGTCAAAATAAATTTGAGAAATGGGACACCATCCAAGGAGGGAAATATGAACATTTCAAATTTGAAAATTAGGGTGCCTTCTTGATGCTTCTAGAAGTTTCCTCTCTAGCTTATAAAAAGAGGCCTTTGCTCTTCAGTTGATCATCTTATGACTTCAGTAATGTTATGCTGCCAAAATGGTACTGGGATTGCTTCGAGGAATGTATGCCTCCTAGCCTTGGCTCGACTTCTTTCTTGAAAGATAGCAACTAGTGGAGATGTTAGATGATAGTTGAGTGGATTTGTAGTGAGTTTTGGCATTATAGTGATTATTCTGCATTTTTTAGTTGTTTCCTTGCATTCTAGTTATTTTTTTGGAGTTGCTAATTATCTTGGCTGAATGTGAGTTTCATTCATAAATTTGAAAATAAAAATTATCTCATTCTGGGTATTGTCTCATTGTGTTTCTTTGGCAATGGCAACCCTACTTGTCAGGTTACAAATTTTATGGAAAAGAAATGAATTTTATAGAAGGAAATCACCCCTCCTTGAGGGTCGTACCATTTGGGCTCTCTTGAAGTTTATGCAAAAATTATATATCAGATTTTGGGTCAGGTTTTGGGTTCTTACTTGGGCGCCATCATTCTAGGAAGCTAATGCATTTTATTTGGAGTCATTTGGGTGAGTCTAGTGTGAGTTGCAAGCATTTTAGTAGGGTTCTGTGTTGTTGGTTATGCATTTTCAGTCCATGTTCTATCATATCAGATTTAGGTAAATGCATTTTGGTGAAGGGTTTGTGACAGGAAAGTCTTATTGGTCTTTGGAGAGATCTTAGTTCATTATTGCAGCATTGGAGAGCTTCTAATCCTTGTTCTTTGCAAGAACTCTCTATTACTTTGTAAGCTGAACAGTAGTACTGTCAACACTTCTTAATCTATCTCTTCATGCTTTGTAATACCCACTGAATACGTGGAAGAGGCTGGCTTTCCGCCTATCTTATGTTTTGAATTGCATAGTAGTTCTTAGCATCTCCACCATATGGTAGCCCCATTCCCACTCTGGGTTGGAAATCACATCCTTGGCGTTGAGTTTACTTTCAGTATTGTAATTCGTAGGGACCCTCTAACCATATGTTCGTCCACCTTGGACACATTCTTGGTTAGAGTTACTCAGTTCAGCAGTACATGAAGATCCTCTGACCATATGCTCACACCTTTCCCAACTCGGGATCCAGGTGTACATCCTGTTTAGAGTTGTATTCCGTATCTTTAGTTTTTAGAGCTAACCCTAATGGGTGTGTGTTGAATTGCTGTTGTAATAAAAAAATTAAAAGAAATTGGTTCGGAATATTTCATATGGCCTACAAATTTTAAGCTCTCACAGTTCTTAGGGTGGACCTCCAAAACCTTTTCAACATTTGAGAGAGAACTCTTAAGATCTCCCAACTTCAATTGAAACTTTCCACAAAATCTTGTGGCCTCTGGCTTTCCTTGACTGATGCCATGTAGTAGTTGTGGCCAGTTGTGTCATAATCACTTTTACTATCATAAGATCATGCAAGATTATAATATAAATCATATTTCATGAGAGGTTGGGTAGTTAAAACAAGAGTCATCTCAGTCAATAGTTCCACAAGAAAATGCTACCCTATGAAGAAAAAATGGTTTTCTAAATGATTCAATTCCATTGGACAGTATGGGTATAATTCAAAGGATCTATGCATCTTTTCCATTCCTTCATGAACACTACCTTTTTCACTAAGTGTGAGAATCCTACAATTAAAAAGTGTACAAAACTGACCACAAAGATTTTTCCCCATTTCAAACAAAAAAATGCAAAAAAGAAAGTGTTTAAAACCTAAAAAAAAATGCAAATAAAATCATGTTGATTTTGTGCCAAAGAAAATCATGAGACTATTGGAAAAAGAAGGAAAAATAACTGAGAGGGGGGGTGAATCAGTTGTCATAGAAACTTAAAATTTTCAAACTTAACTCTAATCTCAGATATGATGAATAAGAAATTAACCACAAGCAATTAACATATCAGAGAGAGAAAGAACACTAAGATTTTTTTTACGTGGAAACCTTGTTAGGGGAAAAACCATAGTGGATGTTAGTCCACAAGATTATACTTTGCTAAAAGTATAATGAGAAATAACAAGGGGAATGCACATGCATTCAAGCAAACTACCTAGAGCTCACTGCTCAATTACAAAAGGGGCTCACTGCCCAATAGAGTTGAATTAACAATCCAAAGGGTATGAACTCAGAAAATAGCTTTTGCTCAAGCCGGATTATAGTTTCAATTAGGCTCAACACTTCTTCACACTCTGCTCTACAATCGAATGATATTAACATATACACACATAGGAGCACATGAAGCATACTTTCCACTGATGACATAACTGTTCTTATATATCTGCTACAAGAAATTTTATCACAACATGGTCGGCCAAGAAAAATAAATTATATTTGCAATGTCAGCCCAAATTAACAACTAAATTCTTAATGCGAACCCACCAAGGTCGGCCACAACATAGTGGAGACCCGAATTAACATCTCCACATAGAAATACTTTAATTAATTTCATCTTAAACATCTGCAACACACTATCATTAATATGTCGACCATGAACATGAAAAACTGAACATGTGCAAGAAAATATCTTCAATCACAAGCTCACCAGATCAAGTGGACGTACCACAAAGATAGAGAATGAACTAGAGACATTTGAGAACACCAAGAAACAATAGAGAATCATCCACAACAACTTAGATAACTAGAATCATACAATCTTCATTTAGGAATGCTAACAGAGACAATAGAAATACTGTCAGACCACAACTCTCACAAAACTTCATGCTAACCTCTGAAACTTCTAGTAGATGATCTAGACATACTAAAAAATAAACCCTTTAATCCACATCAGCTAATTGTTAATGTATAGAACAAAATGCCTTCATGACCTACACAGTTCCACTGGGAACCTGGAACACTTTCTCCTACAATTTTCTCAATATCATCAACATATACAATAATTGATACACAAAATGCTAATAGTGTTGACATCAAAGAAAACCACATATCAACAACACATCCAAAAATATCCCAACAATCTCCCCCTTTGGCATTGATGGCAACACATGATGTGAAAAATACCATCAACTCAACACACTGACTTCTTCTGTACTTCTCCTCTCGACTGAACTTCTATCGACAATAATTTTTCATATTACTCTTCTCCCCCTTTGACATCAATGGAAAAGGTAACCATGACCTTTCCATACACATGTTCTAAACTGCATATCTACACATCTGACTACTCCCCCTAAGTAGCAGCCACATAAACATCAATCTAGATCATAATATAGCAATGGGGCTCACATATTGATGCAAGTAAATGCATCATTTAATTCTTATTAGGAGGGGTAATTACCCCTAGCATTCCTCTGAGATACTCAAAAGTATCCTTCAGCAATGGCTTAGTAAATATATCTGCAATCTATTCTTTGGTTAGGCACATACTCCAATAACTTCTTTTTCATTCACTTTTTTCCTCAAGAAATGAAACTTGATTGATATATGTTTAGTCTTAGAGTGCAGCACCGGATTCCTTGATATATTTATTGCACTTGAGTTGTCATAGTATATGGCAATAGGCTCTTCATATATCACTCTGATATCTCTCAACATCTATTTCATCGATATCACTTGAGTACAATTGTTGGCAGCAACAATGTATTCTACTTCAGTAGTAGATATAGAAATTGAGTTTTGTTTTTTACTTAACCAGGATACCAGCTTCTTCCCTAGGAAAAAAGCACCACCACTAGTACTTTTTTTGTCATCTACATCACCATCGCAATTCGCATTAGTGTATGCACATAAAGTGAGATCATCATCCTTTGGATACCAACGTCCAAAGTCAATTGTTCCTTTTAGATATCTAAAGATTCTTTTGACAACAGTTACATGTGATTCTTTTGGATTAGTTTGAAATCTAGCAACCATACATACAACTTTCATATTTTCTGGTCTAGTCTAAGTCAAGTAGAGCAATCCACCAATCATTGACCTATACCTAGTTTGATTTTCCTTAGAAGAATCATCATTCTGTGTCAACTTACATCCAGTCACCATAGGGGTACCAATAGGTTTGGATTCTTCCATTCCAAAAAAAATTAACAGTTCTCTCACATATTTGGACTAAGATATGAAAATCCCTTGGTCCAACTGAGTAATTTGCAATCCCAGAAAGAAATTCATTTCACCAATCATGCTCATCTCAAATTCACTCTTCATCTCATCAGCAAACTTCATCCATAAATTATCATCTCCTCCAAAAATGATGTCATCAACAAAGACTTCTATGATTAACTCCTTATCATGATCTAATTTGAAGTATAAGTTCCTATCAACAGTACCTTTAGTGAATCCAAGCTTCATTAGGTATTTGTCCAATCTAGTGTACTAGGTTCTAGGGCTTGTTTAAGTCCATATAGAGCTTTCTTCATCCTGCAAACCATATCTCCTTTGTTTATTAGCTGAAATCCATCCAGCTGTTCAATGTACACTTCTTCTAGTTCTCCATTCAGAAATGTAGACTTTACATCCATTTGATAGACTTTATAGTTCTTATAAGTAGCATAAGCAAGAAATAATCTCACAACTTCAATTCTAGCAACATGAGCAAAGGTTTCTTCAAATTCAATACCTTCCATTTGAGAGTACCCTTTACATACCAGTCTTGCTTTATTCCAAACCACTTCACCTTCTTCATTTATCTTTTTTTTGAATACCCGCTTAATACCAATCACATTCTTGTCTTTGGGCCGAGGAACCAGTAGCCATGTGTCATTCTTTTCAATCTATATCAATTCTTCTTTCATGGCTTCTAACCAGTGTTCATCTTGATAGGCTTCAGTGAAACTCTTAGGTTCAATCTTGTAAATTAGACAATATTCTTCCGCAATATTTCTTCTAGTTTGCACTCCTTTACTCTTATCTCCTATGATTTGAGTTTTAGAGTGATTCAACATTACATACCTTGGAGTCTTGGGACTTTCTCGGACCTCTGTGTCTTCTAAACTTTCTTCTACACTTGCACTTGTATGTGCTTCCTGACTAACTTGATTCATCAAAACAACTTGTGGTTGCTTCATTGGAACATATGGAATAATCTAAAGTAGATTCGGTGTCTGAGTGTTCTTCCCTTGATTTGTGTTGTCTTTATCTAAATCATAGCTATAACATTTGGATGATTTGACAGAGTCATCATCAACTCTGACATTTGCACTCTCAACAATTTTTCTCAGTCTTTTTTTATAGCACCAGTATGCCTTACTCTTATTGGAGTAACCTAGGAAGATCCCTTCATCACTTCTAGCATCAAACTTTCCTATATCATCATCTCTCCTGATATAACATTTTCTTCCAAAGATCTTGAAATACTTAATAGTAGGCTTGTGACCAAACCATAATTCATAAAGGGGTCTTCCTAGAATTACCATTCAGGTTTTGCCCAATTCAAAGTATACACAACATTGCTTACCGCTTCACTCCAGTACATCTAAGACACATTCTCTTCCATCATCATTGTTCTGGCAGCATCCAAAAAATTTCTATTCTTTCTTTTTGTAACTCCATTCTATTAAGGGGTTCAGGGAGCAGATAACTATCTTTTAATTCCATGTTCTTCACAATAAGAGTTGAACTCCTTGGAGATGAATTTACCACCTCTGTCAGATCTCAGGAACTTGATTCTCATACCTTTATCATTTTCTACCATAGCCTTAAAGCTTTTGAACTTATCTAATGATTCACATTTTTCTCTCAAAAAGGAAACCCAAATCATTCTAGAGTAATCATCAATAACTAGCATAAAATACCTTTATCCATGAATACTTCTAACTCTAGAGGGACCACAAAGATTATTATGTAGTAGTTCCAACACATTATTTGAATGAAATTATTTTCTTAGGAAGGATACTCTAGTTTGTTTACCCATCTGACATTCTTTGCAGATTACATTAGCAAGCTTCACTAACCTAGGTAGATCTCTTATTGCTTAAGTAGAACTTATCTTGATAATGTTGTCAAAGTTTACATGACACAACCTCCTATGCCACAACCAACTTTCATCTACTTGAGCAATTAAGCAACTTCCACTAGTAGTATTCAAGTGAAAAATATTACCTTTAGTTTGCATACCAGTAGCAATCATGTTTCCAAAACTCCCACCAATCTTGCATTTTCCATTCTTGAACTATAGATCATATTCCTTGTGTACCATCTGTCCAACACTCAACAAGTTGTGCTTTATGCCTTCAACATACAGGACATCATCAGTATTATCTTTACCCCCAAGGCTAATATATCCTCTACCACAAATCACTCCAGCATTTTTATCTCCAAATCTTACAACCCTACCGTCATACTTCTCTAGACTCACAAACTTACTTTTGTGACCGATCATGTGATGTGAGCATCCACTATCAATGACCCTCTCATCTCTTTCTTCAATTTGGGCTGCAAGAGATTTCTCATCTCCAATAGATTCAGTAGCCACTGGATTATTTTCAATGGTAGCAATGAGAGCCCATTCATCTTCATTTCCATTATCTTTATTAGACTCATCATTAGTTACTGCTTCTTCAACAAAGTAACATCTCTTTTGGAATCTAGACTTTCTAAGTTTAGACCTAGGAACTCTTTCAAGACATCTTGATTTCAAATGACCTATTTTACTGCATGAAAAACATTTAATAGGCAATACCTCTTCATTCTTAACTTTTCCTTTTCCATGTTGCTTTGCAATCAATGCTTCAAGTTATTCTACTTCTCTTTCTTTTTCTTCAAGTTGTTTCAATTCTTCATCATATTTGGATATCTTTTAGAAGCTCTCTCTCAGACTGTATCTTTTCTTGTAACTTTTGGATACAATAGCTTTAAATGCAGATTCACTCTTTGGTGTTGTTTCACCAAACTTGCTAATTTCAAAAGCAACAAGATTACCTATCAGTGTATCTCTTGTCATCTTTTTTAGTGACATGAATTCTTCAATAGCATGAAATTTCATTTTGTAGGAAGGAGGCAAGGATTTGAGTATCTTAGCCACAATTTCATTTTCTTCCATAGAACCACCGACACTTGTAATACCCATCACTATCTCATTTACTCTCTACATAAAAGAAGTGATATTTTCATCTTTTCCCATCTTCAAGTTCTCATATTTACCTTTCAAGCTTTGTAGCTTAGCCATCTTCACCTATGCATCACCTTCATACAAAGTTTCCAACTTCGTCCAAATCTCATGAGTTTTCTATAGACCTAACACATTAGCCATCTCCAAATCTGTCAGAGTGCTCAACAAAGCTTCAATAGCCCTAACATTATTTTCAGCATCTTTGATTTCATCAACAGAAGAGGGACCATTTTGAGGAATAACATATGGATCTTTTGTAATCTTCTAGTAGGCTTCACCAATACATCTTAGGTGACATCACATCCTAACTTTCCATAGTGAGTAGTTGGTGCCATCAAATCTAGGGTTGTCCTTCTTGAATGTTGTCATCTAATATCACCTCAAGCTATTAAAATTCTTTAGAGGAACTAGCTCTAATACCAATTGTTGTAAAAACAAGGACAAACAACTGAGAGGGGGTGTAAATTAGTTGTCATAGAAACTTAAAATTTTCAAACTTAACTTAACTCTAATCTCAGATCTAATGAATAATAAATTAACCACAAGAAATTAACACATCAGAGAGACAAAGAACACCAAGATTTTTTTTACATGGAAACCCTGTTAGGGGAAAAACCATGGTGGATGTTAGTTCACAATATTATACTCTGCTAAAAGTATAATGAGAAATAACAAGGGGTATGCACATGCATTCAGGCACACTTCATAGAGCTCACTGCCCAACAAAGTTGGATTAACAATCTAGAGGGTATGAACTGAGAAAATAGCTTCTACTCAAGCCTGATTATAGTTCTAATTAAGCTCAACACTTCACACTTCACACAATATTCTTCACACTCTGCTCTACAATCAAATTATATTCGCATATGCACACATATGAGAACACGAAGCATACTTTCTACTAATGAAACAATCGTTCTTATATATCCGCTATGAGAGATTTCATCACAACATGGTCAGCCAAGAAAAATAAATTATATTTGCAATGTCGGCCCAGATTAACAACTAAATTCTTAATGTGAACCCACCAAGGTCGGCCACAAAATAGTGTAGACCCAAATTAACATCTCCAACATATAAATACTTTAATTAATTTCACCTCAAACATCCACAACACGCTATCATTAACATGTTGGGTAGGAACATGAAAAACTGAACATGTGCAAGAAAATATCTTCAATCACAAGCTCACCAGATCAAGTGGACATGCCACAAAGATAGAGAATGAACTAGAGATATTTGAGAACACCAAGAAACAATAGAGAAGCATCCACAACAACTTAGATAACCCAAATCATACAATCTTCATTTTGGAACGCTGACAGAGACAACAAAAATACTGTCAGACCACAACTCACAAAACTTCATGCGGACCTCTGAAACTTCTAGTAGATGGTCTAGACATACTAAAAAATAAACCATTTGATCCACATTAGCTAATCTTTAACGTACGAAACAAAACACCTTCATGACTTGCATAGTTCCATTGGGAACTTGGAACACTTTCTCTTACAATTTTCTCAATATCCTCGACATATACAACAATTGATACACAAAATGCTAATAGTGTTGACATCAATGACAACCACATATCAACAACACATCCAGAACATCCAAAAATCTTCCAACAGAGACCATAGCTTGTTTCTTACTATTATTCTTTGATATATTTTTTCCAAGCATCCATAGCTTTTTTGAAATCACTGTTTTAGACTTTTAGCCATAGCAGCAAGGCAATGAATTGTTTGATAAAATGCTTTGGTAGGCATGTATAAAAAATGTGGTAGCATAGAAAAGGAAATGAACTTTGGAAGAAATTCCTCAAAGAAATGTGGTCTCAAGGTGATGGAATTCCATGACGAATGCCATGACAAGCGAATTGTTATGGAATGCCATGGCATTCCATCACCATGAGACCACATTTCTTTGAGGCATTTTTTCAACCAATTCAATGCCTTTCTATGCTATGTCCTACTATTATTCTTTGATAGATTTTTTCCAAGCATCCATAGCTTATTCGAAAGTACTTGTTTTAGGATTTTATCCATAGCAAGAAGGCAGTGAACTGTTTGATAAAATGCTTTGGTAGACATGTATGAAAAATGTGGTAACATAGACAAGGCAATGAAATTTTTGAAAAAATGCCTCAAAGAAATGTGGTATCATGGAATGCAATGAAAAGAAAATGCAATTGGAAGTTTCTCCTAGTTATTATTTATGCAATGTGAAGTAATTTCATAACTACTTAAGTTGAATTTGTAAAAACTAGATTGCAATTGAAATTTTGTCATCTATTAGCATCTAGTTATTAGTTATGCAATGTGAAGTAATGCTTTGAGTTTGAAAGATGAGCAATGCAATTCAATCAACAATTTGAATATATTCTACAAAAATCTATTTTTTACAATTGATTAGTTAAACTCTCTATTTTATTTTCTCTCTATAACTCTATTTCTATGGAATTTCCTTTCATTTAAAAAAATATAGTTTTTGTCTCTTATTCAACATTTTTTACATTTGTCATCAATCAACATCTAGTTATTAGTTATGCAATGTGAAGTAATGCTTTGAGTTTGAAAGATGTGCAATGCAATGTAGTCAACAATTTGAATATAAACTACAAAAATCTATTTTTTACAATTCATTTGTTAAATTCTCTATTTTATTTTCTCTCTATAAATCTATTGCTATGGAAATGCCTTTCAATTTAAAAAATAGTTTTTGTCTCTTAGTCTACAATTTGTTGTTGCTATGTGTAGAATATTACATATGGATCAATGTCGAAGGTTGACTAGGGATCAATACCATGCATTTGATGAGAGAATAGCTAATGAGAGGGACATGGACAAATATCCATGTCCATGTAATTATTTTCTTGGTGGAAAGGTGAAAAAAATAAGTTAGATTTATTGACATATGATAAGATATGGGTATAGTGGTATAAGCCCTTGGAATGTAAATTATTATGAAGATATGATAGAATGGTAGAGTGTGAGAGATGAAGATGAAACAAACATAGATGAAGTGGCACCAAACTTAGATGAAGAGGTAGCAATGTTAGAAAAAGGGTTTGAAGTTGATAGAATGTTGAATGAGGGTCTAAACGATGATTGGTCCAAGTTGATGGATGATGCTTCAAAGCCTGCGTATGCTTATTGCAGGTTAAGTTTTTTTGACAACAATCCTTCAAATTATTAGCTTGAAAGTGTTGTTTGGTTGAAAAAATGAGAGTGTAGATCAATTATTGGCATTATTAAGTTTTTTGTTACCACTTGAAACCATATTGCCAACAAAACAAAGTCAATGTAGAAAGGAAACCACTAAGCTAGGCTTAGGGTATGAAAACATCCACACATGTGTGAATGGTTGTGTATTATTTCACAAGAATCTTACAAGTGAGAGTGATGTCTGAAATGTCATGAAGCAAGGTATAAACAAGGGTTTAAATCAGTTGTGGTTCCTAGAAAGGTTCTTTGGCAATTTTTGATAATCACATGATTACTTCGAATGTATAGGTGCAAAGACATTGCTGAACATATGTAATGGCATGGCCAAAATAAGATCACCGATGGAAAACAATGCCATGTGCTTGATTCTAAGATGTGGATGGAATTTGATAGAAAATGGCTTGATTTTTCTCAAGATCCTCGTAATATAAGGTTGGGTTTGGCTCTAGATGGGGTGAACCCATTCTCAGACAAAAGTACTAAATGGTCAACTTGGCCAGTGTTTTTAATAAATTATAATTTTCCTCCATGGTTAGCAACTAAACCAATTTTATTAATGCTATCATTGATTATACAAGGAAAGAAAAATGTGACTTTAGATACAATTGATGCTTATCTAGAGCCATTATATGATGAGATAATGGAATTGTCGAAAGGAATTCAAGCAATTCAATTTTAAGGGATGGTCATTCAATCAAATTCACTTTAAGAGCTTCCTTATTTTTTATGATTCATGATCTTCCCGCATATGGCACATTGTTTGGTCTCAGTGTTCATGGATACCATGGATGTACTACTTGCAACTATAGACACCCAAAATTGTCCTCTTGCAACACCTGTCTCAGCATTACATCATTTAGGCATCTTGTAGCATGCTCTGCCCTAGATACCCATGTCATCATTTAATTAGTTAAATAAATCATATTTATTTTACTAATTTCATTTATTCCCTTCCTCTAATGTTAATTAAATAATTTATATTATTTAATTAATTAAA
Source organism: Sequoia sempervirens (assembly GCA_007258455.2). Lineage (NCBI taxonomy): Eukaryota > Viridiplantae > Streptophyta > Pinopsida > Cupressales > Cupressaceae > Sequoia > Sequoia sempervirens. The sequence continues at coordinate 553,822,746 of VDFB02000017.1, forward strand.
TCATTTCTAATGTTAATTAAATAAGTTATATTATTTAATTAATGAAATCATAAATTCAATGTTAATTAAATAAATCCAAAATTTATTTAATTAATAAAATCTTAAAGAGATCTTCTCGCTTTCTTTCCAAAACTGAACTCATGTGCATCTAATTAATTTATTTAATTAGATAGTTCATCAATTATCTTCTCGTCTTTTTTAAGATTTATTTCCTTTAAAACAGGAAATGAAATCTTTCTATCTTTTTTGATATCTTATCTCACCTCGTTGTATTTCCTCTTTTGTCAAAAATCAAATCCTTGTCGAATCTTGTCAAATCTTATCTTCGTCAACGTCACGTCTCTATAAATACAGCCTCTCACAATCCATTTGGGGGTTTGATTCATCTAGCATCCAGACTCTGTCAAAATCAGTCTTTTGTCTTTATCTATCATTCTTTCTATTTGTCATTGTCATTGTCAAGTTGTTATGCTGCAGGAATGAGCACTCAACATTCCTCCATTGTCAACCCTTCAAAATCTCGCATTCTCATGCAGGTGGAGAAGAGCAGTGGAGATAAATCGAGTTAATACGGAGATCAGTTTGCCTTTGTGCTGTTTATTGTGATTTTCGTATTAGTTCGTACTCTATTGTGCTTGATAGGAATTAATTAGATTATTGTTTTCATTAGCTAAATCTGCTAATTTTTACCCTATCTACAACAACTTTAAGGATTTTGTGAGGCACTCAAGAATTTTGCGTAAGTGTATTTATTATGGACATCATGCTTACCTTAAAATGGATTATCCATATCGTCAACAAAAAACAAGGTTCAATGGTCAAGAAGAGAATTGTGAAACGTCATTGTTAATAATAGGTGATTATATTGTTGAGAATGAACAAAAAAGAATGTGATTTATTGAAAATTATTGGATTTCTAGTATTATATATGAACCATGTAATGAAAGTGATGTAAAAAGGTTGTGCATATTCTATAAGTTGCCATACTTTAAGGATATAGCCATTAGGCATACTGTTGACTTTATGCATATTTAGAAAAATATATCCTATGCTATTATAGAAACTCTTTTTGGTGCTTTTAATACTGTGTCATCACGTGAATACTTTCAACCACTAAAGATTTGTCAAAATATTTGGGTTAAAAAATATGATGATGAAAAATATAGAAAACCTAGTGCTCCTTATGTCTGGACAAAGGAACAACATGCACAATTCTTACAATTGATGTCTCAGACTCACTTTCCCACTGAATATGTAAGTAGTAGTATTAGAAGCCAAACTGAAATTAATGGCTTAAGAGGCCTCAAGACCCATGACTATCATGTCATAATGGAGAATATTTTACCTATTACAATAAATATTTTAAGTTTGGCAAAGGGGCTAAGATTGGAAGTTATAAGGTTGGGCCTAATATTAAAGAGAATGAGTTTACATGTATTAGATCCTTCGAACTTTGATAGTTTGAGGGAGGAGGTTGTTGAAGTCCTTTGTCTATTGGAATGGGAATTTCCAACAACAATCTTTGACATTTTTGTGCATATATTGATACATCTACAACATGAACTAAAGCATTGTGGCCCAATAAGAACAAGATGGATGTATCCTATAGAATGATATATGAAGGTTTTGAAAAACAAAAATTGTACTAGGGCTAAATCGGAAGGCAACATGTTTGAGTGATATTCAATGCAAGAGGCCATGGGATTTTGCACATAATATATGAAGAATTTTAAAAATGTCAATTGGTGTGTATGGGTTGATGATGAAGAAGAGATAGTTGTAGGTGAAGTCTTAGAAGGAAATGGATGTCACTTCAAGCTATCACATCAAGGGAAGTGTGATACATTCCTATATTCTTCAAAACACATCTTTGTTTGATAAGTGGCATAGGTAAAAAAAAAATTTACACAATAATTTATTTACTCAATTGCATTTACACATTTATATTATCAATCTTAATATTTGTACATTAATATTCTATGTAGAAAATATGAAGAAGAAAATCAAGCTTGGATGCAACATTGACCTCAAAAGTGCAGATGTCATGCTGGTTTGATTGGAGGTAATTCTTTTCCAAAATTTGAAGAATGGATTGCTATTGTAGTCAGTGATGCAAAAGAAGAAGGTCAAGATATAATAATGAAGGAAAGTGAGCTTTAAAAATCTCCACATTTATGGGCTACATGTTTTAGTGGAATGTGGGCCTATGGTAGCCATTTAAGAGTGGAAGGAAAAGAAAAAGGAAAGACAAATTGTGATTTTGTTGTTAGTGCTGAATTTCTTCACAAAACTCAAAAGAAATTTTATGTTGGATTCATCCAACAAATTATTCTAGTGGACAATGGTGAAAATAGTTTTATATTGTTAAAATATAAGTGAATCTAACCATCTATAGTACAATTTGATGAGTATGGATTTGTATGTGCAAATACAAGACATTTTTTTATCAGAGACAAATGAGTCATATGTTTCCCTTCTTCAAACTAACCAATCATGTCTAATTGATGATGTAAGAAGTACATGATGGTCGTATGTCATTCAAACAGAGTCTCCTTCATAACAAAAGTTCATGGAAGTTGTTGATATAATGCTTGATGGGCAATATGTTAATTTATAAGAAACATTCAAAGAAGTGGATGAAGACAATGATGGAGTGTTTGAAGAATAAATTTTGATTACCAATGAAGAGATTGGGAGAGAGAATGAATTTCATGTCATAGATGAGGATGAGGAAGAAAATAAAGTAGATGTAGACATGAATGATCAAGATTCTGATCTTGCTGGCAATGCATATGATTATGATGATGTTTTGTCACCTTAAGAGTTTAGCTTGTCACCTAAAATTTGGTTATATGTATGGTGTAGTTTATTATTGAATGTAATATTTTTTTTTTACTTACATTTCTTAATGTAATCATCATTATTTTTCTGGTACATTGTATACAAAACCTGAGATGTTCACTATTGATTTGAAGTGCATTTAAAGTTAGGTTCAATCATTCTTCTTAGTTTTCTTACTTTGGTTGAAATTTTGAAATTAATTTTGTTTAGTTAGAATATAATTTCGTGTATGTCCTATATGTTTTCTAGATGCAAACATATAATGAACATATGTGATTTAATAATACATATAGATATCTTAACATTAGGTGAACTAAGCCTCCCCATTACAAACAAAGAAATGATCTCTTACATCTGACTGACATTGAAAACTAAAACTAAGAGACTATAAAATTAGAAAATTGTTCAATCTTTTCAACAAAATGATACCTAAAATATTGCATTCATAATAAAATCCAATACCACACTATTGCAGTAGTAAATAGAGGTATGTGTAGGATGGTAGGACATATAGGTCAATGTAGAGATGCTTACTGCAATACTATGACAACCAAATATGAATATTGCAGGGCAGCAGTGAAAACATGTTAACTAAAGTGAATTGTAGCCTCACAAGGGGTAAACAATAATATTGTGGTATGGAAGTGAACAATCACTCAACCACTTGAATTAACCCACTATCTTGTGGGAGTTCAAAGTGGTGTGCATGGGGTGGCAGTAATACTAACCCTACCATACCGCTACCCCGCAGTGGTCTTGATATGACAAAGTGGTATGGCGGTGAGCAGTCACACAACCATTAGAATTAACTTGACATCCTGTGGGAGTCCAAAGGGGTGTGTGCAGGGTAGTAGTACATCTAATGCTACCTTGCAATGGTCTTGAAATGACAGAGTCGTACTATGGTACAAGATGTCAAAGCATTATTCAAACTCAAAATATGGGAAGATTTTGAAATATTTTGCATGAATTGAAATTAACAGTGAGTTGACCAAGCTCAACAAAAAATATTACTTGGGACTCGATGAAATTTTGGCAATCAATCACATAGCTCAACATACCAGAGGCAAGGGAGTTCAAGTGGGAAAAAACTATAGTTATTATTTCGTCGGGTAAGTTCACATAAACCCTCTATAGGAAGTGTATAAGAATTGAATTTGCTTCTACAAGTAGACACTTAAAGAAATCAAGTAGGAGTAAATTCTTCATCATTCCACCCAAAATAATTCAACTTGCAAGTAAAAAGGAAGAGTCCACAGTTTCTAAATCAAAGAAGAGGTCCTTGCAACAATCCATTTTAGATGTGGTACCTAATTCTATAGGAAAAGGATTCAAAAAGGTGTTTAGAGATATATCCCATGGATTTAGAGACCCAATTATCCCTATGTTAGGGTGGGATCTATTTTGGTACTTCTATGAAAAAAGGGATGACAAGATTCTAGTTTCAAATCCTTGGACCTTATATTTGGCCAACTTGATAGTCCCAAGTGTCTTCGTAGATATTGATTTTATTAAAGTATTGGTACAATAATATCACCTGGATAATAGGACTATAAGAATGCCAAATGGCTCACCATAAGTGATGTTGACTAAAGAAGCAATTATAGAGTGTTTTATGTTAAACAAGCAAGCTATCACTAAGATCGACCTGGACAAAGGTGAGGAGGATTATAGGAGATTGAGAAAAACTTACAGGAGTGATGAACTTCCTTTACACATGAAAAGGGGTGTAAACAATAGGAGGATACCTATCCCCCCTCCCAAATTGAGCCATTTTCCATATAAGAATTCCAAGTATATTTCAAAAGAAATTATTTTTCTTTGTGCCAAGTTCTTGGAATAGATGTTGAAGAGAGGATTCCAAATTATCTCATGATGATGGAAATGAAGATAAAAATCCTGAAGTCAACATTGAGTATGACTTTGCTGTTGAAATTGAGAAAGGGCTACATGAGGGATTTTTGCAAGTAAGAGAGAACTTAGCTCCCATCACTTTCTAGAAATACTCTATGTTGTGTCATTTAATAGTGTACCAAAACAAAAATATATGGACTAAAAGAATGTGTTTGGGAATGACTGATGATGAAGGGAATAGGTTGCCTATACAAAACTTGTGTTACATCTGGGATAGTAGATGTAAAAATAGTGATTATGTAATATTTCATGATGATTTCATAGCAAAGGTAATGGCCACTCTTGGTCATATTTCACCAATATTTCCTAATAAAATCATCCAAGTATTAAGACCTTTAGCATTGAAGCTAGAGTAGGGACACACTCATAGTTTTGGTGACGGGTCCTTCTTAGTAGACCAAATAGTAATAAGGGTCTATGGGTATCCTCAATACCCACATGTTTTACCTAAATTTGTTTCTATTTGAATTGCATTTTTAGAATTTATGTGGAAAATGTTATGGATGGAGTAGTATGTTATGGAAAGATAAAGGGGACATTCCTCCTTGACCTAACTAATTGTGAGGAGCTATCCTTAGGGTCTAACACTCTTGAAGAACTAAAAAACTATTTGAAGATGGATTATTCATTGAAGTCATGAGGAGAAAGGATCTTTGATCTTGAAGGGACTATTAATTTTATAAAGCAGGCACTTCTCACTAAAGTTGGGGTTACCCATGTAATGGATTATGAAGAAGATGTAATAAGAAATTGCTTTACACCTGATGAAGTTTTTTAGAGGAAGAAGAAGTGGGAAATCATAAAGAGGCTTGAGGAGGAGAAGAAGAAAATGGAAACTAGATTCCAAGAATTATATATTGTAGAAAAGGATCCTATCAAAAGGATGAATGTAATAATTGACAAATTTGAAAGATTATATGTTGAACTAGAAAAGAAACGTGAGGGTCAATCTTCAAAATCCTCCAAGCTTCCCATGAAACAAAGTGGCATTGTAATCATAGAGCCCCTACAAGACAATGACACAATACAATCAGAAGCATCCCCTGAGCAACCAAGTCCTAAAAGGAAAAAGATACATGGAGTGGCCCCCTTAGCAGCATATGAAATAAGTGGAGTAGGGGATACTGAAGAGGTAGCCGATCTACTTTTGAATTTTAAAGATGATGAAGTTGATCAACCACTACCTAAGCTTGCAAATGATGCTCACAAACCAAAATAAAGAGTGGATGTACATGGGAATAATGATGAAAAGTGCATGATGATGAAAGGGTGATTTTTGCCCTTATATTTATTGAAGATGATGAATTTATTCAAATTCCCATGTTTAAGGATTTTTAGTTTAAGATGAAAATGAAAGAATTTGAGGAGAGACTCCAATTTAATAAGATGGGAACTGATGAGTCACTACATGACCAAATTGTTTCCTAGACTCTTGAAGAACTCAATATTAATGAAATTATTGTTAGCCCCCAAGAAGCAAGAAAATTGATCTTAGAAAGCAATATCCTAAATATTCTTGGGATGGAGTTAAAAAAGATATTCTTATTGGATCAAGTAAGAAGCCAAGAAGATTCCATGTTGGTTTTTGAAATCAATTCAGATGAGGGAATGAGTGGTATAGATTACAATCCAAGAATTGAAACCCTAGCCTTTTGGACAAAGCTAAAAATAACAAAAAAATCAAGATTGTTTGATGTTGTAAAAGAAATGAGAGGGACTTCTATGGTAAAGAAACTTCAAGAAACATCGACATTGGAGGTAGCTACTATGAAAATGCAGTCAACAATGTTTACTAGGGATGTGATTAAAGCTATGGAGCTTAGATTGTTAGAATATGAGAAAGCACAAACTAATCTAAATAATGAAGTGAATAGGTTATTCTTGGAAAATGTGAAATTGAAAGAGCAGTTGAAGGGAGAAGGTTCTTCCAAAAGGACATAATTAACAGTATACCAATGCCCTGCCATCTAGAATGATACAGGTGCAATCACTATTAAACAAGTAAATATGCTAAAACAAGAAATTGAGAAGTTGAAAAATACTAATGAAGAAACAAAGGAAAGAGTAAAGAGAGAAACCCTTAGGGTATTGGAACAAATATTGGAGCATAGGGTTTAACTAATTATGGAAAATTTGGAAAATGTGTATGAATTTTATGTCTCCTTATCACAAGAAATTGATCAGATAAAGGCCCATGTACCTATATTGGACCCCTTATTCAAGAAATGGCAACCTATACAACACACCTTAATGAATTTGTGCAGTATTTTACAAAGGAGTGTTGAGGCCCCCATAACTTTAAAGCCTACTGAGCAAATGGTCTGAATGGTCAGATGAATTTAAATACATATCTGCAGAAGATAAAAAGATCAAGGAAAGAATGGATTCATTTCACACACTAAAGTAGTGGTTCATGCCTAAGATACTAAGGGATGATGATCAACTAAAAGGCATCAAGGATTGGATAGATGAGTTTAGCAAAATTGTTCCCAATTGCTTCACTAATTTACAAAAGGATGGTGACATAAATATTCACTGCCTCAATTTAACCTTGGATGGAATAATTGCATTGGATGTTGGATACACAAAATTCATCACAGATAGAAAAGGGTTATTAGATAGAAAATGGAAGAGTCACTTGGCCAACACAAAAAAAATCCAGGAGTACAAATGGCCTAATGATTACATGGTGTACCAATGGGAGAAGACATATGTAGCTCCCCCAAAATAATAGGCCTTGCAGTGAAGTACCAAGCCTTGTAGATACTATCATGGAGAGAGGATCTTGCCAGATCTGAATGATCACAAGTACCTTATGATGAGTAACAGACTTCTGCATCTTGCGAGTGTTGTAGACTTCAACATCTGATCATTTCTCTTCACTTCTCATCTTTCATTACTTTTATGTAATCCTATGTAAACAATGATAACTAAGAATTTTTGACTTATGTTAAAAGTGGGTAACTAAAAAGATACTTTTTGGCATGTCCGTCATGATAAAATTTTGAAACATATTGTAAAATATTTTTGAAGATCAATAGAATGAAGTTATAATTGGTGGCCAAATTCTGGTTTCAGTTGTTTTTTGAAGTGAATTAATGTATTTTATCTTGTTGTCTCTAGTTTGAGCTTTCCTTGTTATTTAAATCAATATATTAAAGGCATATCTAGTTTATCAAAACACATTTTTTTTCAAACAATTCATTTTGTACTACATTTTGGTGTCAAAAATTTGGTAATTATGGTTAGTTTCATTACATTCAAATTCTAAATTTTGGGAAATTATATACAGTAAATAGATTGATGGTTTTTTGGGTAGTGAAATTAGCTCTCTAAGAAATTAATTGAAATATCTTGTCTTGAAATATCTAGAAGGATTTGTATAGTCGTAAAATTGCACCCCTTGCAATTTCACATACATCCTTGCATCCGCTTTAGTGTCCACTCCCTTAGCATTTGTGTAGGCTCATTTTAGCCCCTGCATAAGCCTTTTTCCCTTCTCAAGATGCTCCAACACCCCTTTTTAGTAGCTACCCTCACATGTGAACTTTGCATTGAACTTCATGATTTTCCCATTCGTGTCATTTTTGTAGCATGACATGTTTGAACACTAGCGTTTCATGCGGACATCTTCACATTGTGCTAGCATCCCACAATGTTTCAATTCTCAAACAAATGTCTCCGAGCATGCTTTCCACTTGTCCTCACCGTTTGTCAGTGGCAATGGCTCGAGATGCCCTAAAATGGCTCAGGAAGCTTCTTTTCCCTCCATAAAAGTAGTCTTTTCAATCCATTTTCTCTCTCTAAGTTCCTCCAAATCTTTCTTGACTCTAACTTCTTCTAGCTCAAATCTCTTTTGCCTCTAGCTTCATTCTAACTCTTCTCCTTCTTAGCTTTTCTCTCAAGAATTCTTCCATCTTAATCTTGCTTACACAACTCACTTAGTTGTCACAACAACTTCAAGCTCTCTTAGCTTCACTCTTGGAGCTTCATCTCCCTCATCTCATGCTTGTCAGCATCTTGGGATTCCATATCCCTCATCTATTGCATACTTACTTAGTGTTATGGCTTTTCCTCCTCGAGCAAGGACTGCTTTTTATCACCTCTTTTGTGTTACTAGTTCTCCTCAAGCAGGAATTGCTTTTATCACTCCTACTTGGTGGTGTGGGTTCTACTCCTAAGTGGGTTTTTCTTTCACCACACACTTTTCTCCATTTCAGTTACACTCTCTCTTTCTATATGGCTGTCCATGGAGGTGGGAACAACAAAATGGTGGTTTGACTGAGGCAAACCCCTATACAACCCTAACAATTTCTCCAGATATTACACTTGTAGGTACTGAAGATATCTACTAGATGAAGGCTTCATTACTTGGATTGTTGTGAGAATCTTCTTTCCTTTCTTCTCCCTATATCTATCATTTCTATTTCATCTTATTCTAGTCTTACTACTTTCTATTACATTCTGCTACTTTATCACATTCTATCTGTCCTTAGAAATTAGAATAGAAGTGGCCACTTTGTCATTTTTTTGTGACAATTTCACTTTTTAGTTAGTACAAGATGTCAATTCGCTTCTAAGATGCTAGTGTAACACGTTGTTGTCTATATTCTGCATTGTCATCCTTTGGCCGAGAGCTTGTTAGTTTGTCTAGAAAATCTTTGTGACTTGCTCTTTCTGATTTTAGAATTTTCACACTATTCCTTGAGGTAGTTTAGGGAAGTTCACCTCATGAGGCTCTCTGAATGAAGATAACTCGTGAGTAGTGAATCGCCCTTCTTTACAGGATTATTTTAATTAAAGAGGATTTTGTGGTTATTTTTCTAACAATGATTAACAATGATTTTAAAGTGCAATTAGCTTGCTATTTCTATTCAAGATACAGGTCATAATCAAAGTCAAGCACATACCAAGAAGATGGTACTCTACTTCAAACCCTCAACCTCACTTAGTTTATTCTACTTACATGGGGATAATAAAGAAGTTTCTAAACAATTAATATATATCATTTATTGTTTGTGAAGGAGAATCCTGTGAGATCCAATAGGGTAGTGGATCAATATCCAGTTTCTTAAGTAAAGATGATGTCACAGTTGGGAGACTATTGTGAAACATCAGGTTAGTAATTTTTGGATGTTAAGGCTTCCTAGTTGGATATCAAAGATCTTTTCTCATCAACTTAATTTGGAATTTATGTATAAATATATTCTTTCATGGTGCAGGTCTTTACTAAGACAACACATGAACCAGGGTTGACATTTTTGTTGTCCAAGTCTGATGGCATTCTTGGGCTTGGTTTCCAGGAATTTTTTGTTGATAATGTTGTTCTAGTCTAGTTAGTGTTGATAGCCTTCATTCTATAGTATGTAAACTTCATTCTATAATTTGAGCATATCACCTTTCTTAAATTTTGAACAAGGTTCTAAAATCAAGGGTTCAATATGCATATTTCAGGGCTATGTTGAACACTCTATTTAAGGAATTTGTTGACAACACTATAGTTTTTTAATTGATTTATCTTTCTACTGTGTTTGGACTTACTTTTGTAAACTTGCAATATATAATGCACTTTTATTCTTTTTGAATGGAGACTAATAGTAATTTTTTTGGTTATATTGAGGCACAACTTCATTCATGGTGGGAAAGGTAGTACCTTGTTGTTCATATCAGATGGCACATTACATATAAAGGAGGAAAGATTCTAGTTGGGTTATTGCTGACTACATTGAAGGAGAGAGCTTCATATATGGGACACGATCAACACTCTTGTTGGATTCTACACATTACAACTTGCACTAGGAAGATTTCCCACAATGTAGAAGTTTTAAGAGATGAAAGGGGCATGCACTCGAATTGAAGGGCTTCAAGCATGTGTTTCCATTATTGCAAAAAAAATTTGGAGAATTTTCTTTCTTGCAGTCATTTCTGTGCAATATTGTAACTCAAATTTTCAGTCTTGTGACTAAAAATAACAACTGTAGTACTCTAGTATTTCTAAGCTGTAACTAAAACACCTTTCTTTTATTAATAAAGTTTACCAATTTTTTCTTCTTAATGGTTTTCTTATTGTGTGCAATTGATGATTGATGTGTATTTCTGTATTTTATGCTTAAATCCTCAAATATCAATCAATTAAAATGACTAAATATATTACTAATTAACATCAATTAATAATTAAATTAACTAAATATACTACCAATTGACATAAATTAGTGAATATTGAATAAATATGACTAGATATATGACTAGTGAAATCAATGAATAAAGCTGACTAAATATACTACCAAATTGATCAAGATGATGATTAAAATTAATGACTAAATACACTACTAATGCACATAAATTAGTGAATAAAAATGACTAAATAAGTGACTAGTTAACAACAATCAATGACTTTGGCTCATTTGTTAAACCAACACTTGACAATAGCCTGGTGCTTGGAGAACTATTGTAAAGCAGTGTCTCTTTTCTCTTCTAGGCTCAATAAGTTCGTTAGCCTAACTTCCATCACACTGTCCTCGGTAAATAATCCTTGCATAAGATTTAGGACTGAGATTTGGAGATTGATTAGAAAGACAATATATTGGACATGAACTAGTTGGTAATGGGAGTTTCCTAAAGCAACCTTAACTCTAGGTTTTTTCACCCAAATGGAAAAATTCAGCTATATATGCCAGCCTATGGGGTTTCTCTCTCACAAATCTATAATGATAGATCTAACAAATTCTTATTAGTAGACTCCACTACCCCATTTCCCTATGGATAATAACTTGAAGAGAATTTTAAAATGATCTTATATTTAAAAGCCCATTAAGTGAACTATGAGGAAGTAAAATTAGGGCCATTATCACATACCATACATAATGGTACCCCAAACCTGGTGATTATATGCTCTTGGAGGAACTTGGTAACAATGTCAGTAGTGCAATTTTTGCATGCTTGGGCCTCAGTCCATTGTGTGCAATAATCTGGCATTGTTAAGATGAAATTGTGATCTGAAGAATAATTTTGTTTAATCACTCATACGAAGTCTAATGCCCATTGTGTGAAATATCTCACCTCATACACTGGTTGTAAGGGCATCATTGGATTGTGCTCTCTGGGAGCTGATTTTTTGAAAGTATGGAAAGTACATACATGTTGGTGAGAATCCCTAAACACATGAGGCCAATAATAACCTGATCTAAGAATCCAATGTGCAACAACATCTATAGACACATGTCTAGTACTATACTTCCCATGAAATTCATCCAAGACCTATTTTTCCTATTGCTGATCTAGGTATCTTAAATATATTCCCTCAAAATTATTTTTGTATAAGGTCCCATTCTTGATCATATAGTGAGAAATTTTAAGCTTTAGTGCTTTTCTCTATGTGGTTGTCATTCCCTTAGGAAATTTGTTGTTCAAGAGTAGAAATGCCAAATCCAAATACCAGGGATCTCTAGTGAATGATTACACAGAATACTATTGACAAATGATTTTAGAGTCCATGTCCACTATTGCTTTTGATAGACCTTGTCCTCTAACCAATTTCATGGGGTGAATTTCGAGATTGAACTCTTATAGAATGGCCATCCATTTTCCTCTCCTTGTTGGCATATTGTTCTCATTGATGTCAAAAGGGGAAGTCATGCAAGGGAGATTTTTGGCATGATGAAAGAATGTTAAAAGGTGGAATGGACCTAATTTGGTAAAGGAGGATGTTGGCATTAATGTAAAAGTGTCAGTGATGTCAAATGTTGAAGCTATGTTGTACAAGTGTTGAAGAGGTTGTAGAATTTCAGGTCTCGGGCCTCGGCCATACCTCTTATAGATTCCCCTCAGAAGGATGATATTAAATCCATTAAGTCCAAAGTATTTTGGACTTTGGAATTTGGGAGTACAACTTACCATGGTGTCTGAAGTTGGTAAGATGGAAGGACGAACCCTGACATCTGACAAGATCAATGAAAAAATCATGTTTCACACTTTGGAGTTTCATAGGTATGAGTTATGGTTTGCAATAAATGTGAAAGGAGGTAAATTGAAAAGGGTAAGGTCGATGGCCAAATCTCGACAAGAGAAAGAGTGCATCAAAATTATGTATTTGGAATCACTTGTCTAAAGATACAATGCACTCCAAGCATAAGGAAAGAGGAATGAGAGAACTCTAACCTCCAAAAAGAAGAAGGAAAAATATGGATGTTGATTTTGGGTATTCTACTTAAGCAAGGAATTCATGAAAATGGTGAAGCTTGGTTAATCTGTAAGTGCATGGATTTGGTGACATAGTGGTAAGATTGGGGAATTCATACATCTAAAAATTCTGCAAAGAAGAGAGTTTTGGGAATTTGCAAGGTTCCATGGATTTAGTGAAGGAAAAGAGAGTTCAAGGTGATAGGAAGATGTCAGTAGGAGCTATGTTGGTGTCCCTTCGATATTTTGATGGCTTATCATCGAGGAGAAGAATGCATTTTGAAGTGACTTGATAATGAGTCCCTTTGACACAATGAGAAGATGCTTGAGTTAGTAGTGATGTGGTAGACATGTGGCAAGATGAAATAGTGGAAGGTGTCATCAAAGGAGAATAGGTGGCATTAGCCCGCTAGCCCACGAGGTTTTTTTGGGCCCATGCTTTCAACTAATGGTATAGTGGGTAATGGTGGAGATTGGACAATCTTGGTTGAACGATAGGGATTAAGTGTAGTACATCGAAGAGACAACACATTTTTGGAGTATGTAGTTTTGGTGTTTCCTTAACATTAAGATGAAGGTTTACTTCATCAGGTTGACAAAATTTTATCGATGAAACTTTTTATTGTGTCCCTTTTCATGCCGACCATGTGGGACCCGTTAAAGGTGATGATAGAGTATGGTGATGTGTGACAACAGTTGGAAACTAGCAATTTCTTGATTGGGAAATTCAAATACTTATTGTGAATTGTGTGGTGATGGTGTGGAAATTCAAGCCAGAGGAAACTTATCAAAGAAAAAGGATATTTCAAAGTGAGTAATTTATGAGTCCCTTCAATGTAACGATGCATGATGACCATAAAGTTGTAAAGATTGACGATAGAGATTTAAATAAGAGCAATCCTATGATGGTATTTTAACGTTGTTGAGATGAATGGAGAACCATGGATCATGGCACATAGAGACTAAATCAACAGCCATATTTGAACATGAACATCACAAAAAACTAAGCCCGTGTAAACAGGGTTTTGCCCATGAGAATTAAATGTTCTGCCTACATCAACAACAAATGTAATGTATATTTGATGCATATAATGGTGAAACAAATTGATAAAAAGGTTGGGATCAAGATCAAATTGAATAGTGAGAAGGATACATTAAATGCATATCTGATCCTAGGGTTTGACAGAGAGAGAATGAAGGAAAATCCTCTACGCCAAAGTTTAATGTTGTGTGACTCAATACAAGAGTATGGAAATTTTGAAGATATCCTAGACCCTAACAAAAGGTGTGTAGGTGATGGAGAATCCCGAGGAAATCATCATCAGTTAACAACTACACAAAACATATGATGAGAAGATTGTTGGTGTATTATGTAATGGCGAGTAGAGGAGAGAAGAGTGTTGAGTTTAGGAGAATTCTAAGCTCTAGAGGTGGACAAAGAATACACTAAAAGCTAGAGAGCTATAGAAGAGGTATGTAGGTGCATTGAGGTAGATAGAGAATTCACTAAAGAAAAAGGAGAAGAATAGAGTCAAACCAGTGGGGTGCAGAGCAGGGAAGAGAGTTGTTGTGGGAGTGATAGAAACTTGAGAAATTGTGGATTAAGTTGTAACATTGAATTGTGTTCTAAATGAACAAATTTTAATAATAAATTAAGTTGTATATTTGATAGGTTGGTGCCTTCAAATAACTAATTTGGTGCTTAGTTTAGGGGATTGGTGTCTCCTTAGTGTCGGTTCCCTTAAAAGTTGTAACAAAAGGTTTCCTTGTGAGGCTAGATTAGGATAGTAGCTCCTAGCAAAATTTTCTCACCGTGGTTTTTCCCATATTGGGTTTTCCATGTATATTTGTTGTTATGTGTTGATCTTTTATGTGTATGTGTTTGTCATATCTTTTCATGTTTTAATCTACACATCTAGATTTAAGGGTTGTGTCTACACTTAGGATAAGAAAGATAAAATTTTAGAATATACTAATTCACCCCCCTCTCAATAGATTTTTGCATTCCAAAACTCCTTTCTCCTAATTCACTATGCATCAACATAGACTTTACTATTGGATCTAGAACTACAATGGTGATTTTGTTGCATAATATGTAATTTCTAAATTTTTTTACTGCCCTCACCAAATCGAAAGTTTTCTTTTCAAGATATGAATACCACACTTCAACATTCTTGAATGTGGAGCTCATGAATGAAATTGGTCTCTCATCCCTTTCCTTCTGTTGTGTTATGACTAATGTACAAGAATGTTCAAAAGTGAATGAATAGATGAAGAATGATTGGGAGTAATTTGAGCTAGTTAGAATTGTAGCCTCTAAGATGGACTATTTAATTTGTACAAAATCTACCTTAGCTTCATTGGTCCACTCAATCTTGGCATCCTTTTTCATCATTTGATTCAAGGTCTTAACAATATCTACAAACCCAGTTATGAACTTACGAACGAAATTAATTTTTCCAAAAAATGGACCTTATTTCTTTCTTGCTAATAGGCATGTGCAAATTCAAGGTTAACTCTACTCTTTTAGGATCAATAGAAGTTCCCTTCTCTGAGATTATGTTCCCTAGTAGTTTTCCTTCTAAAACTCCAAATACACACTTTTTCAAGTTTACAGACACACCATACCTTTTACATCTTTCCAACACTTTCACCAAATCAGAAACATGATCATTCCTATCCTTTGAGAAAACCATCAAGTCATCCATGTAAATGATAATGCACTTTCCAGTCAGGCCTTTGAATGCTACATCCATTGCTTGCTAAAAATTTTCTCCTACATTGATCAAACCAAATGACATCCTTTAATATGCAAATGTAGCCCACTTGGTTGTGAATGTTGTTTTCATTATGTCTTAATATCTCACCATCACTTGGTTATACCTTGAGTATCAATCAAGAAAAAAAATCATCTAAGACCCATTGACAATATGAAATACCTCATCTAGTGATGGGAGAGGATAATTATCCTTCTCCAAAGCTCTGCTTAATTTTTGAAAATCTACACACAGCTAAATCTCTTTGTTCTTCTTGCAGAATGGTACCAAGTTAGCTACCCAGGTTGAATGCCCAAATGGGAAGATTATCCTTTCTAAAAGCAACTTTTGTATCTCTTTGAGAATGAGAGGTTCAAGCAAAGCATTGACTAGCTGTTTCTTCTGACAAAATGAATTAGACTGTGGTTTCAACACAATCATATGAGTAACAACTGAGGTGTCGAATGTCTTCAAGTCTTCACATCCCCAGGAAATCGCATCAGTGTCTCCTTTCAACACCTTAATTATGTTTCCACGTATATACTTTGGGAAATATTTTCCAATGAATATATTTTCCTCTAGAATAGAGTCTTCCAAGTTGTAGGTCTCCTATTTTCCTCCTTCAGTGCTTGTGGGCAATTTATCCTTAGCCATGGGGTTTGAGTCAAAGATTCATTCCAATGCCACCATTCCTTTTGGAATAGAATTTTTTTGAGATTAAGGATAACCTCTAGTCTCAAATATTCTGAATCCCAGTCCCCTAGATCCCTATCAAACTCTCAATGATTTTCTCCTAAAAAATCCCTAAATTTTCTAAAAAAGCTAAAATATGTTGATCTTTAAACACTTGAAAGTTTCACACATTATCTAGGATGGCGAGGACTAAAACCAATTCTACTGAGAACCTTTTTAGTCTAGAGTTCCTCATTGGTTCGAATGTGCTTGCAGAGATTGCAAGTGCATCAAAAATTTGATTCTTTTCTCTCAGAATTAACTTTATACCAAATGTGTCAAAGTCCTCGATCAAGTTCCATACCCTATTCTGATGCACTGCCAATTTCTTATTGTGGCAGGTGTGTAGACTCCAAATCTACTTCACAACCACCTCCAAGTCCACCAATATCCTGAGACATTAGGCTTTCTTGTGGTGAGAAAATAGGAATCCTCTAGCCAACGCTTCATACTCTACAACATTGTTAGTGCACCAGAACTACAAGCTATAAGAAAAATAATTTTTTCCCTTTGGATTAATTAGCTCAACTCTTGCCTCTCTCCCTTGTTTGGATTTAGAACCATAAAATTTTAGTGTCCATAGTTGGTCATGGGTAGAGGTTTCCTTCTTGAGGTTGGTTTTAGGCTATTGCGAATAAGGGGTAATGTGTGCAATTGGTTTATCGAGACTACCTAGATTGCCAGTTTCTTATAAACCGTAGGCTGAAGAATTGTCTCTTTTGGGCTAGGCAAGGAAGTAGGAACAACCTTATGTGTTTCATCCACTTTTTCTAATAATTCAATTGTACTTTGTTGAGGGTGATTAATTGATTCCTTCAACTTATTTGCCTTACCGTGTGTTAGTACTTTTGCACCTTTAAGAAATTCACTTGGGATTGGGAGTTGAGTTGGGGAAGGGATTTGCATTATTTCTTGTAACTCTAATACTTCTACATGCAAATCTTCTACTATGGTTTGGGTTGGATCAATTGATTCGGGGATGTCAATTGGGTTATCAATCTCTATTATGACATGTGAAATCTCAGTCTCATTGAGTGGTTGATGTAGATTTTTCATTGATTTGTTGAGTTGATCATCTTCAGATTGGCAGTCTTGGTTTAGGATATCTAAGCAAGGTTGTCAAATTAATTTAGAATGATTTTGGTAGTTTACATTGCACCAATTGGGGAGTAATAGACTCCATAAATTTTCTCCTTCTCTAAGGACTAATTTGTCCTAATGTAGCTTCTTTGCGAGAACATCTTGGTTGATTTCTGTAATACCTTCATTGTTTTCTATGTGTGGGGGTTTTTGTGCATTAACTTCACTAGTGAAAAGGCCATGATCTTGTCAACCCTGTAAATCCACAGTTCAATTTCAAGGTATGAAATTTCATTGGGATGTTCATATTCTATTATCATGTGTTTCAGTCGAGGTTCATTGTCAATCCTAATTTGCTTGTCCAACCCCTTCCATGGTAACCACATGTGTGAAAAATCCAATGCCAGGTATCCCCTTAAATCTTTCCACAATCTCTATTGAGAAGCATTCCATACATTTTTGGAGTATCAGCTACTTGGATATCTATGTAATGTTGAATTCTTGGGTCTGATCCTAGTTGTACAAGGACATCTTTCATTTCCCCAACTACATTAACCTCAGTCTTATCTAGTTGTATAACACTCTTGTTGGTCTAAATGGGAGTCAATCCTAGCTTCTTGCAAATAGAATATGGTATTACATTCCTCGAGGCCTAAAATCTAGGAAGCAATTATATAGGTTCTTTTCAAATATCCTTATCCTCAAGCTAACCAAAAAGGGGGGAACACCTGTCCTTCCTTGATACATAGCTACATTCATGTTTGCAATGGTAACTACTTTGGATTTTCTTTTTGAAGAGTTTTATTCTTTCAAAGAATCTATAAATGGATCGTGAATATTAGGACAATACTTGAAAACATCGTGCATGGACATGCTAGACCTATTCTTCCTCATTTCCAATTCTAAGTCATAAGCCATGTTGACAAAAAATTTGTGGCTTGGTAATAAAGACTGGGTGAACTTGGTTTAGAATTTCAACCATCCCTTTGGGTGGTAGAGGATTATTGTCTACCTTGGGATTAGGTAGAACCAGACAACTATTTGGAGGTTTAGAAGTATTAAATGGCCCTTTGTTTTGATTTCTTGAAAAAATGGCCTCCTTTAGGTAGAAAGGCTTGGGAATCATAAGTTTTAGCTTTTGGTTTGTTTTCTTCCTAAGAAAGGAATCTACAATCCTCAACCATTTTGAAAGCTTGGTGCAACCACGATAGGAGGTTCCTCAAAGAGAATAGTCCAGACCATGCAACAAGAGTTACACAATAGAAGCAACAAAAAATATGGAGGAAAATGCAGATTCAAAAATTCTTATTATCAGAAATTTCAATTACAAACAATGGGAAACATCTAGGTTTACAGATTCAACTCACAGGCTTGATACAACATGTTCAAAATACAATATTCCTATATGCTCCTTGATGCGAGCTGAAATCTTACATATCAAATCCACATTGTTCTACTTAATCGACTTGTTTCTATTCTAATGATCTATTACAAGCTTTATATCATATCCACAGATGTAGAATCTTTCACATCGGCCAAAGATCATTACAATCTCCAATGAAAGAAAATGTAATGTGCGAATGAAATAGGTCAGCCTCAAATTTGAATTTCTCCTCAATAGGTGCATAGGATGAATTGTGGACCTATAGTTAAGGTTGAGGACACTCCACAAAACAATTCTAATCACACCATCAAGATCTGCAAGTTATAGAAAAGATCGACAACTGATCAAACTAGTTGTTAGGCTTAAAAATTATTTTGGTGCCGGTTCAAGAAACTGCCACTTAATCTGGAAGCAATAACTTTTCAAAAAAATTCCAATTGTGCTCCAATCTTGGATTAGGAAAATTAACATGTCCATGATGTAAACATAGATCGATAGGGTCTAGTGAGCAAATATGATGAATCCAGCAACTTGAACTAAACAAGAACTGAAACAAGAACAAATTGAAATGAAAATATTTTTGGTTGATGAAAGATTGCCAAGAAACAAGGATGCTCCTGCATCAGACATCCAAGGTTATTTGAAAAGTGAGTCCCTAACTTTGCTAGGGCTAAAGAAAAACCAAAATGGTCTACCTCAGCCTAAGAAATCCAAGAAGAATCCTCCATTGGTCTTCCTTTCCACTTCACAAGATATTCTTTGTACTGTCTTCCATGAGTTTTCCTCCCATCTCAAATATCCAAAATCTCTTCAATCTCATTTGATTTTTGTTTAGGAAACTAATTCTCCAATTTTTCTTTACTGTCTTCACTGAATTCAGTTTCATGGTACTAATGTAGATTTACAATGTTGAATATAGTTGATATACCCATGTCATTCGGTAACTACACTTCATATGCATTTCTTGAATCAAATTTCTTCAAAATATTATAGGGCCAAACTTCCTCATGTTGAGCTTATTGTATGTGCCAATTGGAAATATTTCCTTCCTCAAATACACCATCACTTCATCTCCAACTTTGAACTCCTTATGTCTCCTCTTTTCATCTACTTGCTCCTTATACTTCTAGTTTATATCTTCTAGTCATTGCTTTACTTGAGTATGCACTTTCTTCACATGTTCTACAAATTATTCTACTTCTGCACTCCGTTTATCTTTGATACTAATGTCTCTCAACTCCGATATACCTCTAGGATGAACTCTAGTAATGATCTCAAAAGGTGTTTTTCTGGTACTTCTATTCACTAAATTATTGTAAGAAAACTCTACTTGTGCAAGGACTAAATCCCATACCAGTCTTCTCTCCAACCAAGCATCTCAAAAAATTCCCCAAACTCTTATTTACTACCTCTATCTTTCCATCAGTCTGTGGGTGAAAAGTAGAACTAAACTTCAAATCTATCTTTAACTTCTTCCAAAGTGTCCTCCAAAAGTAACCAACAAATCTTGTATCTCTGTCTGAAACAATACTCCTAGGTAATCCATGCAATCTAACCACTTCCTTGAAAAACAAGTCTGCTACATGTACTGCATCTGTTGTCTTCTTACAAGGTATGAAATTTGCCATTTTAGAAAATCTATCCACCACCACAAATATATAATCATTACCTCTTTGTGTCTTCGGCAAGCCAAGTATGAAATCCATGTTGATATCTGTTATGCCTTGTATAACCACCCCATTTTGATCTGGAACAAAATGGGTCCCCCTTCTCTTTTGCTTTCGTTGCCTTTTTTTGTTGGCTTTGGTCTTGGGATTTCTTTCTTTCTTCATTTTCCTTCTGGGTCTGTTTTCTATTTTATCTAAGTTTGGTTCTACCTCAGTTGGAATTTGGGTTTTCACCTGAGTTTAGGATTTTCCACCCCATCCGGATTATCCTCGATCTCACTCGAACTCCAGCTAAGCACTATTGTTCAAGGATTTTTGGTCCTCACAGAATTCCGCATGGACCAGATTTTCCCGATTTGTCTTCTTCTTCACAGAAATCTGTCCTGCACAGATTTCCCAGAGTTTGATGAAATGTGCAGAAGTATGAAGAAGTGGGACTAGTTAATAAATGATGATGCATTTTACGATTAATTGATGCTATTTTGAGATCTCACATGCTGTTCCTTGATTGATAATGATCAAATTAAATTTCTAGTGGGCGTTTTCATGTTTATTCCATTGGAATCTGCCTGACTCGGAATTCTCCAAAATTCCTCCCTGGCTTGGATTCTGCGGGTCGACCTGAAACCCAAACTGTTTATATGATTATTTTGTTCAAAGATTTAACAGCACTTTACTGACATAGGATTTGTTTCAATGATGATTTTGATTAATTAACTTCTGTTTGTGTGATTTTCACTATAGTTTTCTTTGTTGTTTTGCAGGATCAAATCACACACATAATGGTATTTGTCAAGGGAGCTCGGTTGGGGTGCATTCTTCAATCTAGTTGATCATGAAAAATCAGCTAAGGAAAAGGTCGGCAAGACTTTCCTAACCTCTTGCTGACTGGTGGCTTGGTTCTGTTTGCTAAGGATCTAGAGGGGGTGTTAGAACTACACAATTTTGATGATATTACATATTTTCCATACTCGCAAAGTTTCCAGAAAGGTCCCACAATGAGCATATTTTCCCCATATTTGGCCGAGTTGCACTATAGACTCCATCAAGTCCGAATACTCCACATTATAGGTTATATCGCCATGAGATCATTAAAGTCTCCCCGACTTATAATGCATTTTTCTAAGTATGCATCTCTGTTGCCTATTGGCAAGACCTCAGGGATGTCACGGTGACAGGAGTTCACATCCAGTTGCTTATCGACAACACATCATTTAGAGTCCTGGTGACTAGGAGCTTCCCATCAGCATAGAATTTTCTTTCGGGGAAAGGTCTTGGTGAATTCATAAAGTCTCACTGACTACCACACAATGAGCAAACACTTTGGTGGGAGTCATCTTCTTTGGCATATGGTCTTGGCGAAATCTTCGGGTCTTGCCGACTGGCGGTAAAAATTCCACA
The DNA here is from genome assembly GCA_007258455.2 of Sequoia sempervirens. Classification (NCBI taxonomy): domain Eukaryota; kingdom Viridiplantae; phylum Streptophyta; class Pinopsida; order Cupressales; family Cupressaceae; genus Sequoia; species Sequoia sempervirens. Next base: position 553,844,699 of record VDFB02000017.1, read on the forward strand.
TCGGGGATAAATATTTTCTTCAGTGTGATGTCTTAGTGAACCCGTGATGTCTCACCGACAAGGCATCAAAAGGGGTTTCTATTGGTGGTCTTCGGTGAGAGAATCAATATGTCACAGCGACAAAAGGGTGAACTTGTAAAGCTTTCACCGATACATGGGATTTCTATAGGACATCTCCCTGACGATAGAGAGAACACATATTGGCATGAAGATTTGACCTCGCCAAGAGTCTTTCCAACAGGGAAGGGTCCCACCAAAGGTCTAAGGTGAGTGATAATTTTTCCTTCAATAGGAGGTTTGGCCAATTGGCATCGGTCTCACCGAAGGGGAGTTGCATTCGGTGAAGGATAAAACCTTCGGCATAATGTCTAGCTGAAGAGGTGAGGTCACAGTGACAAAAGTGGCATCGACATAGTGATTTGGGATTGCTATGAGGTCTCGGCGACTGAGCAATGTCTTCTTGAAATGATAGGAGTTTTCCAGAAGATAACACTCTTGGCAAGAAGTCTCGCCGACATGAGGAGGTCACACCGAAAAGGCCAAACTCGGTGAAACTGAAGGAACTCGGGGAGGCTCTAAACAAATGGAACGGGTTCGGTAAGATGTCTTTCCAACTCTATGATGTTTCCCCGACATAAAGAAATGGGCTTGTCAATAGAACGAGGACCTTGCCATGTGGTCTTGTTGATATGCTAAAATCTTGCCGATAGCGGTGGGTTCACAAATGAAAAAGATATATCAATATAACAAAGGGGAGCTTTCCATGACCTTGTGCTGATTAAAAAAGTCTTACCAAAAGGAAAATGAACTCTGAGCTAGAGAGAGGGATATCATCGTTGTAATGTACTACCAACTAGTGATTGTCATGCCGATGGTCTTTGTGAGCTCGGTATGATTTTTGTAGCTCACCGAGAGGTCTCATCGATTGGTTTGCGCTATGTTGATAACTGTTAGAAGACAAAATTGCATTGGGGAGACATGATAAGTGTCTCACTGACATGTGATTTAATGAAGACCACTCTTGACTACTTAGGAATCTGGCATGGCATGTGATCATCCAATCAGAAGTAGTGAAGGTGGGCCATTGATCGATTGACCACCCCTGTGGAAAAGACTAACAAAATGCAAGCAAGATGGATTCCTCCTGAGAACGGATGATGATGGATTGGCTGGGGCAATGGTGTTCAGATTTGCAACTAGGCCCGATGGTGCTTCCAGAGGACGGTCAATGTGCAGAGAAGTCTAGAATAGAAAGGAAGCCGAGGGGAAGAAGAAGTTGTGACTCATAGGGACAGCTGTAGTGACCACCGGTGGAGGTTAATCAGAGTTAATGGTAAAGTGCCCTGGAGCATTCAAGGTGACCCTAGCAGAGTTCAAGGTGGACACGAAGACAAAGAATAAATGCTACAGCTACAAAAAAGATCAAGAGGCTTCTCCTGAGCTCAAGCCATCACTGACCCGGATAGCAAGGCTTCTCATTGAATACAACATTAACTCTTCTCAGAAAGATCTAAGAGCTAGCTCTCGTGAAGCAGATATTTTGTAAGCCCTAATATAGGGGGACAATGCATGCTTTTGGTACTTTCTATATATATATGGAATTCTAGCCTCTTTGTAAAGGTTAGAACTTTTAAGAGATGGTTAGAGGTAGAGAGAACGAAGGGAGAAAATAGAAGATACAGTGTTAGAATAGAAAGTTAGAAGAAAAATCTAGGAATTAGTAAGTTAACAGAAGGAGATAGAGTGACTTCCTGATTCTTTGTAATAGGAGTTTCTTCTTTCTTCTTGGTTAGGATTTAGATTTAGATTCAGAATAGACTAATGTACCTTTCAGTTTTCTTAGTGTAAATGAAAACAATCTAAAATCATAGATTATCTGTACACTGGTGATGATGCTAGCTTTGTAAATGTTGCTTATCTATTTCATTAACAGTAGAAGCAACCAAATTAAAATCTATTTCATGTTGTGTTTTAGAATGGTGTTTGTCTTGAATTAATCATTTGATTTGTGAAGTCTTCAAGGAATGAAATGTTATTTTATGTTTTGTTTAAATAAATGAATTGCAATATGCTAATCAGCACTGTGAATGAATGAGACTATGTGTCAATCACAAGTTTATTTCATTATGCAATTTTATGTTTAGGGAATCCTTGAAGGCTAACAAACCTAGTTAAAATTGGATGAATTATTGTTCTTTTATGTCCCAAAACCCCGATCTATCTTTTGTTGTTTCTTTAAAAACCCTAGTTAAATTAGGTTTTATTTCATGCTTTATCTTAGAACAATCCAGAAGCCCAACACCAGTAGGCCCCTTGAATATTATTTTTACATTGACCAACTGAGGAACATTAGCACAGTTGAGAACCAACTATATAGACCTTGGGAGCTAAGATATCTATATGATCATCTTTCTCTTTTAGGAGAAATAGAGTAGCAATATTTTGTTTGCATGTTGCTGTGCCATTTGGACCATCAATAGGAACTGGTGCTAGAAGGAGGGCATAGAAGGGAAAGCTAGATAACACTGTATATTCTCACTAGAAAGGTCCCATAGAGTTCTTCGATCAGCTAAAAATCCATCACCATTGGTAGATCTCAAAACCCCAATAAGACACAAGAATCACAAGGCTATGGCAACAATCATACCACCCTTATTAGCTCTGCTCACTCCACCAGGTTTTTCACCAATACTCCAGTGGATTCCCATCAATCCACCATCACGTCCATCTCAATTGTTATCACAACTAGTTCAACCCATACAACAATTGGCTCAACCACCACCACCTCCACCAATGGCATTCTTTCATAATAATCCTTCTCCATTGAGGACTATTCCTAGAGGTTTTCACGACCTGCCTAAGGACCTTGAGAAATTCTATCCCAAGTACTTTCATGGTGAATCAAGAAGTGCTAAGGAGCACATACAAGCTTTCAAGGATCCTTGTACTAGAGCTTAGATAGCTCACCATGATGTAGTTTGTAGGTTGTTCCCTTACTCCTTAGGGGACATGGCATGCAATTGGTACCTTAATCTTCCCCACGGTTCCATTCTAACCTGGGCACACTTGGAAAACACTTTCATTAATCAGTTCAGGGTTTATGTGGATCTAGCTCTTTTATACCACCAATTTTCCACCATCAGGAAAGAGCCATGTGAATCCTTGCCTTTATTCAATACTAGATTCCAGCGAATGTATAGGAGATTGCAAGATCCCTATCTAGTCACTAAGGATAGTGCCATTCAAGCATACTTTAGGGTTATAGACCCTTTGCTAGGTTTGTTCCTGCAAAGGACTTACCAACCAGCTAAAATAGATTCTCTATCCAAAGTTTATCATCTAGCTATCAAGCTGTAGCAACAAATCAGTTCTCAACAAGGAGGCCAGGGAGGAGGTTTCCCTTCAATAGGATATCAAATTCATAGCTCAACTCCTCTATTCAACACTGTTCCAAGAACGACTCCTTCCCACTATGGGCCTATATCTGAATTGCAAACTCAACCACCTGTCCCATTCTTTGCTAATGGAACTTCTTATCCCTTTCAACAATTGCAACTTCCTCCAAGCTCCCATGGTTATCATAACCAAATTGGAACTCCAAGTCATGTTGATCAGCCACCTGTTGTTAAGAGCATGGAAAGTGAAAAGACAGTCCAACTTACGAATGAGGTAGAAATCTTGAAGAAAACACTGTCTTAGGTTACAAATGACATGGCTCAACTTCGACTGAATCCCCCTCAAAGCCAAGGTAATTATCCCAATCAAAACAACAACAATCAGGGAACTTATCAGAATAACAACAATTACAACCAAAGGGGTTATCAAGGCCAAAACAACTCTAATCAGGGCTATCAGAACCAAAATAGAGGGTATAACCAAAGGCCAAACAACAACAAGCAATGGAATACAGGGCCCAATAATGGGGGAGTTTCTCATAACTATCAAACAAATGAGGAAAGAACACATACTGCAAACATGGCTGACCTCAACTTCATGACCAATTGATGCAGGTTGCATGATACTGCAACCCATTCTAAGGTAAACTGCCCTTAGATGGAGAAAGTTGTCAAGATGGCACAAGAAGATGCCCACACATTTCAGGGGAATTCAAACAAAGGAGGTGACTCACTGGATACTGCAATGACTTATGATATCTTTGAAGAAGAGCCCTCATTCCCAAGGCAAGAGGAGAATGAACCAAAGGAAGATTCATATGATGCCTAAGCCTTTTAGTCAAAAGGAGGACACTTCCTGAGAATCAAAGTAAGGGGCCATTCACTACATTAGCACCCCCTAATCACATTGTGCATCCAAATCAAGGTGCTGATAATAATCCTCCTCCACCAAAAGGCCCGCCTGACTTCCATAATAAGGGTAATTCCTTTGCCATTTTCAAAAGTGATTCAAGTTATAATATAGAATTTGATGTTGTTTCTGAGATGCAGAAACAAAAAAATTCTTTGTCATTCTTTGACATCTTAAAGTGGTGCCCTGCTCAAAGGGAGATAGTGCTGAAAGCTTTAGAACATCCTGACAAATCAAAAGGAAAAAGTAAGGTTGCACCTGTTGTAAATATGAAAGCAACCTTGTACAAAAATAAGGTAGGTACCCTACCATTTCTCTTAAGTTTAAGAATTTCTAGGAAGAACCTACACAATTGTCTATTGGATTCAAGGGCTTCAGGTAATGTTATGCCATTTTCCATATGCAAGAAGTTGGGATTGAACCCCATTCAGACAAATAATAAGGTCATTCAACTTGACAAGATGGAGGTTAATGTGGTAAGGGACTTAAGAAATGTACATGTGCAAGTAGGATCAGACCCTAGGATTCAAACCAACATAGACGTTCAAGTGGCAGACATTCCTGAGACCTATGGCATGTTGTTGAGATGAGATTTGATGAAAAACATAGGGGGATATCTTTCCCTTGAATTTTCACATATGTGGCTATCATGGAAAGGGATTCCTAATCAGATTAGGATTGAAAGTGAGCCCCACCTTAAGCACATCATCACAGAATATGATTTCCCCAATGGGGTAGCCTATTTTGAAACTGGGATAGGTGTTTATAAAAGAGAAGAAGCTTTAACCTTTTCTATCCTTGATCCTAAAGAACTTCCCATACAAAAGCTCCCTAATCTTATGATTGATGAAAATTAGTGGGCATTAGTCAGAAAACTACAAGAAGATCAGCTGGTCTTGGGAGAAAGTGTAGATCTGAAAAGTCTCCTGCTCCCTAATTGGTGCAGGGTACACTACCAAAGTCATTCTGAATTGACTTGTCCACCTTGCATTGACATTTTAAATCATGTTTCCCAAGCTAAGGAAGCTACCACAAGTCGCCCTCAGACCATTGTAGACCACTTCTCATTTGAAGCTAAAGAAGCAACAATGCTAACCAGAGGTAGGATACTTCCAAAAGAGATTCCTTCCTAAATTGAACTAGCCTTAGTCACATGTCTTAACCAACATACTCATGTGGAACAACCCCAAGGCTTTCCCAACATTCTTGTATTCACGAGTGTACCAAAAACCTAGGGGTCAGCCAAAGAAACAAGTAATTATCAGAAAGATAGCCATAGGTTAGATGATGTAACTAAACTAGAATTGGGAACCATACCTAAAGAACTTATAGAGCATCATTTCCCTATACCTGATGCAAAAGATCAAGTAGCCTCAACTGTGACTCATCTAGATCAAACCCCCATAACAACTTCAAAAGAATCAACTCCAACCCCTGATCAACTGTGGACCCTCACCTTTGATGGATCCAAATTTAAGACAGGCAATGGTGTTGGAATTGTACTAACCAGCCCCAAAGGAAAAAATTTCTTTGCTCATAAGAAGAAGGTCACTGCCTTGATGGTTAAGGGAGATTCATAAATAGTTATTAGGTAAGTGCACAGCCAGTACACGTGTCACAATAAAAGGCTGGCAGCATATAGAAGTAGGGTATGGAACCTGATCGAAGACTTTGATGTCTTTGGGATTAGCTTAATCCTTAGAGAAGAAAATTAGATGGCTGATTCATTGGCTTTTGCTGCAAGTACCCTGGAACCTATGCAAGGCTCCAAGCTCAAAAAAATTCTTAGTGGAATTAATTTTGACTCATGTAGTTCTTGACAACATCACGGATTTCCAAGTCTTTGATGACAACCGACATATTCTTGCTTTCTTGGCAAGCTCAGATGTTTTTGAGGGGAAAATTATTGATGAGTTCAACGGAGATCAAGGGGATTGGAGCCCTGAGGAATGTGATACAGAAGGAGTTCTTAACTTAAAGAATAATAACATTCCCAAGGGAATGGTGGCCTTGGAGAGAATTTTTGATTCAGATCCAAGGGCTCGAGAGAAGATATCAACTAAAGAAAAGGGAGGCGAATATGAGATAATTAACCTAGCCGATTCTGGCCCTGAAAGGAATGTCTACATAGGAAAGGCCTGCCCCGAAGCAATCAGGAAAGACATATTGAAGGCACTTAAGAAAGATATTTCTGCAATTGCTTGGGGATATGAAGACTTAAAGACATTTGATGCCACTATAATGACTCATACTATTCCCCTGAAGCATGAAGCTAAGCCTTTTCAACAGAAACAGTGCCCTATCAACACTTTGATTGAGCCACTGATCCTCAAAGAAGTCCAAAAGCTACTCTCTGCAAGGATAATCTTCTCTGTGCACCATTCAACCTGGGTGGCTAACTTAGTCCTAGTTCATAAGAAAAACAGGGAGATCAGGCTATGTGTCAACTTCAGAAATTTGAACAGAGCTTCAGAAAAAGATAACTATCCACTTCCTTCACTGGATGAGGACCTGCAGACTTTTAATGGATCTCAAATGATATCATTCCTGGATGGTTACTCTGGATATAACCAAGTGATGGTCGACTGTGAAGATAGAATGAAGACAACCCTCACTACAAAGTGGGGAACATTCACGTATAGGAGGATGTCGTTCGGTCTGATAAATGCTGGAGCAACTTTCCAATGTGCCATGGACATAGCATTCAAGGACATAATCGGTAAGTGCATCATTGTCTATATGGATGACTTGAAAGTGTTCTCCAAGGACTGATTGAATCATGCTATGGATTTAACAAAGGTCCTTGAGAGGTGTATCCAATATGGAGTCTCATTGAATCCAAAAAAATGTGTGTTCGGGGTTTCTAAAGGGAAACTGCTAGAACACATAATTTCTGAATGAGGGATTTCAATCGACCCAGATCGAGTCGAGTCCATTTTGAAGATCACCAGGCCAGGAAGCAAGAAAGAAATAAGGTCTTTCTTCGGGAAGATCAATTTCGTGAGAAAATTCATTATAGGCTTTGCTAAAATCGTGAAGCCACTCAATGAGATGATGAAGAAAGACAACAAGATAGAGTGGACTGAGGAAGCAAAGGGTACGTTCTCCCAAGTCAAGCAATCCATCTCAGAAGCACCCATGCTCACCAACCCTGACTATCTTAGACTATTTTGCATCTACTCTTTTACCTCTAAGCATTCATGCGCAGCTATTTTAACTCAATGAAAAGGAGAGGCAGAGGAAAGGCTGATTGCATTCATGAGCTCTCCATTCAAAAATGTGGAAATCAAATATCCACCTCTGGAGAAGCAGGCTTTCACACTGGTTTGGGCTATCAAGAAGTTCTAGAATTACATCCTCTGGAGCCAAGTTGTCATAGTAGTTTCTGATGCGGTTGTGAAGTCCCTCCTCATGCAGAGCAAGCTGGGAGAAAGGAGAGGCAAATGGATGGATATCTTGCAAGAATTTGATCTGGAGATACACCTTATGAAATTAGTCAGGGGTACAGGCTTGTCTTAGTCCATGGCAAACACTGGCGACAACATCATTTGTTAGCAATACATGACCCAGTCTTTCTCTAACAACCCTTGGTATGCTGACATCATTTGCTTAATGCTCCATAATCGATGTCTAGAAGAAATGAATGCAACTCAAAGGAGAGCCTTAAGACTGAAGAGTTCTCATTACATGCTCAAAGGAGGGTTGCTATACAGGAGGAATTTCGAAGGAGTATACCTGAGGTGCCTTGATCATCAAGAGGCTAAACATGTGATCTCTGAGTTCCATGGGAAACATGGCACAGGTCATGGGTCTACAAATTCTTTGGCACACCAAATCCTCAGATCTAGTTATTATTGGCCCTATGTATTCAAAGATTCCCATCAGCATGTGAGGACATGCTACACCTATCAGATTTCTGCATCAAAGGAACGCCATGCAGCTATGCCATTGTAGCCTATCTATGAGGTAAGGCCATTTGCTCAGTGGGCACTAGATTTTATTGGGGTGATTAACCCGAATTCTTCTACAGGACACAAGTTTATCTTGACTACTACTAATCATTGCACAAGATGGACAGAGGTTATACCCTATAAGAACAACACCACAAAAGTAGTGATCAAGTTCCTCACCGAGTGCATCACTACAAGGTTTGGGGTACCCTTCTCTCTGGTATGTGACAACGACTCTGCTTTTTCTTCTACTGAGTTTATTTCCTAGGCATACGATCACAAGATTGTATTAAAATATTCTTCAAATTATTACCCACAAGGAAATGAAGTTGCAGAGTCAACCAATAAGAATCTTTAGGGGTAATTAAGAAACTATTAGAGCATAACCCTAGAGACTGGCATACTCAGCTGAGATTCGCATTATGGGAAAATAGGACTAGGATTAAGGCTACTTAAAACACCTCACCCTTCAAGCTGGTATATGGCCAAGACCCTATCTTTCCTATCCATCTGCAAATACCTATCCTTGATTTCATGTAGATATTCTACTCTAGTGACAATAGGATAGAGGTGAGACTAGCTGCTTTGTTAAAATGTTGGTTTGACAAAAGAGCTAAAATTAAAGCTTTTAGGATATCAGACCTTGTGTTGCTTTGGGATAAGGCTATGTAAAGAAGGGTAGCCACCAGAAATTTGACAAACTCTAGCTAGGTCCTTATCAGATTGCTGAGATCCTAGGGGAGAATGCTTTCAGACTGAGTAGCTTAACTGGAGAACCTGTTCCCTTGCCTGTCAATGGGTAGTTTCTCAAGCACTATTTTGGGTCATAAAGTTTGTTAATTTATGTCTTGCATGTAGATAATTCATTGGTCTTTATGTAAATAATTTATTGGTCTCCTGTTTGTAGATAATTTGTATTCTTGTAAGTACTTTCTATGTTTCTACTTGTAAATAATATGTGGCTTCTCTTGATGTGAATAATTTTCTCTTTGTTTGTAAAATAGTTTTCTGTTTGTTTGTTGTCCCTCTATCCTTTTGTCTTGATGCTTGGTTTCCCTTTGTTTTTTTTTTGTCGTTCTTTGGGGCTCTATCTGTTTCTTTCCATCTGAAACTATGGGTTGTTATTTAAATTATGCTATGGTCACAAGGAGAAAAATGGTTTAGGTATTTTCAGGCTTTCTGATTGGCTGATTTTGTCCTAAACTCTTTGTTTCATGCTTGTTGTCAATGAGAGTTGTGAGAGTTTTGAAGACACGGTGCAAAGTAAGTAACCTTCATTAGCTCCTCTGAATCTTTCACAAATCATTAAGAACATCTCCTCTTGAAAGGGTATATTTGTCCTAGGACTATGGTGTTGCAAGATTTGAGTGAAAAATCTGATTCCCAAGTGTTGTCTTGAGGTCCATGGTAGTTTTCAACCCAGATCAGATGATAAACATCTGACATATTGAAAAAGAGCTAAATGGAATATCTAAAAAAAAAAGAGAAAAGAAAAGAATTATCTAAAGAAAAAAGGGAATTTAATATGAATGGGTGATTCCAGTATCTCTACCGGGGCTATGGACTCTTGACTGGTAGTAGAGAAATGTTGTGAGGAAACTAGAGGTATCTTCATTAGGGCTATAGATGCCTGATTGGCAGTGGAGCAATGCCCAGGATATCATTGCAGGATAGCTAAAAGGAACCAACTCATGTAGGTCAAATCTTGCACATTGTTGTTCGAAAGATAGGGAAAACTTTATGAAAGGATGGTACACTATCAAGCACACACATAGAGTCAAGGCTAGTTATTGCTGGCTTACATTTAAGATTCTAGCTCAACCTTGGTTATTAAGACTAACCCAACTTGAGTTGTGATGTTCATGAACCATGAGTTCTGGGTAGCGGAATCCTTCAGCTTCTTGAAAATGGTTAAACTATTTTCCCAGCTGAGTCACCATTTGTTATGCCTTGCATAACCACCCCATTTTGATCTAGAAAAAAATGGGTCCCCCTTCTCTTTTTGCTTTCGTTGCCTTTTTTTGTTGGCTTTGGTCTTGGGATTTCCTTCTTTCTTTGTTTTCCTCCCGGGCCTATTTTCTATTTTATCTAAGTTTGGTTCTGCCTCAATTGGAATTCGGGTTTTCTCCTGAGTTCGGGATTTTCCACCCCATTCGAATTTTCCTGGATCTCGCTCAAACTCTAGCTAAACACTGTTGTTCAGGGATTTTTGGTCCTCGTGGAATTCCATGTGGACCAAATTTTCCTAATTTGTCTTCTTCGAGGAAATCCGTCCCACGCAGATTTCCCCAGAGTCTGATGAAATGTGGAGAAGTATGAAGAAGTGGGACTAGTTAATAAATGATGATGCATTTTACAATTAACTGATGCTATTTTTAGATCTCACATGATGTTCCTTGATTGATAATGATCAGATTAAGTTTCTAGTGGGCGTTTTCATGTTTATTCTATTGGAATCTGCCTGACTCAGAATTCTCCAAAATTCCTCCCTGGCTTGGATTCCGCGGGTCAACCTGAAACCTGAACTGTTTATATGATCATTTTGTTTGAAGATTTAACAACACCTTACTGACATAGGATTTGTTTCAATGATGATTTTGATTAATTAACTTCTATTTGTGTGATTTTCACTTTAGTTTTCTTTGTTGTTTTGTAGGATCAAATCATGCACATAATGGTATTTGTCAAGGGAGCTCAGTTGGGGCGCATTCTTCAATCCAATTGATCATGAAAAATCAGCTAAGGCAAAGGTTGGCAAGACTTTCCTAGCCTCTTGCCGACTGGTGACTTGGCTTAGTCTGCTAAGGATCCAAAGGGGGTGTTAGAACTGCACAATTTTGATGATACTACATATTGTCCATACTCGCAAAGTTTCCAGAAAGGTCCCACCATGAACATATTTTCCCCATATCTAGCCCTATTACACTATAGATTCCATCAAGTTTAGATACTCCACATTACAGGTCATATTGCCATGAGATCATCAAAGTCTCCTTGACTTATAATGCATTTTGCTAAGTATGCATCTCTATTGCTTATCAGCAAGACCTCAGGGATGTTATGGTGACTGGAGTTCACATGCAGTTGCCTATCAGCAACACATCATTTAGAGTCCTGGCGACTAGGAGCTTCCCATTGGCATAGAATTTTCTTTTGGGGAGAGGTCTTGGAGAATTCATAAAGTCTCACTAACTACTGCACAGCGAGCAAACACTTTGGCAGGAGTCATCTTCTTCGACATATGGTCTTGGAAAAATATTTGGGTCTTACCGACTGGCGGTAAAAATTCCACATCGGGGAGAAATATTTTCTTCGGTGTGATGTCTCAGTGAACCCGCGATGTCTCACTGACAAGGCATCAAAAGAGGATTCTATAAGTGGTCTTCGGTGAGAGAATCAATATGTCACAGTGACAAAAGGGTGAACTTGTAAAGCTTTCGCTAAGACATGGGATTTCTATAGGACATCTCCTTGATGACAAAGAGAACACATATCGGCATGAAGATTTGACCTCGCCAGGAGTCTTGCCGACAAGGAAGGGTCACACCAAAGGTGTAAGGTGAGTGATAATTTTTCCTTCGGCAAGAGGTCTGGCTGATTGGCATGGGTCTCATCGAAGGGGAGTTGCATTTGGCGAAGGATAAAACCTTCGGCATAATGTCTGGCCAAAGAGGTGAGGTCACAGTGACAAAAGCGACATTAGCATAGTGATCTAGGATCGCTATGAGGTCTCAGCAACTGAGCGATGTCTTCCCAAAATGATAGGATATTTCCATAAGATAACGCTCTTGGCAAGAAGTCTCGCCGACATGAGGAGGTCACACCAAAAAGGCCGAGCTCAAGGAAACTGAAGGAACTCGGGGAGGCTCTGAATGAATGGAATGGGTTAGTTAAAATGTCTTTTCAACTTGATGATGTCTCTTTGACATAAATAAATGGGCTCGCTGATAGAACGAGGACTTTTCCATGTGGTCTTGTTGATATGCTAAAGTCTTCCTGATAGCGGTGGGTTCACACATGAAAAAGAGATATTGGTATAACCAAGGGGAGCTCGCCATGACCTTGTGCCGATTAAAAAAGTCTTACCAAAAGGAAAATGAACTTCAAGCCAAAGAGAGGGATATCATCGCTGTAATGTCCTACCAACTAGTGATTGTCATGCCGATGGTCTTTGTGAGCTCGGTATGATTTTTTCAGCTCGCTGAGAGGTCTCATCGACGGGTTCGCGATATGTCGATAACTGTTAGAAGAAAAAATTGCATTGGGGAGACACGATAAGTGTCTCACCGACATGCGATTTAAGGAAGACCACTCTTGACTGCTCGAGAATCTGGCGTGGCATGTGGTCATCCAATCAAAAGTAGCAAAGGTGGGCCATTAACTAATTGACCACCCCTGTGGAAAAGACTAACAGAATGCAAGCAAGATGGATTCCTTCTGAGAACAGATGACAATGGATTGGCTCAAGTGATAGTGTTCAGATCTGCAAGGAGTGCCCGATGGTGCTTCCAGAGGATGGTCAACATGTAGAGAAGTCTAGAACAGAAAGGAAGCCAAGGGGAAGAAGAAGTTGTGACTCATATGGATAGCTATAGTGACCACCGGCGGAGGTTGATTAGAGTTAATGGTAAAGTGCCCTGGAGCATTCAAGGCGACCCTAGCGGAGTTCAAGGTGGACATGAAGAAAAAGAATAAATGTTGTAGCTACAAAAAAGATCAAGAGGCTTGTCCTGAGCTCAAGCCATCACTGACCCAGATATCAAGGCTTCTCATTGAATACAGCATTAACTCTTCTCAAAAAGATCTAAGAGCCGGCTCTCCTGAAGCAGATATTTTGTAAGCCCTAATACAGGGGGACAACGCATGCTTTTGGTACTTTCTGTATATATATGGCATTTTGGCCTCTTTGTAAAGGTTAGAACTTTTAAGAGACAATTAGAGGTAGAGAGAACGAAGGGAGAAAATAGAAGATACAGTGTTAGAACAAAAAGTTAGAAGAAAAATCTAGGAATTAGTAAGTTAACAGAAGGAGATAGAGTGACTTCCTGATTCTTTGTAATAGGAGTTTCTTCTATCTTCTTGGTTAGGATTTAGATTTAGATTCAGAATAGACTAATGTACCTTTTAGTTTTCTTAGTGTAAATGAAAACAATCTGAAATCACAGATTATCTATACACTAGTGATGGTGCTAGCTTTGTAAATGTTGCTTATCTATTTTATTAGCAGTAGAAGCAACCAGATTAAAATCTATTTCATGTTGTGTTTCAGAATGGTGTTTGTCTTGAATTAATCATTTGATTTGTGAAGTCTTCAAGGAATGAAATGTTATTTTATGTTTTGTTTAAATAGATGAATTGCAATCTGCTATCAAATTAGCATTGTGAATGAATGAGACTGTGTCAATCAAAAGTTTATTTCATTCTGCAGTTTTATATTCAGGGAATCCTTGAAGGCTAACAAACCTGATTAAAATTGGATGAATTATTGTTCTTTTCTATCCCAAAACCCTGATCTATCTTTTGTTGTTTCTTTAAAAACCCCAGTTAAATTAAGTTTTATTTCATGCTTTATCTTAGAACAATCCAGAAGCCCAACACTAGCAGGCCCCTTGAATATTACTGTTACATTGACCAACTGAGGGACATCAACACAGTTGAGAACCAACTATATAGACCTTGGGAGCTATGATATCTATATGATTATCTTTCTCTTTTAGGAGAAATAGAGTAGCAATATTCTATTTGCATGTTTTTGTGCCATTTGGACCATCAACAATATCCTCCTAAGGTCTCTCCCAAACTATCAATGGCCTATACAATCCAACATTATGACTACTCACTTTTCAAATTGACATTCTCTACAACTCTTTACAAATTTACTAACATCCTTATGAATTTGTGGCCAAAAGTAATTCTCACTTACCAATGCTATTGTCTTGTCGATTCCAAAGTGTCTTTCCAATCCTCCATTATGTTTTTCTTTCACCAAGTTGTCCCGCATTGAACTCTGGGGTACACATAACTGATTACATTTGAACAAGATATGCTCCTGAATGAAATAATCCAACCACTAACTCCTATCCTCCAAGATTGGTTCTTTACATGCTCTTCAAGATTCTACAAAATTTGGGTCTTCCTCATACAAGTTCATCAATTCATCAAAGCCTAATACCTCCACTCTCATCTCGGCCAGCAATTTCCTTCTCCTACTCAAAGAATCAGTAACTCTATTTGACTTTCCACTCCTATGTTTCAAAAAATATTTATAACTCTTCAAGAATTCTACCCATCTCATGTGTCTTTGATTCAACTTACCTTGACTTTTCAAATATTGCAAATCGTGATGATCTGTATACAACACAAACTACTTAGGCAACAAGTAATGTCTCCACTTCTTTAAGGCTTGAAATATGGCATAAAACGCTTGATCATACACTGAATATCTTCTCCTAACATCATTCAATTTCTCACTGAAATAAGCTACTAGTCTTTCTTCTTGAATTAATACTGCTCTAATTACATTTCCACTTGCATCACAGTCTACCTAAAATACCTTACTAAAGTCTAGTAAAGCCAACATAGGCTGCTCAGTTACCTTCTATTTCAACAACTCAAAACTTTGGTTTTCTCTAGATGTCCACCTAAAATCCTTCTTATCTCCTCCCATTGTTTCTGTCATAGGACTGCAAATAGAACTGAAATTCCTAATGAAATTTCAATAGAAACTAGACAATCCATGAAATGATCTTACCTCTCCAATGCTTTCCGGTGTAGGTCATTCAAAAATTTCTTACCCTCCTAGGATCCATCTTCAATCCATCGACAAATATCACAAATCCCAAATATACCAATTCTTCCTTCATGAAACTACACTTCTTAATGTTTATCAACAACTCCCTAGGAGCACATT
Source organism: Sequoia sempervirens (assembly GCA_007258455.2). Lineage (NCBI taxonomy): Eukaryota > Viridiplantae > Streptophyta > Pinopsida > Cupressales > Cupressaceae > Sequoia > Sequoia sempervirens. The sequence continues at coordinate 553,859,864 of VDFB02000017.1, forward strand.
TTAAAAAATCATAATTTTGGATCTATTCATTTTCATGCCAAACCACCTTGCACAAATTCTCATCTACCATATGTGAGTATCTCTGCCAATTTTTAGCATTTTTGACAAGATTTCAAAATGTCAAGTTATAGGGTTCTGCAGAGGTTTATTGTCTACACAATGAAATCTATTAAAGTGACCAATTTTGGAAGCTAGTATTAAGAAACTGAAAGCACATCATGACAAACCAATTGATTCCTTGGATTGTACTTATGAAAGTTTACCTCCATTCCAATTTTCATGGCTTTAGGACATCATTTGGTATTTTTTCAAAATCAAATCCAAATGGATTTTACCCAGTTTAAAGATTACATTTCTAGAGAATTTTCGCAGAGATCAACTTTGATGCTTGATATTTGGTGAATAGAATAAAATGATGGAATTTTTTTTTGCATACATTCTCATGGATCCCAAATGAATTGATTCATAAAGTTACAGCTTCCCAGACGAAGATTTGATATTTTTTCAAAAAAGCAAGTTGATGAGTTTTGATTGGGTCTGATAGGAGCAATTTTCAAAATGGGTTGAATGAGCTATTTTGATTATTAACAGTTTTTAATCCTAATTACTTCATGCACATCCTTTTTGCAGCCATGCTCTCCTATCATAACTCAACACATTGGTGCATTTTCATGTCTTCAGAAAAGGTTTTCATTTGTTTTCCAAGGGAATTTTGAAAGTAGCTTGACCTATTTTTTTTATCACAATGCAAAGTGCGAGAAGAAAAATCTGCAAGACTTAGTTGAATCCATTGAAGCTTGGAACACTTCAAGGCATTTCTAGAATGTATTGAGTGCAGATGAATCTCACAAGACTTTATAAGACACAAAGCAAGGGCAACCTTTCAGTTGTCCCACAACACATGAATAAATGGATTCTGCAAAGGAAGTTTGGTCACATGCAGTTGAGATTTTTTATTTAAAAAAGATTATTTGGGAAATTGATTGCGTTTGGGATAAAGGGAATAAAGTAATATAATTGAGACCAAATGATGTATGTAAAGCAACATAGATGTGCAATGTGTACACACTAACATCACAATTCATGGCCTTGAAATGGTGGACAATTCTACATTAAATATGATAGAAAGGTTACTATCCTAATGCCATAAATTATAGTGTTGTTATCACTAGAAAAGTCTTTCAGATTGATCATTCTATGAAGGTTGTTTATAAATAGGACTGAGATGAGCATAAAGTGCGAGGGTAAATTGTTTTGGGTGTAGAAAATCTTATTGTTTCTAAGATGATTTTAGAAGGATTTAACCAAAGAAACCATGTTATTCATCATCATAATGGCATGGGATTTTCTTAGCTTACAATTTATGCTCTAAGGCTATATAAAAATGAAACGATGGAGATCAGAATTTCATGCATGAAACACTTTATTGGGAGAAGCCCTTTTCGAGATAATATGCCAATTGTAGTACATACAATGCGGATTTTAATGACAATGAAGTTATGCTCAATGAAATTTTTAGGTCTGAAGCATATAACATTATCAATGCCGATGGAAAATGTATTATGCCAAAAAATGGTGATCCAACCCGGGGCCTAATCTAGCACCTGTATAGTGTATGTGAGATTGTGCGGTTCAATGTAAATATTAAAACTCACATGTATTGCAGGATCATGTAATGAGTGCCACTCTATTCATCACACAGGACACCATTTATTGCATTTTATACTACCATTTTTGCCTCTTTCCCATCATTCCCTATATGAGCACTTGATCAATGTTGATGAGAGAGGAACATTCATATAGAGACTTGCATATTACTATTGATTATATCATGCCCATTCCTATAAATGAATTATGGGAATGTGTTTTAGGGTTTAAAAGGATTCACCTCTAGATTGGAGTAAAGTGACACAACCTAGAGTAGAAGATCAAGTAGCAAGAGTGAATGTTGTTGGATTGGACATACTAAAGAGAACATACTCTGAGAATGATGAATTGCAAACAGAGAACTTGAAGAAAAATAGTGATCCATTATGGCATTCTCCTAAGCATGCAGTGGATAAGTTAAGTGATGAATAGCAAAGATAATAAGCATGTAACATGTAGGAGGAATACGTCTGTTGCTGGAGATATCGCTAGAGTTAGGGTTCTTAGCTCAGAGTTGTAGGACACTTCATAGATGAAGATGTTAGATGAAAGGTTATTTGGCCAAAGCCAACTGAAGGATACTCCCACGCTGGGAAAAATTGATATGTATTGGAAAATCCCAAAAGTAAGGATGTTTGGAAAGGAGAAATTAACAAGCATTTGCAAATGACAAGAGATTATTAGTTTCTTCTTCCTAAAATGACATAATGAGAAGAATACTACCATTCTTCGCTAGAAAAATAGAGCAAGAAACCCTAAAGTCAGTGTGGGAAAGAAATACCGGGAGAGATGTACTATCGGTGCAAGTTCTTTAGCTCTCTCTAACTATGCAAGTCATACAGATGAGGTTCTTCAAGGAGAGTCTCATCGACAACCAAACACCATACTTCATCGATGAGAAAATCACAATCAGTGGAAGAAATGAAAGTCTCCTCGACTATTCAAGTCACTCCAATACTCTAATACATGGGAAGAAAAACAATATTGGAGTATTTTCATTTGATAAAATGCAACATGGAACTGGTGAAATAAAACAAAGTGGGAACGATTCAGATAATGATAAAATAGGAGTAATAAAGCTTTACACTCAATAGGGTAAAAAATTATAAAGTATTTGCATGAGAAGTGCAATATTTTTATAAATGGGATTATTTTAATAAAGGTGCAATCACAATATTTTACTAAAAGGATATTTAAAGTGAAAATGTTTTCACTGCAGTAAGAAATTCCTCCTAGGAGTTTAAATCATTTTAAAAATCATGAAGAGGGTAACTATTTCACCTGAGGAATAATTAAATTAGGTCAAATATTTCAACCACACGAGATATAAACATAATATTTTCACTGAAGAAGTTATGAAAGCGGGTAATTATTTTTACTTTAAGAGGTGAAGAGTGAAGATTGCCAGCAAAGGATAATTATAGGAATTGATTTTTTCACAAAGATGCAAAAATGGAGATTAAAGTTAAAATATTTAATTTTCCAAAGGATACTAATTAAATATTTTATTTTTCCAATAATAATTAAATGAAGAGCTACACCAAAAAAGAAGAGCTACAACAAACAAATGTGAAGATTCATAACCCTAGAAGATGTAATGCATATATGCCAGATGAAATCTAATGGATCATCATTAGATTTAGGAGTTATGTAGTAGGATAGGTTGATCAGTTGCTAAAAACAAGACATTGTGCGATGTATTGCAAAATATTTTGAAGTAATATAATGGACAAGAAGATTTAATTTGGTGATCCAATTATGGTGTCAATTGTTTGTTGAATTAAATTGAAAATATTATCAGGTTTTCTCCAAGGTTGACATTTCCTTATTATTTAAATTGATGTATCAAAGATATTTTTCAATTTATCAAGGCACATTTGTTGTTCTTGTGTGGTTCAGTTAACTAGCTCCTTCAAGGAAGAATTAAATTATTTTAATTAATCATAGTAATCTGGAAAAGGTCATTTGGATCGATAAGAAGAGTTGATAATTGCATCCTTGCATGTTTATATAAGGTTTAAACAGTCACAAGTGCCAAGTAGTTAGAATTATAGCCAGTAAGTAAGTCACATATCTTTCACCTCTTGACTCCATTAGCCCAACAGAAGTAGGCACTGGTCATACCAATTCCATTTTAGAATTTCATAAAATCTTATCCATACATTCACATTTCAAATTTTAGTAGCAATAATTAGTAAGCTTTCATCTATCCCACACCATTTTCGTTTGTGGATAGATTGCTTAAATAGGAAATAGATAGTTTAAGTCTGTCTCATTTGCGTAGGTACACCCACCAAGGTCTGGCAAAGCTTGAAGAGAAGAAGATTCAATTGCATTAATTGGTCTTGTTCATTAGCCAAAAACATATCAAGAGCTTGGCAACCTCTTATGGTTTCAAACCAATGTTTTTGAGAACTAATAGTAGCCAAGAGAGATAATGTAACCTCTCATCTACACTTTCCAGTCACTATAATTAGATCCATCAAACATAGGGATCACCAACTTATGCACCATTAGATCTACCTTAAGTGGTTAAGCCCTTCACCAAGGAACCACAACTATGATACCAATTGTTAAAAGGTGCAAGACAATTGAGAGGGGGGGTGAATCAGTTGTCACTAAATTCAAACTCAAAACTCAAAACACTTATCAACTTCACAACCACACAATTCTATTATTAAGTACGAACATGCAATGCAAATAACAAAAAATAAAATTAACATAATGAACACCAAATTTTACGTGGAAAACCAAATGAGGGAAAAACCGTGGTGAGGATTAACTCACAATATAAATTAATAGCAAACTAAATACAAAAGACTCACTGCCAAGGGCTCAGTGCCTAAAAACAAAGGCTCACTGCCTACAGAAAGGACTCACTATCCAACAAGGAGGCTCACTACTTACAAATACAAAATATTACAATAAATATCCACCACAATAGATTACACACATCCACAACGTTGATCAGAAGAATTGTAGACACTGTTAGCTCACTGCTTTCAGGAATCTAACACATTAAAGTACTGTTGCGTCAATTCACTTTCACACAACTTTACTCTTCAAACTTTTGGCTTACTTGATTGATTCATTTGCAACATATCAACTTGTATTTATACCCTCTTCAACCTTAGAAAAATTCTCCCAAGGTCAGCTACATACACTTCATTTCATAAATTCAAATTAGGTCAGCAACTCAACATTCTTGTAGTGGAAAGGAATGGGAGTGGACCACACCAATACTTAACTACGACCCAAAACAACATCTTGGATCAACCACACACTTAATTAAATTTTTGATCCTTTATATGAAGTGTAAACGCCAGGTCGGTCAAACCTAATGAAAACACAAATGAACATTGAAGTACATGCTTTCCAACAAGAAGATAACACATGGATGATGTAACATGGTTCATTGTGGATGAGAACAAATCTTAGATACTTTTAGATACATGTACAGAAAGTGAAACAACCTTCAAACACAAAACACCTTCCAATAGTCCAACCAAAGTGTACAGATACACACAGAAGCTTTGGAACTCACCTTCTAGAGCACCAAACCATGAAAACCTTTACTAGGACACATAGACCACCATTATAGGACATATTCTAGATCCATAATACATGACGAAAATCAGTGGAGGACTGCAAAGTAGAAACATTTCTCCCAGTCCACAGACAAACAACTCTATCAAAATAGTTCACATACCGGTGAATACAACTTTCACACTCCATCAAACTAGAAGCTAAAAAACCAAGAGATGTCACCAACAGATGCCCAAAAAAAACCCTTTAGATCTACACAAGCATGGGATGAAAATAAAAGAAATGCAGAGCACACACCAGAGCACATTTTGAACACATACATAATTCTGACTTCACTATTTATTAATTTTCTCAAAATCACTTGGTAACCCATCATTTCAACACATTTGCAACATCATAATGATAGCTCCATGTACTCACAACATCTCAACATGTCAACTATACATGCACAATCTACAACATCTTGTATTGTGTTGACATCAACAACAACATTAATGACAACACCACCAAACTTGCTCATACTTGCAACAGTTTCAAAATTTTACAAGTCTCAAACCCTTGGGTATTCTATTTCTCCATTGACTTACCATACCTAGTTCCTAATCATCCAAGTCATGACTTGAACTATTTGAATCATGTTTCTATAGGCCCCTTGGTCTAGGTTCATCAGTTCCTATTTTCCACTCCATTGCTTTATTTTCTCATATGCTCAGGTGGAAAATATTCCATGGTGAAAGATTTAAGTATTGAGTTTTATTCCTAAGGGTTTGAGTCTCATTGACCTTGCATGGACCCTTTTTAGAAAATATTTATTGCACATGCAAATCTCCAATCACTAAAGTGGTCATCTATCACTGAAGTTATCTTTGCTAGCAGTTGTATTTTGGCTATAGGCGATGGACCCTATTTTCCCCTTGCATAGCTTATTGTTGAAGTCTTCCAAGCTTCTTATTCCATTTCAACAACCAACGATGAACATGGTGAGGTTTTGTGTTGCACCATCACTGAAATATTCTATGACGTTTCCTTGTTGTTGCGATGGGTGATGGATGTGAATGGAAGGTAATGGTAGCCATGTGTCTGAGTTTCCTCCCATCGCTAGTTCTCACTCATCGTTGAACATATCCTCAACCTCAGGTTCATTACAGTGACAGGCAATGGATCTTGGGTTTCCCTTTGCATCACCCATTGTTGAAGTCCTCCCAACCTTTGATCTCACTTTGGTGACAAGTGATGGCTAGGGTTGTTTGACGACATCTTTGGAAGGTTTCCCATTCTGAAATGATTAAGGAAGTTCAACCATCTTCTTCAACCAGCTATAAGGCATATATCTAGGAATATTCACTATAGTGGGATGTTATTGCTCATCTTTGAAGTTTGGAGGCAATGTAAGGGAATTTCTATGACAAACAACAACATGCTAATGATATGGTTGAGATATGGACAACTACGTGGCGGATTTTTAGAATATCATCATTGTTTCCAAGTATAGGTGAAAAGGAAAGTGGTGATCCTTAATGAGCTTCATTGATCAATTTTTAAATCCAAAATGATTGATTGTTGGGATTAAGCATGGAGCGATTGATTATTTGTTCGCTCATGTGAGCCTAGATGTTAATTAATTGTTGCATGCTCTAATAGCTCTACATAATGAGGATTTCCTACAATTGATTTTCACCATTTGCAATTTGCAAGTACCAAAATAATTGTTGTAGTACTGGAGGAGTAATTTGCAACTGTTAAGTAAATAATCACAAAATCAGTAGTATGGTTTCCCTGGGTATGTAAGTATGCATATGTGATTCATTATGAAGTTATGCATGGGTTAGTTATCTTGTTCCTAAGGTGGTAATGGTTTTGTAGCTCATGTATTGTCTTCTGTGTTGTTTTGTGTTGGGATAGTTTTAGTTTTCTTCCTTGCAACAACAATCTAAGGGTATAGGCTAGTATCTCTTCTGTGAGGTGGTTTGTCGATCTGTGTCTTGGTTTGGATTTGATGGGTGAATTGAGTATGTTTGTCATGTTGGTTAGAAGGTGTAGAAGTATTAGCATGTAGGAACCTCATGAAGTTGTTCCTAAGGTTAAACTAGACATATTGGGAATTCCTACAGCACCAAAAGGAAAGAGAAGTGTCTGAGGAAAGAGAAAGAAGGCTATTGTCCAGAGTACCTACAATCTAAGGAATAGGACCATTTCAGAAGAACTAGTCAAGTTTAAAGGGAAGAATCTAGTTGAGCCTAAGAAGAAAATGAAGAAGAGGAGGGAGGGTCCTAAGGCTCATCTAGGGAGGAATAATGCTCCTATTGAAGTTTTTGATAGCTCTTCAAGTTATGGAGAAAAAACTGACTTTGAATATGGTCATTATCTTATTTTCCTGGTACCTTATGATGATTCTGATGAAGATGAGGTGGTAGCTACTCCAATTTTAATGACACTAAGTGGGTGTACTTACTCTGTTGCTAATAAAGCATGGTAGTACCTCATTTTCCTTATAAGTTGTTGCTTGGTTTTTTTTCCTTTGTGCTAACTCGGTTCCTTTTGTTTGGTCTGTTAGTTTATGTCGTTGGTGTTGATGGTGACTTCTCTAGTTTTGGTATGGACGTGTAAGTTGTGATGCTACAAAAAAATGTCTTTTGGAAGGCTAGCCAATCTCCTTCAGCTAATTATGTGGAGCTTGTTAAAAGCCATAGGACAACTGAGAGGGGGGGTGAATCAGTTGTCACAAAAATTCAACTTAAAACTTTAGCACTTATCAATTCCACAACCACACTATTCTATTATTAAGTATGAACATGAAATGAAAATAACAAAAAGTAGAATCAACAAAATGAACACCTTATTTTTACATGGAAAAAACAATGAAGGAAAAAGCAAGGCGAGTATTAACTCACAATATAAAGTAATAGCAAACCGAATACAAGAGGCTCACTACCAAGGGCTCACTACCTAGAAAAAAAGGTTCACTGCCTATAGGAAGGAATCACTATCCAGTAGGGAGGCTCACTACCTACAAATACAAAATATTATAGTAAAGATCCACCACAACAGATTACACACATTCGTAACATTGATTTGAAGAATTGTAGACATTGTTAACTCACTACTTTCAAGAATCTAACACATTAAAGTATTGTTGCCTCAATTCACTTTCACATAACTCTATTCTTCAAAGACATGGATTACTTGATTGATTCATTCACAACATCTCAACTTGTATTTATACCCTCTTCAACCTTAGAGACTTTCTCCAAGGTCAGCTACATACACTTCATTTCATAAATTCAAATTAGGTCGGCAACTCAACATTCATGCGGTGGAAAGGAATGGGAGTGGACCACACCAATACTTAACTACAACCCAAAACAATGTCTTGGATCAACCACATGTTTCCTTAATTAAATTTTTAATCCTTTATATGAAGTGTAAACACTAGGTCAGTCAAACCTAATGAAAACACAAATGACCATTGAAGTACACACTTTCCAACAAGAAGATAACATGTGGATGACGTAACATGCTTCATTATGCACTTGAACACATCTCATATACCTTCAGATACATCCATAGCAAGTGCAACAACCTCAAACATAGAAGTGCATAGACCTAAGGCACATATATCCGCATAACAAAATGAATTCACCATATCACGACTAATCCAAGAAGTTGGCCAAAAATAGGCTTCATTGCAATAGAATAATGTTAATACATCATATGAGCACCAGAGCACATAAAATTCTGAACATGCATGCCTTCAACAACCATAGACAATTTCCCAAAACTGCAAATAGTAATTGTCAACTGTGAAGGATTGTGGAATAGAATACTAAAGAGTGCAACTTGAATACCGGTTTAGATACCGGACCAAAATACCAGATCAAGCACTGAATTAGAATTGAAATCACAACATGGTGACATCAATGACAACACAAAACTGTAGAGATAATAATTCTTCTTCGTTCTTCCAACAAAGCTTTTGTCTTTTGTCTTCCCTTGTTCCAAAATGATTAAATTTAACTATTCAGGAAGTATCTCTAATTCAATGAAGGTTAGTTTTGAAATGAAATATAAATGTAATTTATCCTGATGCTTGTGGCTCCCTTGTTCTATAAAAAGGTATTTCAAGGCTGATTACAAGGGGTTTGAATTTTGAGTCTCATAATGGTCTGAGTGAAAAGCTAAGCTCAAGAAGAAGTATATTGTATAAAGTATTGATGAATAGAATAGTAGGAAGTCTAGGGTATGAGTCATGTGTGTAATGATCTTAAAATGGTTTTATAGATGCCACAAATATGGAAGATAATTTTAGTTGTAAAATGTATACTCTCCTATGTAATTCTCTTACAAATTATAAATTAAATTATCAATAGTCATTTTGTTTATCTCTAGTTGCTTTAATTGATGTATGTTTTCATTTTTGCTTCAATTCAAAGAATTGATTAGATGCTTGAATGGATTCATAGGTTTATGAGGAAGAGTATAGGATTTGGTAAGAAGTTACATTTTAGATGTTGTGAGTTGTCATACTACAAAGTATAATGATAATAGTTCATCAAGTTCTAAGTGAAATGGCCAATATATTACTATTTGTTACATATTTGACTCCATTTTCCCAAGAGATGAAGTAGTGGTCTATTCATTAGCTTATATTAAAGATAAATGATCTAGTAATGCACCTAGCTAGGGATTCAGGATGAGAATGAAGAATCATTAAAAATCTTTCAATTATGATGTATGAATCTGAAGTATCACCTAATTCCTAGCAAGTAGATAGTAATTCACTCAAAGATCTACCAAATTTTTAGTGAATTACGTTTATCTACATTTAATAGGAATTGATCTATGTATAGATGTGTTCTTAATTAGACAAGTATCACTTGAGCACAATAATGAATACCATCCTATGTCTCACAGAGCCTAAAGTGTAGGATTAAGGGCCTTAGAATCCTAAACTCATTTGCTGGCCACTAACTTTGAAAATTCTTGAGCATAAGGGTTGGCTACCCTTTAGAGGATTTCAAGATTTTACTGGAAAAAACACCAACATTGGGTAGGACAATGAGGGTTTTGTGAATTCCAAAGTGATTGGTCCTAGCCAGGATGATTTTGAATCTCTTGTTGGTAATAATGTCGAGCAAGTTAAGCATATTGATGTTAAGGTAGAGCAACTTGAAATTTTGGCTAATTTGGCTGACATACCTAAGAAGCACCAGGTGAAAGTGGAGGTAATTGAAGTTTAGGACTCCCTTGTTGAGTAGGATTTGGGGGGTAAAGATAAGGCTCGGGAGGAATCCAGTGAGAATTTTGATATTCCTATTGTTGAGATGGTTAATTAGGAGGAGATTACTATGGACCTATTTTGTAGAATGGTGGAGGATGATACTCGTAATATTCTCTCACTTGTGAAATAGTTTTTCTCAAAAGTGAAGGAGATTAATACCAACCTTAAATATTGGCAAGATGTTCGTGTGGAATTAGTGAATTGCAACCAAAGAGAATGGACAGTGAGAGGTAAGGTTAAGACCATGAATGTGATTCTTGATAAATTAGTTGTGGATGCCGAAAAAATTGGTAAAATCCATGAGGAAAGGTTGAAATCTTTGAAAATTATTGTTCAAAGGATCAATGAAGAGTGGTTAGTGATTATGGAGGAAATAATGAGTAAGATCAACAATGGTTTGTAGACTGTGGTTCAAATTAGTAATCAGTCTCTGAAAACTACTACTAAGGGCTTGTTGGTTTTGAATGATAAAGCCATTAAATGGATTGGTCAGTCTTTGGATATGGGAAAACATGAGGTGGCCATTGCTGAGGTTAACTATATGAACTTGGAGGATAAGAATGAGGATAATGTTCCTTCGAGGAGAAGAATTTGGACACTAGTCCTTGCCTGCAAACGAGGAGCAAGACTAAGAAAAGGGAAGCCATTTCGTTCCAGGATACTCAAGAGGTGGTCAAGATGTAGGACGAGGTCATTGCTGATAATATGGACTCAGCCAAAGTGCTCGATAATATGTTGTAGTTCTTTTGCTGTTATTTTTGGTTGTTTAGCCTTAGTGCTGATGTTTTGCTATTTTTGGTAAGAGGAAATTCGCCAAGTCAAAGACAAGGTTGTAAGTCGGGTATCAGAGTTTCCTCTTACCCCTTGCAATTTTTTTTGGGTATGTGATAAAAGAAAATTACAAATCCGAAAACCTAAATAATTCTTCGAATCTTGCAAGAGTTAAGGTAGGAACTCAAGTTGGAACCTAAGGAAATCATATGTTTAATGTCTAATAGGAAATTTTGGGAATCTATAGGCCTTAGTCAAATGTTTAATGTTTTTTTAGATATCAAGGATCAGAAATACTCCACACCACTTCCACCTCTATAAGGAACATTGTAAGAGGTATCCACGAAGTCTGAGGTCTGAAAGTGTTGATCAATTTTTCTAAGGCATGATCAAGGGTCAATGATCGGAGTTTCCCCTTACCTTTTGCAAACATTTTCAAGTAGGAGATAAGAGGAAACTATGATGTTCAAGGCTTGATGGTTGTTAATCTAACTCCATTCATTGACAAATAGAAAGAGACCCCAAGAAACCCAGGGCTGTAATGCCCAATGATGACATTAAAGGCATCATCAATTGGTGCATCCAAAAGACACTCGATCTGGTGGGACAAAAGAGCCAAAAATTGGCAAGAGAGAAAGTAAAATGAGAAAACAAAAAGAAGAAATACAAAAGTTAGAATGCCAAAACTAGATCAAGGACAAAAGCAAAAAAAAGACAAATAGGAAACCAAGGATGGAAACAAAACAAACAAACCCCAAACCTCAAAACGCAAACCCATGTCATGTAAGCTAGTGAATTAAAGAAATTTGAAGACCAAAGCCATAGGAATCTACCAACCTAGAATAATGAGAAAAGGATACTTTAGAGTTACATGATGAAATATAGACAAAGCTGAGGTGATAGAAGCACACCATGAATGTGAGAATCGCAAAGTCAAGCACCCATGAGAAAATAGGCAACATGAATGGTCAAAGGGATACACCATGAGTGTGAACCATCTCAGAGAAAACCACACACACCCCAAAACATAGAAGCACAATTAAACAAATGAGAGTAATGGTGAGTTTGACGATTGGAGAAATTTTCAAAGCTCATGAAAATGTAATTTGTTCACACAAGCAATTATAAAATAAGCAAAATCTTCGAATAATACCGATATAATCTTCTATTAATGGCTCACTTATATGTGGGTTGATAACATTAATTTTTGACTGTGTGACATTAAATTTGAACTCCTATTCACTCCCCTTGACAAGATAGGATGTTCCATGCACACATAATGAGGCATCATCATCGTACTAGGCAAGTTGAAGTATCTAAGAAAGGTGACCCACGAAGTTTGACAAAATGAAACCAGCAGCCACCAACAAGTGGAAGGAGAAGGTCAGGGTTGGGCCTGACAAGGAAGGAATATCTTTCCTTGGAAGCTTGACATCCAATCCCCCCAAAAAAATAAATAAATAAACAAACAAAGGGGAAAGAGGGGAAAAGTAAAAAAAGGAAAACAAAGGCATGCAAAGCGAAGACAAGTGTGTCCCTCTTTTTCCAAGAGAAAAAAGGGGCATGAGTGTGAAGGAAAAATAGTAAGATCATTCATGTTTTTGTTATAAATATTATTTTTCATATTATTATATGTTTCACATGATCTTTTATCTTGTTTTTATAGGTTTGTATATTAGAGAACAATAACATTTTAGTTCATGCCTATTTTAGGACACACACACCCAATATGGTAGAATGTCTTTCACAAGGATAAATATGTGTCAATTTTTAATAGGAATACATTTAAAATTACAATTATGACATAGTTTCCTAGTGTATGACCCTATATGTCATGAATTAATAAACTCTCTTATAAAATTTTCATCATGGTGGAAGATTTTTAATTAGTCTCTAGGACCCTCCTTATCTTCTGCTTCATGCTTAGTCATTTGCTAAGCTTACTTCCCCTCTAATATTTTTATCTTTATTTTTTCCATTAAATAATGTTTTCATTCCCTTTCCCCATTGAATCATACCTAATCAAGGGTGTTCCCTAATGAATGAATTTCTAGCACAACAAATGAATTAATAGAAATATAAAAAATGCATTAATTTTAAATATGATATGTGTTCCTTACATGGCTACTCCTTTCCATCTTGTTCATTTTTTTCTTCAATTGTAAGGAGTATCCAACATGAAAAGTATTTGTTATTTCAAAATTTAAAAAAATCCTTCTCAATATATACCCTCTCAAAATATTTTGAAAAAGTTTCAAATTTATTTACATATCTCCTTATTAAATTTCTAGTTACTTTCCATACTTTCTTGTATCTTCTGCATTTGTAGCCACTATTATCCCTTAAAAGAATACACAATTGATACAAAATTAATTGTGTACAACCCTAAGGCTAATTAAAATATTTACAACCAACAATTTCATGTGCAAATAAGTTTCAAAGCATCCATTGCACTAGTCATAACATTTATCATTTGTCCTTAGTGGTTCTTGTGTCTCCAATTTATTCACTACTCTTTCATCAACTAAAGAAGGGTCCAATTGGTCCAACAAAAAGAGAGATGGAGAAGTGACAAGGGGTAGATCCCTAAGTACTTTACTCTAGCAACATAAACCTCCCAAATATTAAATTCTTAATATATTAGTGTGATGGCTTTAATTTCATTTAAAAATTATATAGAATACCTAATTAATAGGTAGAGTAAATGATTAAATTAGTTTAGCTATCAAATTTATCTAGAATTGCAACACTCTTTTTCATTTCTTTAAAGTTAATATAGATAAGATTTATATTTTATTCTCTTTCTTGCATTATTTTTATGTAAACTATATTGCTCTCTACACACTAAAAACAACAAAATCATATGTAAAAAGTAGTCAAAATGATTAAACAAATAATTCTGCCCATTTAAAGCAACACTTTTATATGCACACAAATATTAAAATTAACAAACAACTCTCATAAAAAAAAAATCAATATCTTAAGTAAAAATTGAATGAAAAAATTGATTCATTTGGGAATTATCTAGGTGCACATGCATTTTCCTTTTTTATAGTAAATATGTGTTACTGTTTACACCGCCCATCCTTTTTGCATGATCTATCACAAAAAAATCGAGCTGAGAAAATTCAAATGTGCATCATATTCAAATGCCTTTGTAGTTTCCTTTCACCTTGCCAAGTTGTAGTATAAAATCCTTGCCTGAAACCCTAGTAGATATCTTGAACCCTTGTGTTTTTCTTTTGTTTTGTCGTTGATCGATTACTGGGGTCATTTGTTGCTTAAGTTACAACTTTAAGGCTTTATCTCCATGTGTTTACTAAGAGTTCCCCTTTCTTGAGTATTTTAAATGTATCACTTTATGGTATTTAGTGTTCCTGGGCCCCAACAAGACACGTGTTGGCATATAACATAGCTCCTTTAGTTCGGGGAGGCTCTTATTTTGTCATTTTCTCCCATCGCATGTCCTTGAAATGGAAACACATGTCCCACTCCAAATGAATAAACCAAAGGCTAATGTTTTTCTACTAATGTTTTATTAACCCATTAACCCCTTCATCCATAGTAGCCTTAAGTTATTTTTAAGGAATGTACATGAAAGGAATTGTGTATCACAAGAGCTCTTCACTTCACAAAGTCTCTTACTTTTTCATTTTCACCACCATGAGTTAGTGAAAAGGTGACACATGGAAGTTCATATTGGAGCACATGCTAATTCTCATCACAAGAGCTAAAGCTTTTGTGGGGTGATGGCGGGTCAGCTTGTTCCTTCCTTGAAACCCCAAAATAATATTAGGTGTCATCACCACGTTGTTTCAAGGGAGCTAAAGCCTTCACAAGGAAATGGTGGGTCAACTTGTTCCTTCCTTGAAACCCTAAAATGTTTCCATGTGTTAGCATTACATTGTTTCAAGGGAGCTAAGGCCTTTGTGGGGTGATGGTGGGACAACTTGTTCCTTCATTGAAACCTTAAAATGCTGCCAAGTGTCATCACCACATTTTTTCAATGGAGCTAAAGCCTTCCTAGGGTGATGGTAGTTCAGCTTGTTCCTTCCCAAAAACCTTGAAATGGTGCCAAGTGTCATCACCATGTTGTTTTGAGGGAGCTAAAGCCTTCACAGGGTGATGGTGGGATAGCTAGTTCCTTCCCAAAAACCCCAAAATGTTGTCAAGTGCTAGCACCATGTTATTTTGTAGAGAATTCCATTATTGGTGGAGCTTTATTTTATCATCGAGCTTGCTCCCATGAGTCTCTAAAATGATGACATGTGTCTAGATAATGAAAAAGGGGCACCTTTTCAAGTTTCTATGATCTTGAGATTGACAACCATATTTTAAACTTCCCAAGATATTTGATTTTGGCCCTTCATATCAGATCTAATGGCCCAAATTTAGTTTCAAACATCAACTAAACACACCATTTCATGGAAGCACTCGTAATGGCCGAGTGACATTTTCAGCTATTAGGATCAAATTTTCTTGTTAAATGACTTATTCTTCATAATTCTCACACCATATTCAATGAAAAAGAAATGTCCACACTTATTTATGTACGGAAGGGACATTCCTCCTATTGTAGATTGAATTTCATTGTAGATTTTATGGGAATTCTCTACTCTGCACTTGTAGAATATTCAATGCAGAGGTATGTTGTGCATGTCAAGGCTATCCAAGCCTATCTTCAACACAATATTTGATGGCCAACTCATTTTCCCTCAATCTGATTAGGTTTATGTTGACCACTAACTCTATTAGGGTTAGGTTTTGGTTCGAAGTCATTTTAGTTATTCTTGAACTATAAAGGTGCGCATTGTATGTATTTTTAAGGGTTCTTCCTTTGGGATCCTTTTATGATTTTTTAATAGAAGTCCCTACATTTTTGTAATTTTCCATTATGAAATTTGGATTTTATTCCTTATGTTAATGAAACTTGTCCATTATTCCTTTTATCTCTTGCATGCTTGGGTAAATTTAACGTACCTTCATGTTTTAGTGAGTTTCTTAGCTATTTCATTGATTTATGTTGATATCTAAAGCAAGAAGAAATATATTTATATCTTGGTGTATCACCTCCCATTTCCATTTTATGCATTCCTTTTATCCTTTTTCCTCTGAGAATTGTTAGAGTAGGGTAGTGGTAGGATTTCATGTGTTGGATTGGACCAACACATTTGCACTTAGATTTGAAGAGGAAGTCGATCTTCTCTAGAGACTTGACCTCAACTTGCAAGGTCCCACACCTTGAGGTCATTTCAATTGTGTCATTAGAATGTCGAGCCTATGTTCAACAAGGTGCAATTTTATGTGACAACAATTACTATTTGATCATTTTAAAAATTTATATTCCCTATATTTGGCTATTTTTAGGTTCATTAAAAGTATCCCATTTACTTATATTTGATAGATTTTTTGTGATCCCAAAACAATCACCTTTAATTAGATGCATTTTGTTCTTTCACATGGACACATTTCATGTTATTCTATGTCAATTTGTATTCTAGTATCCTCAATTTATTATGGAATATTTTGATTTTCCATACCATCTTTTTTCAACATATTTATAAAAAAAAAATTATATATTATTAAAAATTTAGATATTGAATCATATCAAATTATAAATTAATTTAAAATTTAGACATTGAATCATAATTAAAGTTAAACATTATAGAATATTTTAAATTGCAAAGTAAATATAGAAATAAAAAAATAAAAAAATATTTTCACTCATTCTAAGGCTTAATTTTCAATATGAAAATAACTACTCATACTATTATTGTTTTTAATAAATTCAAAAAAATAAGAAAATAAAAAGATAATCCTTAAATATAGGATAATGTATGTATAAAAAATGTCATTTAAAAAAAGGTGTAAAAACTTGAAGAGAATAAGTTTTAATATTTGGTCTCTTTTGGTGGTTTTGCTTTCCACCTTTCAATAAAGAGGAAGCATGAATTTTTGGAACTAAAGGCAAAATATAATAATAACAATAAAAGTTTCGTTGACTTTTAGGGTTTGTTCATAAGAATAAAGGTAAAAAACAAAGAATTCCTTAAGTGGATTTCTTTATGGAAGACAAATGAGGAAATTAGTGGAGGATGTTATATGATAAGACAACACTAAACATCTCTCCATATTCTTTATCACCTTTCAAATGGAGAATATCAAATATGTCACCAACCACTCTCTTCTAACCGTTCTAAAGATTAATCATCATTATTTTTTGATACCAAGATTAAGTATTTTCAGCTTTTTTCATTCCATAATTAAATATTTTTACTTAGGATAAGTTTTTTAAAGTATAATTCATTATACTTAATTGATTTCATTTGATAGTGATCGATATAAATATACAAATATTTGAAACTTAATTTAAGTCAAGTCATGTAATAATAGTCAATATAATTAATATATGTTTTGAGAAAACCAAAATTAACTTTGACCAAAGTTGATATAAATAAATTATTGGAGAATGAAGGGTAGTTGAAAATGATGTAACATTTTTTTTCATATTTTGGTATATTTGATTAAGAATCTAGTTTTATGGTAATTTGGATGTGGACCATGTTTTTTATAATTGAATGTGATTGTCAATTTAATGCATTTATGTATAATGTGTGATTCTTAATAAATGACATGAGTAATTATTTTAATGGTGGTTCTATTATTATTGTTTTGATTAATAGAGAAAAACAGGTTTTGAAGGGACTCAAAACCTTTTACATTGAATCAAAACAAAATGTTGTTGATATGAATGCATGAAACAATTAAATCAGCAGCCAACCAACATTCAAAAATAACCAAAAACACGACAACCCAACATACAGAAAACCAAACAAGATGCAAAGGAACTATTTTAAATTTTTCAAAGTGTTTGCCACCTCAAACTTTTGGTTAAAGTGCATCTATTATTATTGTTGACTAACATTGATACTATAAATTAATGTGGTGAGATTATATTTGTATGATAGGTAGGTGTGTACACTAAAATATAGAATAGTTTTAGGTCTTTAAAGTAGGTATCATGGTAGGTGAACTAGAGTATAGTGTTGGAGTATCTCATCATGATCCAAATTGTATGGAAAATAAACAATTAATTAATTAAAAATAAATAAATTATAGTGTTCAATTATTTAAATAGTATTTGACATTTAATTTGATTTATTTATATTATCTTATTCTAAATAACTTCCATTATCTTTAAAAATCTAATTTAATTATATTAATATAATTGATATTTTAATAAGTAGTTGTATCATTTTTAGATTTCAAGTAGAATAATTTTCATTAAACTATCTAAATATTATCTCTAGATGTAGAATCTAAATATTCATAAATGAAATTTGAAGAATAATAAGATGTCTTTATTTATGCTATTTATTTATGTTATTTATGTTGTGTTTTAAATATTAGAAAAAATAGAAAAGCTAATATGTTCATATTAGATATTTTCTACATTATGTAGATAAGTAGATAAATAGAAAAGGTTATTGATTTTTATGTTACATTAAGAATAAATTATTATTGTATAATTTTTATTTAGGAAAAATTAGTTTGGGTATGATTTAGATTAAAAGGGAAGATTTATTTTAGGAGAGGAAGTTAATAATTCATTACATTGAAGAAAAATAAAATAAATAAGAATTTGCATGTTGAAGTTTAGACACTTTGGATTAAAAGTTCAAGGGTTAATTGGAATTATCTTTAGATATCAATTTTTGTCATGTACAAAGGATTCAAAGTGGAATAATAATAATGAAATTGCATTAACAAACATTTCAATTTGATTTGTTAATAAATTTGGATTCATGATTGTAGAAGAGTTGTTTCTTTATTTGAATTAATACATCTTATTTAAATAGAAAATAATATCTAGAAAAAATAGTATTCATTAGAGTTAGGAGTTAGATTTCAATTTAGGAGAAACCAAGGCATAGGTAAATTAGTGCAATGAATTGAGAAATTTTTTGAACTAAAATTATTTAAATTTAGTTGTGTAGTGTAGGAAAAATTATCCCTTTTTCACACTTAATTAGGAATTAATAAAATGAACTAAATTATGTCTTTATTTAGTGTTTTAATATGTATTTTACATATTCGCATTAAGTTTAGGGCCTTATTAATTAAAATGGGCTTAATTGTGCCTTAATGTGGTGTTGTAAAGTGTATTTATTTACATTTTCAAACTCATTTAGGGATTTATTAATTAATTGAGGTTAATTTGCCTTAATTGGCCCCTTTAATTAAAATCTAAGCCTAATTAATCACAACTTCCAAAGAGGAAAACACAACATTCACCAATGCCATACCATAACACTTGTCATTGGAGAATGTGTGTTCTAGGTGAGTGACTTAGGACCCATTTTCCCAAGGGAAAATGGGTCCTCACTTAGACCTAGGACCTAAATTTTTATTATGTTTTTGGTGGTATTTCAATGATTTCAAATGTATACTCACATGTCAGCTTGTGTTATTTGAATTTTAGGAAATTAATGTTAGATACCTATAAATATAAGGTCATTTCACCAATTTTCATCTAAGATCCTAAGACTTTCAAGAAATTAAGCAATTTTTATCAAAGCATTATAGGAGAAATTCAAGAGCAGATTTGTTGAAGAATTATTGCAGCAATCAAGATCCTATTATCATGTCAAATTCTTCTTGCTTAATGCATGTTATTTGAGCTAATATATTGATGTAGTGTTCATGATCCATTCAAGCATTCAAGGCATTGTTTCAAATCAAGTTTCAAGATCAAGATCCACATCCATTGAAGCCATTTCATATAATTTATAGATCTACATTCCAAGGTTCATCCAAGGATTTGGTGAGTTGTGACATTGTCTTGTTCATTCATTATTTCTTTCATTCTATTTCATTTCATACAAGGTTTAATTACCAAAACGAGGTTTGACCAAGGAAAACCCTCATTCACCAACAACAAAACATTTTTCCCTCTTGATTTGTGTTTGTAGATTTAGGTTGAAGATCTCTTGAAGAGAAAAATTGAAGAAGTTGTCAAAGTTACATTTGTTATCACCATTGTTGTAATTTCACATAATCTCACCTACATGATTTATTTCCAACTGTTCGATTGTGAAAATTAGGAATCTGGGAGTGTAGAAATAGGAGTAGAGAATGCTGAAACCATTTTTTCAGAGAACTAGCCAAAACCCATTCGGCATAGGGTGAATGAGTCCTCAGTCAGCTTCTGAAAAAACCTTTTTGTGAGAGGTACACAACATTTATTCCTTCTAGATTCTCTAGAAATTCTATAGGTTCCATCATTTTTATGCTAAATCTTTTGAATCCACTTTATAGATTGCAATTTGGAGTTGATTTTTTATTTTTAATCTTTCTCCCCAAAGTGTTGTTTTACCTAGACCTCCGTCCTTGCAAAAAAATGGAAATTGCAAGATTCCTCAAAGAATTTACTCACCTACTTGGGTTGAAAGTGGATTTTTACTTGGGGGATGTCATTCCCTAAATGAAATAGAATAATAGGTGGGTTCATTACACACATTTTTCCCTTTCTATATAAAGTAAGTTTGGTGAAACATTACAAATTTAGTATAAAACCCCATATGTTATGAACCCCAACCTCATTTCTCTTTGTTTCATTTTGGTGAACCCAACCTTTGCATTATATTTAGGGTTCTTTAAATCTTGTATTAGTTTGCATTGCATGTAGGAGTTTAGATTTGCATTTTTGCATTGTTTAAATCTAAAAAATTCAAAAATTTAAATGCATATTACATTAATTTTGCATAGTGTTTGCATATTAGTCTACTTTTCATCATTCATATTCAAAAATTGGATCAAAATTACATTTCAAAAAGTGTCATATAGTTCATCATTTGTCATTATTTTTACTTGCATTTACACATCAAATTCTAGAAAACTCTATTACAAAAATACCAGTCTAAAACTTGGAATAGAGAACACATCTAATCACTCAAAAAATTGCATTTTTAAATTTAAAGAAAACCTATGCTAGACCCCATTCTCCCCTGGGCGAATGAGTCCTTCATGGCCTCTTAAAAAAACTTTTTTGATATTTTTTGTGGTTTTCTACACTTCCTAGGCCTGTTGGTAACCTACAGTATCAGTCTAGAAAGTTTCAATAATTTCTATTTTATCTATCCGTGTCTAAACATCCATTTAGTGTATTCATTTTTGAATCATTCCAAAATCATTTCAATAGAAGAAATCATCAAATTTTTAGGAAATTTGTTTACATTTTCAAAGCATTGCATAAGTTGGATAGCTTACTTTTCATGTTAGCATGTTTCCTTTCAAGAGATGTGGTTTTGACATAGTTAAGAATGGATTATATAAGTACAACATCCCCTCTTATGAGTTAAATTTAGAGCAAAGAAAGGAGGCCATTAAGAAACATGATAGCTATCCTGCCACTATCTTTCCTAGTTATGAGAAAATCTTAGAGAAAGAGAATCAAACTATTGACACAATCCATAATATCATCTTTCCTATCCCTCACTAAATCCCTACTATCTCTCCCATTTTTGAGGATGATATGATACAAGAAGATAAAAGCATAGATAAACATGAAAACCATAATTGTTCTTCTCCTGATACCTCTCCTATTGGTGACAAAGGTGTCATGGTGAAAGAAGATACAATCATTGAGAATCATGAAAGTATTATTTGCCACTCTCCTTCTCCCACTTGGGAAGATATTATGACACAAGAAGATGAGATCATTGACACATTTCTTAACATTACTTTACCTAATCTCCATTCATCTCTCAACATCTCTCCTACTTGTGAGAATGCTTTAGTGAAAGAGGATGCAATCGTGGACAATCATGATAATCACATTTGTTCTACAAAAATCCCTTCTATCTGTGAAGAGGACATTTTGGTGTTAAGAGATCCAATGATTGAGAGCTATGAAAATCCTATTTGTTTCTCCTCACCTACCTCTCCTACTTGGGAAGACATTATAGGAAAAGGGGTGTAATCATAGATAATCATGATATTCACATTTGTTCTTCTCCTAATATCTCTCCCATTTGTAAAGAAAAGAGTTTGGTTTTAGAAGATACACTCATTAAGAGTCATGAGAATCTTGTTTCTCCCTTTCCCAATTCTCCTACCATTTGGAAATATCTATTTGAATGAAAGGATCCAATCATTGGTAAACAAGAAAATCATAGTTGTTCTTCTCTCGATGCCTCCCCTACTTGTGATGGAGTTATCTTACAAAATCCAACCATAGAATGTGATCAACATTTTGTTTGTTCCTCTCCTAAAATCTCTCCTACTAGGGTAGATATCATGGTGCAAGAGAATTATATAATGGATACATGTCTTTCAAACAATAGTAATGTGGCTCCCTGAGATGAAGATGATGAAGTGACATTAGACTCCCCTTCGCTAAGAGATCATGAAAATAAGGATAAGTATTTTGAGGTTATGCACACTAGATATCCCTTGAAGGAATCTCCTAAACTAGTTCTTATCCTTTATCCACCCTCACATAAACCACAAGTTCAAAATAAACCCATGCTTATCTTAGAACCACATAAAAGGAAACTTGATAGTGACAATGTTTCATAGCAACCAAGTTACAATATTGTTGCTCACACATATAATACAAGGAACAATAGGGAACCAAAAACCACTCCCACTTCATCACCATTTCCTCAACCTATTTTTCCTAGTGTTCCTCGCTTGCCTCTACATAGTGGAAAGGAGTATGATCTTGTTGAACAACTTAAAAACAATCCTGCTAAGATATCCTTATGGGATCTTATTCAAGCCTCACCTAGTTATCATAGTATGCTTCAAAATGCATTGCAACAAGTTGTGGCTCCCCTAGTGCAAACCCAAATGATGTGGTAGCCTTAGTTTAATGAATGAATGCAGCTAATCTAGATAAATTATTTTTCACCAAAGTGAGTTACCCTCCTTGGAAGTTCAAAAATAATATGAACCTTTCATTATCATAGTGATTATTAATCAAAAAGAAATAAAGAGAACCCTTGTTGAAAATGGATCCTCCATTAACATATGTAGCATAAATATTTTGGATAAGCTTCAAGTGGATAAGACTAAGATTCAACCTGATCCCTTATCTATTTGTGGGTTTGATAATGTAGGAAAAAAACTGCTTGGTGCGATCACATTACCTATTATAGTCAGAAAGGACACATTGAAAACTAATATCCATGTTATGCCTCATGATATTTCATATAACCTCCTTTTAGGTAGGCCATGGGTTCATGAAATGCAGGTGGTGCCTTCAAATCTTCATCATTTAATGAAGTATGTCTACAACAATAAATTTTACACACTCAAGGCCAACCCCGAAAGTGAAAATTGTTTGCACAATTAAAAAGATAAACAAAGCCCTATGAAAAAATTGATACCAACTTCAAAATTTGAAATCATGTAAGAACAAAAAAAGAATATTGAAGAAAGTCACAAAGTTATTGGAAGAAAATTTGAGTTCCTTAGATTTCACACCAACACTCATGGGAGAATACAAGATGATAACAAAATAACCTGAAAAAGGAAACATAATCAATGGTAATGTCAACATAAAACTTGGAAGAACCCTCAAAAGAATCTACTTCATCCACTTAAAAGAAGAATCAAATTAGACAACAAACTTTGATGAAGTTGATTATGATCAACCACTGAATCCAAAAGAAATGGAAAAGCTTTATGGAAGATGTTACAGACTTTTGAAATAACTTGGTTACAGTGGAAAAGGATGTGGTGCTAGAGAAAAAGGTATTTGTGTCCCTATAGAACCTAACATGCGAGAAATGACTAGTGGTCTTGGTTATTGTCCTTTGAAAGAAACAAAAGCATCAAAAAAGACTTCACTAAATATCAACACTCTTACAAAAGATTCTTCCAAGAAAACTTTAACTTTGGTGCATCCTAAACTGATAGATACTACATGTAAGAATATCTCATTAGATATGCATCAATTTTGTACTTTGTTTACTCATTATAATCAATAACATTAGTTGCTACTCCTTGTCATGTGGTATTTGTAGTATCATAACATATCCACTATCATGCATGAGGGTATAAACTTGGCTTTATGCAATCATATTTTCCTCTCGCAAGGAGCAGCATAACATCATCCATTTTTGGCCTAACTTTTTCCCTTGGGGGGGGGGGAGGTTAGGTAGCCTTAACCTAGTTTGGCAATTGATGTTGTCCCTTTGGCTAGTTGTCCACCTTCCACATACATTGAACAAGATTGGGATGTAGACGACCTGCTATAGGTTGATTCACATGTGCCTTACTAGATTTTTTCTTTATTTTCTTTTGCATGTTCTTTGTGTGATTGCATGCATGTAATTTGATCTCCCCCATAATATTTTGTTTGATGTATCTCTCTCTTCATTATGCATTCCTTTATTTGTATCTACATTCTTCTATATGTCGTAAATATTTTTTTCATTTGTCTTGTGTTTTCCTTTTTGGGATGATGCAAGGCATCAAGACATTTAGGTCTCTTCCATGTTGACCTAAAATCTTTTTCTTTGTTTTTTTTCTCTATGTGTCATTCTTCCTATTATGTGAGTATTTAGGGAATGATGATGTTTTTGAGCTCTATAATCACACTGTAGCAAAGATATACTTACCCTGAATCCATAGATCCCTTATGTGTTTTGGGTGGCAACCCCTTCCTCTTCCTTTCATGATGTAGAACTTTATTTGAGACCATATGGATTGGCATAGGGCTTTCTGAAAAACCTCTCGTCTTCTTCATTGGCTACTTTAAATCTATTGCTCACAACAATGATGTTAGCAATTTCTTTAAAATGGGGGCATACATCGACACTCATGTTTCTCTATGTGATTTTCTTTATTCTTGTGATGTGTCCTTTTCTTGGTGGTGTCATTGGGTTTGATATCCTTCGAGAGCATGATATTTCTTAGCATATGACTTCCCTCTTAGTGGTGATGCTATCTGTTGCATTCCCTAAGTTGTGATTCTTTTATTTTATACTTTTTGTCTCTTGGAGATATTAGGCATGATGATCCCTAAGAAGAAGACCTTACATGAACTAAACAAGATCCCTTTAAACAAACCTTTATATATATATATATATTGTTCATAAGTTTTTAGCATAATACAACTTGTTAACCTTGTGAAGCTCGAACCCCTCCCTATAAGGCAACCAAGCATAACAAACCCTACTTGCCAGTAAAGCCTTCCCCTTATTCATAGTGTGCTTAGCATAACATAGCTTGTTAGGCCTTATGAAGCCCAAAGCCTTAATATATGTGTGGTGCCCTATCAGAGTTTTTCAGAGGGATAGCTTTGTTATGGTAAGTATAGTGAGAGCTTGTAGACCTGGCATGGCTTTCTCACTAAGCCACTTTCCTAGGGGCTCACCTAGTGGATGGTTTGAGGTTTCATTAGCCCAGAGTGAGCATGCACATTGTTTACATAGTGAAAATTGAGTTCTACTCATGAATGTATTGGAAAAGTAGCCCAAAAATGTTCCACATCGTGTTGGATAGTCGAAGCTTGATCCACCCCCCTTCCTTGGACAAACAACCTAGATGTGTTCCACATTGCGTTGGGCATTCAAATCTTGATCTGCCCACCTCTTCTTCTAGGCTTTGATTTTGTATGATTGATTATATTTGTCATTGTTGCATACATATGTTTCTTGAATTTCTACTTTAGTATGAGTTTTACATGGGGTCATTCTCTCACTAAAGTGGGGGCTAAATGTAGTGTAGGAAAAAGTATCCCTTTTTCACACTTAATTAGGAATTAATAAAATGAACTAAATTATGCCTTAATTTAGTGTTGTAATATGTATTTTATATATTCACATTAAGTTTAGGGAGTTTTTAATTAATATGGGCTTAACAGTACCTTAATATGGTGTTTTAAAGTGTATTTATTTACATTTTTACACTTATTTAGGGCTTTATTAATTAATTGAGGTTAATTTTCCTTAATTGGCCCCTTTAATTCAAATCAAAGCATAATTAATTTCAATTTCCAAATAGGAAAACTTGGCATTAATTAATGCCATAACATAACACTTATCATTGGAGAATGTGTGTCCTAGGTGAGTGACCTAGGATCCATTCACCCAAGGGTGAATGGTTCCTCACTTAGACCTAGGACCTAAATTTTTATTATGTTTTTGGCGATATTTCAATGATTTCAAATGTATATTAACATGTTAGTTTGTGTTATTTAAATTTCAAGAAATTAATGTTAGATACCTATAAATATAAGGTAATTTCACCAAGCTTTATCTAAGATCCTAAGACTTTCAAGCAATCAAGAAAAATTTATGAGAGCATTATAGGAGAAATTCAGGAGAATATTTGTTGAAGAATTATTGCAGCAAGAAAGATCCTATTATTATGTCAAATTCTTCTTGCATCATGCATGCTATTTGAAATAATGTGTTGATGTAGTGTTCATGATCCATTCAAGCATTCAAAGGCATTGTTTCAAATCAAGTTTCAAGATCAAGATCCACATCCATTGAATCCATTTCATGCAAGTTGCAGATCTACATTCCAAGGTTCATCCAAGGGTTTGGTGAGTTGTGACATAGGCTTGTTCATTCATCATTCCATTCATGCTATTTCATTTTACTACAAGGTTTACTTACCAAAATGGGGTTTGACCTAGGAAAACCGCCATTCACCAACAAACAAACATTTTTCTCTCTTGATTTGTGTTTGCAGATTTAAGTTTCATGAAGATCTCTTGAAGAGAAAAATTGAAGAAGTTGTCAAAGTTGCATTTGTTGTCATCATTGTTGCAATTTCACAGAATCTCACTTACAAGATTTATTTCCAAATGTCCAACTATGAAAATTGGGAATCTGGGAGTGCATACACTAGAGCAAAGAACCCAAAAAACATTTTTACAAAGCCCTACCTAGAACTCATTCACCATAGGGCGAATGATTCCGCAGTCAACTTTCGAAAACACCAATTTGTGAGAGGTACACAACATTTATCCCTTCCAAATTCTCCAGAAATTTGGTAGGTTCCATCAATTTTATGCTAAATATTCTTAATCCACTTTATAGATTGCAATTTTGAGGTGATTTTCTGTTTTTAATCTTTCTGCCCAAAGTGTTGTTTGACCTAGGCCCCCATCCTTGCAAAAGAAGGGAAATTGCAAGATTCCTCAAAAAAATTACTCACCTAAGGGTTGAAAGTGGATTTTGACTTGGGGGATCTCATTCCCTAAATGAAATAGAAGAATAGGTGGGATAATGGTATAAGAACAACCTAGTTATGAAATTTTAAGAAAAAAATATGTAGATCCTATGTAAAACATTTGTTCAATGAATCTATAAATAATTTGAAGACTATAATTTATGTTTGATATCATTATGAAATTTTATGAATATAAATTCTACTTATTATGAATTATTTTAAATTATAATTTAGTGTATTGGATGTAAAATACGTGAACCATGTAGGAGAGCCTAACCCAGTTTTTTGACCAATTTTTATGTTTAATTATGTTCTTGAGACTGGGTAGAAAACTTTTGTGCAATATGATATTAAGAACACTTGATAGACTATGTATATAAACACCTAGGAAACTTGTTTTGGTTATCTTTTTATTTATGATTTGTTTTAATTCTATGTTTATTATCAAAAATCCCTTTGAATAGACTATAGATTTAATTTGGGTGATATTTTTTGAAAAATTCTAATCAAAATAAAAACACAACTAGGAGACTATAACCTTAGAGTGTCAATTTCTACCAATTGTATTTATGTCTAGAATTCACATTAATGTCCTTTAAGTGAGATAACATATTTGAAATGTACTAATGTCCTTGAAGTGCACTATAGTTTAACATTTTAATAGATTATAAAATAATTCCATAATTTTAAGATGTCTACCAATTTATATTTTGATTATAGGGGAAAAAATAGTATAGAATGTTGTGTGATTTCCTTGTCTAAAAAGGTTAAGGATGGTTATACTACTTGGTCAAATGTGATTTTAGTTATGTTTCATGTTGTACTATCTCTATTATGAGATAAACATGATATATATTATTGTTATCTCTAAATAAGTGTATTAGAAATGTATCCCATACTTATCTACTCCTAGGTCATCTCCTTCTAGGACTATTATTACCAATAAGGTGTCAATATTAGATTATATTGAGAGTAATTGAGTGTCCTTATGGATAGTTATATTCAATGTCACTTTCTCTACTCAAAGTACAACATAGAATCTCCCTTTAAGAAAGGATTGTGATAGAATTTAAGATTTCTCTTCTCACTATAGATTCACATCACATATGATCTAATCTTCATGCTTGGTAGGGGACTCATAGGTTTTGTGATACATATTTTATTATTCCCCTTTAATCACTATACCTAAGAGATCTCCAATGAAGTCTCCTAGTCCAACTTGTGTTATACCCATTATCTACAAATGGGTGGTGTACACATACATTTATATAGTTAAGCTATATTAATTATGTGAGGTTCTAGTATAGTAATATACTACCATTACAATTTCACATCTTGGTGTGGTATGAGACCTTAGGATGGGTGTTTTTGGATTGTTACTATATGTTCAGTTTTGTGTGTATTGGTCTTGTTTATCTTATATTTTTTATGTATTTGCATGCATATGTGGATGTTATGTGTTTTTCTAAGTGTTATGTGATATTTGTTATTTTGTAACAATTTTTTTCACATGTATGTTGTTGTGAATGTGTTTTATGAATTTATTTCCACATTTTTAAGTATTTTGGATGTATGGTTTTCACTATAATATTATGTGATAATAAAGGAATGCATTTTGGATGTATTGTTTTAAAAAAAATTTCAAAATATTGGATTATGGATGGATATTTATTTTCCTTCCCCAATCAAAAATAGAAGTTTGGAGGGGTCATTTTTAATATTATCATTTTTGGAGGGGCAGTTTTTAATATTTTAGTTGAATATATGTTTATTGTAAGTTTTAATGTATAGACCACTTGTGTATATGGAAATTTCTATGATAGCCTAATATAATCATTACATAATTTATTGATGGGTTACAATACTCGATTAATTTTATAATTGATTATATTGAGATATACTTGATTGTACTTTATTATTGTACTTGAAGGATGATAATTATCATTTATTTTATATTAATTACATGGTTTATATATTGAACTAATATTTATATTATTGAAGGAAAAGAATTATATTCACTTTTGTTGGATTGTTTTTTATTAGGTAAGCAGGGATTTTGAAGGGGCCCTGAGCCCTTTACATCATGAAAGATTTAGCAATACGTACAATAAAACCAAAAACAACAAGACAAAAAATTAGCAAGAAACTGCACATGAATCCAGCAAAATAGTAGTAGGACAAGCGACCATGCCAACAGAACAAGCCAAGAGGCCACAAAAAGTTGCTAAACAACAAGTAGAAAAAAACAACCACCCTAAGGGTGGTAAAATAGATAGTCCTCAAATCTTTACAATTAGGAAGAAAAGGGTCCAAAACCAAATCATCCAACAAAAAAGGCCTTAAATCCAGAAAAACAGGTATACAAGGACCTAAACCCCAAAATTTCTTCAAATCAGGCTTCACAGCCAACATAACAAGCCAACAAGCCACCCTCCATGCTGTAAACATAGCAACCTGTAATAGCAGCCACCCCAAGGGTGGATAAGACATACCATACTTCAAACCTTTACAAGCACCATCCAACAAATTGTAAAAACAACCACCCATAATAGTATCCACCCTAAGGGTGGCAAAGACAACCTGCACCTCAAGGCATCAAAGAAGCAACACCTTCCAAACAACAACACCTTTAAAACTATATCCCATGTAAAGAATCCAGACCAACATAGTAAGGGAGTCAACAAGCTGAAAAAACATAGAGGAGAAACAACCACCTTGAAGCACCACTCCACCCAACACACCAACTCCAACTCATCCTCAATAAGAGAGAGCTCCCCTCTATAGGAGAGGATGGGATGAGAAACAAAACTAAGAGATCCAACAATCTCTTGTGCAAATAGGCTCCACCTCAAAAGGAATAGCAGAGAGAAAGGGGACAACCTACTACAACTATAGCCACCAACTCCACCTTAGTAGGAGAAATATCCACCTCCATAAGAGATCCCAACTATAGAATTCAACAGGAAGCTGAAACTTTGGCAGAATGAAAACACACCACATCGCATGGAAACATGAGTTTCAAGTACCACAAGAAAGATGTCTCAAGCATACCCCAAACAAACTCACAACCCCAAACCGCTAGAGCCAAAGAAGCCTTACAATAGGAAAAACCATAGCAACACATAAAACTCACAAACCAGTTGAGCAAGAGGGGACCAAAGTTGGACCCAAACCACTTCAAAGCAAGACAAGTGCACCACCACCCCCAGAGGAGCATTTTAGACTACCAACATAAACAAAACTCTGAAGGAGTGAAAGCAGATATGGAGATCACCAGGAGAACCAATCTAGAGGCCAACAACATGAACCCAACAACCACCAAGATGATAGAAGGTTGGATTAAAGAAAAATATATCCCCTGCATCAACAGAGGGAAGCAAAACCCTAAGTTGTCAAACCCCCCACAAAGCCATGGTCCCCAACCAAGATCTAGGGAGAAAGAGGGAGGGGAAGAACAAAACAAGGGATCAACCACTCAACCACTGAATAGGCCACAACAACAACTAACTTTGGAGAGGAGAAATCCAAAGAAGAGAGACTTGAGCAAAGGAAATATTGCCAACCTAAAGCTGACCAACCAACAATGAAGTGGTCACCACGCATCTGAGACACCATCATAGAATTATGATGAAGGAAAAAACTCCAAAATGCAATAGGAGACCAACACTAGGGGCCCAAAAAAAGATAGGAATCCATGCTAAATACAACCCCAAAGTAACCATCCACAACAGGGGCAAGAGCCAGGCCAACAAAAAAGTAAAACAAAGAGCTCCAAGCACTCCAAACACACTCATCATTAGGAAAAAAAGCACCAAACAAATTCCTTCGAACAACACCATCCATAGAATGCAAAATAGAGAAGGAAACAATGTCTAAGAGAGGACTCCCATAGACCAAATGGTTGAGATAGCAAACGCCCCTAGAAGGAAATGAAACAGCTCAAAAAGATCCAAGAAAAAGCCTTCCAAAGTAGGCCTGATCGACTAGACCCCCAATGAGCCTCCATCGTCATCATCATCCTATGACTCAAAACCATCATCATCTGTAGCATCAGAGGAATTTGAAAATCCAAGTCCGCTCCCCTTCCCATTTGAACGCTCTGCCATTTCTTTATTGATCTACTTTTTTTGTTGGATTGTTACATATAGTTGACCTTAGATAAAATTAAAGCGTTTGAAATGTTGTGAAGTTAAGAGCATCACCACATATGGTTATAACTAGGGATCATACTATAGAAATAATTCAAGGATTAAAATATATAAATCATAATAGATATTTTTTATAGAAGTATCAAAGAGTTAGGAAAGTATGGATAAACACACTAGATTAAAATAAAAATTCATTATTTAAAGTCTTCAACAACCAGTCTTAAACACACTAGATTGATATTACTATTAATACTTTTTATGTAGTGATGATTTGTATAGTTCAAAAAGCCTTCATAATGGAGAGTGTTTCAAAGTATGAAAAGTATGTGTGTGTTGTTAGTAAGGAATACTATCTGATTTTGGTATCTCTTAGATTTTAATTCAAGAGAATGTAGTTGGAATTTGAGACTATTAATTTGGGTATCAAAATCCTTCAATACCAATGTGTTCTCGTTAATGAGCCCTAAACATATTTCTAGTTACAAAGAGAATGAAAAAATTTAATATATGTAATTAAAGGTCATGAGGGAAGAAAGTAGTAGAAATATGACTTTGAAATGATGATTCCACAAGAATGAGATAAATGTTTTTTCTAATACTATGATATACTATTTTAAGATGCATCAAGGTCAATAAAAGTGTATTTATCATTCATTTTATGGAGGATGATGAAAATAAAAATAGAAGATAATAGAAATTAGAAGTGGTGTGAATGAGGAAAAAATTAAAATGTATGCTTCACCATTTTTTATTTAAGAATAATGGGAAAGAATTCAAATCATTATGAAGGAAGAAAATATTACAACTTTTTATGCCCCACATAACCACCCCATTTTCTTCCTCATCAAAATGGGTCCCCCCTCTTTGTCTTGGTTTTTTTTCCCTTTGCTTTTCTTGTTTTTGGTTTCCCCTTTTTGGTTTTAGTTCTAGCTCTGGGAGTTGTCTTTTATCATGCCTTGTCTTATTTTTCTTCATTAGGATTGGGTATCGAAATGGAATTTGAACTTGTCCTCGAAGGAGGGTTCACGTTTTGAGTGCTATTCTGAATCCAATTTTTGATGCCTTTTTGTTTCCTTATGTGTGTTTTAGAATCAAATTTTAGGTGGGGACAAGAACATTTCTCCTTCCAAGGGTTCATGTTCTTGGTTCTTCCCCAAATTCACTTCCCATTTTTCCTTGTTTTCCTTTCTCTTTGTCAGACTCAAGTTTCGAGTTGGAACCTAAACTTATCTTCGGTGAGGGGTTCATGTTCTTGGTCCGAACTTGATCCCAACCCCCACATTCTTGTTGTGTGTGTTCCTATTTTAGAATCAGGTCCTAAACTAGATTGGATCCTTCCTCAATGGTCTCTATTATTGGTTCTAACCCAATCCTAAATTCACTCTACCCTCGAAGATTGCATCGGTTCATGTTATGTGTTTGGTCCTGACCCTGAAACCCAACCTACCCACATTAATGTTGGGTCAACTCACACGTACAAAATGGGTATTTAATTGGACCGCTCTTTCATTTTCATTCATAAGTGCATTTGATTTTCACAGAGCAGAGCAAGAGAGTGGAGCATTTGTTTTAGCTTGGGTCTTTGACTACATTTTAGTTTCTTATCTTTACATCTTTGAGGTAGGGTTTTATTTTCATTTTCTCATTTTTCTGTTGTTGGAGCCAAAAAATCCACCTTGGTTATTTTTGCATACTTCCATTTTCACTCATCCTCCTACACTCACCATATGTTCCATCTCCATTTCATACTAGCTAACACTAATAAATCCTCATATATAAACCACCAAATAAGTCCATTTGATCATAACACTAAAGTGAATTTTCTATCTAAAATGTTCCCATAAGAGCACATGGCATGTCACCAAGACAATGCCATATTGAAGAGAGTCCCACCACAATCTCTTCAATGCGAGTAGGAAGGGCCAATGTGAAATATAAATGAGACTTCCAAATGTCTAAGAGACATATTCAAGTGTCTTCTCGCCATCCTAAAGAATGATATGTCTAAGAGACTCAAACATATCGAGGAGAAAATCTAACATGTCTCATCGACAAATCATGTGGAGTATTCAACATTCAAGAAACAAAAAAAATCTCTCAGACATCAAAAGATTGTCATAAAATAAATGGAAAGTCACTGGTAAAACAGTGTGGAAAAATGGTAGTGTCGAAGAGACATCAACATATAGAGAGAAGTAAGAGAGTCTCTTCAACATTCAAGGAATGAAATATTAGTGAGACATAGAGACATCAAACATACGTTAATCAAGGTATCATCATACATCCTAACAATGACATGTCGAGGAGACACAAATGTTTAAAAAATGAAGAAGAACATCTCATTTTTTTGTTTTGTGTTTTCATTGATGTCACCATGATATATGAGTTTCAACTGCAAGACTAAGTCTAAATTTGTTCTAGTATTCTAGTTTGATATCTGAACTAGTATAATGCTTACATCCTCTAATATTTTGGTACATTCTATAGTATTTTGATCTGTAATTGTTTGCTAGTTATTATTGTTACATGTGGTTTTTGGAAATGGTTTATGGGTGTTGTAAGCACGTACATTCAAGATCTCACATCTTCAGATGCTCATATGGTGTATCACATTATTCTATTTTGCCATTAGGTCTATCTTTATCTGACCTAATGGACAGATAATGTAATGGTGAATCAATTTTGTTTTGTGGATATATGTGCGACCTATATTAGGTCTATTCCTACATGATGTACCATGTTGGGCATTTTAATTTCCTTTTGGGAAGATTTTGTGAAAGCTTGTAGCTGACAGTTAGTATTTTTGATGAATAAAAAGTGCATCTAATTAGGCTGAACTAATTGATGTTTGCGGATGAATCAAGTATATATATTGGATAGTTTTTGAAGACTGGAATATAGAAGATTGATTTGTGAGTGAAAATGTGAAGAAGTGTGAATATGATGAAGTGTGTCAAGTGAGTTTACTAAGCTTCATTAGAACTGAATCAACACTCATTAGGTGTACTTTATTAGTTCATTTCCTGGCTGTAAGCCATTTTATCATTGTAACTCTATAGGCAACAAACCTTTGTATTTGGATAGTGAGTCCTAGTAGTGAGCCACCCCATTTTGTAATATCTTATAACCAGTTATACTATATTGTGAGCTAACACTCATTGTGGTTTTTCCCATTTTGGGTTTTCCACTTAAAAATCCTGGTGTTCACGTGTTTTGTGATTTCATGTTTTGTTAATGCTTTTACTTATCTTTGTTGTTGTATGCATTGGAATAATTAGATAGTATATGTTCATAAAATTTAAGAAGATACTGATTCACCCCCCCTCTTAGTGTCTTGGATATTCAATAATTGGTATCAGAGCTTGGTTCCTCCAAAAAATCCTAACAACTTGAGGGAGATCCTAAAGATGGAAGAAATGAATGATAAAGAAGAGCTTCGGGCTACATTTGAGGATATTGACAAAGTTGAAAGTGAAAATAGAGATTTGAAAGAAAATATTGAAGATGCAAATGAATGTGTCTAGAAATTAAAAGATAAATTGAAAAAGTTCAAAGAAAGGCATAGGAAAGTAATTGATTAGTTGAAACAGGCTAATGATGAAATTACCAGTTTGAAGGTGCAAGTAGAATAAAAGAAAATAACTAAAGAATGTCTGAAAAAAATGATACAAAGCAAGTCTGATGAGTGCACCAAGCTTGAACAAGAAGTGGTGAATCTAAAAGTAGATCTAGAGAAAGCAAAACTCTATGAAAATAATTTCAAATCTAGCTTAGACAAGCTTGATGAATTGATTTCAGGGCAAAAAATGAGTACATACAAAGGTGGCTTGGGAATGGAAGGACATGAAAACTCTAAGGATAACCAGAAGACTTAGAATAAAGGAAAGTGGAAAGGAAATTCAAGGAACTTTTCGAGGAGACTCCCTGTGAGACAATCTAATGCACAAAGGTATCCATCTTTTAATGGCACTTGTTTCTCATGCAACAAATTTTGTCATAGGGAAATAGAATATAGGAGTAGAATGAATCAATTTCCTAGTTCCTTCTCTGGTCAATGTTTTTCATGCAAAAGAATTGCACATAGGGCAAGTGAATGTAGAACCTTGATGATGAATCCATTTAATGGAGGAAGAGTGAATCAATCCTTTAATGGCTACTATTATACTTGCAAAAAGTATGAACATAAAGCTAATAAGTGTAGAACAAGAGTCAGTAGAAGTCAATCTAATTAGAGAAATGTTGTCTACTACAATTGCAACAAACCATGACATATCTCAAGAGTTTGCAGAAGCAAAAAGGGTAAGCAGATCAATCCAATAGAAAAGAATGAACCTGTGAAGAAGGTTGAAAAATATGATATTAAGCAAGAAATGAACAAGATTTGGAGGAAGAAAGAAGAGACTAAGATGATAGATGTGTCTGTGCCTGCATCCAATATGAAAAATTCCTCCAAAAATTAGACCTAGCAGGGTCTTAGGGGGAGCT
The DNA here is from genome assembly GCA_007258455.2 of Sequoia sempervirens. NCBI lineage: Eukaryota > Viridiplantae > Streptophyta > Pinopsida > Cupressales > Cupressaceae > Sequoia > Sequoia sempervirens. The sequence continues at coordinate 553,895,933 of VDFB02000017.1, forward strand.
TTAACAGAAAATCACTTGAACACCCTGATGTTTGGCATGTCAGTCCTTGACATGAAGATATGTTGTGAGAAATGATTAGCTAGAGGCTATGCAAGTGGAATGGGAAGAAAATATGAAGGCATGATCTTTTGCAGAGCAAATTAGGGTTTTTTATGAGCAGAGAAGAAGAGTTTTTAGTAGCTTTTTGAAATCTATCCCATTTAATGCAAATTAGGGTAGATCATTGTTTTATAAAGAAAATATGTAAGGAATTTTAACCACTCATGCATTTGAAGAAATTGAAGAGATTTTTGGAGAATTCTTGAAGAAATTTGTAGTTCACACCGTGCAAACCCTAGTTCTGGTTCTTCGTGAAGAAAGAGGTATTTTAATTTTTTGTGTAGTTGTGGGTTTGTGTTCTTTGAATTTTTTGAATTTGAAATTGGAAGAATGGAAATCCCTATAGTTGTTAAAGTGTTAGAAAAACCTAGACCATCCTATAGGAGATATTCCTTGAAGGTTTTTGAAGATGACCCTATGGGCACCATCTCATCAAACCCTCATGGGGTTATGTCGACCGAGGACACAAGAATGTATATTCAAGTAAAGACTAAGGAGTTCAATCACAACAAATTGATAAACATTTGGTAGAATGAGCTTACTAGAGATAGTTTCTTGGTAAAACTTGAATTCTCGAACCTGGTTGCAAAGAGGTTAGATAGATGGAACAACTTTCCCAACTTCAGTTCTATGGTTGATGATGGATTTGTGAAACTAGTCCTAAGCAAAATACATGATAAATTCTTGTGGACTGATTGACCTCACCTAATAACTAAGGAGGCGATTAGGGTTTTTACCGGCCTCTAGGATAAAGGACTAGTACCTGTATTGAAAGCCATGAAGAATGAAGTTGTAAAGGAACTCATAGGAGCTGCATATGACAAGAGAGCTTTAATGACAAAGTCCATCACTAATCCAGCTATGAAGTACATTGTTATCACGATTGGTCATAAAATATACTTCACTAATAAAGAGAACTTTGCAACAACAACTATTTATAGTAGTTTTGATATGGTAGTCAATGGTGCAGACTATGATGTGTGTGAGCTTCTCAGACAATAGTTTCTTGAGAATTTAAAGTTGATGAAAGAAAGGAAGTACACTTTTACATTTGGTTGATTGATTGTATGTCTGTTGTTCTATTTCATAAAGAAACTCCCTAGAAAGAATGATGCAGTGTTTTGGGACTCATCCAGACCAATGGCACATCAAATTTTTGATTATATGCATGGTTTGGGTGATTTAAAAACTCAAGAAAATGATCTAACAACATTCTTTGTTGTATTTAAGAGCAACATGAATGAGAGATATAGGATTTCAAGGAAAATTGTTGTTAAATATAAAGATGACATCATATTTCATGTTTCCTCTAATGAATGCATGATTGAAGTAGTAGAACCCTGAACCATTTGGATTCAACCATTGGGTTATGAAATTATAGAAGATGGAGTTGAGGGTTATATACAAATTTTGTTGAAAAATATGAAGGATCCTAATGAACCCAAAATTGGTACTTATGCAGAAAAATCTATGGAGGTCCACATGGAGCACCAGAAGCCAATAATAAGAAAGAGAGTCAAAAAGAAGCTTAGAGAAGTTGGATTCACTGATGAGAAAATTGCGCTTGAAATGGCTAAGGGAGAAGAGTTGGAGGGAGAATCATCTGGCCTGAGGAGATTCGGCAGGACTACTCTTTCTAAACCCTCTACAACTCCCACAGTAAAAATTGAACCCATGACCTACTACTAGATCTGGGAAGAGGAAAGAAACTCCTTTGGTGGCCCTTAGAAAAAGAGGAAAGAAAGAGAAAGCTACAAGGGAGAAAAATCTTAGCGTCACAAATGATTAGGATGAAGAGGAAGAGGATCCTACTGAAAAATTGGTGAGGAAAAGAAGAGGAAGTTTATCCTCTGGTGAAGGTGTTGCTAAGTAAGTTGTTGGTTCTAAGAGAGTGCATGTTGTGTCATCTTCTGATGAAGAGGAAGAGCAGAAATTTGGTGTTCATGTGCACACCAAACCATAGTCGAAGAAGACTAAGGCATCTAAAGAAGCCTCCTCGGACTAGAGAGAAGAATAGGACATTTCAGTAAGTTCTGGTCCCCATTTCAAATTAGAGGAAAATCTCAATTCTTTGTTACATTTTGATAACATGTTGAAGCCTACAACAAAATATTATGATAATTCTAGAAAAGAGGATAAGAAACTTTACTTTTAGTTGTCATTCAATATGTTATCATCTTGGAAGTTAAATGGGATGATGTGAAGCAAGATGTACCTGAGAATATGTGGACAAATTTTATGAGAAGGGGATCAAAGGTTGTTGTACTTGAAGAGAAAATTAGGAATAATGCATTTGATAAGATTGGGTCTTCTCTGACCCTGGAAGATCTGGAAACTCTAAAAAAAATGTGTAGATATATTCCGAATGAAGAAAAGGGTTAATATTTTGATGACAAGGGATAAAAAGAAAATAAAGAAGATAAGGAAGGAAACAACAAAAGTGATTCGAGATACAATGGAGAAATATGACATGCTTAAGACTGATGAAGATGTCTATGCTGAAAATGTTGAGGAAGATATTCCTCTTGATACAAGTGATGCAGGTATTTCTAAAGACATTGATGTTGAAAATCATGCCGATAGAGAAAATGATCCTCCAGAAATTGAGAAGCAGAATGAAGGTGAAGTTGAGCCTAAAAATTATGATGATGCTCTTCTAGACCACACTGAAGGTGAAAAAGGAAATGATGAAAAAGGTAATACTGAAAAGGGAAAAGGGAGTGAAGAAGAAGAAAAAGATAATCCAGAAGAAGAACAAAATAAAAATGGAAAATATGTAAATGATGGAGAAGACAATAGGGATAAAGATAAAGATGAAAAGGAAAAGGAAGAAAAGAAAGAAGAAGAAGAGAAAGTGGAAGAAGAAAAGGAAAAGGGAGAGGAAGAAAAGAAAAATGAGGAATTTGTCAGGAAAAATCAAGAAAGTCAAAAGAAGATTGTAAAATCTCTTAGCATCCTGGAGAATCATCCTCCGGTAATGATGTACTTAAAGGCTTGCTATCCAAATATATCAAATTCTAGGCAATAATTCCTCAAGATCTCCTACAACTTCCTATGATTAAAGGGTATGTATATGTGGAGAAGATGTCTATGGTCCATAAAGTGGTGTTAGGAGATGCACTACAAGGAGATTCTTGAAACTCATCAAAAAGGAACATAACTCATAGAAGATGCTCTTAAGGCATTACAGGAGGTCACACCTACTGCATCCCTCTCTCCTATAGAAAATTTGAAATAGTTGTTGGATTATTTCAAGTAGTATACCTCTAGGCTTAGTGAAAAGACAAAACAAGAGGTTGAGGAGAAACTGGCAGAGAAAAGGCTATTGGCATTGCATGACAAGTGTGCTCTAGCACACTCAAATGTTTAAAAGAACCTGGAAGCTATGAAGATCCATGAGTTGAAAGAAAATGTTGTTCTTGCTTATTGCTTGAAGTGGTTGGATGCCACCTAGAACATTAATGTTGTTATGGAATCCATTGAGTCTTAGTTGACTATTGTCTCCAGTACTTATAGTATATCCAAAGATAGAGACAGATCAATCTAGAATGCCATCTTTGCACTTAAAGATAAATTATTTGTTTTATAGAAGTAGAAGGAAGAGATTATTAGAAAATTTGATCAGTTAAGTGACATTATAAAAGTGGAATACACTCTAGTTGGCAAGGCCTTGGCACATAGAAAAACTTGAGAAGATAAATTTGACTCCTGATACTTCGAATGGTGTAGAAGAAACTCTAGTAGAGTTGGAATCCCTGAACAAGATGTTGATTGCTGCAAAGGAAAGTTGGGAGAATGGTGAATCAGTATGGGAAGGTATTCTTAAGGAGCTTCAAGGCTCTCCATCCTCCAGTGAATGCATGTATCTTTGTTTTCTTTGTTTTCATATTTCAATTTTTTTGGACACCCTTTGTCCTTGATGTCAAAGGGGGAGTGAAGAATGGTGAAATACTGGTGTTAGGGGGAGAAGTGTTGTAAATAAGAGTTTGGAAGTTTTTGCAAGCTTTGTTTTGAAATTTTTGGCGCATGTTGCCATCAATGACAAAGGTAGAGATTGTTGGAAAAATGAATAAGAACATCTCATTTTGCTATTTTGTGTTGTCATTGATGCCACCATGATATATGAGTTGCAACTACAAGACTAAGTCTGAATTTGTTCTGGTGTTCTGGTCTGGTATCTAAACTGGTATAATGCTTACATCCTCCAGTATTTTGGTACATCCAATATTTTGATCCACAATTTTTTGCTGGTGATTATTGTTGTGTGTGGTTTTTGGAAATGGTTTATGGTTTTTGTAAGCATGTACATTCAAGATCTCACATCTTCAAATTCTTGTATGGTGTATCGACATTATTCTATTTTGCTATTAGGTCTATCTTTGGCCAACCTAATGGATAGATAATGTAATGGTGAATCAATTTTGTTTTGTGGATATATGTGTGACCTATCTTAGGTCTATGCCGACATGATGTAGCGTGTTGGGTATTTGAATTTCCTTCTGTGAAGATTTTGTGAAAGCTTTTAGCTAATAGTTGGTATTTTTGATGAATAAAAAGTGCATCTAATTAGGCCGACCTAATTGATGTTTGCAGATAAATCAAGTATATATATTAGATAGTTTTGGAAGACTGGAATATATAAGATTGATTTTTGAGTGTGAATATAAAGAAGTGCGAATATGATGAAGTGTGTCAAGTCAGCTACTAAGCTTCATTAGAACTGAATCAACACTCATTGGGTGTACTTTATTTATTCATTTTCTGGCTATAAGCCATTTCATAATTATAACTCTGTAGGTAGTGAGCCTTTGTATTTGGATAGTGAGTCCTGGTAGTGATCAAACCCATTTTGTAATATCATATAACCAATTATACTATATTGTGAGCTAACACTCATCATGGTTCTTCCCATTTTGGGTTTTCCAAGTAAAAATCTCAGTGTTCATGTGTTTTGCGATTTCATGTTATGTTAATGGTTTTACTTATCTATGTTGTTGTATGCATTGGAATAATTTGATGGTATCTATTCAAAAAATTTAGGAAGATATTGATTCACCCCCCTCTTAGTATCTTGGATATTCAAGAATAGAAGTATCAAGCATAAATTTTCAAAAGTCTTCCTGACATTCTTGCACAAATGTAAACACATATTATCAATGAGACTAAGAGACATTAGAGAGATGTGACCATGGGTCTCCTCGACATGACAAAGTTACATAGAGATCATTAGCAAGTAATACCACCGAAGGAAGAGATAAGGATATGTTGAGGAGACATAGGCTTGTCAACAAGAGATATAAACTAGTCTTAATGACAAAATGGGACCATAAGGGAAGAGCTTGAAATGTAAATATCGAAGAGACCCTGCAACATTAAAGAGAGAAATCTAAATGTCTCCTAGAAATTTCTCAAAAGATGGTCAAGGATATATCGAAGAGAGATATAGGCATTATGATTAAAGTCTCCTCAACAAGAAGATATGTTCTGGATGAAGAAGAGGGTTAATATTTTGATAACAAGGGATAAAAAGTAGATAAAGAAGATAAGGAAATGTAAATGATGATTTTGGTTTACCCTTTTACAATGCTTTGCTCCTCCTAGGGTTTTTCACCTAAAAGGAGAAAGGGGATGAAAAGGGTTACCAAAATCTAAGGGTTTACACTCAAGACTATGTTAATGAGATGTATTATGCCTAGTTAAGATGTACAAATGCACTAATCTAAAATTGAAGTGATCTAATGATGCAAAACTATGAAAATGCAAAATGTTGGAAAACACAATGTGATATACAAAAATGCCTAAGAAATGCAACTATATGATGAAATGACATAATAGAATGGAAGACGTGCACTTGGAATCAGAAGTTTGATGTTAATTTTTTTTTGGAATCCTATAAAAGTTGAATGAAATGTTCACTGGGACACTTAGGCTAGACTAGACAACTTCGTTCCAGTTTCGAGAAACTTTTTCAAAAGAAGAATCTGCCAAATGGGTGTTTAGAAATGTCAAAATCTGTTTTTAGGCTCAAAAGTAGGAAAAAATTCACCCCTAGTGGTGACTTAGTCCTCCTGCAGATTTTGGGAAATTTAGGACATAATCTTGTAGTCTCGGGTCTGCACTTCCTTTTATGACAGGTGTTTATACTTGATTTTGTAGAAAATGAGGCAAAAAGTCTCTCCAAGCTTGAAATAGGATGATGTTAACTTGATTGACTTAATGCACTTTTTTTATCACATTTCAACACCTATTGCTTGACAAATCTACATACAAAAGTCACATGCAAAAGGGGAAAAATGGTTGAGGGTTAGAGAATAGGGGTCTGCCTTGGTCAAACCCCACTTTGGTAATCAAACCCTAAACAATGAAATAGAATGAATTGAGTATGATAAATAGATAACATGCAAATGTCATAAAATTACCACACCATTGATGCTCAAATATGAAGATATGCAATGAAGAACTCCAATAGCTTGACTTGATAATGCTTGATTTGCTTGAATGCTTAATGAGTGCAAGACATTGTATGTGATTTGAAGACAAGTGATTGTATGAGATGGGAGATTGCTTGAGTGAATTAGGAGATCTAAAATGAGGTGAAAAACCCTTATTTATAGTTTATTTTACTAAAATTTCTTGAAAGTAACACATCACAAGACAACCTCAAGGGTTAGAGGACAAAATCCCACTAGAAATTTAAAATTATTTTGAGTGTTGTGCCAAAAAGGACTAAGTCACCCCTATGGGCAACTTGGTCCCACTTAATCAAATTAAATGGGTTTCAAGAATTTCAGGGCATTAAAAGTTGTCAAATGGAAATAACCTCAAAAACACACTTAAAAATAGCCAAAAAGTGTACTAAGGGGTTATTTAGACATGAGAAGGGATTGAATTAATGAAATTAATCCTAGAAAAGTGTGAAATTTTATTACAAGACTTTAAAAAACTTCAAAATAGGACTTAATAAGTGATGAAAAGGTGATTTTTAGGTGAATTGTAATGAATAGAGTCTAGAAAAGTGTAGAATTTTTTTACATCACTTTCAGAAGACACCATAATTTGAATGTTTAACCCACATTACTACATTAAATCAAAACAAAATAAAGCTAGAGCCCATTAGAAAGACTCAAGTGAGCATAAAAATGTATACATTTTTTGGCCACACATTAATCCCCCACTTTAGTGAGAGGATGAACTTGCTTCAAACTCTCACTAAAGTAGCTCAACATACACATCAAGAGGGATCCTAATTCACTCATGTTGGTAAGCTAGAATAACAATAACCAAGAGGGATGATCAAGCCCCCAGGATCAAAATCTCATGGTAAACCAAACATAAGAACAAAAGAACACACATGATGATGAAAATGGATGGAAGCTTCAATCATCTATCCAGCTTGTTGTGGATTAGAACTAGGTTGATTGTTTGAAAAAGAGGATGCATACTCACTCTGGGGTGACATAACTCATGGCGGTCAGTCGGGTGAGAAAACCCAAGTATACTCACTTTGGGGCCAAGAAACTTCTAGTTGTCTGTGGGGTGAGAAAGCCCAAAAGGAGAGATACATATGCTAGTTGGTATGCACTCATAAACACAAAGGTGGCTATGGGGAAAGTCATGCCACTAGATGGGCTTCCCGCTCAACCATATCAAAGTTATACCTCCTACTAACTTTAACAAGGTGCGACAAAGGAAAATTTTGGTTCATGCTTCATTAGACAAAAAAAACTTTGTATCCTTAGAACCAATGAACAAATGCAAAGGTACTACAAGAATGCAAGTTGTGTTATGCAAGGTGGAAAAAATGTAAAATGAAAAAATAAAATGTAAAAGAAAATGTGAAAGGTGTTCAAAGGAGTCTTGTTAAGTTCATGTGAGGTCTATTACTTAGAGAACATTGTGTCTAATATCTCCAAGAGAGGACCAATCAAATAATAAAATATTCACAACTTAGGGGATGTAGTGCGTCGCATTAGGCCACTAAGAGGAATGCAATATGCTAAGATATATCACACTTATGAAGGACATCACACCCAATGTCATCCACAAAGTGACAAACACATCATATGAAGTGACAAGGCTACACTAAGAATGCAAGAATGCAATATAAAATATGGTAATGTATGCCCCCCACTTTAAAGGAATTGCTACACAATGGTTTGAGAGCAATTACTTTAAAGTAGTAAAGGAAAAAATTAAAAAGAAAACAAGACATGAGAGCCAACTTGGAAAGCCCCTATGCCAAGTCATATGTTTCTAAGTTAGGTTGCTTCATGTAAACAAAAATAAATTAAAAGAATAAGGAGGGTTGCCCCTCAGAAAGGAATATACAAAACACATAAGGGATCTATGGATTTGGGGTCAGTATGTTTGTTGCTGCAATGTTTTTATGAAAGAGCTCGAAACTTTCATCATTCCCCAAAGCACATAGAACTAGAAGAATGACACAAAGAGAGAGAAAAACAAAGTCCATTTTGGGTCAACATGGAAGAGACATTGCAGTCTCAACGCTTTGTATTGTCCCCAAAACCAAAACACTAGCGAAAAGAAAAATGAAAAGGAAAAAGAAAAGGAAAAGCTTTTGGGTCAACATAAAGGAGACATTTTGATCTCAATACCTTGCGTGATACCCAAAAGGAAAACACAAGAAAAATATAAAAGGAAAAGGGACCCATTGGGTCAACATGGAAGAGACATAGGGCATCTCTATGCTTTGAGTCATCACCAAAAGGAAAATACAAAACAAAGGCGAAATAGACAATGCACAACATATAGAAGAAGATAGGTATGAATAGAAGAAGTGTACACATGATACGAGGGAACACAATACAAAGAAAAAGAGAAAGGAAAATAAATGTAAAAATTCTAGTTAGGAAAATGCAAGTCAACCATATAACAAGTCATCTACCTCCCAGTCATGTTCAGTATATTGCGAGGGTGGTTGATTGTCAAAAGGAAGAATTGCAAGTGCCAAACTAGGAGATGTACTAGGTTCTTCACTTGGTGGGGAATATTTATCATTTAGGCTCATGGTAGATGAAAATAAAGAATTTAGATCATTATGCACTTCTTCATCTATTCTTGTGATATCATCATCATCATCATCATCAAGATTGATGATGACAAGAGGACGAAGGGTTATTTCCAAGGAAGTATGTATCAAAAGTTGTGGCTATTGGATTTGTTCAATTTATTGTGAGGGTTAGATTGTATTATCTTGTGATGGGTCAAGGGAAAGAATGTGGTCATCTATTGCTTCTGTTAAAGGTGGAGGTTGGGTTTCTTTATTTTGAGACTGACGAGCAAGGACACGATGATGACACCTACGCTCCCTAGCACCGCGATTGTGTTTTATTTTATTTTAAATTTGTTGAGGCATAAGAGCAGGTCGATCCATCATAGGTTCCTTTTCTTCTAGAGGGGGAAGAATGGAAGAAACCAAAGAAGACGGGTCAATCACTTTCTCTTTAGCTTTATACACTTGTTTAATGCAGGGAGGTATGACAAGATTGGTTTCATTTTCCCTTGGTCATTTAAATGATGGTGGGGAAGTGTCTATGGGTGGTTGTTCAAGAGGTTTTATGGTTTTCTCAACGTTGGACTTAGGCTAAATCATGGTTTCATCTAGGATAGGTGGAGTGGAAGCAGACATGGACATGTTACGAAGAGATAACTCGGCTATGTGTTTGGCTTTGAACTTTTGGTAGGCTATAAAAAAGAAATCTTTACAGGGGGTGATAGGTTCCATAGGTGCGGGCCAAAAGGATTCTAAGGAAAAATTACCTTTAGATGATAAAGGATTAAAGCCACTATGGTATATGCTAAATATGTCATTGCCATGTGGAAACTTCATACATTTGTGAACAATCGAGGGGACTTATTTCATCGAGCAAAGCCAAGGATGACCCAACCATAGATGAAATTGGTCTAATTGTGGAATAATAGAAAATGTTACACCCAAAGTTTTGGGTCCTATTTGTAAGGGGAGTATGATTGATCCGATCGTAGGGCACAAAAAACCAGTATGTGTTTGACTCCATGCAATTGGTTTGTTATAATCATCTTTATATAGATCGTGTAATACTAGAAATTCTTCTATGATCACATTCTCACCACAAGTGGGATCTATTAATATCCCATTGGTGGGCTTATCATATATTTGACTAGTTATGTAAAGAGGACCATTAGGAAGCTATTTAAGTATATCTTTAGAAGAAAAAGTGATATCAATATTTTTGTTGGTTGGGCCCTTAAGAGGGATAACATCTATTGCACCCACAAGTTCATCCATAGGAGTAACTTGGGTAACATTTGGAGTTATATAATGTTGTTCACTATTTGTATCAATGTTCTTGACTTGAGGGTTTGAAGGTTCACCAGCCTTGATAAATGAAATATTGTGTTTAGGCATGGGGTTGGTAAGGATTTGTAAATTCTAGTTAGGAGGTTCAACATAATTATTGCCTTGATAATTAACACCCACAATGGACAAACGACTTGAATCAATGAGGTCTTGAACTAAGTGTTTGAGATGCTTACATTGTTTAGAGTCATGGCCATTTTGGCAATGAAAATGACAATAAGCATTTTGTTTGAAGGTAGGTGGTAAAGGCTTGGCAGTATCAAGTGGTTTAATGGTAAGTAAAGTTATCATTTGTTGCTAGAGCAATTGGTTCATCATATTATGAAGGGTATCAGGTAAGGGGGTGAATTGTCTCTTCGGGTCCCCAAATGTATAAGGAACTGTTGCTTTAATAGCTACCACTTGCTTCAAAATAGGTTGGGGTGGTTACGAAGAAGGTTGATTGAACTATAAAAAGCCTCAGTTTGGTTTTCAAAAGTTTTGTGTGTTGTTTTTATTGTTTTTCTTAGAATTCTCAGCTCGGTTAGAAGTGGATTTTGAATCATGACTTGAAACCGAGTTATTATATTCACATAGGGTTGTGCATAAGTGGGGAATTTCATCATTGTTAACTTATCTTGAAGGTTTGTGTGCAAGTTTTTGATAAACATCTTCTGCAAATGTGAATTAGGAATTTTGACATCGACGTGAGCATATAATGACTGATAATGTGAAATAAAGTCAGTCACTTTTTCATCAACATTTTGTCTACATTCCATTAAATCAGCCATTGTCTTCTTAGGAGTCATATGGACTTGGAAATTACTTATGAAGTCATCCAAAAGTTCATTAAATGAACAGATTGAATGATAAGGTAAGTTGGAAAACCACTCCAATGCAGTATCTTTCAGGGTCCTAGGAAATTTTTTATCTATGCATTTATCATCAAGAACAAAATCACTGCATAGAGTTGTATAAGTATTGACATGGTTAATAGGGTCTTCTTTGCCTCCGTATTTCTCAAACCTAGGCATTTCAATTTCTTGTGGCATCTGAGTGCATAATATTTCAAGGGATAATGGACTACTACAGACATGATATGTAGGTGGGGCATTTTGACTTTGGATAATAGTGGAAATTTTTTGTTGCATGGATGAAACGGTATTAAAGAGTTGTGTAATGATGGGATCAATGTAAGTAGTATGAGGTGGAAGGGAAAATGGAGATGGAGTGGATGTAATGTGAGGGGAAGTGAAAGGGACACTAAGAGGGGTGAAGGTGGAGGATGGAATGTTCAATGCCACAAAAGAAATAGGAATGCTAGTTAGAATTGCGAAAGAAGGAGCCACATGACTAACCTATTGCATAGTTGTTGTGACTTGAGGAGTGGTATAAGTTGGTATAGATGTTATGGTTGAAGGGGGAGGAATGTGAAATCCTCCTTGGCTTGCAACTATGGTTGTTGATTGGGAAGTATTAGGATCATGTTTATTGTATATCTCGGAAATTCTCTTCATGACTTGTAAGCCATCATCACTTTCAATCAAATGATGAAGGTTTTCTATGGTAGGTATTGTAGTGGTGGAAATGTTTTCAAGAGACAAGTCTTGTTGTTAATGTGGAAATTCCTCATGAATACTAATCACCTTGTCTTGCGGAATGGAATTGTTTTGTGTGTCAACATTCATAGGATGAAAAGGTGAAGGCATAGAAGTGGTATTTTCCATACCTAATGCACCATTGTCCATACTAGGAGTAGGAGCTCCTGAGATCCCAAGGTCTGCTACGAAAGTGTTATCGTGAGAGGCCATGAGTCTAGAACTTTGTCTCACTAAAGTATTATCAATGGGGAGCCAAAAACTCATACAAGTACCACAAGAGATAGGGTGGATGCAGATGTAATTCAATCTAGGATGAATGAAATGCAAAAATAAATAGTTTTGTAAACTAAAACAGAGATGCAGTACCAGAAAATAGAAATATAGAAAATACCAAAAAATTTCTAGAAAATGCAATGCAAAGTATGCAAAAGGACTAAGTCGCCCAAGGTGGCGATTTAGTCCCACTGATGATTTATTTGTGTTTTTTCATAATTTTTAAATGTAAATCTATGTATTTCAGATTCACAAATGCAACTACAGTATGTAATGGCTGAACTTTTTCCTTCTTCAATGCAATAATGATGCAAGATGCAAGCTAATATGAACTTTTTCACTAATTCAATTGAAAACCATAGAATACAATTTAACTAATGCAAGATGCAATGCAAGTGAAAACTAGTATGTGCTTGCAAATATGAAAGGAACAATGTTCAAAAGAGTTGGGTTCACCAAAATGTAAACGATGATTTTGGTTTACCCTTTTACAATGCTTTGCTCCTCCTAGGGTTTTTCACCTAAAAGGAGAAAGGGGATGAAAATGGTTACCAAAATGTGAGGGTTTACACTCAAGACTATGTTAATGAGATGTATTATGCCTAGTTAAGATGTACAAATGCACTAATTTGAAATTGAAGTGATCTAATGATGCAAAACTATGAAAATGCAAAATGCTGGAAAACACAATGTGATATGCGGAAATGCCTAAGAAATGCAACTATATGATGAAATAATAGAACATAGTGGAAGAGGTGCACCTGGAATCAAAATTTTGATGTTGAAATTTTTTAGAATCCTGGAAAAGTTGACTAAAATGTTGACCAAGACACTTAGGCTAGACTAGACGACTTAGTCCTAGTTTCAGGAAACTTTGTTGGAACAAGAATTTGCCAAATGGGTGTTCAGAAATGTCAAAATCAATTTTCAAGCCTGGAAGTGGGAAAAATTTTCCCCTAGTAGCAACCTAGTCCTCCTGCAGATTTTAGGAAATTCAAGGCAGAATCTTGTAGTCTCGGGTCTACACCTCCTTCTCTAATAGGTGTTTGTACTTGATTCTGTAGAAAACAAGGCAGAAAGTCTCTCCAAGCTTGAAATAGGATGATGTTGACTTGATTGACTTGATGCACTTTTTGATCACTTTTCAACACCTATTACTTGAAAAATATGCATACAAAAGTCACATGCAAAAGGGGAAAAATGGTTGAGGGTTAGAGAATAGGGGTTTGCCTTGGTCAAACCCCACTTTGGTAATCAAACCCTAAACAATGAAATATAATGAAATGAGTATGATAAATAGATAACATTCAAATGTCATAAACTTACCACACCATTGATGCTCAAATCTAAAGATATGCAATGAAGAACTCTAATAGCTTGACTTGATAATGCTTGATTTGCTTGAATGCTTAATGAGTGCAATAGATTGTATGTGATTTGAAGATAGGTGATTGTATGAGATGGGAGATTGCTTGAGTGAATAAGGAGATCTAAAATGAGGTGAAAAACCCTTATTTATACTTGATTTTACTAAAATTTCTCAAAATTAACATATCACAGGCTGACCTCAAGGGTTAGAGGACAAAATCCCACTAGAAATTTAAAATTATTTTGAGTTTTGTGTAGAAAAGGTCTAAGTCGCCCCTATGGGTGACTTGGTCCCACTTAAGAAAATTAAGTGGGTGTCAGGAATTTTGGGGCATTAAAAGTTTTCCAAGAGGAATATCCTCAAAAATACACTTTAAAATGACCAGAAAGTGTATTAAGGGGTCATTTAGGCATGAGAAAGGGTTAAATTAATGAAATTAATCCTAGAAAAGTGTGAAATCTTATTACAAGACTTTACAACACTTCAAAATAGGACTTAATAAGTGATGAAAAGGTGATTTTTTAGGTGATTGTAATGAATAGAGTCTAGAAAAGTGTAGAAATGTTTTACAACACTTCACAACACACCATAATTTGAATGTTTAAGCCATATTACTACATTAAATCAAGACAGAGCCCATTAGAAAGACTCAAGTGAGCATTAAAATGCCAACTATACATTTTTTGGCAACACAAGAAGGAAACTACAAAAGTGATTTGGGATACAACAGAGAAATATTGCATGGTTAAGACTGATGAAGATGTCTCTGCTGAAAATGTTGAGGAAGATATTCCTCTTGATACATGTGATGTAGGTATTTTTGAAGAGATTGATGTTGAAAATGATGCCAGTGGTGAAAATGATCCTCCAAAAATTGAGAAGAAGAATGAAGGTGAAGTTGAGCCTGATGAAACATAATGATGCTCCTCGAGAGCACACTAAAGGTAAAAAATGAAATTATGAAAAAGTAATACTGAAAAGGGAAAGGCAGTGAAGAAGAAGAAGAAAAAGATAATCCAGAAGAAGAACAAAATAAAAATGGAAAAGATGGAAATGATGGAGAAGACAACAAGGATAAATATAAAGATGAAAATGAAAAGGAAGAAAAGAAAGAAGAAGATGAAGAGAAAGTGGAAGAAGAAAAGAAGGAAGAAGAAAAGGAAAAGGGAGATGAAGAAAAGAAAAATGGGGAATTTGTTGAGAAAAATGAAGAAATTCAAAAGTAGATTGTAAAATCTCTTAAGTGTCACAGAGAATCAACCTTCGATAATGATGTACTGAAAGGCTTGCTATCCAAGTAGATCAAATTCAAGCCAATAATTCCTTAGGAGCTTCTACAAATTCCTATGATTGAAGGGTATTTAGATGTGGAGAAGATGTCTCTGGTCCATAAAGTGGTGTTAGGAGATGCATTGCAAGGAGATTCTTGAAACTCATCAGAAAGGAATAGAACTCATAGAAGATGCTCTTAAGGCATTATAGGAGGTCACACCTGGTGCATCTATAGATGTATCCCTCACTCTTATAGAAAATTTGAGATTGTTGTTGGATTTTTTAAAGGAGTATACCTCTGGGCTTGGTGAAAAGAAAAAAGAAGAGCTTGAGGAGAAACTGGTAGAGAAAGGGCTATTGGCATTGCATGACAAGTGTGCTCTAGCACACTCAAATGTTGAAAAGAACTTGGAAGCTGTGAAGATCGATGAGTTAGAAGAAATTTTTTTTCTTGCTTATTGCTTGAAGTGGTTGGATGCCACCCAAAAAATTAAGGTTGTTATGGAATCCATTGAGTCTCAGTTGACTGTTGTCTCCAGTACTTACAATATATCCAAAGATAGAGACAGATCAATCTAGAACACCATCTCTGCACATAAAGATAAATTCTTTGTTTTACAGAAGTAGAAGGAAGAGATTATTAGAAAATTTGATTAGTTAAGTGACATTACAAGAGTGGAATACACTTCAGTTGGCTAGGCCTTGGCAGGCACAAAAAAACTTAAGATGATAAATTTGACTCCTGATACTTTAGATGGTACAGAAGAAACTCTAGTAGAGTTGGAATCCCTGAACAAGATGTTGATTGCTGCAAAGGAAAGTTGGGAGAATGGTAAATCATTATGGGAAGTTATTCTTAAGGAGCTTCAAGCCTCACCATCCTCCAATTAATGCATGTCTCTTTGCTTTCTTTGTTTTCATATTTCAATTTTTTTGGACACCCTTTGCATGTGCTTGATGTCAAAGGGGGAGTGAAGAATGGTGAAATACTGGTGTTAGGGGGAGAAGTGTTGTAAATAAGAGTTTAGAATTTTTTGTAAGATTTTTTTTGAAATTTTTGGTGCATGCTACCATCAATGACAAAGGGGGAGATTGTTGGAAAAATGAAAAGAACATCTCATTTTGCTATTATGTGTTGTCATTGATGTCACCATGATATATGAGTTGCAACTGCAAGACTAAGTCTAAATTTGTTCTGGTATCTGAACTAGTATAATGCTTACATCCTCTCGTATTTTGGTACATCCTCTGGTATTTTGATCCACAATTGTTTCCTGGTGATTATTATAGTGTACAATTTTTGGAAATGGTTTATGGGTGTTGTAAGCAGATACATTCAAGATCCAATTTCTTTAGATGCTCGTATGGTGTATCAACATTATTCTATTTTTCTATTAGGTCTATCTTTGGTTGACCTAATGGACATATAATATAATGGTGAATCAATTTTGTTTTGCGGATATATGTGTGACCTATCGTAGGTCTACACTAACATGATGCAGCATGTTAGGAATTTGAATTTCCTTTTGGGGAGATTTTGTGAAAGTTTATAGCCGATAGCTAGTATTTTTTATGAATAAAAAATGCATCTAATTAGGTCGACCTAATTGATGTTTTTGAATGAATCAAGTATATATATTGCACAGTTTTTGAAGACTGGAATATATAAGATTGAGTTGTGAGTGTAAATGTGAAGAAGTTTGAATATGATGAAGTGTGTCAAGTCAGTTTACTAAGCTTCATTGGAACTGAATCGACACTCATTAGGTGTACTTTATCAATTCATTTTTTGGTTATAAGCCATTTTGTCATTATAAATCTATAGGCAATGAGACTTTGTATTTGGACAGTGAGTCCTAGTAGTGAGCCACCCCATTTTGTAATATCTTATAACCAGTTATACTATATTGTGAGCTAACACTCACCGTGGTTTTTCCCATTTTGGGTTTTCCATGTAAAAATCCTAGTGTTCATGTGTTTTTTGATTTCATGTTCTGTTAATGATTTTACTTATCTTTGTTATTGCATGCATTGGAATAATTGGATGGTATTTGTTCAGAAAATTTAAGAAGATACTAATTCACCCCCCTCTCAGTATCTTGGATATTCAACAATAGAAGTATCAAGCAAAAAATTTCAAAAGTCTTCCCGACATTCTTGCGCAAATGTAAACATATATTATCGATGAGACTAAGATACATTTGAGAGATGTGACCACGGGTCTGCTCAACATGGAAAAGTCACATAGAGATCATTAGCAAGTAATACCACTGAAGGAAGAGATAATGATATGTTGAGGAGACATAGGCTTGTCGACAAGAGATATCTACTAGTCTCATCGACAAAAGGAGACCATAAGGGAAGATCCTGAAATGTAATTATCAAAGAGACCCTGCAACATCGAAGAGAGAAATCTAAATGTCTCCTAAACATTTATGAAAATATGGTCAAGGATATATCGAAGAGAGATACAGGTGTTATGATTAAAGTCCTTTCGATAAAATATGAAATAATGATCACTGAATTGATTTGACTGATGAAGTCATTGAAGAGTTGACTGCTATTATTGTGCAAGTTGCTAGGAAGGGTGGATCAAGCACCATTTATGAACCAAAGTTGGCTTGAGAATGCTAAATTTTGATAAATATAGCCTCTAAGGAATCAAAATTCATTGCTAATTGTGGCTAAGTATTGAAAGGACGGAGTTGGACGAAGGTGAGCAGCTCAGAATTTCCAGCATTCATTCAAGTAATTACATCTTGGTTCAGCTAAACTCAAATTTTTAGAGATAGCTTGAAGTACAAAATGAGTAGGGTTAGAATGGATAAAACCCCAAAGAAAACAAGATCAAAGAGGCAAAAAATTGAAAGTAGGCCACTAAACCAAGACTTAATAGACCAGTGTCTAGGGTCTGGGCAAAAAACAAGTAGAACAACTCAATTAAACCCATCATGTGAGACTCTAGAGGACAAGCACAAGAATTTGGGAGATGTGTGGAGCCTGCACAAGGGTTATGACTTGTTCATTTATCACTATAGGAAGAAGTGCAGATATAGCCCAGTTTCAAACCCATAGAACTTGATGTTAGGAAAACTTGTGATGCCCAATGTTTTTGTGAACATAGAACTGATTAACACACTGGTAAGGAATTATAATCCCAAAATGAGGGAAATTCACTTGCATGATGAGTCACAATTCATGATTATAACACGAGATTATATTTGTATGGTTTTCCAACTAGACACCTCCTTGAAGATGAAATTGTGGATGAGAGATTTTTTGGAAGAGTACACTCTATGGATACAAGTTTTAAGAGGTGGAAGTTGCCTCTGCACAAGCCCAAAGGTCTAGGGAATCAACCTAGGATATTTTCTAGTGATGAAAGGCTCCCATTCTCTATAGATTTGTTTGAAAAATACTATCAATACACATACTATTTAGTTGGCCAAGTACTGGGAGTTGACGCCCCTACTAACATGACTATAGCTCCCATGGTTCTAGCTATAGACATTCAAATCCAAGATGCCAGGCCCTATGACTATGTAGAGTATCAATCTGAGGCCATTAATAGTGCTCTTAATGCTATTAAGAACAATAGTGAAGCTATCAACTTCAAACACTATAAACTTCTTATGCATATGATACTGTATAAAGGACAAGTGATGGAAATATGGGGAGAAGAATTGAGAATAAAAGATCTGGATAGTGATGGGAATTCTAGACTAGTGCAAATGTGGACATTCGTGTGGGATAGTAGATGTGGAAGATCCCACTACTTGTACTGTGAAGAACATTTTTTCAAACCCTTGTACAAATTGCTTGGCCATAAATGTGACTATAATCTATCCCAAGAAGTATAGAGGTTCCTCTGGCCAAAGGAGAAGGGTCATGATGGAAAAATATATCACAATTGGGGAGATTGGTATGCATTTTCAAATTGTACTGTTATTAGAGTATATGGATTGGAGGTAGTATTTACTACCTAAGACTGTGCTAGATAGGGTTGCATACCTACAGATCATAAGAGAATTTTCTTATTTAGCCTTCATGCTTTTAAAAAACTATGGAAGGAAAAATTTCATGCCTTTTACTCTGTGTTTTGGCGACTTCACTATTATTGTTGATACATGATATGACTTCATCAGAAACTGTGAAGAAATTCAAGTGATAATGAGTATAAATGCATATAATAGAATTGTTATGGATGAGGCTTGGAGAATGAATAATGACCCATCCTATGTGGAAGCCTTTCATGAAATTCAAGATCCTATGGAAATATTTGAGCAACTAATTTTGCATGAAGAAGAAATAATAAAGGATGCACCTCTGGTGGTATTTAAGAAGAGAAGAAGTGTTGGATCTAGGATACAAAAAGAAAATATAACACCACTGGGCCATTTGTCACCATAGCCTACTCCAGAGGTAAGCTTCTCAGTTCACACTCCAATCATGGTTGAAGATGATATTGTGGAGGAAGAAGAGGTCACATAGATCAACACTCATGTTATTCCCCAATATGAAATGCCACTAGAAAGGAGTATTATTACCTCTAAAGCTTATAATGAGCTATCTGATGAAGTGAGACATCGTGCCAATCAAGAATTCATTGTAGATGATACATCCATGTAAACTTCTAAATTCAAGGATTTCATTTGAGTATAAGGGAAAAGTGGTAAGGGAAAGGCTAAAAGACATTGACCCTGAAAAGGAAGCATATGCATTGAAAGAGATTCAACATGAAATTGATAGAGAGATGAATAACATGACCACTGAAAGAGGAAGATCATTATTACAAGAAGCTGGGGCTATACTCCTTTCAGGGTGGGATATTAGTTCAGCCATTTTGTTTGATAGTTTTTTGAAGATAAAAAATAAAACCTTGCACTTAACAGATGAAGCTGGTGATAAGATCTATACTGGATCAAGATATAATCCTAATAATACTACTTTACAGATATGGGCACTTTACCCATCAGTGAAAAATCCTTCCCTTGTTGATCATGATCAAATTTTTGGACATCTTTTGGTGCAAAGAGTAGTAGACACAAATCCTATGGAAATTGTTGACTTGAATGTGAATGTGGCTAGGTTCACCAAGGCTCAAATTTAGAAACTGGTAAGGGATAACAAGGGATTGGTAGAAGAAAATGAAAGGTTAAAAAAGGAGTTGATCAACTACAAAGATAGATTGCCTTTTTCCTCAGGGCTTTACTCTCCACTAGTTGAGCATAAAAGAAAGGTGCTAGAGGCAATGTCAGAGACCACCTATTGGAAATACAAACATGAATTTTTTTAGAAAGAACAAGAAGAGTTAAAAGGAAATCTCAAGACCACCATCTTTGAAATGGCATCAGAGATAGTTTGCATGAGGTTTGAAGTTATGTATAAGCATTCTGAACAAGTCTAGCATATTCATGAAAAAACACATGCAACACAATTGGAACATAACATATTGAATGATAGAATGAAGGAAGTGGAGTCTCACATCATAGAAAAGAAGGAAGATAATACTAATATGCTACAAGAATATCAAGAGCTCATGAAAGCACATCAATACTTCCATAACATTTTGACATAGGAGTTAAGTGACTTTAGTCAGCCATTGAGTATGGCCCTGCCCAACTTCTTTGAGGAAACAAAATTGAAAGATCAGGATACATGGAAGGATGAGATATCCCATTATTTGCCAGTTGTTCATGATGCAATCAATGATGAAGATTAGGTGCTTAATATTACACATGAACAGCTTGGAAGAATTTTTGAATTGGAGTATGCAATGAAAGATATTATACATAATGTGGACATTCATGCCAAAAGTGGGTACATTGAGCATTTGTTAAAGGTTAACTTATTCATTGCATAGACCAAGTGAAAAAATAGTAACAAGGACTTGAGTTTGATGTTTTGGATACATGATCATGGTACATGAGCCTTGAATAGGTCTTTGGTGATCATAGGAACTTGTTGGAGATTAATGAACTGTAGTGAATCCACCACAAACTCACAATGTTTTTATGTTTATGCTAATTATGTTTTAGTTATAAAGTGATGTAACTTTTTGTGAATAGGCCTGAAGCTTGTTGCTTCCCATACAAATAGGGAAACCAAGGCCCGATTTTGATCATCATCATCATCATAGCATATTCCATTCCATTAGAATAGGTATTAGTAAGAAGATAGATCGTATCATTTACCCATCCATATCATATTAAAAACTTCTATTACAAATGCTTATATTTTGAAGTAATACAATGTAGCAGACTACTTATAATTCGTAATCCATTTTTAGTTTTCAATCATTATGTTAATTTTCATGCTTATCTATTACCTTTTTTTCTCCAAAGTGGTATTTTCAAGTTATTTAAGTCTACAAGATTCATCCAAATAGATTTCTTGTTACTGTGTGGATGCTTTGATTGGTTTCTGGGTGATGTGAATTAAAATCCTTTCAAATAGTTTACTTTAATTGGTTCCTTCTTAGGATTAAAACCCTTTTAAACAAGTTGTTTTGATTGGTTTCCATTAACTTAAGAATTAAAATTCCTTTCATGCTTTCATAGTAACTTGAGGGGATATCACTTAGATTATTAAAGAACACTATAATAAACAAATTTGCATGTTTGTACAAGGTGCAGACATCTCAAGTGCCTAGTAATTCAAGTTAATCTAAATGATAGGTTTACCTATCCTACAAATCTATCTCCATAATCACCATCCACTCATCCACTCTGTTCACCCAATAGGAGTAGGCACTAGTCATCCTTAGGATATTACATACAAAATACAACTCACAATCTTGAATTTTCAAATACTTTCAATAGGAATTAGCCATCAACGCTCTACATATACTCCACCCTCATGTGCCATAGTGAGTAGATTGTTCAATCTAGGAACCACATCCAACTTTAAATCTGCCTTATTGTTCAGGTATATCCACCTAGGTCTAGCAGAGTCTGAAGAGTAGGAGGTAATCAGGCTTGTTTACCTCATTCGTGGGCCAAAGGTGTATTAAAAAACTGGCACCCTCTTATGGTTTAAAAACCCTCAATTTTGTGACATAATAGATTGGTGACTCTACTGGGGATCAAGCCAATTCTAAACCCAAGCCCTCCATTACAGAGTCAATCAAAAGCATCATAATATATTAGGGACTTTGCTGGGAAGAGAACAAAGTCACTCAAAACCCTAAACTTTCCTACTCGTGAAAAGGTAGGTGGTGACTTTGAAGAATTTTTGTGACTGATAAAGTGAACATCAGATTAGAAAGGATAGACCATATACAACAAAGATAGACCATATCATCCAACATGAATGGTAGGAGATATTTACATTAGGAGAGCCCCAAGAAGAACAATGTTATGTGGACAAACAAACATGGATCCCCTATTTCAAAGTCTGACACAAACAAGAACAAAGCAACATCTAGAAAACCAGACACAACATTCACTGATCAAGAGAATTTATTTGAACAACCACCTACATTACATAACAACTTTGACTTATTGCATGGGTTAGAACACCATGAGGATAGTCTATGCAGGGATCCCCAGACTCTACTAGGACAAGAAAACAATGATCATCCTATCAACCTCAATATTGATCCATAGAAAACATATGAATTTATTGCCCAATTGGAGGAAGAAAGGGATTGAATACAGAGGGATTACGATCATAGATCTTCATGACAACAAGAAGGAGAAGCCTAAAATTCCTCTACAAGTCATTCTTTTCTTGTTAAGAATTATGATGGGATGACCACTTAAGAAATAGAAGAATACATACAATGGCAGGAAGAAGAGCTTAAGAGAAGACAACAACTGATAAAAATGAGTCTTGATCTGAGTCAACAAATGTCCCAATTAGATGTTAATGCACCAAAACCACCCAAATACATCCCACCTCATAAACATCTAAGAAATACCAATACACAATGGTCATCCCAAAATACAAGTGGTCCAAGTTCCTCAAGAGTACCCCATAAGATAGCTAGAAGAACAAATCAGCCTATGCAACATCATGTACCACAAAATCCACCATCACAAAATACCAATATTCTACCACCTGGACAATAATACATTCCACACCATCATGTCTCACAATAGTACCCTTCACATAATCCCCAAAAAAATGTGTACCAACAACCTCAATAGGGATATTAGTATTACCCCATTCCACCACCTTAGAATCCTTACTCACAAAACCCTATGAGCATAAGAAAACAATTTTATCTATTAGGATACCAATTATATCCATGTGCAATTGATAGCAACTGGAGAAACACTATTCCCAAGTTCACAGGGAATAATGGCATAATAGTTGAAGAAGATATCAGAAACTTCAATGCTTTTGTGCAAGACATAGGCATGGAACATGAGGATGTGAATATGAGGTTGTTCATGATGTCCCTAATTGAAGAAGCAAGGGATTGGTTCAACAACATGCTCAATGCTTCAATCACCTCTGTAGAAGACTTTCAAAATCAATTTCTAGAGTAGTATGGAAATCAATGTGCTCCTGAATTTTCTTTACATGAACTAATAAGTATTCAAAAACACCAGAATGAGTTAGTTTATGATTTTAATCAAAGGTTCTCTAAGCTCTATAATAAAATACCACATGGATCCAAATTGACTGATCCAATAGCTTTCAGTATTCATTTAGAGGCCTTTGATCCAAAAAAGGGGTATGAACTCAAGAATAGGTTCCCTAGAGGTTTAACTGAAGCACAAAAGGTAGCCTTGACCATTGAAAAAAATAGAAAGGTTGTAGGCATGACCGGAAAAAGGGACAACCTTAGGATCCCGCAAAACCCCAACAATCCTCAAAATAGATAGGAGAATCAGTACAAAGATGAAAGACCAAGACTACATGAAATTCCCTACAATACTACTTGGAAGGATGGAAAGCCAGTAGCAAGATCAAATTTGAAGGAGACTCTTGATCCCTTGAAGAAGCATGAAGCACATGCACTAGATGTTACACCATGGTGTTCACCTTGCCATAGACCCCATGACCCTGAACATTGTGCAGTACCACAAGCTTG
The DNA here is from genome assembly GCA_007258455.2 of Sequoia sempervirens. Taxonomy (NCBI): domain Eukaryota; kingdom Viridiplantae; phylum Streptophyta; class Pinopsida; order Cupressales; family Cupressaceae; genus Sequoia; species Sequoia sempervirens. Next base: position 553,919,929 of record VDFB02000017.1, read on the forward strand.
TTAAGATGAGTGGTCACAAGAGCAAGACATGGATGGTCATACTGTAAACATGCTAAGATGGAGATCTTATCAAAATGAGGAAGGATACTCTTCTTTTCAAGAAGGATATGAATACAATGTTGATAGTCAAAATAATAATGTGAATATGGAGCAAGAGGTGTTTTCTTATCAAGAAGAAAACCCATGAGAAGCAGCATATGCATATAATACATCACCTCAATTTAAGCTGAGAACTTCAGCAGAGGAAGAAAAGAGGGCTATCACTAGTTCAGTGTGATTGAGTCTTGGAACATAACCTAAACTTTTCCCAGAGGAGGGACCACTTTCCATGATCTATTTTGACTTTGACTTTGGCTTGTTTGGTGGGATTAGGTTTTGGAATGAAAGATTACCTATTCCTAAAAGAGTATTCCCATTATAAGTTTCAACCCGACCCTGATTTCCGATTACGCTTTCTTCAAATTTCATGTTTTGGGTTCTATCCTGACTCTAATTCCTACCATATATTGAATTCTTCTATCATATGTTCAAATCCCAAGTTTGATCCCAAACCCAACACTTGAAGTGAATGAAGTTGCCTTGAAATAAGCAGCCTCTCAAAGTATATAAACTCAATATGGAATGCATTTAATGCTTGACTTCCTACAATCTTTTTCCTTTGTTTAATGGATGGTATTACTACAAGTTTCATTAAATGTATGATTCAAAGGGAGATATTGGTGTAGAGGAGGTACAAAAAGAACAAAAAGCTAAGAGATTAAAACTAGAAAAACTCCTAACATCCATGAAGTACAAGTTCCAAGGGGTTCCAGTAGTGTCAAAATTTGCACCAAAGGTGATGAAAATAATTGATACTTCAATGGGTCACATCAACCTTAAACAATTCACTGATGATACTTTCTCACCAAAGGCCAGTCCAAGGGCTCAAAATATTTCCAACTTAGGATTGGAACATGTGGCTTCCTTTCTAGTGGCAGCGCAATGCCCCGAATTCATATTAGCAATAAGAGATGCCTACAACCCTGTTCAAAGGAAATGTATTAATCCCTGGGGAATTATCATCATTGATTTGACACCAATAATGATAAGGTTTGTCTTTGACTTGCCTCCCCATACCAATCTCAGAACCATGATAGAGGCTCAAGTGATACAACAATATGAAATAGATTTAGACTCCCATAAGAGGTATATGAATAAGAAGTGGTTAAAGACAAAGAAAAATTCCATAACCTAGCTTCCCCCTAAGCCTAAAAGGTTTTATTTCTCCTCTATGTTCGAGGACCTTATTACACTACTATCTAGAGAATTTGGTAAGGAAGATTCACAATCATTTGAAACCTAGATATTTCACTTTATTCACACTATTTTTGAAGAAAGAACTAATTGTACTGGGGGTAGATGATCTCTGATGCCATCCATGACCAAATCACCAAGCTTAAGGACACCAAGGAGTTATATATGAGTTCCTATGTTGTTTATTATGCTACAAGGATGGGAAATTTCCTAGGTCTGAATACAATGGGGGTCCTTGGAGAAGCACCAAGTAAAAGAAAAGTATTGGAATATTATGATCAATTGAAGCTAAAGAAGGAAGAGAAGCACTTCAGGAGACTAAATGATTCCTTCCTATATGTTGTTATCAGCCAATTGATAGTAGATGTTAGTTTCATGTTAACCAAGGAAGCTATGGAATTTTCTAGAGAATGGGGGAATTGGTTTATCCAATACCCCAAGGTTACTTACATCAGATTATTTGGTTTTAATAAAATACCATTCAGGTACCAACATGTTATAGTGATAAAATGATCTTGATGTAATTCTCTTGTCAAATGGTGGAGGTAAATGCAAAATTTGCAAGCAATCACAAAGCAAGTTGCTTCATTCCCCCTTGAGTTGGTATTTTAGTCTTGTTCAATAATAGTGGTAGCTAAGAAAACATTGGAGAAGTTTCAGGCTCTTAATTTGAAATTATATGTAGCAAGGAAGAACTTTGACCCAAAAGGGAAAATGAATGGCTTGTACGTATCTTTGTTCCCCTATCACGAGCCTCACATTGAGGACTTATGGGCTGATCTTCAAGATGAATTTGAGGTGAGGAAGAGAGGGTATGGAAAACTAACTATCCCCTAGATGAGATACTTCAATGTTGAGGAAGATACACTAGAAGGGATATTGAATGATGGAATTACTCTTGATCCTTAATATGATGTAGATCAAATAGCAACAAAGACCTTGGACCCCATTAATTAGATGGAGAAGGAGTATGACATAAACAAGGTCTCACAAGTGGTCATTGATAGGAGTATGAAATGGATTGACATATGCATAAGCTAGCCCCAAGGTAGAGCCACTTGAAAGAGAAAGGATTCACAAGGTGAACCATCCTCTTCCACTACACTAAAGGGGTATAGAAGGTTGACAAGGAAGAAATCACCACTAATACAAGAGGAGGAAAATATATTTGATGAATTAACTAAAAATATGCAATATGATATAGAAACAATCATGGATATACCAGGAGGAGTGATCTTTGAGGCACTTATAAAGCCCATTGTGATAGAATATCTTAGGGGAGAGGTTATAACATAAGAGACTCTTGTTGCCCCTTCATAGTTAGAATAAGTTGTGTTAGCTCTCAAAAACGTAGGCAAGATGCCTCAAGAGGTTGCCAATCTCTTGATACGTTTCATGGTAATAGAAAAGGTCAAGAGAACTCAACCTTCTACTCTTCAAGTGCTGCTAAACCTAGGCAGGTGTACCTTTCTGAATGAAGCAGACTTTATGTACTTATGATTATCTTTCATTTAGTGATTTTTCCATAATGGCAGATGGAAGTGAACAAATGAAATCAAACTTGATAGCAATAGCAATCTTCTGATCTAAATCCTCAAATGCTTAATTAACAGATATAAAGAAACTGAATGAGTTCAAAATGATGAAGTACAGAGACCAGTGCCTTATTGGGTATGTGGAGTTAAAATGAAATCAAGATGAACAACACCTCTCTAGAGAAAACTCAAATTATCTGGCATCTATTTTGTTTACAACTTGTATAAACATGCAATACTATAACTACTAAGCTCTACTTTAATAATCCAGATGAAACTCTTTGATTACTATGATCAACTAAAAGGATTTAATATTTGCTTTAAAGAACCAATTGATTAATCACATAGATACAACAAATGTGCATTGATAAATTGAACATAAACTTGTTATGTCAATTTAAACAACCAGAAAGCATCAATCTTGGAGACAACTTAGTAGCATTTTTTCATTGGATTCAATAGATAATTGACGTTAGAAATGTGTAGCAACATTAATTAACTTTCATAAATACCTCCATTTTGAAAACATGCACCATAGTCTCTGATCTGATAAATTTATTGTACTGTGTCCATCTAATTTTCCTACTGTATATCGAATAACTGATAGCTCATGATATTTTACAATTACAAAATGCCTATTTATACACCAGCATGAGAAAAAAACATCATATTGAGATACCATGTCGTCCTTCCATAGAATTCAGGCTCAAATCATCTCGGCCTACAATGGTATTTTATGAACTCACATGTCAGCCACAGTATTTGAATTTTATTAATCTCACTGAAAGAGTCACCGAGACAAATCACAGTCATGCCGAAGGCAATTCAATCACTACAGTCGCCCTGTGCTCTATTCACTTTCGCCATGACACATTAGAGTCGGGGAGATGTCATACAACCAACATTATGTTTCATCGATATGCTTCTCATAGTGTATTATTCATTCACTGAGACATAGGGAAACTTTCCACCGAGATGCACTTTTGTTTTCATTCACTATCACTGTAACTTAATGGTATTGGAGAGACCTCTTGTAGATTTCATTTTGTTTCACTAAAAGGTTTTATCCATTCTGAGTCGTTGAGACAAGATCATACTCTTGCTGACAAGGTCCTTCATTGTTTTCCATCGGTGAGACCGAAAGTCACTCGCCGAGACCTCTTATCGAGAACCTTAACTCATATCAATATAACATCCCCTTATGTTGTCGGCCAGTGTAACAATTCGACTTCACCAAGACCTTTCATCGATAGCTCCAACTCTTACCGATATGAATCCTCCCACAACTGGTTGGTGTGACAATGTAGATTCGTTATGACCTCACACCAAAAGTAGCATGTCTGGCCAAAGTGAACATCTGTGCACAAGTCGGTAAGACAAGAAAGAATCACTATGACATTACCTTGAAGATGATTTCCTTTGCTGATATTCCCATTCTGATGTCGGTCGGGGAGACACAATGAAATCGATAAGACCACATCTTGACTATATAACTCCTACCGATGTGATTCCTCCACTATCATTGAAACAATGCAAATGTCCTGCCAAAAGCCATCTGCATGCAAACCTTGATCACTGTGACATCAAATGAGTCTTGCCAATAGGCAACACAGACTCATGTTAGCAGAAAACACAAAATGGTTTAGGGAGACAATGGTATTCTCACGCCGATATGAACCATGATGTGAAAAATGCAGGACTCGATAGATTTATAGGATAAATATAGGCCAAAATGCAAGCAAAATGTCATGATGGAAATCCCTTGTGCTTATGATGAGGAGCTATATGGAAACTTAGGAGTATGAAAAATATGTAAAATCATCAGATTTTAACAGTTCCAACAAGTTGCTACTGAGAACAAGCAAAGGCTAGTTGTGAATATTTCAGATTCTCCCATTCCATTTGATGTTGAAGATACCCCTCTTGAGGAGGAAGGAGAGGAAAAATTTGGTGATGAAGATATGTCTCTTGAGGAAGACATCAATTTGGATAATGTGCTCACCAAAGAGGAGTAGAAGGAAATTTTTGACAGCGTGGAGAAGCTAATAGTAGATCATGTAGTTGAATAGGAGAAGGAAAATCAAAAAAAGGATGAGCAAGATGAGGCATTAAGAAAATAACAAGAGAAGGCCAAGAAAGAAAAAATAGAGTAGAAAAAGGATTCCTCTATATAGGTGACTAGCTCAATTCAGTAACCTCCACAACCTCCCAAACAAACACTGACAATTACTCAACAATTGATAGCTCCATTGAGTGCTCCAACCTGGTTAAAGCTAAATCTAGAGAAGAGGCAACAGTTTGAGGTGCAACCAATAAGCTGGGATGAGATGAGGAAGGAGGTGGATAAGATGAAACCAAAGAAAAATCCAAGGGCTATACACTCCACCAAGCTAATAGATGATGGGGATTTGGTTGTAGAGATTTCCACCCAAATGGTTGAAAAATATAACCATGAGCTACAGGCCTCAAATTATCAATTCAGCATGATCAACCTTGGTAAGCAAACCAGAAACAAACGGATGGCACTCATCAACATTGTAGCCAATTTGGTGAAATCAAGAATGGTTAAAGATAAGTAGGCAAAAGATGAGTTGAAAGTGCAATTGGGACAAATGAAGATATTTTTGAAGGAACTTAGCTCACTAGCCTCAGAGAAACCATTGTCATCAGAGCTATTGGTATTAATGAGCTGCAAAGAGGTAGATGAGCTAAATGATATGAAAAGGAGGGCTCAGTTGTTTGATGGTTGGTTTAATATTCTCAAATAAAAAATAGGACTCTTCATTGAAGGTTATAAGCATTATGATGAAGCATGCAAACTTGTTAAGTAAATAGAAGAGTACACACAAAAGTTGTGGAAGGAAGAAGAAAAGTATATAGAGTATTTGGGGAAGTTGAAGATTATAAATAAATTACCTAGGGAAGTAATGGTTGAATCAGGAATCTTGCGTGATGAAGATCCGAAGTATATTAATAAGTCAATTAATAATACTCATTTTTCAATTAGAAATCCTCACTGGGCATAGAATAGATTTGATCAAAGTTCATCATGATGTGTGTGATATCACATCGACATTTGAGGAGGTTGTTACATGTATCACCACAAAGAGCATACCATTGAATCATGGAATAAGTTCTTTGTAGGAAATAAATGGTAATTGGAACAATCATTTGGAAAATTGATGAATGAAGGAGATGGACTTGAGGAGAATCTTTTAGATAAGCTATTTTGATCAAATTTGATACTTGGTGGGCATTGAAAGATATTAGCCAACTACAAGAAACTATTGATGCAGCTGCAAAATATTTTGAGAGGGAGAAATTCAAACTAGAGTGGGTTGATGGACCCGATGAGGAGGTACTAAAGTAGATCTTCAACAATTTTCATGAATACCTTAAGTAGAGTAAGGCCAACAAAGCAAAGTAAAGAATATTCTACTTCTGAAAAGGAATAAAGTCAACAAAAGTTAGCCTCTAGTAGTCATCCTACTATATAGGGCATGTGTAGCAGTTAATTGGGGCACCTCTACAACAAATTTAGGAAAGGGATTAATTTTCTCATGGATTAGTTTTGCAAGATGTTTCACTCTAGTTTAGTGTACTAGAACCTACTTTTGTGGGTCTACATGTTATTTTTGGGGGGAAACTTGCTTTGTAATAAATCTATATATTTGATGTTTTTCTTCATTGTAAAGGACAACAAATTGAAGTCTGATTTGCATCCTGAGACTTGAAATATTTTTATTTAAGTTTTCTACTATTTAGTTATTTTAAGCTTTATTTTTTAGATAGTGATGTCAAAGAAAAAGTTTTCTCAATGCACTAGTGAATTTTGTTGAGCTTAAATGCTGCTTATTTGAAGTTAATCAATAAAAGGAGCTAGTTTTACACTATTTTGATATCACTTTGAATGATATTCTTCTTGTTTATTATTTTCAATCTTTGAAATGAGTTAATATTAAAAAAATCTGCAATGCTATGTAATTTATCTAATGATAATAAATCATTTTATGCTTTGATATCTACACTATGAATGAACTTGGCTATGTAATGTTTACAAGTTAGTTCCTTTATTAGTTTTGTTTAAAAAGAAAATATGTAACTCATTAATTGATTGCAAATTTGGATGGAGATATTTTTATTCATGTTCTCTTTTCTAAACCTTGTTCTATCTTTCGTTATTTCTTTTAAAATTTGATAGGTGTTTTAGATTTAGAATCAAATATATCCAATTTGTTGTCTTAAACTAGCAGGCCCCTTGAAAATTACAGTCATATTAACCACTAAATGAATTAGTACCATCGTGAACCAATCATTGAGACCTTGGAGGGTAGCTAGTTTTTGGATTATTTACCCTTTTCAGGAGAAGTTAGGTAGTAATACCCCACTTGCATGTTGATGTGTAAACTTGTCCATCAACAAAATTGGCTCTAGGAGGGCCTTAGGAAACAATCTAGAGCGAATTGGGTATTTCTCACCTGATAGGTTTGAGTGAGTTCTAAGATCTACCCCTCAAAAAGAGCCACTATTGGAACTCTGATTTCCTACTCAACCCAAAATCACTCATAGAAGCAAAGCACAACCATTGACATGACCATTGACACTGCCTAGATTTTCTACTATACCACAAGTTCAACAACAAAATCCACCACCACCAATATTTAGTGCTCGGTTCTAAAGGTTGTATGAAAGGTTGAAAGCACTATATATTGTCACAAAAAAATAGAAATTTAGGTGTACCTCAAGGCCCTAGATCCTCTAATGGATTTATTCATCCAAAGAACTTACACTGTACAAGAAACTAATACTGTAGAGAAAGTATGCAATCTAGCTATCCGCCTGCAACATTGCTAGGTGATATAGGAGGAACTTTTCCTTCTATAGGATACTCAAGAATTCCTAATCAGATAGATTTAATTAATAATGCAATCACCAATGGGACCCCATTGATGAACACTCTCCCCAAGATGTCCACTTCTACATATGGGCCATTTGTTGAAGTACACCCTTTACTCGCATTAACCTGGACACATGGTAATGATCATGCAACAAAAAATATAGAACTAACAAGTTTCTTTCAACAACCTTCCTCAAATAACCATGTGGGGCATAATCCTTAAGAAAATCTACCAGCAGTACAACCAATGAACCAAATAGGAGCTAGTATGGATAATGAAAAACCTGCTCGTTTATCCTCTGAGGTTGAAACTTTGAAGAAAACTATCTCTCAAATAACCAATGAGATGGATCAATTAAGGATCAATCCCCCTCAAAATCAAAACCAGTATCATAATCAAGGGGGCTATCAAAATCAAACCAAAAATCAAAACCATAGGAAATCCCAAAACTAGAATTGTGGTTATAACCAAAGGCCCTATAATATATAATGGGATATGAGGCCAAACAATGGAGGAGTCACAAATAGAAAAATAAGGCCCATACCCACACAACCAATTTGGTTGATTTAAATCCCATGACTAATTGGTGTAGACTACATGATATTTATTCCCATTTTGAAGTAAATTGTCCAAATATGGAAACAATGGTTAAAATGGCTCAAGCTAATTCTCAACATATCCAAAATAATGTAGGTGAGAATAATGGGACTCCCGATACTGCTATAGCTTTGATGCAAGAGCATCCTTGGTTCTTGGAAATCTTGCATCAACCAAAAAAAATTTCATTTCAATTTTCTCTTGTTTCAGTTCTTGTTCAGTTCAAGTTGGTGGATTCATCATATTTTCTCACCAAACCCTATGGATCTATGTTTACATCATGGACATGTTCATTTTCCTTATTCCAAGATTTGAGCATGGTTGGATTTTTTCCTACCAAGTTATCACTTCCGGATTCAGTGGCAGTTTCTTGAACTGACATGGGAATAATTTTCAAGCCTAACGACTAGTTTGATCACTTGTCAATCTTTCCCGTAACTTGCAAATCTTGACAATGTGATTAGAATTGTCCGTGGAGTTTCCCCAACCTTAATTATAGGTCCACACTTCATCCTATGCACCTGTTGAGGAGAAATTCAAATTTGATGCTGACCTATTTCATGCACACATTACATTTTCTTTCATTAGAGATTGTAATGATCTTTGGCTGACACAGAAGATTCTAGATTTGGGGATATGATATAAAGCTTGTAATAGATCATTAGAATATAAATAATTCAATTAAGTAGATCAATGTGGATTTGATATGTAATATATCAGCTTGCATCAAGGAGAATATAGGAATATTGTATTTTGAGCATGTTGTATCAAGCCTATGAGCCGAATCTATAAACTCGGATGTTGTCAGTTGTTTGTAATTGAAATTTCTGATAATAAGAATGTTTGAATCTACATTTGCTTCCATATTTTGTGTTGCTTATGTTGGGTAACTCTTGTTGCATAGTCCAGACTATTCTCTTTGAGGACCCTCCTACTGTGGTTGCACCAGATTAGTATCAAAGCGAAATTTTTTCCGTGAGAGATCGTAAAAATTTGCAGAGTCTTGTTCAAAAAATTTTGTGGGGTGGCAGACTAAGGATCTGAACTGTAGCTATAGAGGACTTGTGTAAAGATGGTGTGAAGAAGAAATGTTAGAGGAAATGGAGCGCGTGGAAATGCAGATCCAACTATGATGGAGATGTTAAGAGGAATTGTTGCTAGATTAGATGTAGTTGAAATGGCTCAAAGGAGAGGTTGACCAGTTGATGATGTGAGTGATGTAGAGGTAGAAGAGAAGGAAGAAAGGGAAAGAGAAGATCAGCCTAGCCTAGATCAAGAAGAAGAAAGGTTCATAAGATCCCTAACCAAACTAAATAACAAACTACATTTCAATCCATCATATTATAGAGGTAAGTTGGATTCAAATGAATTTCTTGATTGGATAATAGAGATGGAGAAGTATTTTGATTTTGAAGGTACCACTAAAGATAAGAAGGTGAAGGCATCCCTTTGGTGGGAACATTTGTAGATAGATAGGAAAAGAAGAGGAAAGGAGAAGATAAAATCATGGGATCATATGGTGAATAAGTTAAAAAAAAAATTTATGCCTGTACATTATCATATCAGTTTGTTCTAGAAGTTGCAAAATTTGAAGTAGGAGTCAAGTGTGATAGAGTATACTGAGGAGTTCTATAAGTTGAATATCAAATCTGGACATTTTGAGGATGAGATTGAGCAAGTAACCAGATATTTGAATGGTTTGAGGTCATCTATATAGGATGAGATCAATTTAATCAAGTTGCAGAGTGTGGAGGAGGCATATCAATGTGCCCTAAAAGCATAAGAGAAGTTGAATAAAAGACATGAGCAGAGACAAAGAGGAAGAGGTGGAAGATTTCAGAGAAGAAGAATTTTTACTGGAGGAGGAAGAGGATCTTTTGCAGATTAGAATAAAGATAAGGAAGTCAGTAAGAATGATAATTCATATTGTGGAGATGATAGAAACTCTTACCAGAGAGTAGGATATGGTGGTTACTGGAATGAAGGTTATAGAAGAGATGATAGAGGACAAGAGAAAAGAGTATTCAAGGGAACTTGTTTTAAATGTGGTGAAGGACATAGAGCATTTGAATGAAATCAACGAGAGACATGCAAAAAGATAGAGAATAGTAGAAGAACAACCTTTCTTGAGGAGAATCATGCTAGATCATCTAATAAACTGAAATATGGAGAATTTTTGGTGAATAGAAGAGTATTATGTCAAAGTGAGATGGAGCAGGAACCGTTGCAAAGAAATAATTTGTTTCAAACCAAATGCAAGGTAGTTGGTAAATGTTGCAAAGTGATTATTGACAGTGGAAGCTCAGAGAACCTAGTTTTTGAAGAAATGGTGACCAAATTAAAAGTGGAAAGATTGAAACACCTGAAGCCCTATTAGATAGCATGGATTCAAGTTGAGTATAATATATTGGTAAGTGAACAATGTATGGTGAAATTTAAGATAGGAAATTATCATGATGAAGTTTTGTGTGATTTCATGCCTATGGATGTATGCCATGTTTTGTTGGGAAGGCCTTGGTAGTATGATAGATAGGCTATTCATGATGGAAAGAAGAACACATATACCATTGTTGCTAATGGGATGAAGTAGACTTTGTTTCCATTGGAGGATGTTCCTAAAGTTGAGGTTTGTACGAGTGCTAGAATTTGTTTGGTTGATGGAAGGAGATTTTTGGATGGATTGAGACATGAGAATATGTGCCATTCCTTCATTCCTAAGAAGGCTAAAGACTTGAAGCATGTAGAAGAACAATCAGAGGAGAGAAAGGATTTGCTGATAGGGTATGAGGAGATCATTTTAGATAATGTACCCAATGGATTGCCACTTGTGAGGAGTATTAGTCATTGCATGGATCTAATTCTTGGAGCTAGTTTTCCTAATAAAGCAGCACACTGAATGATACCTGCAGAGAATGAAGAGTTAAATAGACAAGTGCAAGAGTTGTTGAGGAAGGGTTTGATCAAAGAAAGCTTAAGTCTTTGTGCAGTACCTATTGTGCTAGCACCTATGAAGGATGGAGAATGGAGGATGTGTACAAACTCTAGAGCCATAAACAAAATCACAGTGAAGTATAAATTTCCTTTGCCCTAGATGGATGACATTATAGATTGTTTGAGTGGAGCTAAATAATTTACAAAGATAGATTTGAAGAGTGGATATCATCATATCAAAATCAGAGAAGGGGAAGAGTGAAAGACAACATTCAATAAAAATGAAGGATTGTATGAGTGGTTGGTGATACATTTTGGACTAACAAATGCACTGAGTACTTTCATGAGGATGATGAATGAGGTATTGAAGAAATTCTTGGGTAAGTTTGTGATTATTTATTTGGATGACATCCTAATTTTCAGTAAGACTAGAGAAGAACATTTTTTGCATAAAGGACAAGTTTGGTAGAGGCTAAGAGAAGAGCAGGATTTTACAACTGAGTTTCTAAGTGCTGCAATCAAACTTTTCATCATGGCACATTAAAATTTTGTGAAGGTTCCAAGAGTTACAAGACCTAGAAGGTTTTTGAGATGAAGTATGTTGCATCGACAAGTGGCCCTACCATTGCAGATGAGTTTTTTGCTTATGAGGAGAATGAAAAAGCGAGGTATGCAATCTACAATGCTTTATCTAATACAAAGCGAACAAAGGTTATTTCCTTGGGTACTGCACATGAAGCTTGAAAGAAGTTGGAAGTTTATACACCTAAAAATGGTCTGGATAATCTAATTGATTAAATATGATATATTTGATTAATTAACCTTAAATTCATTTACTATTAAATAAATAGAAATATTTATTTATATAGTTCATTTTTCTAATTCTTCAAATTATTCTATCTTAATTAAATGAGCAACTTCAATAGTTTGTATTATTTAATTATCTAAATCATGTTTCCTCTTAACTATATAAAAGTATCATAAATTTTTATTTAATTATCATATCCCTTTTTATTAAATAAGCAAATGTCAAATATTTGTTTCTTTTAATTAAATATCTTATTTTTGCAAAAATTGAATAAATCCAATAATTCAAATAAAGGCATAAAGGAAATTTCCTCTATTCACTCACCAATAAAATTAGATATTTTATATCTAATTAATTCAACTGGCATTCATGGGAAAGTTTGAAGACAAATTACAAACAAACTGGAAATCAATTTTTCAATCTCCTTCTGATTCTTCCTATCCTCTAGCAAGATGTTTTTCTGGGGAGAAAAAATCCCCATGATCAACTCATACTTCTTCATCTCTCACCATTCAATTCTCCAGATTAAATCTAGACCTTTGTTGTGCTGCCACATCACAAATGTGTTGCTGTGAATCTATAAATACAACCTTCTTCTATAGGAAATGGATCCCGATCCCCAACTCTGTGCAATCTTACTCTATAGAAATAGAAATCAAGCATTCAAGAATTTAGCCATTATCATTTAGCAATAGAATCACATAGCATCAGTAGAATAGAAATCATGGTATTCCATTTAGATTATTGTGGCTTCATTTAGATATTTTATGTCATTTGCATCAAAAGCATTTCATCATTGCACTTAGAAATAGAATCATACAACTTTAGCATCATAATCATAATCATTCCATTCTCTAGATTGGCATTGTAACAATCACAGTGCTTACCAAATCTGAGAGCCCTCTGTGATTTAATAAATCTTTGGAGATAGGGAACAATGAGACGTTTTCAAGAGTTTTCCTATTTTTAACTAATTTAATTGTTGATTCTCTTAATATAATGTCTTATTAAGAAGTGTTGTTAGTTATTTTACTCATTACTTATTCAACGACTTACATTTTGGTGCCCACCGTGGGGCCATAACCCCATGTTTTAACAATTTTTCTGAAAAGTGTTTGTCGAAGTTTCTAGCATATTTCTTTTAGCATGACCAAGAGATTTTGCAACACTTCCATTGAAAAATTTAGTGCTTTTGAAGACTATTTTAGTACTTCCATCAAAAACTATAGTGCTTCTGAGGACTGTTGTAGCGCATCGACCAGAAGATTCCAATGCAGTTGATTGTTCCATGTTAAACTCTGTTTTAGCACATCCGAGGAATTCTATAGTGCATCTAACAAATTTTGCAGTGCATCCAATAAATCTTGCAATGCATTTGATCAATTAAGTGGTGCATATGACCTCTATTATAGCGCATCTGTAATTTGTTTTCTGGATTTGATGTGACCATGGTGAGTAATTTCATTACTACATTTGGTATAAAATGAACCAATCCTAGGGTAGTCATTTGGTTTAAAATACACCAATCCAAGAGTAGTCATCATACATTTGCTATCTCGGTTAAAATTAACATCATATCTTTTGTGAAGCAATATCTTCACATAGAGTAGCAAATTGTCATTTGGGCTTTCAAAACTGAACATTGTTTACTGTGATTGTATGATGATAGGCCTATGCTCTCCCCTTAATTTTGCAATCAAAATGCCAAACTCATCTTTTAATTTCATGCAATTTATGCTTTGTTAAATCCTTTAGAAGGCCTGTCATAGTGGGAAAAAGTACTCACCCTCTAGGAACAACCTGACTGGGAACAAACCAAAGCCAGGTTTTCTAGCCCACTATAAAATAAAAGTGAATCAGGGGAAACCCACATTTACTAGAAGTGTGCAAGATAACCATCCCCAAAATCTTTGTTCTAAAGATTGGGAGGTCTCCTGAGGGAGTTTATCATTTGTCGCTCTGAACAGAAACCCTATCTACAAACCATAGTGTAGAATCCAACTTGTCAGTTTCCAAACATTATAATACTCATGGTTCAAGGGGAGGGAAGAATCTACCCCTAAGACACTCACCATATAATTTCTAAGGACTGTTTGCTCAAGGGATCGAGAAATCTAACTTTGAGTACATGCCCGGAAAAGACAAAAACATGGGTGCCCTCTAGGGGGTGACACTTCTATGTGAGTCAACAAAATTTTAAGATGTGGGCAATTGAGTATAACGATGACCTTTTTGACCTTAAGAGTGAGTTTTCTTGAAGTGTATTCTTTGTCAAAAACCAGTGGAAATCAAGAAGGATCATGTTTGATTCTTGAACATACACTTATTATTTAGATTCTAGAACTTAATTTTATTTTTTTTACAATTGCTTGCTATGTTTTCAAATCATTAATTCAAATAAAGATCATCCTGAAAAACACAAAAAATTTGACAAGTCAACCTGTGAAAATTTATGATTAGGGATTGGAAATCAACAACATTTGTCAAGAAATCCCTCACAAAAAGAGTCAAGAAACCAAAGAAGCAATTTAGCTATAAAATTTTTTTGGAAAGGAGACGCTTCTTATATCAAAGTAAAAAAATCTTACTTAAACATTGAAATTTTATCCATAGGTATCATGACTTTTCCAGAGGATATACAAATGATTTTTCCTTAGAGCCTTTATGTTCACAAGCTTATTTTCAATGGAGAGCTCTTTCACAAAAACATAATCATAGTCGACCCATTTATCAGTATTTTATCCCACAACCAACAATACAATATTTCAATAGGCCAAATCAGTTCTTACAATAGAGGAAAATTTTGGAAACATTAGGCTTGTCATCAAAAAAATTAGAGATTTACCAGCAAAGATATCCCGTCAAAATACCCAAAAATTCATAAAATTACTCGAAAAAAATTAGTCCCTTTACTAAGAAGAAAATTAGACAACATTGTGGAGTCCCAAAATAGTGCTTACACGATCTATTTTAGCACA
Source organism: Sequoia sempervirens (assembly GCA_007258455.2). NCBI lineage: Eukaryota > Viridiplantae > Streptophyta > Pinopsida > Cupressales > Cupressaceae > Sequoia > Sequoia sempervirens. The sequence goes on from VDFB02000017.1 coordinate 553,934,969, forward strand.
TACACTTTGTCTTTTAGCACATCTACTATTCAAATAGTGCTTACACAGTCTATTTTAGCATATCTGACAAATTTTATAGCACATCTATCGGCTATAACCAAGACTTGCAGTGTAAAAAATTACCAATATTTTAGTGCATCCATAGTCTATTTTAGCACATCTACCCTATTTGATAGTGTTTTTACCATATCTTTTAGCACATCCATAGTCTGTTTTAGTGCTTCTACCCTCTATAATAGCGCATCCATAGAACAAGAAAATATAGAGCTATTGGAAACATTTGTTAGACTGTTGGCATCAAAAACTTGGGTTTTTATTAGGAATGAAACATTTTCATAGGCGAGACAATGTCTTAAACTTGAAACAAATAGGATCTTACAAGGAAAAATTATTTTCAAGTTAAACCTAGATCTTACAACTTTAAAGTGTCCAATTATCAACCACAAATTTTGGTTATTAGGTTAAGTTTCATCATCCATATTTTGTCCTCCTACAATCATGAAATGAAACACAATAATCAGATTTTTAACTTGGTCTCATCAATAGAATAAATTCTTCTATTTGACTTTGTTAAAATCCATTGACACTCATCCAAACATAGAATATCAAAGTTTAGTGAAAATAACAAACACTTGTATGCCAATTTTGACAAGGTTACAAAGACATAAAATTAGAGAAAAGGAAATTGAAACACCAAACATCATGGCTGAGGAAAATACCTTTCATAGATTCCAACAAAATGATACCAATGAAATAGCCCAAGAGGATGTCAAAACTACACAAGATCCAAATTTTCACAAATTCTTGGAAAATTTTTTGGAACAAGATATGGAAAAATACCTCTTGATGCTGGCTAAATTAGGTGCAAAACTTCCAAAATATTTTTACATTAATTGATTAAAAGAAACACCTAGAGCAGATGAAACTAAACCACACAACACACAAAACACAGATCAAATGGTGGCCCTAACATTTCAAATGTAAAATTTTCAACAACTTCAAGACAATGAAAAAGGAACCACAAAGAGGTACTCATTATAGGACATTTTTCCTTATCCTTTTCATCCAAGTGTGGACATGATACCATTCCCTAGACATTGTGAATTCCCCAAATATGACAAGTACAATGGCAAAACAAATCCAATTGACCATGTGAGGGAATTCAGAACAATGAGTTTAGAGTTTGGACAAGAGGATACTTACCTAATGAGGTTATTTCCAAGGAGATTAGGAGGTCACTGTATGGAATGGTTCTCTAAATTACAACCAAGGATTCGACCCTTTGAAGAACTAGTCAACAAATTTATCTCACAATTCTCCTTCAATATTCAACATGAAGTAACCATAAAATATCTTTACAAAATGAAAAAAAAGAAGGGTGAGACATTCCTATCATTTCTACAACGTTGGTGAAAGTTGTTTGCTAGATATCCTCATTCTATACCTGAAGAGGAAAAGATGGAATTATTTATTGACAACTTAACTGATGACATGAGCTATAGGCTTGAACTACAATGTCCCCAGACATTTGAACAGGTGATTGAGAATGGGCTTAAAATTGAAGAAGCATTGGTCAAAAGAGGAGTTATTAAATGTTATAATGAAGGATCAACAACATAAATTCCTCAAATCACTATGGCAACAATGATAAACCTAAATTTTGGAAAAAAATAGAAATACTGGAAACAATGATGCTACAATTGACACACAAAATGTGAAACCAATATTCAATTTGATGACAATGACTATAAAGAATAATGAAAATGATAACCAGAACATCAATCATGGTACCACTTAAAACAACAATCCAAACAATGGAGAATCTCGACCACCATCATATCAAAGACAATCCACTCGACAGAGATTTACACCATTGGGACAAACACTGGAATCAACAATGAGAGAGCTTATTTCAAATAGACTTATTACCCTACTAGAAGCAAGAAATTGGGAGCCAAAAGTAAAACCATCTTGGTGGAATGATGCTGACTTTTGTAACTCTCATAAAAATAAAGGACATAAGACGAATGATTGTATGCAATTAAAGCATCTGATACAAGATTTGATTGACAACAAGAAGGTATTTTTTGAAGAACATCAAACAAACAATTATCATAGTGTGTTTACAAATCCTTTACTAAATTATGAAAAGGGAGAATCTTCTTCAAATAGTAAAGGAAAAAGTGTAAACTACATTTATGACAACACCATTCATTGCATTTCTGAGGTTGAGAAAAATAATGTCATTGATAATAAAATATATAACATTAGCATCAATGACATCATATCCCTGAACGTGATCCCAAACATAATCACATCCGACAACCAAATCAATGTCATAAAAATTAGGGAAAGACAAGACTATCAACCAATCAATGTGAAAAGGGGGCAATCCAAAGTGATACTGAAAGGAGTTGCATCTATAACCACTACTCCAAATCAATAAAGCATAGTGGATCAACTACAGAAGATACTAGCATAGATATCCATATTTGAACTCCTTAAAATTTCACCATCACATAAGGAGATTTTAGAACAGGATCTTGTGGCCACCATAGTACCCAATAATCTAGATGTCTATCAATTTCAAGCTATGGTGGGACATTTAACCACACCTCATTGTCTATCATTCTCTGAACAAGATGATGTACCACTTAATCACCCACACAATGCAACCCTTCATGTAGAATTTTTAATCCATAAACACTGTGTTAAACATGTCCTAATAGATGGTGGAGATGGTTTAAACGTCAATTGCACTTTAAAACTAATCTATGTACTAGGTTATTCAGAAAATGTTATTGATGCCAAAATGAAGATCACAATAAAAGCTTATGATGAAGAAGAGAGATCTTCCAAGGGGTTGATTGTGTTACCAATTCAAGTGGGACCAATTGTCAAGAATATAGTTTTCCAAGTGTTAGAAAAGGAGCTAACATATAATATACTGTTGGGACTTCCATGGATTCATGAAATGTAGGAAATACCTTCAAGATATCATCAATGTTTAAAGTTTCATGTCAATGGACAAGAAGTCACTATTTCAGCTAGCTACAATAATCCCCAGACTTGTAACATGCTTAAAGAAACTCAAGACACTTTGGTGCCCCATAATAGAGAAGCAAACACTTCTAGTTCATCCAATGGTGAAAAGAAACTAAATTTTATATCAAAATGGGTTGAGAAAAAGGACCAGGAAAAGGAAACATCATTGAATACTTTATCATAACAATTCAAAGACAAGATCCAGTTAAAAGACAAGGGCTTGTGAGAATATTCCATTGAGAAATCTTTATTTCTTTCACAATTGCTGCCATCTCCAAAATCATATGGACAACCCTCAACAAAAACACAACAATCATCACAACCTACCATAGTTCTAGACGAAAGGTTTGTAAAAGCAGGTACCCTAGAAGATGAATTAGAAGACAAGGTCATTGTCAATTGGCTTTACAAAGATGAAGAAGCATCAACATCAACAAATATCAATATAAAGACAGATCAGTATGGAAAAGGAAAAGCAATATTAGAGAAAATGGGCTATGAAGGACAGGGACCTATTGGCAAAAGAAAAGATGGCATTATAGAACCCATTTAACCTCTCACACTTCATCCTAAAGACAAAATAGGATTAGGCTATACAGGGGAACCAAAAGAAGAAATAACTCAGAAAGTTGTTGAAAGGATTTTTCAAATGAGGGATGGTTCTGAAATAGATTCTAATGAGTATGAGTGGGATTCTTTATCAAAAATATCATACAAGGACATACAGGTTGATGTTATAAAAGAGTATGCACCCACATGTGAGGAGGGACAAGGTTCAGGGACTAGACCCCTTGTATTTGGATCACAAAATATCAATGAATCAAGTGAGGATGAACAAACATCGAGTGAAATAGACGACTTGGAGGAGAGTAATATCATAGACCTTAACATCACCACTGACAACTTTGAAAAAATGGCTATTGAAACCCTCACTAGCATCGATTTTACCCCCGAGGACTTTTTACCCTTAATACATCTTGAACTTATTAACTGGAAACCAACTGGACCTATTGATATACTAGTCTTTACGAATGATTATGCCATCGTTAATTTTATTTGTAGTGACATGCTTGACACAAGTTCTCCTCATAAGGCTCATAATGATATTGCAAATCAGGAGGGTGTCGAATCTTCCAGTTGCAAAATTGAGCACATGAATAATGGATCTAATGGTGAAAACCATTCAATGGCAACATGATATCTCAAAAAAGTAAAAAAAAAAAGAACACATCTAATGGTGAAAACCTCTCAGAGGCACTAAAAGATGGGAGATTTGACACCCTTCTAGAGCACTATCATGAGAGGTCATCAGTATTGGTGGAGCCTACCCAGTCTATCAATCTTGGCACAACATAAAAGGAAAAAATCCTACATTTGGCAGCATCTATGATAGAAGAAGAGAAGCCCAAATTCACCAAATTATTTGAAAAGAGACATATTAACTTTTCTTGGTCTTACTCTGATATGCCAGGGTTAGATCTAGATCTTCTAATGCATCATCTATCTCTACCATCCGGAATCAAACCTGTAAAGCAAAAACTAAGGAAAATGCATCCCTACATTGCATTAATGGTAAAAGCTGAGCTAAAAAACTTGTTAGATGCAAGATTCGTCAGGTCCATCGATTATGCTAAGTGGATTTCAAATATTGTACCTATATCTAAACCAGATAATAATCAGAATATGCACAAATTTCAAGGATCTAAATAAGGCATGTCCAAGGGATGATCCTTTACCAAACATTGACATTATAGTAGATTTAACAATAGGACATGCCATGTTGTCACTAATGGATGGATTCTCAGGGTATAACCAAATCAAGATAGCACCTGAAGATCAAGAGAGAACAACATTCACCTATCCATGGGGCACATTCTGTTGGAACATCATGCCTTTTGGGTTGAAAAATGCAGGTGCAACATATCAAGGTGCAATGACCACTATTTTCCATGGCATGATGCATAATTTTATGGAAGATTACGTGGGTGATATATTGGAAAAATCATATACTACAGAAGGACATCTGGAGATCCTAGGAAAAATCTTTACTAGATTGGAGAAATTCAATGTCGAATTAAACCATAAGAAATGTGTGTTTGGTGTCACATCAACAAAGGTCCTCATATACATTGTTTCAGAAAAAGGTATCGAAGTGGACCTGGCTAAGGTCAAAGAAATAATGGAAATGTTGCCACCGAAGAATATCAGTCAACTACGGTCTCTACAAGGTAGGCTATAATCAATCAGGAGATTTATCTCCCAATTAGCAGATAAAAGTCACCCATTCAATCATCTACTACATAAGAATGTCTCCTTCAAGTGGGATCAAGAATGTGAAATAAATTTCAATCAAATAAAGAAATATCTAATGTCCCCTTCCATACTCATGCCACCTATAGAAGAGAGACCATTGTTACTATACATTGCAACAACAAACATTTCTTTAGGAGATTTATTAGCACAGGAAGATCCTTAGGGAAAGGAACAAGCTATTTATTATATCAATAGGACTCTAAACGGTTATGAAATAAATTACACCTTCATTGAGAAAGCTTGTTTGGTGGTGGTATTTTCAACCCAGCAGTTACAACATTACATGTTGACCCATACAGTCATACTCATAGCAAAGACTAATCCATTAAAATACCTACTCAACAAGGCAGCTCTAATAGGGATACTAGCAAAGTGGGTCATGATCTTAAGTGAATTTGACATCTAGTATGTGGACCGAAGAGCCATCAAAGGTCAAGTGATAGCTAATCAATTAGGTAAAGCTTCGTTACTAGATAATCATCCAATGAGCATTGAATTTCTTGATGCAGACATTCTTACTATAACAACACAACAATGGAGGCTTTATTTTGATGGGTCATACAAATAACGTAGGTCTGGAGTTGGAATTCTATTTGTTACACCTCAAGGACACACAATCCCAAGGTCCTATAGACTCATGTTTCCATGCACAAATAATGTAGCTGAGTATGAGGCTTTAATTATTGGCATCAAAGTGGAAACTGAATGGAAAATCATAGAACTACAAGTATATGGAGACTCACAACTAGTCATCTATCAGGTAAATGACGAGTATTAGAAAAAAGATGAAAATCTCATTCCATATAAGAAAATTATAGATGATCTCAAAAAGTACTTTGTGGATATCAAGTTTGAATAGATTCCAAGGGAACAAAACAAAGTTGTAGATGCTATGGTGACAATTGCTTCTCTCTTGTAGTTACCAAAAAAATGAGGTTGTTATGAGTTTATGGTAGAACAAGTTTCTAACCCTACTTATGATAATCTAGATTCTCAAACCATATGCCAAATAGTTGATGTTGAATCTATTAGCTCTCAAAAATGCAGGCGGAATGCCTCAAGAAGTTTCCAATATCTTGGTACGCTTTAGGGTAATAGACAAAGCCAAATGATTTAAGCTTTCTACTCTTCAGGTGTTGCTAGACCTAGGCGGGTGTACCTATATGAATGAAGCAGACTTAATGTACTTATCTCTCTTGAAATTTTTTTCCCACAATGGCAGATGGGAGTGGACAAAAAAAATTAAATTTGGTATAAATTGTATAGCAATATTCAAAGCTAAATCCTAATATGTTCAGTTAATAGATGTAAAGAAAATGAATGAATCTAGATGGTGAAAAATGCAAAGACTAGTGCCTTATTGGGTATGCAGAGTCAAATGAAATAGAAATGGGCAACCTCTTTCTGGAAAACACTCAAATTGTTTGGCATATGTTTTGTTTATAACTTGTATAAACATGCAAGACTGCGATTACTAAGCTCTTCTTAATGATCCAAATGAATTTCCCTAATTACTGTGATCAACCAAAATGATTTAATGTTTTCTTGAAAGAACCAATCAATTAACCACATAGATACAACAAATGTGCACTGATAAATTGAAGATAAACTTGTTATATCAATTTAAACAACCAAAAATCATCAATCTTGGAGACAACTTAGTAATACTTTCAATAAGCACAACAGACAATTGATACTAGAAATGAGCTGCCACATCAACTAATTTTCATTAATATATCCATTTTGTAATCCTGCATCGTAGTCTTTGTTCTGTGGAAATTCCATTCTATTAAACCTATTTCTGACCTATCTATTGTATATCTAATATCTGATGTCTCTTTTTACAATTGAGAATGAATATTTATACATCTTCATCTAAAAAGACACATCGCTTCGCTCACCAAATGTTGGCCAACAATTTTTGAGCTTCAATTAATCATCTTTGAGACATTCGCTAAGACATCTCGTAGTCACACTGAAGGCTAATGTCTTGCCGATAGCCAATCTTTCATCTCATGTGTGTCACCGTAATATTCTATTTTCAGGGAGACATCCCATAGACAATACTTCATCTTACCGAGATGTGTTTTCTAGTGTATTTTCAGTCGCTAAGACAACTCCATTCGCATTGTCAGCAAGACCGGACCCACTCGCCAAGACCTTACTCCGATGCACTTTAGTCTTACCGATATGTATATCTTTATCGACAGTCAGTAGACACTACGAATTCACTGAGACCTCATCCCAAATACCTTTAGTTTTTCCAAAATATGTCCTCATGCACTGGTTGGTGAGACACGACCCATTTGGTGAGACATCATCTCGGTGATATCACTCATGCCGATATGAATTATAATGTGAAGTATTCAAACTTAGATGGATTCTATAGGACCACAAGGAAAAACGTGAGAAAAATGTTGCGAAGAAAGGCCTTTGTAATTAATGGTGAGGACTCATTTGGAGACTCAGGGGGTTGAACAACCTATAAAATACAATAGGATTTTACAGTTCTAACAGTGGCTCCATTTGGGGATGAATGGTTGTGAGATCATTACAAGATTCCAGATTTCTGGGTGAGTAGACCAGACTCAATGTGATGGATCAGTGAGAAAAATGGGAATGGAAATTAATGTGAAATGGAGATGAACAAAACCCTAAACTACTATGCATGGAAAATAATTTTAAGAAGATTATCAAGAGTTGTCCATGCACTGGCAACCCTTAATCCTCTGTGTTTAAATTTCATCAGTTTTGAACTGTTACGTTCTAAAATTCAAACCATAAATGATGGTTCAAGGCCATACAAAAGAAAGGCCCATACTTTCCTCTGTCAAACACTTGGTTTTGCCTTGAGTTCATCAGATTCGTCTTGAAGATATTCATGCAGTCTTCCCTATCATGGTTATTGAAAGTTCTTAGAGAATCACCATGCTCAACTTGGCCTAAATTCCCTTCATCGTTCTGTAATTCAAATTCTCCATCATCATGGGGCAAAATTCTATTATCTTTAACATATAAAGTACATGCATATTCAATGAAAAATTTCTCATTATCTTTCTCACTGTTATGAATTATAAAACATTCTCCCAGCTGTACTAAAAATTCACTATTAGAGTGCTTGTCATGAGAATCAAAAAATTCTATCATATCAACACTATTTGAGACAAACAAGTATGAAACCTTTTGCACCTCTTCCATATCACCATTTGGAAATGATATTGGAATATGACTCATATCTTCAATATCATGTATATATGAACCAATCAATGCTGGACTTCTATCCTTCTTGGTATGCAAATAAAAATCTTCTCCACATGAGTTAGAAATTTCAAAGTCACATACCTCTTCTTGAATGGACAAATATTTTTGATCACTTCAAAGGTTTCTCCATCATTTTGAGAAATTCATTGGGAGTCATGTGAATTATTACATAGAGTACTCTCACTGTCAAAACAAATGTAAGTTGGACACAAGACTTCAGAATCATCCCTGTGTACATATCTTTGGTATTCAAGAGTTAGCAAGTTTGAAATTTACTCACTACCAAGTGCACACGTCTTTACATTTTCATCATTACAGTTGTATTCTTCAATTTTATCATTATCAAAAAGAGGTCCAAGATCCTCAGAGAGTGAGAAGTTAGAAACATTACCAGCACAATTATTTGTTCCATAATTTGACATATCACCTTGTTTGTCTAAAAATATCTCTTCCTCACCATAAAGCGGATTTGAAAATACCTTTTCTTCATCAAATGTGTCTTCATGGCACTCAACCATAGCTAGAAGTGTTACTTGTTCACTATCAAATGGATCCACATTTTCCATTGCTTCTTCTTCTTGACTATCACAAGAACTGCAAGAATCACCTGACTGTATATCAAAATCCACAGGTTCCTCTTCATAATCTGAATACTCATTGGATCCCTCATAACACATACTGCTTTCCCTATCATAATTTGTTATTCTAGAAAGAATTTTAATATTTTCATCTTCCTCATGTAGGCTGTGATAGGAATTGTTTTCACCTGCACATGTCTCATCTTCTATTAGTTGCATCATCTAATCAATGTCTCTGTCTTCAACAATGATGTCACCATTGTCTTCATACTTTTTCCTATCTACAATATCAGTCCATTCATCTAGTTGATCAAAATAAATTGGTATCCATGATTCAGGCCAATAAATTGGGTTTGGCTCATACACTTTTATGAATTGCTGAATGAACTTGGGTCCATGGAGCCTGTAATTCATAGGCATTTAAATACAAATTTCTAACATTCTACAAATCAAAGAATGCCCAGATTCTCCTTTATTTCTTCTTATGTCAAGAAGGGCCTTCCAAATATTTTTGACACATTCATCATTTTTAGATTGTTGGTTCCAATACGTACCTTGCTGTAGATTCTGACTAATATCTCCAAGTGGACTAGAATTGTGTTGTACTTGACATTGATCACATTGATAATCTTGATAATTTGCCAACCTTTGTCCAGGAGGGACTGGATAAGCATTTACTTATTTTGATGGTTGTGATGGATAAATGTTCTGTTGTGCATGAATTGCATCACCTCCATTGTAAAAAATTCCAATTGTATCATGAGGCGCTTGTTGAATCCAAGAACCACTTGCATTTGTGTATTCATTCTTATTGCAGAATTCTAATAGTTGTTGGTCTGGTTGTAGTGTTTCTTTCTTCAACTGCAATGTTTCTTTCTTAATTTTCAGCTTTTGCTTTTTCAATTCTTCAATTCCTCTTATCAATTGCTGCCTTTCAAAATATTCTTTTGTTCCATACACAAATTGTCTACCCATTCTTCATCAAGTTTTTACCATAGTCGCCACCTACTTTTCCGAAAGTAGGAAAAGGTTTCTTTAGAAAAAACTATTTTTTTATCTTCTCCCTAGTGGAATCACTTTTTCTAAGACTTCTCAAATTTTAACTTTTTCTTCAATGACTCTATATGATGGTCTTCAACCGATTTTTCTGATGTTTTTCCCCAACAGAGTCGCCAATTTGTTAGCTCTCAAAAATGCAAGAGGAATGCCTCAAGAGGCTTCCAATCTCTTGGTATGCTTTATGGTAACAGAAAAAGCCAAATGATTTAAGCTTTATACTCTTCAGGTGCTGCTAGACCTAGGTGGGTGTACTTATATGAATGAAGTAGACTTAATGTACTTATCTCTCTTGAAAAGTTTTTCCCACAATGGTAGATGGGAGTGGACAAATAAAATTAAATATGGTATAAATTGTATAGCAATATTCAAAGCTAAATCCTAATATGTTCAGTTAACATATGTAAAGAAAATGAATGAATCTAGATGGTGAAAAATGCAGAGACTAGTGCCTTATTGGGTATGCAGAGTCAAATGAAATAGAAATGGGAAACCTCTTTCTGGAAAAGACTCAATTTGTTTGGCATATGTTTTGTTTATAACTTGTATAAACATGCAAGATTGCAATTACTAAGCTCTTCTTAATGATCTAGATGAATTTCTTTGATTACTGTGATCAACCAAAAGGATTTAATCTTTTCTTGAAAGAACCAATCAATTAACCACACAGATATAACAAATGTGAACTGATAAATTGAAGATAAACTTGTTATATCAATTTAAACAACCAGAAAGCATCAATCTTGGAGACAACTTAGTAATACTTTCAATAAGCACAAAAGATAATTGACACCAAAAATGAGCTTCCACATCAACTAAATTTCATTAATATATCCATTTTGTAATCATGCATCGTAGTCTCTGTTCTGTGGAAATTCTATTCTATTAAACCCATTTCTAACCTATCTACTGTATATCTAATATCTGATGTCTCTTTTTACAATTGAGAATGAATATTTGTACATCTTCATCTGAAAAGACACATCACTTCGTGCACCAAATGTCGGCCAACATTTTTTGAGCTTCAATTAATCATCTCTAAGACATTCGCTAAGACATCCTGTAGTCACACCGAAGGCCAATGTCTCACCGATAGCCAATCTTTCATCTCATGTGTGTCATCGTAACATTCTATTTTTGGGGAGACATCCCATAGACAATACTTCGTCTTACCGAGATGTGTCCTCTAGTGTATTTTTGGTTGCTAAGACAACTCCATTCACATTTTTGGCAAGACTGGAGCCACTCGCCATGACCTTACTCCAATGCACTTAGTCTTACCGATATGTATATCTTTATTGGAGGTCGGTAGACACTACGAATTCACTAAGACCTGATCCCAAATACCTTTAGTCTGGTCAAAATATGTCCACATGCACTAGTTGGTAAGACACGACCCATTCAGTGAGACCTCACCCTGGTGATATCACTCATGTCAATATGAATTATAATGTGAAGTATTCAAACTTAGATAGATTCTATTGGACCACAAGGAAAAATGTGAGTAAAATGTTGTGAAGAAAGGCCTTTGTAATTAATGGTGAGGACTCATTTGGAGACTAAGGGGGATGAACAACCTATAAAATACACTAGGATTTTATAGTTCTAACAGAATCCTCAATCTATGGAAAGACCTATTCTTACCATAAGGACAATATCCTTCCTCCCAATCTTTCTAGAAACCAAAAATGTAAATTCATCTGCCAATCCACATGACATACTTTACCATCGAGGTCTATATGGTACTCTTCTTCAGTGTATAGAACATAACAAGTGTGAGACAACTTTAGATGAGGTTCATGAAGGTATTTGTGGAACTCATTCAAACAGACTAACCCTAGCGAAGAAACTCCTTTGTTTGGGATATTACTAGTCGAATATGGAGAGGGAGTCTTATCATTTTGTTAAGAAATGATAGAAATGTTAGATCCACAGTAACTTGATCCATGCACCAGCACAATAATTACATCCATTTACTTCAACATGGCCCTTTTTTCAATGGGGATTGGACCTAGTAGGGAAGATTAATATGACTTCATCCAATGGACACAAATTCATAATCACAACATAATACTTTACAAAATGGATAGAAGTGGTTCCCTTAATGAAAATCACTAGAAAGTAGATCTTGTCTTTCATTCTAAACTATCTTATTTGTAGATATGGAATTCTCGAGTCCATTGTCTCAAACAATGGTCAACCTTTTAAAAATTAGTATGTCAAGGAATTGTGTGATAAATTTCATATCCAACATCATTTTTCAACACTGTACTACCCTTAAGGAAATGGCCAAGATGAGGCCTCAAACAAAAAAATTCTAAAAATTCTAAAGAAAATGGAAAATGATGTTGAATGTGATTGGCATGTTCAATTAAATCTTGCTCTTTGGGCATACAGAACTTGATGCAGGAGCATCCAGTGGTGTAAGGGCAATCTTGCATCACCCAAAAATAGTTAAATTTCAAGTTTCTCGATTTTTAGATATTTTTACTTTTTTGGATACCCTTTTCGTCATAATGAAATTCTCAATTTATAGTTTTTATTTTCTATTCCTGGGTTGAAAGATATTACAGTTTTAGTTTCCAAGATTTGCACCTAAAAATCTTCTGAGTTAGATTTGAGGCACTTAGATTTTCCAGAATGGCCCCAAAACTTGTTGAAATTAGTGTAGCACATTTTGAGCATGTTATTGACTTCAAGACCTTTCCAACGGTTCAAACGGTTCACGAATCAGAGTCCTGGATCAAAAGTTATGGCCCTGGGAAGTTGGCGCACTTTCTAGAAGATACAATTGCAAATGTTCTTTCGAAATTTGAACTTCAAGTTGTAATTTTTCAGTGCCAAACTGCCTAAACTCAAATTTGAATTTTGTTAAATGGCTCCAAACTAAAGAGAAGCTCTATTTATGGGCGGGTTTCTAATTTTTGGGTAGCTTTTTGGGGACAAGCTCGCATATTGTGAAAGGGTGATTCTCTAGCTTTCTATAACCTACATGTGTTGTAGAACTTGGGGATTTGAGATCCTCTGCATGTAAGAAGCTCCATTTTCTAAATAATAAAATTATTCTCTTGTTTGTGGGTTATTTTCTATGTCTCGGGTTGTGTCCTCATCAAGTGGTATCAGAGCAAGGTTTTTTTGAGCATGTGGATAGATCGCCAATCATGAGGCAGTTCGCACTAGGACCGTGGTTGTGGGTTGAGGTCAAGAAAGATGCCTCCAAAAGTGATGCCTAGTAGGCATGGTGGTGCCAAAGGTGGTCAAGGCAACAGAAATGCTGGTGGAAGAGATGCACTGGCAACCCTCCAGAGACAGATTGATGCTTTACAAGAGCAGTTGAGAAGAGAGTTAAACCCGAGGGGGGAAAGTGAGGATGAAGGAGAGGAAGAAGGTTCAAATGTAGAAGAGGAAGAAGAAGCAATTGATCAAGACCAAATGCAGCTAATAAGGGCCATTTCAAAGATTGGGAAAAGACTAGAGCGTAAGTCCCCGCTATTCCTGGAAGTCTGAATCCAGAAGAGTTAATCAACCGGATCAACGAAGCTAGAAGAATATTTTGAGTATGAGAAAATAGAGGACCTGCATCAGTTAATTTTGCAAAATGAAAAGGGCCATGCTAGATTTGGTGGAAAGAGGTCCTGGAAAGAAATCAAGAGGAAAAGGAAATATCACCGATGGGATCGCATGGTAGAGAAACTAAAGAAGCAGTTCATACCAGGACTAGAGTTAGATCTGTGGAAGAAATTGCAAGGGTTGAAGCAAGGAAGCAGATCTGTGAAAGAATATAATGAAGATTTTCTACAAGATAATCATTCAGAATGGGTCATACAAGGCCAATAAGGAGAAGGTAGCCCGATATCTTAATGGGCGACCGAGCATTCAGGAGGAGTTAAGCCTAGTCAGAATACCACCATTAAGGATGTGTATCAGTTTGCTCTGAAGGTGGAAGAGAAGCGAACAAAAGATTTGATGGCAAGCAAAAAGGACGAGGAGGTCAAAGTGGAAGGGGCAGTGGAAGACCTTCAGGAAGCTGAAATGATGATGAAAAGAAAAGTGAAGATGTGGGTACCAAATTAAGCCAAAGGAATGATTAACTTTACCTCTCGCGGATCAAAACAGTGGTGATCAAAGAGGTAGAGGACGAGGGAGATATGGAAAAGGATCTCTAAGAGGTGGTTTCAAAGGAATGTGTTTCCAAAGGTGGTGAAGAAGGGCGCCAAGCCTATGAATGTCCACAACACCAAGGAAGGGTAGAAAAAAGGCTAGAAAGTCATGGAAGGTTGCGCATGCATGATGAGGAGGCCCAATCAACATTCGATGATGCTGAAAGGGGAGAAGCCCTAGTGATTAGGAGAGCCCTGGTGACTAAGGAAAAGGAACCAGAATAGAGGAAGAATCTATTTCGCACAAGGTGCAAGTGTGAAGGAAAATGTTGTGATGTCATTATTGACAGTGGGAGCACCAATAATCTGGTGTCAGAGGAGATGGTCACAAAGTTGAAGCTGAAGAGGCAAAGGCACCCACATCCGTATCGGATTGCCTGGTTATAGAAATACCACAAAGTTTTGGTCAATGAGCAGTGCCTATTAAAGTTCAAGATCAGGAGCTACCATGATGAGGTACTCTGTGATATCATCCCCATGGATGCATGTCAAATGTTGTTGGGGAGGCCGTGGCAGTTAGATAGGCGAGCTATACATGATGGCCATGAAAACACTTATTCCTTGACAAAGGATGGGGTTCGTCACAAGTTGAAACCCCTAAAGGAGACCGAAGAAAAGGTATGCAGTAGTGCTAGAGTTTTTTATGTAGATGGAAGAAAATTTTTAGAAGGTATGAAGCATGAGTGTATGTCAAAGACATTAAATTTCCACAGTCCATAATAATGAGAGAGATTTTTTTTCTGGATTTTTCTGTGATGTGTGTTTTTTGCATCAACGTATTGAATATGACTCTGTGATTCATCATCAGTTTGATGAAAGAAGGCAGCTCATAGAATGACTCCAGCCCGAGAAAATGAGGTTGAGCGGACAAGTTCAGAGTTGTTGAGAAAGGGTTTGATATGGGAGAGTTTGAGTCCATGTCTGATACATGATACTAGCACAAAAAGAAGGATGGGGAGTGGAGGATAGTAATATAAATTCCCAAGCCATAAACAAGATAACAATCAAGTACGGGTTTCCCCACACTTGGGGATGGATGACTGATGGACTGTTTGAGTGGAGCTCAGTACTTCACAAAGATTGATCTGAAGAGTGGATATCGCCAGATCTGGATTCAAGAGGGAGATGAATGAAAGACTGCCTTCAAGACCAAATAGGGCCTGTATGAGTGGTTAGTCATGCCTTTTGGGCTAGCCAATGCACCGAGCACATTCATGCGGCTCATGAACGAGGTACTAAAAGAATTTCTGGGAAGTTTTGTTATTGTGTATTTAGATGATATTTTGATTTTTAGTAAGACGTTGAATGAGTATTTGATGCATATTCGAAGAGCCTTTGAGAAGTTAAGAGAAGAGAAACTATTGATTAATTTGAAGAAGTGTAGTTTTGTGAAGGAGTTAGTGTACTTGGGGTTTGTTGTCTCAGCAGAAGGTCTCAAAATGGACCCAAAGAAGGTGAAGGATATTTTGGAATTCCCTACCCCAAGAACTGCTACTGAGGTGAGATCTTTCCATGGTTTGGCTAGTTTTTATAGAAAGTTCATTGGAAACTTCAGTAGTATTTGTGGACCCCTAACTGAAACAATGAGAGGGGATAGAAAAGAATTCAAGTGGAGCACTGGAGCAACAAAGAGTTTTCAACTGTTGAAGTAGAAGGTAACAAAGCAACCTGTTCTAGCCCTCCCAGATTTCAACAAAGTGTTTTAGGTGGATTGTGATGCGAGTGGTTGTGCCATTGGAGCAGTGCTGAGCCAAGAAGGTAAGCCCATTGCCTATTTCAGTGAAAAGTTAGATGATGCCAAAAGAAAGTATTTTGTATATGATCGAGAATTTTATGCAATAGTTCAAGCATTAAAGAAATGGAGACATTATTTGTTGCTAAAGGAATTTGTTCTATATACTGATCATCAGGCCTTGCAGTACCTAAATAGTCAGGGAAAATTAAATCAGAGGCATATGAAATGGGTAGAGTTTTTGGAGAGTTATACCTTTATTTTGAAACATAGGAGTGGTAAGTCAAATAGGGTTGCAGATGCCTTAAGTAGGAGGCATACATTGATGACAAAGATGTAGAAATAAGTGGTTGGGTTCAATGAACTTAAGACAGTGTACGCAGAAGATCCTGATTTCGTAGAGACTTGGAAAACTTGCAAGGAACCTGTTACAGTGGACAGGACAAGGTGGCTTGATTTCATAATCTAGGATGACATGTTATTTAAGGGAAGCCAATTGTGTGCCGAGGAGTTCCATGAGGGAGAACCTAATAAAGGAGAAGCATAGTGGGAGGAATGGTAGACATTTTGGTCGGATAAGACCATTGCCATTATCATGAGCATTATTATTGGCCTCTTTGTCACGGATGTGAAGAAGTTTGTACAAAGCCGAGGGTATGTCGATGGCTAAAGGAGTGAGCCGTAATATAGGCTTATATCAGCCCACCTGTACTGCAGAGGCCATGGAGGATATAAGTATGGACTTTGTTCTTGGTTTGCCAAAGACACAACGAGGGATGATTCAATCTTTGTGGTGGTTGATAGGTTTTCAAAGATGGCACATTTCATTCCATGTTAGAAGACCCATGATGTAGTCCACATTGTTGACTTGTTCTTCAAAGAGGTGGTGAGGCTACATGGTGCCAAAGAGTATTGTTTCAGATTGTGACACCAAATTTGTGGGGTACTTTTGGAAGACCTTGTGGAAGAAGCTGAAGACAAAGTTGAAGTTTAGTTCTGCACACCATCCACAAATAGATGGGTAGATAGAGGTTGTTAATAGGAGTCTGGGTAACCTACTGAGATGTTTGGTAGGAGATAAACCCAAGGGATGGGACTTGATCTTACCCTAGAAAAAAATTTTCTTACAACAATTCTGTTAACAAAAGCACTGGTAGATCACCGTTCCAAATTGTGTATGGAGGTAGCCCCAGAACAACTCCAGAATTGAGGAAGATGGACCAAGAGAAGAGAATAAGTGCTGAAGCTAAAGATTTTGCAGAGCACATCAAGAATATACATGAGAAGGTATGAGAACACATTAATAAGATGAATATGCAATATAAGGCTAAGGCAGATCAAAAAAGGAGGAATAAGGAGTTTCAGATTGGTGATGAAGTAATGGTCCACTTGAGGAAAGAAAGGTTTCCCGTGGGAACCTATAACAAATTGAAGATGAAGAAATTCAATCCCTGTAAGATTTTGAAGAAGCATGATTCTAGGAATGCATATGAAGTAGAGTTGCCTAATGGAATCAACATTTCCCCTGTGTTCAACAATTCAGATTTGACAGAGTATCATGAAGGTGGAATGGAGGAAGCACTAGCAATAAGGCAGTATGAAATTCTAGCACCTACTTGAGAAAGGGAGGAGATTGAAGCAATCTTGGATAGTCGTGTGGAAAGGAGTACCAGAAACAGGCAGTATGAAGAATATCTAGTGAAATGGAGAGGAAGGCCTGTGGAAGATTCATCTTGGCTATCTAAGGCAGCAGTTGACTGGTTGGGTTTTCCTCAACCATCTGAGACATGATGGGGTCACTTCTCAAATTACCCTGGGTGTCTGATGCAGGAACATCCAGTGGTGTAAGGGCAATCGTGCATCACCCAAAAATAATTAAATTTCAAGTTTCTTAGTTTTTAGATGTTTTTACATTTTTGGATACCCTTTTCATCATAATGAAATTCCCAATTTATAGTTTTTATTTTCTATTCCTGGGTTGAAAGATATTGCAGTTTTAGTTTCCTAGATTTGCACCTAAAAATCTTTCGAGTTAGATTTTAGGCACTTAGAGTTTCTAGAACAGCCCTAAAACTTTCCAAAATTGGCATAGCTATTTTTAGCATGTTATTGACTTCAATACCTTTCCAACGATTCAAACGGTTCGCAAATCGAAGTTCTGGATCAAAAGTTATGGCCCTGGGAAGTTGGCGCACTTTCTAGAAGATACAATTGCAAATATTTTTTTGAAATTTGAACTTCAAGTTGTAATTTTTCGGCGCCAAACCACCTAAACTAAAATTTTAATGTTTTTAAATGGCTCCAAACTAAAGAGGAGCTCTATTTATGGGTGGGTTTCTAATTTTTGGGTAGCTTTTTGGGGACAAGCTCGCATATTGCGAAAGGGTGATTTTGTAGCTTTCTGTAACTTGCATGTGTTGTAGAACTTGGAGATTTGAGATCCTCTGCATGTAAGAATCTCCATTCTCTGAATAATAAAATTATTCTCTTGTTTGTGGGTTATTCTCTATGTCTCGGGTTGCGCCCTCATCAAAACCAGCATTAGAACACCTACAAGAGCTACACCATATGCCTTGGTATATGGATTAGAGGCCATCCTACCTATTGAGGTAGAAATACCGTCACTTTGTGTTTCACTGAAGGGTATAATTATAGATGAGGATTATAGAGTCTCTAGACTACAAGAGTTGGAACTATTGGATGAATGTTGTCAATAAGCAGTAAACCATTTGACGACATATCAACAGAGGATGTCCAGAAGCTACAATCATAGGGTAAAGCCTAGAGTCTTTCAGATTGGTGATTTGGTTCTAAAGGAAAACCCTAGAAATCAATAGGATAGAGAAAAGAAAGGGAAGTTTGAACCTAACTAGGTAGATCCCTTTGTCATCATATCAATTTATGGATCTGGGGCCTATCAACTGTCTACACCTAAAGGGGACCTATTAGATGAACCTATCAACATTATCCAAGTCAGAAATTTCTACACCTAAATCGCCTAGTACATGGTTCAGGTTTTGGAAAATGGTTACCTTGATGAAAACCTGGAAAATAGGTGTCTTGGTGACACAAAAAAAGAAGAGAAAAGAGAAAAATACAAAAAAATAAAAAAGATTGAAAAAAGTGCAATAAAACATGTAGTGAAAACCTAGAAATAGGTACTATTTGTGATTTAAACCAGCTATTCCATCTATTAAATGTATGTCATGGTCATTCACTTTCACCATAATTTTTCCACCCATTATCATTTCATTATAGAGTGGTCATGTCTCACCCTAGCTTGGGGGAAAAATCCTAACCTCACTAGGGCAATAAACCTCAAGACTAACCAAATGGACAATCAACATGAAAATAAGAGCAACAAAAACAATGATCAAAACACAACCCAACATTGAACATCAATCACCATCGGAGACGCATCAGACATCCATATCATGTTAAAATCCAAAAATAGGTCAAAAATTAGTCAAGTCAAAAATAGAGTTGTCTAGTCAAACTACGTGGTCTCTGCATGTATAACATAAGCAAGACTAATCTTCGATCAGCCCCCAAGGCCCCTATGATAGGTCTTTATGTTAGGTTTTGGGTCAATATCTTCAAAAATATGAAAACATCATAAAATCGAACATAAAATCAAATAAAAATGGATGATCTAATCTGAATAATGGTTGAAATACTTTAAGTAAAGGTTGGATAGTTGTACTTTGATCTTTTTTATCATTTCTTTGGAGCAACTCAATGATGTATTGAACTAGAGAAGCTAGGAAGGAGAATGGCATTTTCGTTGTCTATTGTTTGGGAGTTAATCATTACTATTATGGGAATTATCGTGAGACATGCTCTACAAAGTATCATTGATGACATTCAAAATTCACATAGGAAAGTGATTGATTCTTATATGTTTATGCAAGAAATGCTCA
This sequence comes from Sequoia sempervirens, assembly GCA_007258455.2. Taxonomy (NCBI): domain Eukaryota; kingdom Viridiplantae; phylum Streptophyta; class Pinopsida; order Cupressales; family Cupressaceae; genus Sequoia; species Sequoia sempervirens. The sequence continues at coordinate 553,955,034 of VDFB02000017.1, forward strand.
AGTCATTTCAGTTTAATTATACCTAGATGCTTGTGTTACCTTGCAATATCAAAAAATCATGGAAGTAGTACTCAGGTCATCATGGTCTAAGTTATACCATTGATGCTTGTACTCACTTTCAACATTTTTAAAGCTCTATGATGATATAGAGCATACTAAATGGACTATTAAGATGCCAATGTTTGAATGTAGATTTGCATAGCAAAATAGATTGCATTCATGATAGTTTTACATCTACAGAGTGTTTGTTACAAAAGCTGGTAAAAGGATTCAAAAATGATGATATCTTTTGTCATAATGGATTGAGTATACTTGACATTAATAAAACATCATCATTGTCATATAGTTGCATAATCATTTTTCATTCCATACATTAGAAATCATTTATTTTATCATTTCATCATTCATGCATTTAAATCAAATAATTTTCATTGAACATATCATATTTTTCATATCACACATCATAAAACTACATGAGAAAACTATCAAAAACATCCTCAATATCATGTAATTACAATTCCATATCATACATCCATTCATCATATCATGTATCATGTATCATGTATTCAAAATACCATTATATTCATCAATTTTCATCCACTTATTACATCATATATTTGCATTTAAAATATATCACATAACTAAAGTACACATCCCATTTACATCATACGTCATATATCATTAAAACATCATATAGATACATTATCATAATTTAGAATTGCACATCATCATACATCTATTGCATCCATACATCATGCATCCATACATTATCATTATACACATCATTGATAGAACATCATAAATCATAAGCATGTCATCATGATCATAAATTGCATCCATAACATCATAATATAAGGATCATTACATAGCATATAGAACATAGAAAATAAATGCATCCATCATAGAATCATATAGAACACATAATAGATCAATTAAAAAGCCACTACATATCATATAGATCTCAAAATCATAATGTCAAGTATACAATGATATCTGAAATAAAAAGAGATATATCATCAAAAATGGTTGTAATTAGAGTGTACATCGCATCTCAAAATATAACAGAGGGTACAATCATGAAGCTATGTGGTGATGGCTCCTAATGGTGCAGGAATCTCTAGGTCAATACCTCCCCCACTAGATGTACCAGTATCTCTCAGGTCTCTCAAAAGAAGTTGGATCACACCCACACTAACAGTCCTAGAATGAGTCTTGCTAGATCGAGACTGCGCATAACTTACTCTCTGCTCTAAAGGAATGACATCATAGAATTTACCTCTATAGTAATCTACCCCCCAACCAACATGGAAAACCTCTCACATATAATCCACTATAGTGGTACCATCTACCAATCTCTGCAATCTCTTAGTTGTAGCCTGAGCTTGCTCTACAGCCCCTCTAGAGGCATCCCTCTTAGCTATCATTGATGTGATCTGTGTCTAAGTCATAACTAACTAAGCCTATACCTGAGCTAGAGCCTATGCATGTGATTCAGCCTGTGCCTGCATTTGAGCCTATGTCTGCATCAATAAACCTTGAGTATAAACTAGCTGACCCTGTAAGGTATGTACCTGCACCTATAGGATCACAATTTGGGTCTGTTGCTACTGGGATGGTACACTGATCATCACATGTTGCTCTGTAGGGCCTACCACTACTCGCCTCTTATGAGGCACTATATACTCTTGTACATCTATGGCTGGACCTGATCCACTTGCACCCAACCCACCTGAACCATCTCCACTATCATACCCCTCCTCCTCTCCATTGCTCTCATCATTACTGCCCTCCTCATCCCCACTGTCCTGCTCATCACCACTGCCCTCGACATTCTCCACCTCCTCCTCACCAACCTCCTCTCTCCTTTGTCAACAACCATGTACAACAAAAACCTCCTCCTCAATAGGTAGTGGTGTTGGTTCATCAAGAATATTAATGTGTGGAAATGGATGAAGAAACATATACTCTGCATAATCGGTTGAAATAGGTGGCTCAACAATATTAGGCCAGATCTCCCAAACTAGAGGTCGTAGAGCTTGGAACTTTTAAACAACGACATCATATGAAAGGTTGGGCCCCTAGTCTATAGAATCTACCTATCAACGAGCATAATGGGAAACACCCTGGGGCATGCCCTGAACAATACCATATCATCAAAGCACTTGTCTGAGCATAAATCTCTCCAACACCCAACGTGTTTGGCCAATTTGAATCATCGACTGACAAAGATATGACAACTGAATGTCATCATCATCCTAGTGGTCACAATCTAAATATGGGAACCATGTCACAACCTCTATATCATCCAATACTCTCCTCTAGTGATCCAACTTACCTAGTCTATGCTGAGTAAGATGACCTGTATATCTATGCACATATGGCCGCATGACGAGTCTCTGTATAACCATCACTAGACGCATAACAACAATATGCTCCCACACCCACACCTAAAGTAGAGTGACTTTTGAAGACAAATTACGACCTCCAAGTAAATAGTAGAATGTAAATCATGATACAAATGGACAAGCATACACATGCCCCAAGTATATCTCCTCTCGTGTACAATCATACTCTCCAACACATGGCCCCAACCAACAAAAAGTCCCTTTGACCTATGATAAGGACAAAGGAACCCTCCAATGAAACCAACAATTATTGTGGAAAAAGTGGCATAAGCATCCACCATCTCGCGCCATGGAATCCAATATCCAAGAATAGAATCATCCTGAAATACTCTATAGAGAGCATTAGTCCCAACCTACTCCAAAGAATCATACACTACAATGTCACCAACAACTGGTATTCATAGGATCTGCTAGACATCCTTAGGGTGACTATCATCTTTCCAGTAGGTAGGTGGAAAGTATTATGCTCGTTATGCCACCTCTTTGTTAGGGCTGTCAAGAGACACCAATTAATCCTAATCTAGGGCATATCTAATAAAGAGGACAAACCACAATGTACAATAACTATTGTCTTGAGCTATGCAAGCTATGGTATCAGATCAAAAGTTTAAGGAAACTACTCTCTAATCTAAAGGTTCGTCAAAGCCTCCTATCATCATGAAATATTCAAAATTAGTACTCTTTGTGAAATCATCAAACATCAAATATCCTATCAAAGCTAATCATCTCTTGGTGAGACTTTTCATTAAATATCATGAGCAAACATAATCAAACCTCACCTATCATGAGGTCAATTGTCGAACATCATTGAACCTCGCCTATCATGAGGTCAATTAATCAGATAAACCTTCCTTATCATGAGGTATATCAAACAAACTATAATTATTCCTCACATATCATGAGGATAATTATCATCAATCAAACATCAAACCTCACCTATCATGAGGTTGAAAATCATCTACTTGATTAAGATCATCCATCATATCAAACCAATGGCTGACACGATTAAAATTGACAAACTACATCATTTTGACTTGGATGTGCTAAAACAGTGTTTCTAGGTGCCACAATATCAGAAGCACCATTAAAACACCTTAAAGCACTAAAAAAGGTGCTCAAAGTGCTAATTCATCATATTCTCCATTTCAACAGTCGAATGTGCTAATACAGGCAGTCAAAGTGCCATTTCAGTGGAACTGCTATTCTACTAGGTCAAAGTGCTAATCTATACACTCAAATGTGCTAAAAAAATTGAAGCACTACAACAAATATCAAAAGCGCTAAAATATCTATTCTAGGCTCTAAAACTTTGAAAGCACTAAAATAACATATAGAAGCACTATAAAATCTATCCCAAGCACTACTTCAATAAAAGTGCTAAAAGAAGCAAAAAATTTGAAAATTGAAAAATAGCACAAAAAATGAGAAAACACATAAAACAAGGAGGTTAATGGGTACTTACCAGAGGTCTATAAGTGGTCGGGCAGTTGTGTCATTGCATGCGCTCGAACCGATGGGTGTGGTAGGGGATTGGCATCTTGCTCCAAATTGGTAAAATTTCTCTCACAAATTCTTCAAACTCAATTGCACAAATGAGTTTAAAACCACCTTTTTGACCTTTTATAGGTTAATTAAGGTGGGATTTTATGGGGTTTTTATTTTTATTTTCCATGGAGATTAATTCAAATTCATCACAGGTGCAAATTCTACATTCATTATCGGGAGATAAATTATTTCAACATCAAATCTAGATCAAATCATCAAAAAATCAAGAAAATTTTGAAAAATTCCAAAAAAAAAATCAAAAATTCATCAGTTTATCTCCCGAGGGGGCATATATCCATCATCACCTGAAAATCAACATCTGGGGCATACTGAATTTTTTTTTCATTGATACTAATAGTAGCAACAAAATTTTCTTTGAAGCAATGTGTAAACACATCACTTCAAAGAGGGGCAAAATGTATACACCTAAAAATGGTCTAGATAATCTAATTAATTAAAAAAAAAATATTTGATTAATTAACCTTAAATTCATCTACTATTAAATAAATAGAAATATTTATTTATATAGTTCATTTTTCTAATTCTTCAATTTATTCTATCTTAATTAAATAAGCAACTTCAATAGTTTGTATTATTTAATTATCTAAATCATGTTTCCTCTTAATTAAATAAAAATATCAATTTTTTTTATTGAATTATCATATCCCTTTTTATTAAATAAGCAAATGTCAAATATTTGTTTCATTTAATTAAATATCTTCTTTTTGCAAAATTTGAATAAATCCAAAAATTCAAATAAAGGCATAAAGGAAATTTCCTCTATTCACTCACCAATAAAATTATATATTTTATATCTAATTAATTCAACTGGCATTCATGAGAAAGTTTGAAGAAAAATTATAGAGAAACTATAAATCAATTTTTCAATCTCCTTCCTCTAATTCTTCCTATCCTTTGGCATGATGTTTTTTTGGGGAGAAACAATCCCCATGATCAGCTCAGACTTCTTCATGTCTCACCATTCAATCCTCTAGATTAAATCCAGACCTTTGTTGTGCTGCCACATCACAAATGTGCTGCTATGAATCTATAAATACAACCTTCTTCTATAGGAAATGGATCTCGATCCCCAACTTTGTGCAATCTTACTCTGCAAAAATAACAATCAAGCATTCATGCATTTAGCCATTATCATTTAGCAATGGAATCACATAGCATCAATAGAATAGAAATCATGGCATTCCATTTAGATTCATCATAGTTTACAGTAGCTTCATTTAGCTGTTTTATGTCATTTGCATCAGAATCATTTCATCATTGCACTTAGAAATAGAATCATACAGCTTTAGCATCATAATCATAATCATTCCATTCTCTAGATTGGCATTTTAACAGTCACAATGCTTACCAAATTTGAGAGCCCTCTATGATTTAATAAATCTTTGGAGATAGGGAACAAGGAGATGCTTTCAAGAGTTTTCCTATTTTTAACTAATTTAATTGTTGATTCTCTTGATATAATGTCTTATTAAGAAGTGTTGTTGGCTATTTTACTCATTACTTATTCAACGAATTACAGGAAGATCTTTATAAAGGAAATGATAGAGTGAAATTGACAAAGAAGCTAACAACAAAACACAAATATGAAAATTTAAAAATGGAAGAAGGTGAAGATATTGCAAGCTATTTCTAGAGGGTCGATCTTGCAACAAATGAAGTTAGGAATAAAGGGGCACTCTTATACATGAAGATATAATTGAGAAGATTCCAATGACCTTAATGGAGTGTTACAGTGATAAGGTTTTAGTTATTGAGGAAATATAAGATCCTAAGAAATATACTAAAGAATAGCTATTTGGCACCTTGACTGCATTTGAGATGAAAAAGTTCATAAAGAAAGAAGAGAAGATAGAAACAACATTTAAAGCAACTATATACACCTAAAAATGGTTTGGATAATCAAATTAATTAAATACGCTTTTATTTGATTAATTATCCTAATTTCCTCTACTATTAAATAAATAGAAATATTTATTTATAGTTCACATTCTAATTCTCATATTCTTCAATTATAATTAAATATACAACTTCTATAGTTGGTGTTATTTAATTATTACATCATTTCAATCTTAATTAAATAAACAAAGTTTTACACTTTATTGTTTAATTATCATATTCCTTCTATTTTAATTTAATAAACAAATTTTATAGTTTGTTTTATTAAATTATTTATTCCCCTTTTGCTAATTTAAATAAAATAAAAAATATTTAAATAAAGGCATAAAGCAAAATCCTCTATTCACTCACCTACCAAATTTGATATTCCAAAATCCAATTTATTTTAACTGGCATTCACGGGAAGCTGTGGAGACAAATTGGAGACAAATTTGAATCAATCTATCAAATCTTCTTCATCTAATCTTTCCTATCATCTTGCCTGATGTTTTCATGGGGAGAAACTATTCCCTTCATCAGCTCCAACTTCTCAATCTCTCACCCTTCAATTCTCAAGATTGAATCCAAGCCTCTATTGTGCTGCACCATCACAAATTGCTGCCATAAATATATATATATAGCTTCTTTTCACAAGAAATGGACCTAGAATCTTTGTGAAAACTTAATTTGCAACATTCACAGCAATCAAGCAATCATATCAATAGCAATAGCAATAACATTTAGCATCATAGCAATCATAGCATCAATAGAATTCACATCATGATAGCATTATAGTTTTTACTATAGCTTTCATCCATAAATTTTCATGTCAGGATAGATTATAGTAGTATCATATATTTTTAGTTTCATTATCAATCATCACATCTTTGAATTTAGCATCAATTCCATTCTCTAGATATGCATTTTAACAGTTACAGTGCTTACAAATCTGAGAGCCCTCTGTAACTTGATAAATCTTTGGATATAGGAGACAATGAGATGCTTTCAATATTTTTGTGCTTTTAAATTAGTTTAATTCATGTTAAATCTTGATATAATTTTTCATTAAGAATTGTTTTAGTTGTTTTACTTATTTTTCTTATTCACACTTACAACAACAAATATTGAAGACGGTTCAGATAGTGATGGTTCGGATGAGTTGGAAGTGAACTTTACAAGGAATTTGAAGAAAGGTACCAGTAAGTATAAAGGTATGTTTCCCTTTAAAAGTTTCATTTGTGGTAATATTGGTCATTACGCTTCAAGATGTCTAAATATAGTTGTACATAAGAAGAACACAAATCATAAAGATAGAAAGGATAAGAAATTCAAGAAGTTATATTATGTTAGAGAAGAAGCTAGAATCTTTGATGATGAATTTGATTATGAGGGTGATGATAGTGAATGCTTGTTCTTAGGTTTGGAGAATAAATCTTTGTCTGCTAACTCTGGAAGATGTGCAAGAGAAAGTGATTCAAAAAACAAGAAGGAAGGTACTTTGGTCACTACATTCCATGCTAGATAGGATGATGACTATTGGGTGATTGATAGTGGATGATATAATCACATGACCAGAGATAAAATTAAGTTCACTAAAATAGAAAAATATGATGGTGGTTTGGTCATGTTTGATGATGATTCTAGAGCAAAGATTGTTGGGAAAGGTACAATTATTTTTAATGGAACACACAACATTGATGATGTATATTATGTAAAAGGATTAAGGCATAACCTTTTGAGTGTTGGACAAATGTGTAGCAAAGGTTTCAAAATTTTGTTTTAGGATAATTCCTATGAGATCAGAAAAGGGTCTCGAGCTATGGTTGTTACAAGAAGGAGAACTCATAGAAACATCTATCAACTTAAGGGTGTTGATGGTCAATGCCTTGTATCTTAGGTTAATGAAATTTGGCTATGGAACTGAAGAATGGGACATGTGAACTTTGATAATTTGGTTTGGATTAGTTCAAGAGAGGTTTTCTGAGATTTTCCTAAAATCACAAATCCTGCTAATACTGTTTGTAGAAGCTGTCAATTAGGGAAACATAGAAGATGTAGTTTCAAAGGAAAAGAGAAATCTACTATGAGAATGCTAGAATTAATTCATATAGACCTATGTGGTCCTACCAGGATAGGAAGCTTAAATGTGACATGTATTTCATGCTCCTTATTGATGATTATTCTTGAATGACATGGGTTGCTTTTCTTAGAGAGAAGAGTCAGGCTATGGATAGGTTTAAAGTGTTCAAGGAAAGAGTAGAAAATGAAGTGAACCTAAGAATCAAATGTTTGAGATCTGATAGAGGTGGAGAATATAATTCTAGTGAGTTTAATGCATTTTGTGAAAAGCATGGCATAAAGAGACATTTTTCTACTCTTAGAACTCCTCAAAAAATGGAGTTCTTGAGAGAAACAACTGGACTATGCAGGAGGCCACAAGAACCATCGTGAAAGAAGAAAATGTACCTAATGTGCACTGGGGAGAGAAAATACACAATACTATTTTTATTCTCAACAGAGTTTAGATCAGAGGCAACAACACAAAGACTCCTTATGAGTTATGGACTGGTAAGGCTCCTACTATGAAATAATTTAAGGTTTTTGGAAGTAGATGTTACATTAAAGGAGATGATGGAAATATTGGGAAGTTTGATGCTAGATGTGAAGAATGGATTTTACTTGGATACTCGACTACTAACAAAGCATATAGATGCTTCAATAAAATATTGAGGAAGATTGTTGAGAGTGCTAATGTGAAGGATGATGAGGATATGCACAAAACTATTGAGATAAGTGAAGTTCAACTAGATGATCCTATTTGCACACTAGTACCTGAAGAGAATAAGGATTAGGAAGAAGAACATACTAAAGAAGAAGAAGAAAATGCATCAAAACTTGTTCCTAAGATTCCTAGGTATGTCCAAAAGAATCATTTGAAGGAACAATAATTAGAGATAAGAGTGAAGGTGTGAAGACAAGAAGTAAAGTAGAAGCTGAGGTAAATTTGTGTTTACTTTCTAAAATAGAACCTAATTTTGTATGTGAAGCATTTGAAGATGAGAGTTGGGTTAGAGCTATGAAAGAAGAGTTGCAAAAAATAAAGAGGAATCAGAAATTGGAATTGGTTCCTAGACCTATGAATAAAAATGTAATTGGTTGAAAGTGGGTGTTCAGGAATAATTTGAATCAAAATGGTGAAATTATAAGAAACAAAGCAAGACTTGTATGCAAAGGATACTCACAAGTTGAAGGAATAGACTTTGAAGAAACATTTGCTCTGGTGGCAAGAATGGAAGCTATTAGGATGTTTTTGGCATTTTCTTCCCACAAGGATTTCAAGGCATATAATATGGATGTCAAGTATGCATTCTTGAATGGACAACTAGAAGAAGTATACATGGAACAACCTGAAGGATTTTAGTTATTAGAAAAATCGAATATGGTTTGCAAGTTGAAAAAATTATTGTATGGACTGAAACAAGCTCCCAGAGCATAGTATGCTCAATTGGATAGATACTTGACACAACAAAAGCTTAATAAGGGCTCTGCAGACAACAATCTTTATTTCAATATGGAAGGAAACAAAATTTTGATAGTGGTAGTATATGTTGATGATATCATTTTTTGGAGGAAATGAAGGTATGTATAAGAGATTTGCAAAGGAAATACAAAAATAATTTGAAATTTCCATGATTGGTGAGTTGAATTTCTTTCTTGGTTTTCAAGTAAATCAAACTGATAAGGGGATATTCATTTCAAAATCAAAATATGTGCAAAAAGAGTTGTTAAAGAAGTTTGGAATGGATAACTCCAAACCAGTTAGTACTCCTATGGTGACCAGATGTAAGCTAAGTAAAGATGATGAATTTGCTAATACTGATCAAAGAAAATATAGATGTATGATAGGTGGATTGTTGTATCTTACTACTACTAGACTGGATATCATGCATGCAATATGTTTAGTTGTCAGATTTCAAGCATAACCTAAATAAGCACATGTTACAGTTGTGAAGAGGATATTCAAATATCTTAAAGGCACATTAGATTATGGCTTATGGTATCCTAAGGATATTAATTTTTCTCTAAGTGCTTATACCGATGTAGATTGGGCTCATTGTGTGGATGGCCAGAAGAGTACCAGTGGATGTGCTTTCTTTCTTGGTGGATATAATTTAGTTTCTTTATCCACTATAGAAGCAAAGTATATTGTTGTAGCATCTTGCTGCACATAGGTTTTATGGATAAAACAAACACTAAAGGATATTGGAGTGATATGTGATGAGCCTATACCTATCTTCTATGATAATAAAAGTTCTATAAAAAATTCAAAGAATCTGATAATGCATTCAAGAACAAAACATATATCTATCAAATATCATTTCTTAAGAGAGAAGGTATTGGAGAATAAAGTCAATTTGGAGTATGTGTCTACAAAGGAACATATTGAAAATATATTTACTAAGGTACTTCCGAAGGATAGTTTTGATTATCTCAAGGAGAAGTTGGGGGTCATTGGCCCTCCGAACTAGGTGCACATGGAAGTGCATCAGTCTAGTGGATCTACAGATTCTTCATTTATCTAGACTGATGAATGGGTCTACTCCGCATGGGGAGTATAAAGTTTTCATTGTTATAGTATGAGTTGTATTGGTGTACTCCTAAGGGGGGGTGATCAAATCTTTTGATATTTTCCATTGATGTCAAAGGGAGAGAGAGAGTCATGTGAAAAAATAGTAAAAGAAAGAGAAGGTATTTTCCCATAATGCAAGAATGTTGTGCAAACTGTCTAATCTAGAAACAAAGGAGAGTGTTGTCTTTGACAGTTTTTCACATAATGTGTTGCCATCAATGATAATGGGGGAGATTATTGCAAGTATGAGAAAGTATGGTGGCATTTTCATTAATGTTTTCATTGATGCCAACACAATATAGGATGTTACAGATTGTGCATGTATAGTTGAGATGTTGTTGAGATGTTGTGAGTACCTGGAGCTATCCTTATGATGTTACAGATGTGCTGAAATGATGGGTTACCAAGTGCTTTTGAGAAAATTAATAAAGAGTGAAGTTAGAGTTATGTACATGTTCAAAATGTTCTCTGGTATGTGCTCTAGTTTCTTCTATGTTGATCCTATGCTTGTGTGGATCTGAAGGGTTGTTTTTGGGCATCTGTTGGTGACATCTCCTAGTTGTTTAGCTTTTGGTTTGATGGAGTGTGAAATTTGTGTTCAACAATATGTGAACTGGTTTGACAAAGTTGTTTGTCTGTGGACTGGGAGAAATGTTTCTACTCTGCATTCCTCTGCTATTTTTCTTCATGTCTTGCGGATCTGGAATATTTCTTGTAATGGTGGTCTCTATGTTTTGGAAAAGTTGTTCATGGTTTGGTGCTTTAGAAGGCGAGTTCCAGAGCTTTTGTGTGTATCTATACACTTGGGTTGGACTGTTGGAAGGTGTTTTGTGTTTGAAGGTTGTTGCACTTGTTGTGGATGTATCTAAAGGTATATGAGATGTGTTCTCATGCATAATGAATCATGTTATGTCATCCACATGTTATCTTCTTGTTGGAAAGTGTGTACTTCAATTTTCATTTGTGTTTTCATTAGGTTTGGTCGACTTGGTGTTTACACTTCATATAAAGGATTAAAAAATTAATTAAGGAAGCATGTGTTTGATCCAAGATGTTGTTTTGGGTTGTAGTTAAGTATTGGTGTGGTCTGCTCCCATTTCTTTCCATCGTGGGAATGTTGAGTTGCCAACCTAATTTGAATTTATGAAATGAAGTGTATGTAGTTTACCTTGGAGAAAGTTTCTAAGGTTGAAGAGGGTATAAATACAAGTCAAGATGTTGTAAATGAATCAAACAAGTAATCCATGAGTTTGAAGAGTAGAGTTGTGCGAAAGTGAATTGAGGCATCAATACTTTAATGTGTTAGATTCTTGAAAGTAGTGAGCTGACAATGTCTACTATTCTTCTAATAAAGGTTTCATATGTGTGTAATTTGTTGTGGTGGATCTTTACTATAATATTTTGTATTTGTAGGCACTGATCCTCCCTATTGGACAATGAGTCCTTTCTGTAGGCAGTGAGCCTTTGTTTCTGGGTAGTGAGCCTCTTATATTCAGTTTTCTATTACTTTATGTTTTGAGTTAATCCTCACCATAGTTTTCCCTCATTGTGTTTTCTATGTAAAATCTGGTGTTCATTGTGTTGATTTTATTTTATGTTATCTACATTGCATGTTCATGCTTAATAACAAAATTGTGTGGTTGTGAAGTTGATAAGTGTTTTGAGTTTTTAGTTTGAATTTCATGACAACTAATTCACCCCCCTCTTAGTTTTCTTACACCTTTTAATAGAAACAAGGGCTTATAACTCAAAACCCTAAACCTTTCCCTTGGGCACAAAGATAATAATTCAAGAGAAAGAAAGGAACCAACTCAAATTTCTCATAGTTTTCAATAGCTCTACCACCCAACATCTGCCATTGGTTACTCTTTTCCTTCATTAACATCACCCTAAACCCCTCTAACAATCAGAATAGGGGAATCCTCCAGACCTTTTAACTCATCCATACCCTGCTTGACAACATGCTTCCACTTCTTTGGGCAGCTTTTTTTTCCCTTTGAAATTATTTTTCACCAAAGGAACAACGACCTCCCTCATTTAAACATCTATTTCATAACCCTTATACCATGATTTTGAGTCCTCACACTCATCGATAGACTCACCCTTATCCTCTGAATATTCCTTATAAATAGATTCTTCCTCCTTAGATTCCCCTTCCCACTCATTCATTGACTCACCAATTTCATACCCATTGTTACTGCCTCCATTTTTATGAGCAGAGGGCTTAGGAATGGAAGGTAAGATCTTCATTTTAATGTAATCAATTATAAGATTCATGAGGCCTTCATGAAGAATAGCCTTCCTAGGGGTTTTTCTGTGGTCCTCAATACTAGTTTCCATGGATACAAGAAAATAAAATGGAAATGAAACCAGATTGTTGTGGCGAAAGTGATTAAGTAATAAGAAATGATAACTATAGATAAGAGAGTACCTACCCTCTAGAGTGAAGAATTGCATAATCGCTAGAACAATGTCCCTCCAAAGTGGTTTAATGGATTTATGAGCATAACCACCACTACCAATGCTCCTAAGCTTTTTCTTCTCTGAGCCTTTAAAGAAATTTGCTAAGGCCATCTTGGTTGCAACCCAATCCATGTAAAACTTCCTACCATTTGAAGGAAGACCAGTAACCTTAGTGATGAAGTCCTCGATGATGTTGAACTCCACACCTTGGTAATGTAGGACCCTATTGTTCCACCCATTCACAAATTCCTTCATCATCTTTGGGTTTGAACCATGAAGCCTCAACAAATAAGGGAAAACACCACCCTTCTCCAAGTATTCCCAGACAGTCTTATTACCACTAAATTCATCACAAGAGCTTAGCTCCACTCTACAATGAGATCCTTACATGGTGGACAACAACAATCTACTTAGTTAAATTCATCAATCTTATTAATCAAATTTCTATTTAACTAAATCATTTAGTTAAACTCATCAATTTCTACTATTAATCAAATAAATCAATTTATTAGATTAATTCACTAATGTTTATCTAATTTAATTATTTAATTAAATCCCCTATGTCCTCTCATTTTTTAAAATAAATCTAATTATTTAACAAATTTCATAAAAACCCTTAATCCCACTTAGATTAATTAATTCTAAATTAATTAACCTAATTACCCCCTAATCTCCATTACCCATTTCCCTAGCCTTTAATCCTACCCTTGGTTAAGTCAACCCTTGGTCAATGAACCAAGTTGCACAAGAAAATCAATTCTTTCAAATAAGTAATTACCTTATTTATCCTCACAAAGGCATATTCTAGGGAATATTTCCTTAAAGCCCCTTTTGTTGACTCTCCCTCCCAAAGGCATTTAAACTTCTTAGAAGGTTTTCAATGATTCTTACAAAGGCATTTAAGCCTCTTACAAAGCCCTTAATTCCCCTTACAAAAGCATTAACTTCTCTTACATCGTCATTAGAATGCCTTCAATTCTCTTACATCCCCCTCACCCCTTCACCTACAAGCATTAACTCTTCACATTTTTAAAAATGTGCTCCACAAATATCTCCTTAGGCTTTCATTAGCCTTGTGACAAGTGTCACAAGGCTATTGGTCCTATTTTTATTCCAAAATTCACCAATTTCACTCATTCTTCCACCCTTGAATCCTATAAGTAGAGGCTTTCACTACACAATATGGATCCAACATCTCATATAATGTCATTATACTAATTTTCATCCATCAATCATCCAATTGCTATAATTATCTTTGAGGGAAATTAGCATTTATCAAATCCATTTTAATCCACAACTTCATGCTTTTCATATCATTTTAGCTTGAATCTACTATAATTTTGCATCAAAATCACCATTGTTCATCAGGATCTTGGAGCTTATCAAATTGGGATTGGGAAAGGGCCACTTCCCACATAAAAGTGACACCAATCCCCCTATGGGATGGGGTTTGAGTAGCTTAGATTAGGATTTCATGTTCATTTACTTTTTATTTCATGTTATTTTGATCATGTTGTTATCTTATTAGCATGCTTAAGAATCTCATAGGGAATGCTTATTTTTCTTGTTTAAATGACTAATACTCTTGGGTTTGTCCATGTTTGAGTAGGTATAGGTTGGCATTCACAATGGTGTACAATTTTGAAATGTAAGGTTTGTGGTGTGAGTGGTAGTGATGTTGTATAGTCTTCCTAGTTGGCATAGTAGACTTTGTAGGCTATACCCATTGCTACATATCAGACTCTGGGGTTGGTGATTGTTTTCAAGCTTAAACTTATATCGTCAAATGTTGCTCTGATTATCCTTTTGACTTCACTATTTTTAATGGAATTTTTTGCTAGAATCCCTCCTACCATTCTCACCCTATTTATGAAATGGATGGCTTCTTTTGTGATTTTGTATGGCATGTCTAGGTACATGAACCCATCATGCACCCAGGTTAGCATGATTCAAACCCATTCCTCCTCATCACAAAAGTCCAAATAATATTTCCATACATCTAGAATCTTTTGGCCAATCTTTTTGTACTCCAACTTGTAGGTTTTTTCATCATCCTCCAATAGTTGGTGGCAGAGGTCTTCTAGATTGATGTGGTTAATCTCTTCAATGGGTTCATGGATGTATTTTTGAACATATTCCAAGTAAATGACATTGTGAGGTACTACCGAGAATGCCCCATCCTTGTCAATTTGTATTTCTTTGAATGGGATTCATTTGAATACTGGTATGGGCTTCTCAAATACCTTTTATGACTGTGGGTGTGGTAATTTTAGTGCATGGAGGGTCTTTTGGAGGGATTTTTGAAAAATTTCTAACTTTCTCAGTAGGCTCTTAGTACACACTTGGCTTGTAATTACATTTGTGAAGATTAAAGCAGGGAGCTAGGCCTAGAAAAAATTTGGTTAGTGGGGTATGAGTTGTAATGTAGTGGAGTGGTAGTTGGTTAATAAATTTTCCTCTCATCTCATGGGTTTTTTGAGCTGTTGGGATGATTTGACGAGTGCCATTTGTGTTTTTTATGTTTAATTTTTCCAAGGCCAAAAATATGGTACTTATGGTACATTGTAGATTTTATGCTTTAATGTGTTCAATTCGGTGGTAGGAAATAATGCTTCAATTGTGTATCATTGATTTGCCTTGCTATAAATGTACCATACAATTTTTCATAGTTTGATTGATCTAAACTCGATTATGTTATGGATGTAATATGGTCCTAAACATCGAACCTTCAACTTCCCATGTTTCTTGAACTTATTGTCATAGAGTAGTACTAAGTCCCCAATCTAGAATATTTTCAAATACAAGTTTCAATCATGCCACACCTTTTGTATTTATCGTTCTAACTATCGATTATAAATAGAAAATTACCAAAATTGTCTAGCTTTTCCAAGTCTTCTATTCTCATCCTTCAATATTCATCCTCTTCTAGCCATAAAAAAGTTGGTGTAATTAATTAATTAATTATTACACTAACATAAGTTAACTTAGGTCTTGCATTTAATCATTTAGTCCTAGGTTGTAATCATTTAATAAATGGGATAATATTCCCTTCCTTATTTGTAGGAGATAAGATTCCTTCTAGAAGATGAGTTGTCCTTCTAGAACTTATCCCCTCATTTAATGATCATCTAGATAGGGTTCACATGTTGTCACATGTTGTTAGATCAAGACACATGGCAACATCTCATGCATATTAGGGTTTACCTCTTGCCTATATAATCAGGCATCTTGTTCTTTTGTAACATATCCAATATCAATCATATCATATCAATATAGAATCTCTATTGTGCATGCCTAGTTGCAACACTTTCTGGGTGGTTGATTATCTTTCTTGGCTCAAAGGTCCTCCATTGAAGACTATAGCTTCAAGGATTGTGCATCCATAATCTCAACATGGTATTAGAGCTTGTCTAGTGAAACATCAACCCTTGATCAAGAAAGTTGGTGTGCGAGATTCTTTGTAGGTTGGAGGTTTCCATTAAAGGATACTTGTTTCCACCTAGGGACCAAGCTGATTTTTGAAGCAGATAGAGTTAGATTTGAGCTCATCATTGTCTTTAGAAGGCCTCAAAACCCTAGGATCACCTGCCCATTCATCAAAATCAGATACATCAACCCAGGAGCGTCAGAGGTATTTTTAGGGTTTGCAAAATCAATCATACTATCTGTACAATTTGCAGCAAAAAAATCTCCCCTTTCAGTTGTCCTCTAAGGAATTTTTTTTTTATAAGCAAGCACTTTTCTATTTCAAAAAATTGGGCAATTTCTATATTTTTTTTTGCAAAAAAAAAAATTGTTTGGGAATTTCTATAGTTTGCAAAAAAAAATCATACTGACTTCATATTAAATTTTCAGTCAGCATCAAATGGTTTTTAAAATTTCTGCAAACTATAATTCCTCGATCAGCATATTATGTTGGGGCATTGATTTTTAAAATTCATCGGTATTTGATTAAAAATTGTGGGGTTTATTTATTTTATCCACATTCAATATATTTTTGTCGGCATATTATTCTTTATGATTTTTAATTGTAATTTTGCAATATTAAAAATCAAATATTCTGTCAATCAGCCCCTATCACATTATTGTCTACAGATTCCAGTCAGCTGAAGGGAAGTACTTTTGTAGAGCCCACCGGCCATCAGATCTGACCTGGCTCATACTGATTGGTAGTCCTCCCTCTGGTATGTTTTCCTATCACCGGTGATTACTTCTCTTGTTTGCCGGCATATCCAATGGCGTCCGTTCTATCACTAGAGTCTGCCCACCGGCCGGAGTCTTCACCACCATCCGACGCTCTGCTAACCACCACTAGAGTTTGTTTTCTTGGCTACCAAACGTGCTTCCCACCTTGCCGACTGCCGGTGTATCCCACCAGAAGTTACCGACTAGCCGAGTCCCTACCACCGGTGACCCTGTTTTGGCTCCCGCTGATGACCGTGGGCTCTGCTCCATCCAGTGGCGCTGCCCTGGCCACCACCCAACAGCAGCTCGGCTGCCACTTTGCCCAGCAGCACCCATTTTTTTTCCAACATTTGGACTACGGTCATATCAGTGACCGAGAGCTAAGCCTGGAGGGGCTTATTTTTTGCCCCAATTTAGCCTGCTAAGTGCCAAATCAAGTCATTTTTTTTGTTTTATCACAACTTCCACCCAGGATATCAAAATTTGGCAAATGATATACCGTCGAAAAGGGAATTTTGCATACTTTTCCAGTGGTGAGATCCATTCTACAAAATTTTGTTTGTAGAAATTTTTCTAGTCAACTGAAGTCAAAAACCTATTTTGGACATAAAGGCTTGTATCTTCGCAACTGTTTATTGGATTTCGGTGATTCTAGTGGCATCAGGAAATTGATTCAGAGCTTTTTTTCATTAGTTCAGATCCCTTGATCAGTTTCAGCTCCAAATACTTTTGCATTGATTTTTTCAGTTTGGTGCATTTGCTCAATAACTTGGACATCCTGAAGCTTGGGAAAATATTTTTTGATCCAGGTTGCATCACTTTAGTTGAACATCATATTTGGAAGTATTTATTTGCTATTGAAGGTTAGTGTCTTTGTTTTTTGTGGAGAAATTTCATTATGGGGCTTGCATATTATTCTCCTTTGACTATGTTGCACAAGGGTAACTATCCTCAATGGCGAGATGGGATCTGCCACCATCTCCATTCACTTGATTTGTTTCCACATCTATTTGATATAGTTCCTCATCCAAGTGAAGGAATTTAAGAACTTGCTTGGAGTTGTAGCAAATACACTATTTTGGAGATCATTGAGATGCAAGTTGATTATGATGTTTTGAGATCAATTGATCATTATGATTGCCCTCACATTCTTTGGACTAAGCTTTGGGAGATCTATGGAGATTCAGATACTCCACCATTCCCCGTTGGTCAAGATTCAGAATGTCATTCTTTAGATCAAGTTCCCCATGATGATATTGTTGTGCAAGAGGTTGATTGCCTTGATCTTTTTGAAGAGGTTGACAAGGTTCCTTTCGGTGCTTTTTCTTCATCAAAGACTATTGGTATCCCTTCACATTCAGTGATTCCTTGTCCAGAGTCATTGATTGAGGCTTCCACCCTCATCATCCATCAGGACAAATTTGGTTTTTCAGACTTGACATTACAGGATGGCTTTGTTTCAAGTATCACAAACTTGGCTACTTCTACAAGTTTGGAGAACATTCTTGAGGGGGTATCACTCCTCTATTCAGAGATTTCATATCTAAGACTTCTTCCCTGTCATTCCATTCAAGACTTGAGATTTCTTCAGCATCTACCATTGGATTTGCTTCAGACTTTCTTCAGTGGTTTTGAGGACACTTCATTCAGGGGAGGCTATCAAGTCTCCATCATATCCATCCTATCATTGTCTTTGGATATTGTTCAACATCAGTTTCTGCATCGTCCTAGTTTGTCACTCTCTTCATTGATTGTGGCCTCTTCATCATCAGGCAAGGATACATTTGAGCAGAGTTCAGAGACATCATCGACATCCACCTTCATCCTTCCTTCCTTCAATTCCTATCCAGAATGGGAAGCATCTCTTCACTTGCACTTGGTTTTGTTTCTTCTGAAAGGGAGACAAGTTGTTTGTCGGCATTGGATCATGTTTTGTCTTCAGACACTTACCTTTTTTGCAAGTGATATCATCTTTAGGGGGGGCTATTTATTCTCTCTCTTTTGTATCCATGTGATGGATGGTGTACTTTGGGGGTATTTGGGAGTCCTCCATCCTTCCCATCCTATCTCACATTTTTGCATTTTCATCTCCTTTTTGGAGAGGGGTTTTGTTCCCACTGGGTTTTCCCCTTTTCTCTGGTTGTGGGATATTTTCTACATCTTCATGTACATGGGTACCTAACATGGCTTCATATTCAGGACCCATCATCATCTTGCATAATCATTGCATTTTCCTCCCTAAGTTACACTTATGGGGGGTGTTGGTGTAATTAATTAATTAATTATTACACTAACATAAGTTAACTTAGGTCTTGCATTTAATCATTTAGTCCTAGGTTGTAATCATTTAATAAATGGGATAATATTCCCTTCCATGTTTGTTAGGATAAGATTCCTTCTAGAAGATGAGTTGTCCTTCTAGAACTTATCTCAACATTTAATGATCATCTAGATAGGGTTCACATGTTGTCACATGTTGTTAGATCAAGACACATGGAAACATCTCATGCATATTAGGGTTTACCTCTTTCCTATATAATCGGGCATCTTGTTCATTTGTAACATATCCAATATCAATCATATCATATCAATATAGAATCTCTATTGTGCATGCCTAGTTGCAACACTTTCTGGGTGGTTGATTATCTTTCCTGGCTGGTCCTCCATTGAAGACTACATCTTCAAGACACATGGCAACATCTCATGCATATTAGGGTTTACCTCTTGCCTATATAATCAGGCATCTTGTTCATTTGTAACATATCCAATATCAATCATATCATATCAATATAGAATCTCTATTGTGCATGCCTAGTTGCAACACTTTCTGGGTGGTTGATTATCTTTCCTGGCTCAAAGGTCCTCCATTGAAGACTGCAGCTTCAAGGACTATGCATCCATAATCTCAACAAAAGTAAGTGTGGTACATATATTCAGGATTATGAAACCCATGGGTACCATTGCATCTAGGCTATATACCAATTAAAATGGTGTGAATTTTCTAGTCCTTTTGTAGGAAGTGTGGTATTCCCAGAGCACCGTGAATATCTTAACATTTGAATCCATTTGGTTTCCATCACATATGTTTGTTAATGCTTACCAATTATTTTGTTTAAGTCTTTGTTGGCCCCAATTTCTTTCAAATAGTATGGAGAACTTTCATTGTGGGTTACCATAAATTTTTTTAGTAATTATTTTACCATATTATTTACGAAGTGCTTATCTTGATCGTTAACTATGCATAATGAGAATCCATATCTGGTAATAATATTTTCATATAAAATCTTGGTGGAAATTCTCACAGTATAATCTTTGGTCAGTTTCACTTCTACCCATTTTATTAGATATTCTATGTTGGTTATAATGAGCAGAGATTTTGAGTGCTTTTTTGACAAATCAATTTACCCAATAAAATCAATTACCCATTTCTTGAAAATATTTTGGGCTGGTACCGATCTTAGAGGCATCTTATCATGAGCAGTAGGCTTTTCTACTCTTTGATAGCTATCTCACCCTCTTTCATGCTCTTTGGAATCCTTGCGTAATGTTGGCCACCATAGGTTGTCTAGTTTGACCTTTCGTGTGTTGGTTTTGTTGGTTATTTTTTATGAACCAAACTTAATCTTACAATTTACCTATGAACTTGTCAGAACTCAATTATTAGTAAAAGTAAGGATTGGCCAACACATGGGAAATTTGATATGTAACCTTTTCTCCTCTGCACTTTGGACTCTATGAAACCTCGGAGGGTAATCCACAACAATGTGTTTATAAATACCGGTGTCTCTAGGTATTAAACACAGAGTAAACAAATGATTCTCATTAAATGTTTAATAAACACAATACCCTAAAGGTTAGGTTGACCTTCATGGTAGTGCCTAACTCAAACAAGAGAAAATGTAATTCCTTAAATTTCATACATGCCCACAATAATATTTATAAGTACATTGATTTAAAATATGTGATCAACTATTGAATTGGTCACCACAATTGCAGCATAATTACTTTACTCAAAACAATTCCATATTATTGGAAAAGATTTAGACCTAATACTCATATAATTAGATAACAATTTGAAACATGATAACACCCAAAGCCTTGAAAACATTGCATTATAGTATTCCCACTTAACATCTCCACCATTTACTTTTTACTAACTTCCTCATACATGACTTATTTCAAACCTACTATTATATTCAAGAATCTACATCCATTCATTGAACTAATAATCAAGAATAAAGAAATACATCTATTGGAAACCAACAAAGACAAATAAGATAACCATTGATTATATCATTCATAATTTGTATAATCTGTACATAGCAGAGAGAACTGTAGAGGCTTTATATCATTATTTTGTATATGTTATCACTATTATTATCAGAGAACTATGTATATATCGACTGAATTCATCCCTAAAACATATTACTAGAGAATTCAATATTCTCTTTTATCTTTGTGTGTGGCCCCTTCCAAAAAAACTACCCACTATCCTCCCTCTATAATCAACCTTCAAATCCCTTTTATAAGACAACAAAGCAAAAAGAATTGGGTTGAATTACACATTTCATTTCACTTTCATTTCAAAATGAATTTCACTAGAATGTGAAAATATTCCCCAAATAGTTACAAGCAATCATTTGTAGGATAGAGGAAAGCAAAAAGAAAAACCCCAAAAACTGTTAGTCAGAGAAGACCCACCAACCTTTCGAAAGGCGTCATTGTCACAACACCAAAAACATGTAAGTTCACACCAAACCAAGAAGTGTCGCCATCAACACCGAAGCCATAAATAAACAAACACCCACTAGCCAAAGGAAACAAGTCAGCACAAAGGACCAAAAACTGAGCACTAGCTCATAAAGGAAATGGGGTGCTACTTTTCTTTTTTAGTAGAAAAGTAAGTACGCCCGCTTGGTGTCCTTATTGAAAGTGGAGTAGCCATTACCACCTCATCCTCTGAATCAATCAAATTAGTCATTGCCATGAGATATTGGCAGTGTTGTGCAATTTTTGCACACATGCCCAGCTAAAAGCAGGGACCCTCTTTCACTTCAGTTTTTGTTTCTTGGCCCTTTCTTTTGAGGTTTTGTCTTATTTAGGCATTTTCTTTAAAGTTTATTTTGATTGCCTAAGTGTTTCCCTTGGGTTATTCATTGGAAATCTTTAATGTTCAGCTAATTTCAGGCTTTTGCTTGGATTCAGGATTTTCACCCTAGTTGGATTTTCCCGGATCCTGCTTGGACTCCGGTTGGACCCTGTGGTTCAGGGATTTTTGGTATTCACGGATTTCCACATGGGCTAGATTTTCTTGGATTCCACCCTATCATCGGCTTTCTTGGTTTTCTAATTGTCCTGTTGATTGTGTTATTGGCTTCATGCGGGCTTTGAAGGGTGTATCTAACTTGGTTTCTGGGTCTTTTGGATCATTTCATGCTAGGGTTGTTCGGTATTGCGTCATTTTTCATCTCCTAGGTGTGTTTTGAGCTCATTTTTCTATCTAAATTTTGATGAATCTCACCTGAGGATAATTAGTAAACCCTAGTGATGAATTAGTAGTTGAAACAACTAAATTCTAAACTTGCCTGTGCGCTAATGGTGGATGTATAGGGTTTGAAACCTAGGGCAATGCCATGTAAGGTTATTTCATCTTAAAATTGACCTAGAATGTAAAGAAAATCTATGAAAGGTCCATCCTTCACTTGTCCTAAGTTAAACATGTTGAATTCATGATTGATTTGGTGTTTGGTTAAATCGTGACTCTCCGTCCCTTCTGAATTTTCTTCGCTATGACCCTTCATAATAGGGGAGATGTCATATCGATCACCCTGTATTTCATCGAGAAGCATTTCTAAGTTCATATTTGATCACCGTGACATTATCATTTCTCACCAATAAAATCTTCTATGTCTGTCGGCAAGACAAGCCCTAGTCGGCAAGAGGTCATAGCGGGCTCCATTAGTTATACCAATACTCATTTGCTTCACTAAGACATTCATCCTTCGGTGAGACCTTTCGATGAGCTCACATCTCTTGTCGAGACCATCCCTTTGATCGAGACTCCAAGTGGTCGCCAAGACCTTATGGTGAAGCCTTTATTTCTTGGCGAGCCCAGATCTTCTTTCGGCGAAACATTGTGTGGTCGGCGAGACCTCTGGCCGAATTCAAACTTATCGTTAGTCAGCAAGACACCACAACTTTGCTGAGACCTCATATCAAAAAACTTTAGTCTGGCTGAAGTGTTTTCTTGGACCCCAAAAGTCGGTGAGACAAAAAGATTTGCCAAGACCTTACCCTGACTACCATTTTGGTCATACTGGTATATTTGCTACATCACCATTCGACAAGACATTCCCCACTTGACGTGACCTCTTTCTGAATGAAATTTGTTTGGCTGAAGTAAAACCTTTTGCATCGGTTGGTTTAGAGTTTTCCCTTATCCACAGATTTTTGTTGAGTCCGGATTTCTCTAAAATCCATCGTCTCTCTGATTTTCCAAAATCCCTCTCTGGCTCATTCTTCGCAGGAATCCGTCCCTGGCGGATTTTCCTGAAAGTTGATGAAATGTAAAGGAATATGGAATAGCATGATGTGTTAGTGATTTACAATGTGTTTTATGATTTATTCATGCTATCTTATGATCTCCCATGTGGTTTATTGATGAGGATGATTAGATTTAATGGTTAAGTAGGTGTTTCCTAGTTATTCCGTTGGAATCCAATCGGTCTAGAATTTCTCGAAATTCCTCTCTATCTCAAATTCCATAGATGGCCTTGAAACCCAAAATTTGTTGTGGTCATATCATATGAAATTTAATAACACCTTGGCTATATGAGATTCATTCTAATGATGTATTGATGAATTAACCTTACCTTTCCTGTAGTTTTTACTATGATTTCCATGTTGAATGCAAGCTGAATCTAGCAAGGCAGCAACTGGGTCCTCAATGTCTGACGCAAAAAGGATTAAAATGGACATTAAGAGTAGGATCCCTGAGAGAAAAGTCACTGCAGATTAGGTAGAGGGTGTTGAGGAAGATTTATAAACAAAGATAGCAGATTGATGACACCCTAGGTGGTGTATATAATGGCTTCATGGCCTTTTCGAAGATCATGATTGGGCAAAGGAAGATTTCTCCCAAGTATTTGAGTCTGGATTAGTTGAAAAATTGGTGGTAGGATGTTTATGCGCCACTTGATGATGGTTCTGTTTCTGAGCACCAGTTGGATGATGCAGCCACCTACCTTGCAGTTATTGATAAGTACCTAATGTATAAGGTGGATTGGGATAAGTCGGTCAAACCCATTAATTGAAAGTATTTGAGTCTGGATTAGTTGAAAAATTGGTGGTAGGATGTTTATGCGCCACTTGATGATGGTTCTGTTTCTGAGCACCAGTTGGATGATGCAGCCAACCTACCTTGCAGTTATTGATAAGTCAAGCAAACCTAATGTATAAGGTGGATTGGGATAAGTCGGTCAAAACTGTCAAGGGAGGAAATTGCATTAATTGAAAGATAACTTAGGGTTCTAATAGTACCACCTGTGGCTAGCTTGGATGGGATGATTTTGAAGGTTCATGAAGGGTCGGATTGGATCAGAGAAGGTCAGAGCAGTTAATGCCCAACTATTTCAAGATTTTTGTTTCCCATTATTGCGCCCTGCATTGGTCCGAGATGCATTTGGAATCCAGAGTTGAGCTAGGTGTTGTTCACACATTTAATGCATTCCTTCATTCCATTTTGATTTTTGTTTGGCCCATTATCTATATATTGGGCCATTTTTAGGAGCTAGGTTAGCTTTAAGCTAGTTCTAAGCTATCAAAAAGCTAGAATTGTTGCTATAGTGGATAATTTGAATACAAGAAATGACATTGTGATTTGGTGCCATACTTGTTTTCTCTTATCTTTCATGGTTCTTGTTATTCCATCTTTAAAATTGCTTTGAGGAAGTTAATATTTAGATTAGATTTGATTTAATGATGTTTGTGATTTGATACTTGAATGTTGCAGCAATCCTTCAGTCCATACTTTTCGCATCCAACTGATTGTTAGTTGCTTTGCAAAGTTAGCCTGGACTTCATATTCAGTGCGCTTAGTTCTGTTGGTTGTTTTTTTCTGTAAACTAGGTTGGTCTCCTATTCTACCTATGGAGTAGCCAACTCCAATCAAGGGCAGCTCGGAGGACTTGGACCAGATGACAAGATTCAGTCAGAGACTGAGATCTTCTGCACTTTAGGCTCTAAAAAACTAGGGTGGGTATACCCACACAATGCCCTAAGAAGATCAGACATTGCTTTTTATAGCAAATGACTCCTAATGCCAAGTATTGAGAACCTCAAATATGGCTTTGATTCTCAGTAACACAATACTTGCAGCAACCAGGAGGTAGGGAAAGACATTAAACAAGATTGATTAAATAAAATGAATGTTCCTAAGCAAGATAACTGAAATCCTAAAGACAAATAGCATATATCAGATTAGTGCCATATCCATTGGGCTAGGAATCAAGACAATCTACAAACAGAAGGAATGGTTATTTGGACAAGTAAAGCCTATGTGAAACTAACCTTATTAATCCCACAGCTAGTGATCAGTTCTTAAAGACTACTTATCAAATCCTTCAATCATACATATAAATTTCTAAGATGATGAAAGCAATTTAACCTGTTCCTTGAACATGAGCTATTATTAAAACAGACAATGCAAGAAAGTATTACAATCCAAAGGAGAGACTCAAAGACCTAAACAAATACATTCGGGTTCTGATATGCATCCAAGAACCTTATAATTTATAGACTATAACCCTAGACCTCAAAATCTGGTAAAAACCCGACTCTGTTACTTAGTGCTCTTTTAGTTTTGATTTCAGTATCTGGCCGAAGACCTTTACAAATGATTCAAAAATTCCTTTTAAACAGTCCAGGGATCGCCATCCAGCTCAGAGCCACATCAACATGCCATGTCAAACCCCAACTACATCGTGACTAATCAAAACCCCTGTTGTGACCTTCAACTTCTCTGGTCTCATAAATGCCTCTGGTCGGGTTGCTGCAGGAAAGACATTCTCGCATGAATGAAGCCAAGCAATCAATTTCAAATCCTCCGCCAAATCCGCGCACCCATACTCGAGCCATGCCGTCCTTGTCCCAAAGCCATCACCATGAATGCTAGCCTGGGAGAGCCAGAGACCAACTCTCTGTCACCATGAATGCTCCAGGCTTCTGGTTTTCTCGTGCAAACACTTGCCAATCCCTAGCCGCGCGCATGTTTGAATCTTTGTCGATGATCAACAATGATCGGGGGACTGTCTTTTAAATCTTCATTAGCCATTGAAACAGGCAACCACCGTCAGCAAGACAAAGTGGTGTTGGGAAGACCTCTAGGCGACAAAAATAGTTACACCAAAGTCAAGAAATGTCGCCTAGTTTCGTTATAGCCCACCGTTGTCATTGAGATGTCATATAGATTCAAAATGCTTCATCAAAATGTATTTCCTTTATGTGCTTTCCATTCGCCGAGATAGGGGTACACTTCACTCCGAAGCAATCCTTTCGTTTTGTTCACAGTCGCTATAGCTTAAGGTTTTTCTCGCCGAAAAGCACTTTTCATTTGACACTATCACCATAGGATCCGATCATTGGGGAGACATCATAGAGATTCTATCGGGTTACAACGAAAGCCATGTACCGAACCCTGTCAGCAAGACACACTGAGTTCACTGAGACACTATAGCGAAACAACATTAGCCATATCAAAGAGCCCTGAAGCGCCTGTCGGTATAACAAGTCGACATCGCCAAGACCTTTCAATGAAAGGTATAACCCATGCCGAAAGCAAATCATAAGATACCATTGGCAAGACTCAAGATATTCACTATGACATATATCGATGCCTCAAGCCTTTGCCAATAGAACCCATACTCAATCACCAAAACAAAAACCAAGGTCTTGCCGACAACCACCTGTAAATAAATTCCAGTCACTGTGACAAATGATAAGTCTTGCCAATAGGCAACTTAGACTTATGCAAGAAAAAATGCACAACGGGTCAAGGAAACAATAGGAAACCTATGCCGAAAGGAAGTCACACCGAAGAGTAAAAGGGGGCTGCCATGGTTAGCCAGACAAACGGGGGTCAGGGAGACATCTCCCCGACACAACGGACACAAGCTAATAGGAAGGGGTCTCGGGGAGACATCCTGAAGTCTGGAAGATGTCACCCTGAGACCGATAGTCATTCTGAACGCATAGCGGGGGGTGGAAAAAAGGATCTCAGTGAGACCAAGGGGAGTCAGGAAAACATCTCCCTGACCTCAACCAACATAGGCCGACAAATATTTCAGGAAGACAAGTCATGGTCACCAAGAGGTAATCCCAAGCACCAAAGGTCACAGCAAAGTGAACACGAGGCCGATGAAAATGGTAACAAGGGGCCAGTGAAGAATGAGAAACAAGGCTCAGGGAGGAACTTAAGTGAGACGTGCATCGGCTAGACAAGTCACCATGGAAAAAGAACAAACATCCAAAATAAAAAGAAACCTGCAGACCCGAAAGGGAAAAAGAAAATAAAACCCTAGCAAGGGTTTAAACCCATGAAAGAAGCAGGATGACAAGACAACAGAACCAAAGGGAAAGACACCATCACAGAGGAAAATTCCAACATGCTAAGCTCAACCCTTGTGGGATCCCATTTACCCCATGTGCCAAAATGATAGAAAATTCCCAAGCCAAGGACTTTTCAAGAAGATCAAAGAGACACAACTAGAGAGTGGGAGAACTAGAAAAGGTGCTAACAGTGTGGCTCCAATTGGGGATGTATGCCCCTAGCGGGCATAGCAAGAATTTAGAACACTGGGAGAGCAGACCAAATAGACAAAAGGCCAAAAATAGACTAGGAGCTAATCGGACAGGGTTAGCAGACACAACAAAACAAAACAGACCAGAAAACCAAACCCTAAAACTATTGTTCATGGAAAAAAGATATACTTCAGGAGAAGTACCCTCATGAATTGTCCATGAACAGGAAATTCAAGAGTCACTTGATTCATTCCTTATTTCATTTGATGACACTAGGCCACCAAATGAAAATGAAAGCCAACTTTTACCTCTGTCAAAAATTTGATTCTTTGTTGCCTTCCATAGACAAAAACTGACAATACTGTCATGAACTATCCACAAACTAGCTTGGTCACTGTCAAGTTCCACTAAATTACTATCCTTTCCAATGCCACTAGCTACATTATCAAACTGTAACATGTAATCAGACACTGATTTGAGATCACAATCATCATGGCATATCTCCCTGGAAAATTCATGGTTATGTTTTACTAAATGCTCATTTGCTTGGACTGGGAAATAAAAACATTCATAGTCCACTTGATCCTTGACATCACAAAATTTGTCATCAAAATCAGTCTATAGTTCAAACTAAAAGCTCTGATAAACAACCTCTTCCATGACATGCAAATCATCTCTGCACATGCCGAAGGAAAAAGGTTCATATTCAGGAGTATCTGTGTACTGGTTACTGCAACATGGGCACATCTTCTTCATCCCAAGTTCAATGGTGTGCACTGGTTCATTATTCACACCAGCATTTAGCTCAAAGTCAAATACCCCAAGTGAGGGCCAAGTAAATCAACATCATTAGGGACAGCAGGGAGACAACCAAGTGCATTGCTACTCAAAAGATTAGGAGCATCAAATAGGAAGCAATTGTATTCAGCTTCACACTCCTCAACATGACATTCATCAGTATGCCCACTCCTCAACTGCCCCACACATGGATCAAGTGTTTCTGCAGTGTCAACACAACTTTCATCATGTTTAGCAAGAGGAGGAGGCACATCATTGGTGCAATGATGGCTTCGACTTCTACTCATGCTTCCTCTTTTGACTTGCACTTGTTCTTCATCATGTTGGTGGTAAGAATGATCAGAGAGTTCTGATTCATCCACATCTGCTATCCAACTATCATTATCTTCTGAACATGAGGTATGATCACCTTCTGTATCACAAGCTTTCCCAATAGCAAACAATTCTGGTTTAGAAGCTTAATCTAATCCCTCATTGGAATAAACATCATCATCCATATGAAAAGACTCATACCTAGGCTCACTCAAGTCATCAAATAGAAACTACACTTTTTCATACACAACATGATCAACTGGTTCATCATCAAAGGTAGAACCAGACTCACTTGTATCATACTGAGGGTTGTTGTGTGCATACCTATGATATTCTGTGGTCAATAAATCTGACATTTGCTCAATGCTCAATGGATCATTGCTTTGATCCATTTTCTCAACCATTTCCTCTCCTTGACCTTCACTAGAACTGGATGCAACACCAAACATTAAACGAGGATATCCCAAGACATCTTCAAAAAGATAATCCTCATGGGGGTGGACTTCCACACCCTCACAGTCAAAAATGAAATCCTCCAGGGCACTCCCTGCATTAGCAACTTCATTTTCCTTCTCATGAAGACTTGTGTCAAGACTGCACTCACTTGTGCACTTGAACTACTCAACTGTCTCATCGCATTGCTAATTACACCTCCCTTCTTCAAAGAGCCAGTCCAACTGATATTCCTCTTCGGGTTCTTGGCTTGGGAGACTCAACCTCTGATCTTCTACTTGGGGCATCACTTCTACAAGTTGTTCAAAGATAACTTGCTCATCATCTGATGAAGCAACACCACCACTTTCAACCTCCTCAACCACACACCTGTCTGAAGAAGACTGACCATCCATTCGTATAGAGTTGTTATCTTTATCAGCATGAGTGCTAACAAATGAAGACAATAGGCTCTGTATATATTCATTTCTCTACTTTTCAAGACTGTCTAGGACTATGTAAGCCATCCACATGCTCAGTATCTTGAACTCTTTCAATAATGCACTAGATCCTTCTTCATAAGCTTCAAAATACATGTGGATACAACATGGAGTGCTAGGTCTGAAATTCTCTAGGATTAGTGACAAGGCAGTAGCAAATCTATGACTGAAATCAACACTTGACTCCTCATCTTGTTTCTTAATTTGCTTTAACCTTTCGACCAGGTCGAAATTATCTCTTGCAAATTGTTCTCTATAAGCAGCCACTAATTCATCCCAGCAAGGAAAAAATGTATCAAGGAAACTCAAATACCAGTCCCGAGCTCTAGCTTCCAGAGATTTGACAAAAAATATCATCCATGTATCCTGATATTTAAAAGAATGTTTCTCCATGAAACTGGAGAAACTCTCGACATGTGCATCTCCTCCACAAACATTATATCCATGAAATCTGGGCATCTCTTTATATACTTGAGCTAACATACATTCAACTTTGTAATCAACCCATGACAAATCTAACTGAGCATACAATGGGTCAAAAGAATTAACAACTGGTGTGGCAACCTGACAAGTAGATACATTTTGACTGTCTCTAAGCCATTGAAAAAAGAGGTGTCTCTCATCCATTTCTCTGAGAACTCTTTCAAATACAGTCTTCCATTCAGGCCTTATCTTAGTCTTGTATATCCTTGAGTCTTTATCAGACTTAGGAAACCCTTTGAAAATCTTTTTTATTGCTTGGTGCTCCATAGATATTACAAATTAGGGCTCACTGACTGTGCATAATTATAACAATAACTAGCATATGACAAAACAAGTGGATAACCACCATTAGGGTGTATAAATACATTCTCATCATCCACAAATTGAGACTTGAGCACTAGGCACAATCTTACAATGGAACTGCAACAACATTCAATAGATCTAGCAAATGTAAATGTGCTAGCACCATTTACTACCTTTCCCTCTGGTAGGGCTAAATCACTAAATAAGGAAACAAAATTTCTTTCACAAATGTTCAAACACATGAAGAATACCTGGAAACGTTGCAGCTCTGGAACATTCTTCAAATCTTCAATGGGTTTACCTTGACAGAGTCACCACCTCCGTTGCAGAGGACAGAACTTCAAATGATATGAAGTTCACTTGCATATAAGTCCTTCTCTGAGCTCGTTCCACCAGCAGAGCACCATAAATATTTTAGGCTGACTACAACAAAACCTTTCTCCAGGCATGAGATTCTTCAAACTTTGAACATAACCAACATGGCAATTAAGAACATGACTCTGTTGCACACTGACATGGCCCATTTCTGGATTCTTCAAGATATTTGACAAGAGGAGGAGGCACATCGTAAAGCTATGATGGCTTCAACTTCTACTCTTGTTCTCTCTTCTTTTTGTATTTCCCCAGCAGAGTCGCCAATCTGTTGGTTGTTTTTTTTTTCTGTAAACCAGGTTGGTCTCCTATTCTACCTATGGAGTAGCCAACTCCAATCAAGGGCAGCTCAAAGGACCTAGACCAACTGACAAGATTCAGTCAAAGAATGAGATCTTCTACACTATAGGCTCTACAGAACCAGGGCGGGTATACCCACACAATGCCCTAAGAAGATCAAACATTGCTTTTTATAGCAAATGACTCCTGATGCCAAGTATTGAGAACCTCAAATATGGCTTTGATTCTCAGTAACACAATACTTGCAACAACCAGGAGGTAGGGCAAGACATCAAACAAGATTGATTAAATAAAATGAATGTTCCAAAGCAAGATAACGGAAACCCTAAAGACAAATAGCATATATCAGATCAGTGCCATATCCATTGAGCTAGGAGTCAAGACAATCTGCAAACAGAAGGAATGGTTATTTGGACAAATAAAGCCTATGTGAAACTAACCTTATTAATCCCATAGCTAGTGATCAGTTCTTAAAGACTACTTATCAAATCCTTCAATCATACATATAAATTTCTGAGATGATGAAAGCAATTTAACCTGTTCCTTGAACATGAGCTATTATCAAAATAGACAATGCAAGAAAGTATTACAAAGGCTAATGGAATGATCCTTGATCAGTTTCATTAACAATTCAAATGTACAATCGAAAGGAGACACTCAAAGACCTAAAAAAATACATTCGGGTTCTGGTATGCATCCAAGAACCTTACAATTTATAGACTGTAACCCTAGACCTCAAAATCTGGTAAAAACCTCACTTTGTGACTTAGTGCTCTTTTAGTTCTGATTTCAGTATCTAGCTGAAGACCTTTACTAATGATTTAGAAATTCCTTTTAAATAGTCCAAGGATCACCATCCAGCTCAGAGCCACATCAACATGCCATGTCAGACCCCAACTGCATTGTGACCAATCAAAACCGCTGTTGTGACCTTCAACAACTTCTTTGGTCTCATAAATGCCTCTGGTTGGGTTGCTGCAGGAAAGACATTCCCGCACGAATGAAGCCAGGTAATCAATTTCAAATCCTCTACCAAATCCGTGCGCCCATACTTGAGCCATGCCATCCTTGTCCCAAAGCCGTCGCCATGAATGTTAGCCTGAGAGAGCCAGCGACCAACTCTCTATCGCCATGAATGCTCTAGGATTTTGGTTTTCGCGTGCAAACAATTTCCAAACCCTAGCCATGCACATGTTTGAATCTCCACCATCGATCAACAGTGATCGAGTGGTTGTCTTTTAAATCTTCGTTAGTCATTGAAGCAGGCAACCACCGTCAGCAAGACAAAGCGGTGTCGGGAAGACCTCTAGGCGACAAAAACAGTTACACTGAAGTCAAGAAATGTTGCCTAGTTTTGTTATAGCCTGTCGTTGTCATTGAGATGTCATATAGATTCAAAATGATTCATTGAAATGTATTTCCTTTATGTGCTTTCCATTTGCTGAGATAGGGGTACACTTCACACCGAAGCAATCCTTTCGTTTTATTCACAATCGCTATAGCTTAAGGTTTTTCTTGCCGAAAAGCACTTTTCATTTGGCACTGTTGCCAGAGGATCTGACCATTGGGGAGACATCAGAGAGATTCTATCAAGTTACACTGAAAGCCATGTACCGAACCCTGTCGGCAAGACACACTGAGTTCGCTGAGACACTATAGTGAAGCAACATTAGCCATATCGAAGAGCCTTGAAGTGCTGATCGGTATAACAAGTCGACATCACCAAGACCTTTCAACGAAAGGTATAACCCACACCGAAAGCAAATCACAATATACTGTCAAAAAGACTCAACAAATTTGCTATGACATATATCAATGCCTCAAGCCTTTGCCGATAGAACCCATACTCAATTGCCAAAACAAAAACTAGGGTCTCGCTGACAACCACCTGTAAATAAATTCTAGTCGTTGTGACAAATGATAAGTCTTGTCAATAGGAAACTTAGACTTATGCAAGAAAAAAATGCACAATGGGTTGAGAAAACAATAGGAAACCTATGCTGAAAGGAAGTCACACCGAAGAGTAAAAGGGGGCTGCCACAATTGGCCAAACAAACGGGGGTCAGGGAGACATCTCCCAGACACAACAGACACAAGCCGATAGGAAGGGGTCTTGGGGAGACATCCTGAAGTCAGGAAGACGTCACCCCGAGACCAATAGTCATTTCAAATGCACAGTGGGGGGTAGAAAAAAGGATCTTGGTGAGACCAAGGGGAGTCGAGAAAACATCTCCCCGACCTCAACCAACCTAGGCCAACAAAGATTTTGGGGAGACAAGCCGGGGTTTCCAAAAGGTAATCCCGAGCACCAAAGGTCACAGTGAAGTGAACATGGGGTTAGTGGAAATGGTAACAAGGGGCTGGTGAAGAATGAGAGATAAGGCTTGGGGAGGAACTTAAGTGAGATGCGCACTGGCTAGACAAGTCACCATGGAAAAAGAACAAATGGCCAAAATAAAAAGAAACCTACAGACTCGAAAGGGAAAAAGAAAATAAAACCCTAGCCAGGGTTTAAACCCATGAAAGAAGTAGGATGAAAAGACAATGGAACCAAAGGGAAAGACACCACCACAAAGGAAAATTCCAACACGCTGAGCTCAACCCTTGTGGGAGCCCATTTACCCCACGTGCTAAAAAGATAGAAAATTCCCAAGCCAAGGACTTGTCAAGAAGATCAAAGAGACACAACTAGAGAGTGAGAGAACTAGAAAAGGTGCTAACAAGTTCGATTGTGAGGATTTGTTCATTTCAACTATAATAAGGTTGTTGGATGAATGTTCATGATTTGAAAATCTTAACACCTCAAAAGATTGCACTATTTTTTGTAAGATTACAAATTTATCTAGATCAAATAGAGATCAGTTTTGAGGGATTGGTCTATTTCAAGTGTTGGTTACTTTTATTGTTGATCGTAGGAGTAGTATTAGAATTAGAAATCTCTTTGAAACCCTTATCTTTTTCCATTTCTTTGATTATTGGGTTAGAACTAGGATTGAAGCATCATCAGATTATTAGATCTGATAAAATTGATTTAGTATTTTTCTTGTAGTAAGGTCCCATTGTGATTACCGGTATTTTGACATTTGTCACTGACTTGTTTATGAATTGTCAAGACTTGACATTAGAGACCTTGGGGTTATCTCTTGAGGCTTGTTGATAGAGATTTACCTTTCAACAGAGATAGGCTATTATATTCTATCTGAGTTGTTGCTGTGCAGAAAACACCATCACCAGGGACTGGCGCTAGAAGGAGGGCTCTGAATAAGCAAGCTGGATCAATTTTTGAATGCCATATCTCTTGAGAGATTCAAAAGAAGAATAAGATTTGCTCTAGGTGAGAAAGAGTTTTAGGAATTACCAGACCCTACTAGGTCAAGAAGGACCAATAGAAGGGGAGAATCATCATCCCATCCACCCCCTTCATCCCCATCATCACCATCTTCATCAAGTTCATCTGATTCTGAGGGTATTCCTAGTCTACAACCTCATCCAATCATAAATCAACCATTAACACCCCCACATCCACCAATGGCTTTCCTGGCAACCAACCCATCTCCACTAAGTTTTTCCATTTACAATGTCATGCCCAAAAACCTTGAAGACTTTTGTTCAAAATTCCATGTCAATGATCCAAATAAAACTGCAGAGGAGTATATTAGGATTTTTAAGACTACCCTTAAGGATAGGGGAATTAATCATGAGGATGTTCCATGCAGACTTTTCCCTATATTCCCTTGGAGATGAGGAATTTTGTTGGTATAACCATCTTCCTGCTGGGTCTATCACAACTTGGCTTCAGCTAGAGACTCCATTTTTACAAAAATTTCAGATCCCAATCAGTGCAAATGAGTTACTTTTGAAGTTTGCTAGAATTAGGAGGGTGGTAAATGAACCAATAGTGGCTTTCAATAATAGATTCCATAGGGATTATGCTAGGCTGCAAACCACTTATACTCTAGATGATTCCTCTGCCGGGGAGGTTTATTATGAAGCTTTGGATAGTTTAACATCTACTTTCATCAAATGGAAAGCAAACCCTCCTCGTAGCTTATTTGAAGCTTATGATGTGGCTGTTAAGGTGAGCATAGATTTGAGACAACACTTGTCTGAACCCTTGGCTAACCAAATACCTATGATGAATTTAGTCCCTCAATCACCCTTGGTTTCACACCCAGGTCATCACCTGAGTCAGGCTGCATTCATGCCAAATTACCATCCAAATATGAACCATCCTGCATTCTATCATCAACAAGGTAATATACCTGTTACTTACAGAACTTTGAGATATTTAATCAACCCTTGAACCATGGGTCACATGATGTTTATATGTAGAATTCAACTAGTATTATTCCTCCATCAAACAGTAAAAACAAGGAGAAATTGGATGCACTCACAGAGCTAGTTGAAAGGCTAAACACTAAAGTCACTTACCTAAGGCAAAAAAATAGTCAATCCCATGCAGCCCAAAAGGGGATTCAGTCCAATTATGATCAAGGCAACATGGATATGATGCAGGCTTAAGGGAAGAACTTGGACACAGAACAATATCTTGATAGAGGTCATGGAAGGCAGCTGCCACTTCAAAATAATGGAGAAGCCTTAACTTCTCTAGATCAGTCAAACAATCAGGAGAAACCTGGTGAAGTTTATCTAGAAAAAATAGCTCTTTTAGGATGGTGTAGGCTTCATAATACTAATCAAAATTCTGAGTCAGACTGTCAAGAATTCCAGCCTACTGTGTCCATTTTCCAGCCGAAGGTCCAACATGCCAGCGGTGGTTCGAGCAGAAGGGAGATTGTGCCATCTAATCCTTATGACATATCAGTCATGGTGGCTAATCATGTCCCATTTCAAAGAAGTGGAGATAATGGACCAGAAGAAGAATAGGATAAAGGTGTTGAAACAGGGTATGTATACAATGAAGAATCTATAGTTCAATCCTTTTGATGTAATGAGGAGAATGATAATGGCCCACCAGATGAAGAAAAATATACAACTGAAGAAGTTCAAGCATTCCATCATGTGTTTACTCAATATTTCATAAATGGAGGACAGTCTAATGCTAATAAAGGAGGAAGCCTTGAAAGTAGCAGGGATGAATTGATAGTTAGCTCTAAGGAAAACTGTTCTACCATGACTACAAAGAAAATATGGGAGTATATGGTCAGAGAACTCAAGAAAGTCAAAGTAAGTCTCTCTACTCATGAGTTGTTAAAGGATCCTACCATTAGGGGTGTAGTACTAGGGTCTCTTGAAAAGGATATGCTTGCCAAACAAAAGGGTACTTCAGGCCATATTGATGTGAATAATTTTAAGGAGGTATTCCTATCTGAAACAAGCTTGAGAAATTATGTACTGACAGTTCACCCTCAAGGATGGGAGACTGAGGAAATCCTCATGTTATATGATATGCCTATCCATAAATATGACAGTGTTGAAGCTTTGGTAGAATCAACAAAGGAGGTACAAAAGCAAGTATGGTTGTCAGATCATATGGGGGATATACATCAAATTACAGAGAGTAGGCTTCCTCCAATGAAGGAATTTCAACAAGCTACTAGTGAACATCTAGTAGAAGAGTCAACTGGAATTGGATCATAGAAGGTCATGGAAGTTAATGCTGAGGCAGTCCTAGAGGAGGTTGAGCTTTTGATTGAGGAGCCTCAATAGATTGCTAATGAATGTTCCCTGGAGGAAATTGTGGGATTTGATATTGTGGGTAAATAAGCTGCTTTTCCTGAGGGTTATAGTTGCAATCTAGAACCAGAACAAATGCTAATAGGAGAGGAATTCAGGGAGTCCTTTGCTCATCACATTTTGTTAATGAATTCAGTAAAGAAAATTCACATATTTCGTGTATTAATGACAAAATGGCTATGGATGTGCAAGAAAACCCAAATGGTGTTGAGAATAGCAATGATGCAACCATCACTAATGAGCTTGATTATCCTACTTTAGGTAAAGATGTACTTGAAGATCAGTCTGTGAAGCCTCTTGACAAACATCATGATGGGGAAGTTACTATGCACGATGAGGCTTTTAAATTTTCAACATTGTTCCCTCATGAAGAAGGAGGGATATTGCATCATCAGTTGAGAACTTCTGATGACATAGATATCAACCTTTTACAAGTGCAGGATGTTGGATACCACGTTCAGTCTACAATAATACAAAATCAGGTTGTTTCTCTCCTTTCTATGAATTTTGAATCTTATCAATTTGATTATGGGAATTTAGGAAAGGTAGCTTGCATATGGATTAATCATGGTCCTAATGAGTCACCTTAGTTATTGATTATTCTTGATTGTGAAGTTGAGTTTGAATGCTATATTTTTGAGGTTTGTTTTGCTGAATATAAGGATAAATTTGCATTCTTGACGACTGCTACCATCACCTTGTTGCTTATTCATGCCCTGAAGAGTCAAGTAGGGGTGGGTCTCAGTCCACCTTGTCTGATGATGAGTGGTTATGAGTCTTTTGTACATGGTTAGGATAGATTGCTTTAGAATTAGTTTGGTTTGGTTTGTGTGTGTTTGCTTTTGTTTTGTTTTGTTTTTTGCTCTGCTCTTGCTTTGGGGGGTTTCTTTGTTTTTGCCTAGATGTGTTGCACCTGCATGGAAAATATATATCATTATCTAGAATTGTTTTGAGTATTTCATTGGTGAACTTTAGTCTTGCATCTTGAAAGGAAGGTTGAAGTCTTTGCTATTGCCAACAGTCTTAATATTGGATTCATAGAAGATTGGTCACTAGTTTTGATTTGACTTTGAAGTATTCTGAAAATCTTATATCTATCATATATCTTAAGAATCTTGATGTCACTATAGGAATCCTTGTGAAGTTTTGTTAGGTGGAAAATCCTATTTTTGCTTCAATGCCACTATGGTTCTCAGCCCTGAGTGTGAACTTCATTGTTCACAGGTTGAAATGAAAGTGATATAAAGAATATCAAAAGAAATAAAAATGAAATATTGAATACCAAAAGAATAAATTCAACTTATCAGGGGTACCTGAAAATCTCTACCAGGGCTATGGACACCTGGCTGGCAGTAGAGCTATGTTCAGGAGAGTCACAACGATAACCTCGTCGGGGCTATGGATGCCTGACTAGCAGCAAGGCCCTATCCAAGTTGCTTTTGAAGTTAGAATCTTTACATAGCCTGACTTCACTGAACTTGGTTTTTTTAGTAACGTAAGGAGGGAAATGAACTCATGTGCACACACTTGGATTTTCAGGTTATGGAAGGTTTGATCTATCCTTTAGTTCTGATTCTTTAAATCTTTGCATTCTAACTTGTTTCTTTGATGGTGAGATTGAAACCAGAGATTCTGGGTTCTCGATTCCTATTCGTAGTCAAATGCTTTGGACCATTTTCCCAGCAGAAGTTGCCATTTGTTGTGCAATTTTCACACACACAATCGCTAAAAGTAGGGACCATCTTTCACTTTGGTTTTGGTTTCTTTGCCCTTTCTTTTTAGGTTTTGTCTTATTTAGGCATGTGCTTT
This sequence comes from Sequoia sempervirens, assembly GCA_007258455.2. Taxonomy (NCBI): domain Eukaryota; kingdom Viridiplantae; phylum Streptophyta; class Pinopsida; order Cupressales; family Cupressaceae; genus Sequoia; species Sequoia sempervirens. Next base: position 553,993,961 of record VDFB02000017.1, read on the forward strand.
AAAGTTTATTTTGATTGCCTAAGTGTTTCCCCTGAGTTATTCATTGGAAATCTTTAATGTTCAGCTAATTTTGGGCTTTTGCTCAGATTCGGGATTTTCCACCTTGGTTGGATTTTCCCAAATCCTACTTGGACTCCAGTTGGACCCTATGGTTCAGGGATTTTTGGTATTCATGGATTTTTGTGTGGGCCGGATTTTCCTAGATTCCACCCTGTCGTTGGCTTTCTGGGTTTTCTGATTGTCCTATTGATTGCGTTATTGGCTTCGTGCGTGCTCTGAAGGGTGTATCTAACTTGGTTTCTGGGTCTTTTGGATCATTTCATGCTAGGGCTGTTCGGTATTGTGTCATTTGTCATCTCCTAGGAAATTTTTGAGCTCATTTGTCTATCTGCATTTTAATGAATCTCACCTAAGGATAATTAGTAAACCCTAGTGATGACTTAGCAGTTGAAACAACTAAATTTTGAACTTGCCTCTGCACTAATGGCAGATGTATAGGGTTTGAAACCTAGGGCAATGCCATGTTAGGTTATTTCTTCTTAAAATTGACCTAGAATGTAAATAAAATCTATGAAAGGTCCATCCCTAGCTTGTCCTGAGTTAAACATGTTGAATTCATGATTGATTTGGTGTTTGGGTTAAATTGTGACTCTCCGTCCCTTCTGAATTTTCTTCGCTATGACCCTTCACAGTGGGGGACATGTCATATCAATCACCCTATATTTCATCAAGAAGCCTTTCTAAGTTCATATTTGATTGCCGTGACATTATCATTTCTCACCAATAAAGTCTTCCATGTCCGTCAACAAGACAAGCCCTAGTCGGCAAGAGGTCATAGCGGGCTCCATTTGTTATACTGATACTCATTTGCTTCACTGAGACATTCATCCTTCGGTGAGACCTTTCGGTGAGCTCACATCTCTTGCTGAGACCTTCGCTTTCGACGAGACTCCAAGCAGTCACCAAGACCTTATGGTGAAGCTTTTCTTTCTTGGTGAGCCTAGATCTTCTTTCGGCAAAACATTGCACGGTCGGCGAGACCTCTGGCCAAATTCAAACTTATCGCTAGTCGGCAAGACATCGCAACTTCGTTGAGACCTCATATCAAAAAACTTTAGTTTGGCCAAAGTGTTTGCTTGGACCCTAAAAGTCAGTGAGACAAAAAGATTCACCAGGACCTTACCTCGACTACCCTTTTGGTTATACTGATATATTTGCTACATCTTCATTTGGCAAGACATGCCCCACTCGGTGTGACCTCTTTTTGAATGAAATTTGTTTGGCTGAAGTAAAACCTTTTGCACCAATTGGTTTAGAGTTTTTCCTTATCCACGGACTTCTGTTGAGTTCGGATTTCTCTAAAATCTGTTGTTTCTCTAATTTTTTGAAATCCCTCTCTGGCTCGTCCTTCGCGGGAATCCGTCTCTGGCAGATTTTCCTGAAAGTTGATGAAATGTAAAGGAATATGGAATAACATGATGTGTTAGTGATTTTCAAAGCATTTTATGATTTGTTCATGCTATCTTATGATCTCCCATGTGGTTTATTGATGAGAATGATCAGATTTAATGGTTAAGTAGGTGTTCCTTGGTTATTCCATTGGAATCCAATTGGTTTGGAACTTCTCGAAATTCGTCTTTGGCTTGGATTCCGCAGATAGCCTTGAAACCCAAAATTTTTTATGGTCATCTCATATGAAATTTAATAACGCCCTGGCTATATGAGATTCATTCTAATGATGTATTGATGAATTAACCTTCCCTTTCCTATGGTTTTTACTATGATTTCCATGTTGAGTGCAGGTTGAATCTAGCAGGGCAGCAGCTGGGTCCTCAATGTCTGATGCAGAAAAGATTAAAATGGACATTAAGAGCAGGATCCCTAAGAGAAAAGTCACTACAAATTATGCAGAGGGTGCTGAGGAAGATTTATAAACAAAGAAGGCAGATTGATGACACCCTAGGTGGTGTATATAATGGCTCCATGGCCTTTTCAGAGATCATGACTGGGCAAAGGAAGATTGCTCCCAAGTATTTGAGTTTGGATTAGTTGAGAAATTGGTGGCAGGATGTTTATGCGCCACTTGATGATGGTTCTATTTCTGAGCACTAGTTGGATGATGTAGCCACCTACCTTGCAGTTATTGATAAGTACCTAACGTATAAGGTGGATTGGGATAAGTCAGTCAAATGATCAAGGGATGAGATTGCATCAATTGAAAGATGACTTAGGGTTCTACTAGTACCACCTGTGGCTAGCTTGGATGGGATGCTTTTGAAGGTTCATGAAGGGCCGGATTGGATCAGAGAAGGTCAGGGTAGTTAATGCGCAACTATTTTGGGATTTTTGTTTCCCATTATCACGCCCTGCATTGGTCTGGGCTGCATTGGGAATCCCGGGCCGACCTGGGTGTTGTTCGCACATTTATTGCATTCCTTCATTCCATTTTGACTTTCTCTTGGCTGGTTGGTGGTGCCCAGTTAATGCTACAAAACCCTTGCCTGGTCGATGGGTTTTCTAGGGGATTCTATAAATTGGGCATTTTGCCTCATTTGTAAGAGCTAGGTTAGATGGTTAGAGAGTTAGATGGTTAGATAGTTAGAAGCGAGTTAAGTAGAGAAAGCTAGCAAGTAGTTGCTCTCAAGCAAATGTTGTAACAGAAAGCTGGAATTGTTGCTACAGTGGATAATTTGAATACAAGAAATGACATTGTGATTTGGTGCAATACTTTTTTTCTCTTGTCTTGCATGGTTCTTGTTATTCCATCTTTAAAATTGCTTTGAGGAATTTAATATTTAGATTAGATTTGATTTAATGATGTTTGTGATTTGATACTTGAATGTTGCAGCAATCCTTCAGTCCATACTTTTTGCATCCAACTGATTTTTAGTTGCTTTCCAAAGTTAGCCTAGACTTCATATTCAGTGTGCTTAGTTCGATTGTGAGGATTTGTTCATTTCAACTACAATAGGGTTGTTGGATGAATGTTCATGATTTGAAAATCTTAACACCTCAGAAGATTGCACTATTTTCTGTAAGATTGCAAATTTATCTGGGTCAAATAGAGATCAGTTTTGAGGGATTGGTCCATTTTGAGTGTTGATTACTTTCATTGTTGATCGTAGGAGTAGTATTAGAGTTAGAAATATCTTTGAAACCCTTATATTTTTCTATTTCTTTGATTATTGGGTTAGATCTAGGATTGAAGCATCATCAGATTGTTAGATCTGAGAAAATTGATTCAATATTTTGCTTGTAGTAAGGTCCCATTGTGATTACCGGCATTTTCACATTTGTCACTGAGTTGTTTATGCATTGTCAAGACTTGACATTAGAGACCTTAGGGTTATCTCTTGAGGCTTGCTGATAGAGATTTACCTTTCAAGAGAGATAGGATATTATATTCTGTCTGATTTGTTGCTATGCAGAAAACACCATCAATAGGGATTGGCGCTAGAAAGAGGGCCCTGAATAAGCAAGTTGGGTCAGTTTTTGAACACCATCTCTTCTGAGAGATTTAGAAGAAGAACAAGATCTACTCCAGGAGAGGAAGAGTTTCAGGAATTACTAGACCCTGCTAGGTCAAGAAGAACCAATAGAAGGGGAGAATCATCATCATCCCATCCACCCCCTTCATCCCCATCATCATCAAGTTCATCTGATTTTGAGGGCATTCCCGGTCTGCAACCTCAGCTAGTCATAAATCAACCATTACCACCCCCACCTCCACCAATGGCTTTCCTAGCAACCAACCCATCTCCACTAAGTTTTTCCATTTACAATGTCATGCTCAAAAACCCTAAACACTTTTGATCAAAATTCCATGTTAATGATCCAAATAGAACTGCAGAGGAGCATATTAGGATTTTTAAGACTACCCTTAAGGATAGGGGAATTAATCATGAGGATGTTGCATGCAGACTTTTCCCTATATTCCCTTGGAGATGAGAAATTTTGTTGGTATAACCATCTTCTTGTTGGGTCTATCACTACTTGGCTTCAGCTGGAGACTGCATTTTTACAAAAATTTCAGATCCCAATCAGTGCAAATGAGTTACTTTTGTAGTTTACTGGAATTAGGAGGGAGGTAAATGAACCAATAGTGGCTTTCAATAATAGATTCCATAGGGATTATGCTAGGCTGCAAACCCCTTATGCTGTAGACGATGTCTCTATTAGGGGGGTTTTTTATGAAGCTTTGGATAGTTTAACATCTACTTTCATCAAATGGAAAGCAAACCCTCCTGGTAGCTTATTTGAAGCTTATGATGTGGCTATTAAGGTGAGTACAGATTTGAGACAACACTTGTCTGGTCCCTTGGCTAACCATATACTTGCGATGAGTTCAGTCCCTCAATCACCCTTTCTTTCACACCTAGGTCATCCCCTAAGTCAGGCTACATTCATGCCAAATTACCATCCAAATATGAACTAGCGTACATTTTTTCATCAACAAGCTAATATACTTGGTTACTTATAGAACTTTGAGATATTTAATCAACCTTTGAACCATGGGCCACATGATGTTTATATGAAAAATTTAGCTAGTATTATTCCTCTATCAAATAGTGCAGACAAGGAGAGATTGGATGCGCTCACAGAGCTAGTTGAAAGGCTAAACACTAAAGTCACTTACCTAAGGCACTAGAATAGTCAATCCAATGCAGCCCAAAAGGGGATTCAATCCAATTATGATCAATGAAACATGGATATGATGTAGGCTCAAGGGCAGGACTTTGATAGAGAACAATATCTTGATAGAGGTCATGGAAGGAAGCCGCCACTTCAGAATAATGGAGAAGCCTTAACTTCTCTGGATCAGCCAAACAATCAGGAGAAACCTGGTGAAGTTTATTTGGAAAAAAAAGCTCTTTTAGGATGGTGTAGGCTTCATAATACTAATCAACATTCTGAGTCAAATTGTCAAGAATTCCAGCCTGTTGTGTCCATTTTCCAGCCGAAGGTTCAACATGCCAGCAGTGGTTTGAGCAGAAGGGAGATGGTACCATCTAATCCTTATGACATATTAGTTATGGTAGTGAATCATGTCCCATTTCCAAGAAGTGAAGAGAATGGACTAGAAGAAGAACAAGGTAAAGGTGTTGAAACAAGGTATATATACAGTGAAGAATCTATAGTTCAATACTTTGGAGGTAATGAGGAGAATGATAATGGCCCACCAGATGAAGAAGAATATACAACTAAAGAAGTTCAAGCATTCCATCATGTGTCTACTCAATATTTCATAAATGGAGGATAGTCTGATGCTAATAAAGGAGGAAGCCTTGAAAGTAGCAGGAATGAATTGATAGTTAGCTCTAAGGGAAACTGGTCTACCATGACTACAGAACAAATAGGAGAGTATGTGGTCAGAGAACTCAAGAAAGTCAAAGTAAGTCTCTCTGCTCATGAGTTTTTAAAGGATCCTACCATTAGGGATGTAGTACTAGGGTCTCTTGAAAAGGATATGCTTACCGAACAAAAGGGTACTTCATACCATATTGATGTGAATACTTTTAAGGAGGTATTCCTATTTGAAACAAGCTTGGGAAATTATGTACTGACAGTTGACCCTCAAGGATGGAAGACTGAGGAAATCCTCATGTTATATGATATTCCTATCCATAAATTTGATAGTGTTGAAGCTTTCGTAGAATCAACAAAGGAGGTACAAGAGCAAGTATGGTTGTTGGATCCTACGGGGGATATACATCAAATTACAGAGAGTAGGCTTCCTCCAATGAAGGATTTTTAATAAGCTACTGGTGAACATCTAGTAGAAGAGTCAACTAGAATTGGAATAGAGAAGGTCATGGTAGTTAATGCTGAGGCAGTCTTGGAGGAGGTTGAGCTTTTGATTGAGAAGCCTCAATAGATTGCTAATGAATGTTCCCTGGAGCAAAATGTGGGATTTGATATTGTGGGTAAAGGAGCTGCTTTTCTAGAGGGTTACAGTTGCAATCGAGAACTAGAACAAATGCCAATAGGAGAGGAATTCAAGGAGTCCTTCACTCATCGCATTCTATTGATGAATTTAGTAAAGAAAATTCACATATTTTGTGTATTCATGACAAAATGGCTATGGATGTGCAGGAAAACCCAAATGGTGTTGAGAATGACAATGATGCAGCCATCACTAATGAGCTTGATTATCCTACTTTAGTTAAAGATGTACTTGAAGATCAGTCTGTGAGGCCTCCTGACAAACATCATGATGGGGAAGTTACTATGCACGATGAGGCTTTTACATTTTCAACATTGTTCCCTTATGAAGAAGGAGGGATATTGCATCATCAGTTGAGACCTCTTGATGACATAGATATCAACCTTTTACAAGTGCAGGATGCTGGATACAATGTTCAGTCTACAACAATACAAAATCAGGTTTTTTCTCTCCTTTCTATGAATTCTGAATCTTATCAATTTGATTATGGGAATTTAGGAAAGGTAGCTTGCATATGGATTAATCATGGTCCTAATGAGTCACCTTAGTTATTGATTATTCTTGATTGTGAAGTTGAGTTTGAATGATATATTTTTGAGGTTTGTTTTGCTGAATATAAGGATAAATTTGCATTCTTGAGGACTACTACCATCACCTTTTTGCTTATTCATGCCCTAAAGAGGCAAGTAGGGGTGGGTCTCAATCCACCTTGTCTAATGATGAGTGGTTATGAGTCTTTTGTACATGGTTAGGATAGATTGCTTTAGAATTAGTTTGGTTTGGTTTGTGTTGGTTTGCTTTTGTTTTGTTTTGTTTTTTTCTCTGCTCTTGCTTTGGGGGGTTTCTTTGTTTTCTCCTGGATGTGTTGCACCTACATGGAAAATATATATCATTATCTGGAATTGTTCTAATTATTTCATTGGTGAACTTTAGTCTTGCATCTTGAAAGGATGGTTGAAGTCTTTGCTATTGCCAACAGTCTTAATGTCAGATTCATAGAAAATTGGTCATTGGTTTTTATTTGACTTTGAAGTATTCTAAAAATCTTATATCTATCATATATCTTAAGAATACTGATGTCACTACAGGAATCCTTGTGAAGTTTTGTCAGGTGAAAAATCCTATTTCTACTTCAGCACCACTATGGTTCTCAGCCCTGAGTGTGAACTGCATTGTTCATAGGTTGAAATGAAAGTGACATATAAAGAATATCAAAAGAAATAAAAATAAAATATTGAATATCAAAAGAATAAATTCAACTTATCAGGGGTACCTGAATATCTCTACCGGGGCTATGGACACCTGGCTGGAATTAGAGCTATGTTCAAGAGAGTCACAATGATAACCTCATTGGGGCTATGGATGCCTGACTAGTAGCAAGGCCCTATCCAGGTTGCTTTTGAAGTTAGAATCTTTACGTAGCCTGACTTGACTGAACTTGGTTTCTATAGTAATGTAAGGAGGGAAATGAACTCATGTGCACACACTTTGATTTTAAGTTTCTGGAATGTTTCATCTATCCTTTGGTTCTGGTTCTTTAAATCTTTGCATTCTGATTTTTTTTTTTGATGGTGAGATTGAAACCAGAGATTCTGGGTTCTCGATTCCTATTCGTCATGAAATGCTCTAGAGAATTTTCCAACAAAAGTCGCCATTTGTTGTGCAATTTTCACACACACGCTCTGCTGAAAGCAGGGACCCTCTTTCACTTCGGTTTTAGTATCCTTTCCCTTTCTTTTTAGGTTTTGTCTTATTTAGGCATGTGCTTTAAAGTTTATTTTGATTGCCTAAGTGTTTCCCCTGGGTTATTCATTGGAAATATTTAATGTTCGGCTAATTTCATGAATTTGCTTGGATTAGGGATTTTCCACCCTAGTTGGCTTTTCCTGAATCCTGCTTGGACTCCGGTTGGACCCTATGGTTTGAGGATTTTCGGTATTCATGAATTTCTGTGTGGGCTAAATTTTCCCAGAATCCACCCTTTCCTCGACTTTTTGGGTTTTCTGACTGTCCTGTTGATTGCGTTATTAGCTTCATGCATGCTTTGAAGGGTGTATCTAACTTGGTTTTTGGGTCTTTTGGATCATTTCATGCTAGGGTTGTTTGGTATTGCATCATTTGTCATCTCCTAGGTGACTTTTGAGCTCATTTGTTTATCTACATTTTAAAGTATCTCACCTGAGGATAATTAGTAAACCCTAGTGATGACTTAGCAGTTGAAACAACTAAATTTTAAACTTTCCTGTGCACTAATGGCGGATGTATAGTGTTTGAAACCTAGGGAAATGCCATGTCAGGTTATTTCATCTTAAAATTGACCTAGAATGTAAATAAAATCTATGAAAGGTCCATCCCTAGCTTGTCATGAGTTCAACATGTTGAATTCATGATTGATTTGGAGTTTGGGTTAAATTGTGACTCTTCGTCCCTTCCAAATTTTCTTCGCTATGACCCTTCACAATCGAGGAGATGTCATATCGATCAACCTGTATTTCTTCAAGAAGACTTTCTAAGTTCATATTTGATTATCGTGACATTATCATTTCTCACCAATAAAGTCTTCTATGTCTGTCGGAAAGACAAGCCCTAGTCGGCAAGAGGTCATAGCGGGCTCCATTAGTTATACTAATACTCATTTGCTTCACTGAGACATTCATCCTTCGGTGAGACCTTTCGGTGAGCTCACATCTCTTGCCGAGACCTTCACTTTCAGCGAGACTCCAAGCTATTGCCAAGACCTTATGGTGAAGCCTTTCTTTCTTGGTGAGCCCAGATCTTCTTTCGGCGAAACATTGTGTGGTCGGCGAGACCTCTGGCCAAATTCAAACTTATCATTAGTCGGCAAGACACCACAACTTCGCTGAGACCTCATATCAAATAAATTTAGTCTAGCCGAAGTGTTTGCTTGGACCCCGAAAGTCGGTGAGACAAAAAGATTTGCCAGGACCTTACCCCGACTACCGTTTTGGGCATACCGGTATATTTTCTACATCGCCGTTCGGCAAGACATGCCCCACTCGGTGTGACCTCTTTTCGAATGAAATTTGTTTGGCCGAAGTAAAACCTTTTGCATTGGTTGGTTTAGAGTTTTTCCTTATCCGCAGAATTTTGTCGAGTTCATATTTCTCTAAAATCCACCATCTCTCTAATTTTCTAAAATCCCTCTCTGGCTCGTTCTTCGCGAGAATCCGTCTCTAGTAGATTTTCCTGAAAGTTGATGAAATGTAAAGGAATATGGAATAGCATGATGTGTTAGTGATTTTCAAAGCATTTTATGATTTTTTCATGCTATCTTATGATCTCCCATGTGGTTTATTAATGAGAATGATCAGATTTAATGGTTAAGTAGGTGTTTCCTAGTTATTCCGTTGGAATTCGATCAGTCTGGAATTTTTGAAAATTCCTCTCTAGCTTAGATTCCGCGGATGGCCTTGAAACCCAAAATTTGTTGTGGTCATCTCATATGAAATTTAATAACACCCTGACTATATGAGATTCATTATAACGATGTATTGATGAATTAACCTTCCCTTTCCTATGGTTTTTTCTATGATTTCCATGTTGAGTGTAGGTTGAATCTAGCAGGGCAGCAGCTAGGTCCTCAATGTCTGACGCAGAAAGGATTAAAATGGACATTAAGAGTAGGATCCCTAAGAGCAGAGTCACTACAGATTAGGCAGAGGGTGTTGAGGAAGATTTATAAACAAAGAAGGTAGATTGATGACACCCTAGGTGGTGTATATAATGGCTCCATGGCCTTTTCAGAGATCATGACTGGGTGAAGGAAGATTGCTCCCAAGTATTTGAGTTTGGATCAGTTGAGAAATTGGCGGCAGGATGTTTATGCACCACTTGATGATGGTTCTATTTCTGAGCACCAGTTGGATGATCTAGCCACCTAACTTGCAGTTATTGATAAGTACCTAACATATAAGGTGGATTGGGATAAGTCGGTCAAATGGTCAAGGGACGAGATTGCATCAATTGAAAGATGACTTAGGGTTCTACCAGTACCACCTGTGGCTGGCTTGGATAGGATGCTTTTGAAGGTTCATGACGGGGCGGATTGGATCAGAGAATGTTAGGGTAGTTAATGCCCAACTATTTCAAGATTTTTGTTTCCCATTATCGCACCCTGCATTGGTCTGAGCTGCATTGGGTATCTCGGACCAACCTGGGTGTTGTTCAAGCATTTAATGCATTCCTTCGTTCCATTTTTAATTTCTCTTGGCTGGTCGGTGGCACTCAGTTAATGCTGTGAAACCCTTGCCTGGCCGATGGGTTTTTTGGGGGATTCTATATATTGGGCATTTCACCTCATTTGTAAGAGCTAGGTTAGATGGTTAGAGAGTTAGATGGTTAGATAGTTAGAAGCGAGTTAAGTAGATAAAGTTAGCAAGTAGTTGCTCTCAATCAAATGTTGTAACAGAAAGTTTGAATTGTTGCTACAGTGGATAATTTGAATACAAGAAATGACATTGTGATTTGGTACCATACTTGTTTTCTCTTTTCTTGCATGGTTCTTGTTATTCCATCTTTAAAATTGCTTTGAGGAAGTTAATATTTAGATTAGATTTTATTTAATGATGTTTGTGATTTGATACTTGAATGTTGCAGCAATGCTTCAGTCCATACTTTTTGCATCCAACTGATTGTTAGTTGCTTTGCAAAGTTAGCCTAGACTTCATATTCAGTGTGCTTAGTTCGATTGTGAGGATTTTTTCATTTCAACTGCAAGAGGGTTGTTGGATGAATGTTCATGATTTGAAAATCTTAACATCTCAGAAGATTGCACTATTTTCTGTAACATTGCAGATTTATCTGGGTCAAATAGAGATCAGTTTTTAGGGATTGGTCCATTTCGAGTGTTGGTTACTTTCATTATTGATTGTAGGAGTAGTATTAGAGTTAGAAATCTCTTTGAAACCCTTATCTTTTTCCATTTCTTTGATTTTTGGGTTAGATCTAGGATTGAAGCATCATTAGATTGTTAGATCTGATAAAATTGATTCAGTATTTTGCTTGTAGTAAGGTCCCATTGTGATTACCAGCATTTTCACATTTGTCACTGAGTTGTTTATGCATTGTCAAGACCTGACATTAGAGACCTTGGGGTTATCTCTTGAGGCTTGTTGATAGAGATTTACCTTTCAAGAGAGATAGGATATTATATTCTGGCTGAGTTATTGCTATGCAGAAAACACCATCAACAGGCAGTAGCCTAAATTAGTTTCAACTCCACTATTAGAAGAATCATATAAGACTTCAATGGGATAATGATGATGTCCCATATAAGCCCTGTGATACTTATTATTTTTCACAGCTTCCCTCGTAGGCCTATAAATTTTCTTCTCCTTACCCTTGACCAATTCCTCTAGGATAATTCAACTTCTCATATGATAAGTTCACTTGAGAACACCCCATGTAGACTGCTTATCGGAGTCACGGGGAACTCAGACATATCCTGCTCATTCTAGGGAAAGTCACCCTGAGACTCAAGAGGATTGAGTCTCTTGGACCTTCAAACTTGGTTGATAGACACACTTACCTTACCCATTCTTGACAAAGCAACTTATCAAATTTCCTCAGGACAAAGACAACACCCCTAACATAAAAATAGCTAGCTCAAATTCTACAGTTACTAGGAACACTTCACACACTTACTCCCAGACTCTTAATTCTCACAAGTAGAAAATGGTGAGAATAACAAGCAAGAAATCTTCATCAAATAGAGCAACTAGAGAGTGTTTACATTAATGTTCCAAGAAAGCTTGTGTGAGAGCGCTAGAAATCAATTACTTTAATTTTCAACCTCAATTGTCAATCATACTTTGAGATAAATCAATAGATAATCAATCCAGATGATTAATTATGACAAAATTAAATGCATGTGCTTGATGCTTCTCCCTAATCAGAAAAATCAAGTGGATAGACATTCACTTAAGTTACACATTAATCACACACTTAGGGTTTAATAAAACTTGTCATGTCACATTTACTCACTCGCCCATGGGAATTAATTTGCTTGCAATTCATCACAGTAATACATCGGGGATCAATCATGATTTAACCTTAGAGTATCAACCCATACTCTTCCTTACTTCAATTTCACCTACCCACATGTACCAACACTTGACAGATTTGACAGCCATAATCAAAAGTATTTCCAAAATCTCATATGCGTGCCCAAGAATTGGTTTTGATTTGGTGCCATTTTTATCTTAGAACAGTCTCAACAAAAAATTTAGAAGTAATTTATCGACTAGAGTTCATTGGAGCCTTTTAAATGTTCCATGTGGCATTCACCCGCTTGCCTACTGAGAAACAGGAGATGCAAGTGGGCCACTAATAGCATGGTAGGGAACGATCGAGATTGACCCACATCACCCATCATCAACCGCTGATCTTCATCCTTATAAAGAATATACCATCTCCAAATCCTGGCAAGTCCCTCCATGAAGCAACAAGTGTCATCATGCCCACTAGCCTATGATATTTTATGTATTAAATAAAATTTGGTAGGGTGGCGGGGAGTGGTGGAGAGTTGACCATGTCACCCAACAACCACTATAGATTTCATTTAGATACCATTTTTTTTATCACAAGAAGATATCAGGCCCACCACATAAAAGTAACACATGTCTAGCGCTCATTGGCTTGTGTGATTAATTCTCCTTAATGCACAGAATAGATAAGCATGCGAGGAACAACCCAAATGAAAATGCGTGTTGAAACATTTGTTGTTGATCTTTCTCCAAGCTTCACCTGCCAACCTTGTGGAAGCACTGGTCCCACCATTTGACATGACATGTGGTAACCATCCACTAGCCCGTTTGAATATTTTAATGAATAATAAAACAAAGTGAGGTGGCAGGGAATGGTGGAGATTCTCCTGCGATGATGGAACAATCATCTCAAAACTAAAATATGCGCATGTCACAAATGTTAACTTTAAAATGGGGCCATTACTAGGCTGATTGGAATTTGACCCTTAGGCATGAAAAATTAAGACTTAATGCATTAAATATGAAATTTAAGCCCAACTATAGGAAAATTTAAGTGTTGAAAAGGGAATTTTGTGACTGACAAACCTAAACCCAAACTGGTGACTTAGACAACTGGAGACCAAGAGCAACAAGTCAATGTAGAAATAGAATGCCCAAGGTTTTTTAGACTTGTAGGTCAAATTTGAAGGGTTTTGGCAACACAAACCCTTAGGCATGAAAAATTAAGACTTAATGCATTAAATATGAAATTTAAGCCCAACTATAGGAAAATTTAAGTGTTGAAAAATTAAGACTTAATGCATTAAATATGAAATTTAAGCCCAACTATAGGAAAATTTAAGTGTTGAAAAGGGCATTTTGTGACTGACAAACCTAAACCCAAACTGGTGACTTAGACAACTGGAGACCAAGAGCAACAAGTCAATGTAGAAATAGAATGCCCAAGGTTTTTTAGACTTGTAGGTCAAATTTGAAGGGTTTTGGCAACACAAACCCTAAAAAAATGATGAGGATCATAACCCTTAGGCATGAAAAATTAAGACTTAATGCAAAAAATTAAGACTTAATGCATTAAAATTAAGACTTTTTGGCAACACAGACCCTTAGGCATGAAAAATTAAGACTTAATGCATTAAATATGAAATTTAAGCCCAACTATAGGAAAATTTAAGTGTTGAAAAGGGCATTTTGTGACTGACAAACCTAAACCCAAACTGGTGACTTAGACAACTGGAGACCAAGAGCAACAAGTCAATGTAGAAATAGAATGCCCAAGGTTTTTTAGACTTGTAGGTCAAATTTGAAGGGTTTTGGCAACACAAACCCTAAAAAAATGATGAGGATCATAACCCTAAGTGTAAAAAGAGGGTCAAAGCCAAGTATTACAAGTGTAAACATGGAACCAAAGAATTTTTTTTTGAGGGGTTCCATCAGTGGCTCCTGTTGGGAACACATGCCTCTCATAGGCATGGTGAGATCCAAGAATCTTAGGTGAAGAAGACCAGGCACAAGAAACAAAACTAGTACCCACCTAGACTAGGCAAGAGGACTAGACCAAAGCAACGAACATATGTACATTTTTTACATAAGTTACAAAAATCGAAACCAAGATATTCAATCTATATCATGTATGAAGCCGTCCTTTGAGGTGCACATTTTCAATATGCACCCTACAATATAACTTGGCTTCAACTTTACTTGGTGGCCCTAGGCCACTAAACTTTGGGTTGACACTTTCCTATGTCAAAAACCTTATTTTCAAATGTCTATTGATGAGTCTAGTTTATGGTTTAATTTTGGTAGAATTTATGATCTATTTATTGAAGTTGTCATGGACCTTGATGTTTGAATGTTGATATTTCCTCAAAACCATAGACATTGGGCCTAATTTTATTCCTTAAAATCTTTAATGATGTTGACATGTTATATGGACTATTTGTGCTAATTGTACATGTGGATTAATGAATGTTTTTTAAGATAGTTACAAATATACAATTATTGTGCATACTAATATTGCCATACAGATATGATTAGAGGTCACTAAATTGAGAAGATTCTGCCAGCTGGTCATTCACCATAATGTTCAACAAGGGAATCATTCAAAGTTCAATGAAGGTCAATGATGAGAGATTCCTCATGTAAATCGAGTTGTAACCACCTTGTAAATGGTCTTTAATGTTGTTGAGAAAATGAAGGCATTACTGTTGTGCTAAATTTGCGTTAAGAAAAATATGTCTAACCAGATTCCATGTATGTGTAACTACCTCTCCACTTTCTCTGCTTTCCCTAAAATGGTGTCCTCTCAATGTATGGAGTTGATTGCCTTGCTTGGTTAGTAGTATAAATAAGAGTCAGATGGCCCCTTCCCAGAGGTCACATGATCTGATGATGTACTTGCATTCGTAGTTTCTCAGTAATATAGTTACATTGATCTATTGTACTCATGTTTTCTAATGAATAAAATGAAGTTATAGATTTGTGCATCTGAGTTTACATTAGTTTTAGAGGATACTCATCCAAGGGGGCCCACTTGGTGAGTATTCCATCCTTTAGTTTAGTATTAGTTTAGTTATTACTTTCTATTTAGTAATTAGTTAAGAATCTGACATTGACTATTCTTGTAGCCACTAGAATTCCATTCTATGATTGTTCCTGCAACTAAAGTAGACAGAGTAGTTTCTTGTTTTTTTGCTCAGATTTCCATTTCTATCATGCATTTCAACTTGGAATAGCTGTTGGTTGATGTTCATCATTTATGTTATTCTTTTCCAAGCAATCTACTTTCAACATTGTGTCTTTCTTAGTTGTAGAATGAAAATGGCTCCCTTGGATTTCTAGTGCACATACTATGCTGACCCATTTCAAGTTTATGTCCCTAGGTTGAAAAGTTAAATGCACCTTCATGATGATTCAAATGGCTATTTAGTTTAGATGTCCCATCTCTGAATCACAGCTATAAGGGCTTAGTTGTTAAATCATTGTTAGAGGCTAACATTTTTGGTGCCATTGCTGTAGATGGTGTCAAACTAGGAAGTTCTTTGGAGTCATTGATAGTTTTTCTTGCTATAGTATTTTTGAATTTTGTTCTTAGTAAACCCCTCATTTAGGAAGTAATGACCCCCCTTATTCTTTACCAATTCTTTTGTGTGAGCTTGTTGATAGTGAGTTGACACCACATACATAGAGGAAGGAGAAGATATGCTTATGGGAGATTCCTTCCAAATAATCCTGATCCATTCTAGCTAGAAGAGCTTCCAAATATTCCAAGAAAAAAAGAAGATGTGACAAACCCTTTTGCTGATGCATTTCCTGATCTAACCAATTCTAAAGCTTCCTCTGAAAACCAAAATTAGCTTGAGAATCCCTTTGTTAGGGAAATCCATCAAGCAAGCATGGGTGATGCAAATAGAAACAGACCTAACCAACCAACTTTTCCTTTCCCCATTGCCCATTAGAATGAAGTTGGAAATATCAAAAATATCCCTGCTTCAACCCTTCCTAAGTTCTATGGACTTGTTATAGAAGACCGTGATACTTTCTTGTTCGAGTTTGATATACTCTACAGGAGTTATGACTATACCACTAATGCTCATAAACTTAAGCTATTTCCTACCACCTTGAAAGAGGCTGCATTAAAATGATTCATGAGCCTAGGTAGAGATACTATGGCAACTTAGGAGGACATGAAGACAAAGTTCCTTGATAAATACAAGGAATATTGTAGGGGTAGTGACATGAGAGGAGATGATATTTTCAGGATGCAACAAAAGGAAGATGAGAGCTTGGAGGATTAAATTTAAAGGTTTATGTTATTCTTATAGAAATATCCACACCGTACCCTCAACAAAGAGTCACAAAAGTTGTTTTTCCTAAGAGGAATTAATGAGATTTTCACTGATGCTTTGGACCTTATGGCAGGAGGAGATATCACCCAAGTTTCATGGGAAGACATCAAGAAAATATGCCAGAACTATTCTAGGGCAGCTTCAAAGAAAGGAAGAGCTTACCAATCCTCTATGGGTAAGTCATCTACTAGTGGAGTTTCCATGATGGAGATCACACACTTGTTGGTAGATTTCAAATAAGACATAAAAAATATTGCTACTCATTTGGATACACTTTAGGCCAAGAAGAAACAAGAGGAGGCAGAAGCAATGTTGGCAAAGTATTGCCCCCATTACAAACAAAAGAAGAAGGACTGGAGATGCAAGATGGTAGCTAATATTGAAAGTAAGCATATTCCATCCGAGTTCAAGACAATCTAGATTGAAGAAGATCAAGTCTACTATGTTGCAAAAAGGAGGCCTTGAGCTCCAAGACAAGGTATGCCACTGAATCCACTATCTTTTGTTGGGCCATATTTCAATTCCTATTCATCTAGTAACCAATGGCAACCCCCATATCCATCCAACTATGGAGGATATCCACCAAAAACTTTGGGTAACCCTCCAAATGCTTGGCCTAATCATCAAAACTCTCCACCCCAGTGGCAGCAACCTCAGGGGAATTGGCAGCCACCTCCAAGAAATTGGCAGCAAACAAATCAATGGAGGGGAGGACAATAGTGGCCAATCCAGACAAACAATTACATGCAACCACCTTCTCAGCCCCAACAACCTACTATAATTCCTCCTCCTACTAATCCAAGATCAAATCCACCTAAACTTACTCAACTACCAGCTCAACCCACACCCAATCCAAATAACAAACCATAGTAGCAGCTTGTATACTCTGTCGATCCAAATCAATTCCCTACATATGTTGTGAGTGTAAGTGACATCCACTTGCATTCAAGAACTACTTTACCAGCCCCTTCCACACCCATGATTACTGAGCTTCCTATGGAAGAGGAAGAGGAACCTCTGAATGAGCCCATTCAATCAAGTGTACCTAAAAATATTGAACCAGTCCTAGTCAAGAAGACTAAACAAGAACCACCATTTCCTCATAGATTGGAAGTTGTCAAGAAAAAGGAAGAAAAAGAGGATATGACCTTTGACATCTTGGATCAACTAAAGCATATATGTGTCCAAATACCTCTATTTCAGTCCATAAAATATGTTCCCATATATGACAAAGCAATCAAGGAAGCATGCCTCAAGAAAATAGGTAGGAAGAAGAAAGACCCCACTACGATTCATGTGGTGGGATAGCTGGCTAACATCATGCTTGGGAAAGTGACTGTCGCTAAGTACAATGACCCAGGTAGTCCTGTGGTAGGAGTTGTTATAAATGGGATCCAAATAAAGAATGCTTTGATTGATTTGGGGGCAGAAATAAATGTAATGACTAAGGAAATCCTGCAACAACTAAACATTGCAATCATGAGATCTACTCCTACTATCCTACAGCTTGCTGATAGTTCTACTATTAAGCCTGATTGTATAGTAGAGGATCTTGTGGTAATTCTAGAATCCTATGAGTACCTAGCATATTTCATGATTGTTTCTCCTAAAGCTACATTAGGCAGGTATCCATTATTCTTGGAAGGGTATGGCTAGCAACTGAAGATGCATATATTGGATGTCGATCAGGTGACATGACCATTTCTGATGGGAAGAGCACCAAAAAGTTTGTTCTTTATCCTCCTACTCAGTCATCCCATGATGAGGATGATCCCATATGGCCACATGTTGGTGAAGAGGTCGAGGAAGTTAATTCTGTGGCACAAATTATGATGCTAGGAAGAAGCTCTTTCATGCAACTCCAAGATGAAGATGAAGTATTGGCTAACATCATTCAAAATAATTGTGAAGTGGAGGGAGCATCATCTTCTCATTATGTTGTTTCAGTCAAGACACTTCTTCTTGCTCTTCCTATAGATGTTCTTACTACAACCACTATTCCTACAACCAGACTTCCTGTAGCAATAGGAATGTCCCATACATTGCTTTCGTATGAACTCAAGGTACTATGTATTAATGAAGCAACTATGATAGAGTTAACTACACAAGTGTAGGTGTCAAAAGGAAAATATCTAAATATTAACAACAAACTGAATGAAGAACAATTGTTATTGGAAAACTTACCGAGGACCCACCAACATGCATTTTCATGGGTATATCATGATATGAAGGGATTGAACCATAAGCTTTGCACTCACAAAATTTACATCAGAGATGATTGCACCCTAGTGAGGTAACCACAAAGAAGAATTAACCCTACACTGAGAGAAATTATAAAAGATGAACTACAAAAATTGCTAGATGCAGGATTTATCTACCCCATTTTAGATAGCCAGTGGGTGTCTCCATTGGTGATTATTCCCAAGAAAGGAGGGAAATGGAAAATTTGTGTTGATTACAAGCAACTCAATGCTACCACCAAAAATGACCATTTTCCCTTACCTTTCATAGATCAAGTTTTGGACTCACTTGCAGGAAAGCAATACTTTTCTTTTCTAGATGGATTCAGCGGCTACAATCAGATCCAAATTACACCTGAGGACCAAGAGAAGACCACCTTTACCTATCCATAGGGGACCTATGCCTACTCAGTATTCCCATTTGGCTTATGAAATGCACCTGCAACTTTTTAGAGGGTAGTCATTAGCATATTCTCAGATATCTCTCTTGATTGCAAGGAAATTTACATGGATGACTTTACCACCTATGGTGCTAATTTCAATCAGGCATTGGAAAATCTCAGGAAATTCCTAAAGAGATGTGAAGACCAAAATCTATCTTTAAATAGTGAAAAGTGCTTCATGATGATGTAGGAAGGTGTAGTTCTTGGCCACTACATATATCATAAAGGAATTCAAGTAGATCTTGCAAAGATTGAGGTGATTAAAAATCTACCCACACCTGCAAAACAAAAAGATGTTAGGAGTTTCTTGGGCCATGCGGGATATTATAGGTGTTTCATCAAGGATTTTAGTAAAATGGTAGCACCATTGTATACTCTCCTAACTAAGGATGCTGAATTCCAATGAACATAAGAATGTGAAAATTCATTTTTTGATTTGAAGGCAACTTTGACTCATGCTCGTATACTCAAAGGTCCTAATTGGGAGCTTCCTTTCCACATCCATACAGATGCATCAGACTATGCCATATGAGTAGTCTTAGGAAATAAAGAAGGACCTATTGAAAATCTCATTTATTTTGTTAGCAAAAATTTGCAAGGAGTTGAATTCAGCTATACAGTGATAGGAAAAGAAATGTTGGAAGTGATCTATACCCTCAACAAATTCAGGCACTGCATCATGGGATACCAAATATTTGTGCACACAAATCATGCAGCCATTAGATATCTCCTGATTAAACCTCTGATCTTTTGTAGGCTAGCAAGATGGTTGTTGTTGATGTAGGAGTTTGACATAACCATTGTGGATAAACCAAGGAAGGTCAATGTTGTTGTAGACTTTCTATCAAGGTTGACTACATCAGGGGAAAATCAGGCCATAGATGACTCTTTTTTTTATGAGAATCTATTTTACATTAGTGTGCAAAAAACTTGGTATGTTGATATAGCTAATTATCTGGTCACAGGGATAGTTCCTCCTCACTTCTCTCCAAAAGAGAGAAGGGTGCTCATTGAAAAATCTTTTCTTTTTTCATGGATTGCTCGATGTTTGTTTAATACTGGACTAGAACATGTCATGAGATGTGTGAGGGAAGATGATACATATGACATTTTGCATGTATGTCACAACAAACCATGTGGAGGAAATTTTACAGCCAAGAAGAAAACAATGAATATTTTGAACAGAAGGTGCTATTGGCCCACAATCCACAAAGATGCAGGAAGGTATACAAGAAAATGTGATAGATGCTAAAGAATGGGTAGGCCAACCAAATCTAATGAGATGTCACTTTACCCTCAGGTAGTAATCACTCCCTTTGACAAGTGGGGATTGGATTTTGTAGAACCCATTGACCCTCCATCAAATGGTAAGTCTTATATCCTGCTATCCACTAATTATGTAACTAAGTGGGTAGAAGTTAAGGCCATGAAGCATGCAAGAGATAATAATTTTTTTGAATTTATTTATGAGATTTTCACAAGGTATGGAGTTCCAAGAGAGATAGTAACTAATCAAGTGGATCAATTCACATCAACCCTTGTTGCAACACTAGTCAATGAGTACAACATAAGACACAGGAAGTATACTCCTTATCACCCCCAGACCAATGGCCAAGTTGAGGTGACCAACAGAGAAATTAAAGCTATTATGACCAAAACAGTAGCTATCCACATAAAGGATTGGGAAAACAAGTTACCAAAAGTTGTTTGGGCCTACAAAACTACCTGGGAAACAACTACAAGCTTCACTCCATTTGAGTTGTTGTATGGAAAGATAGCTATGATGCCCATTGAATTTGAACATAAGATTGTTAGGATTGCAGTAGATTTGTGGATGGATATCTTTGAGGCACAAAGAGAAAGAATCATGCAGCTGAATGCTTAGATGAGATGAGGAGAGCAGCCTTGCATCATACAAAGGTAGTGCAGAATCAAAGAATCAAGTGGCATGAAAAATTCATCAAGGATAAGAAATTCCAACCAGGAGACTAGGCACTGATCTATGACTCAAAGTATCAGGATAATGCAAGAAAATTATAGACAAGGTGGCTAGGACGATATGAGGTTGCTGAAGTATTCCCCAATGGTGTTGTTTAGCTCACTACTATTGACCCGGTCAAAATTAACCTGATTGTCAATGGTCATCACCTTAGATTATATCACAAGCCAACTTCCAAAGAGGATTTCTTGCAACAATTCAATTAGCATGCAACACCCAAGCTTCCTATAGCCAAGGGAAGTGGACCTTCCTGGAAACAAGCAACACTAAGAGGGGGGTGAATCAGTGTTCTGCAAAAAAAATCCTTTTATTTTGATCTTTAATCCACTTAAAACATTTAAATAAAATCAATATAAAAAAACTGAAAGCAAGAAACCAAACAACCATAACATGAGTATTTTTACATGGAAACCCTGTTAGGGGAAAAATCATGGTGGATGGCCAATCCACAATAAGTTCTGAGTATACTCAAAAGAAATATTACAAAATGAGAATGCACTTGCATTCAGGCTCACTACCTAGAGCTCACTGCTCAAAAATGGATTCACTACCCTTACAATAGTTTGGAATAGATACAAAAGAGAATGAATTGAATAAACAACATTTACCAATGCTTGATTGTAGTTCTAGTTAAGCTCTGATGATGAACTTCTATCCTAATGACTAATACTAAACTTCTGCCCTTTTCTGCTCAAGTTCGCACACATAAATCTTTATGTGCAAGTGAAATTGTGCATGATATCAGTAAAATACTCCTTAGACATTTGTAACATACACCCATGCACCTTCTACTTCATCTATAATGATATATCTAATCACCTAAATATATCTGTGACTAAGGATTTAATCACCACAGGTCGGCTCGATAAAACTTAATAATGTTTGCAACTTGTCAGCCCAAATCATGAACAACTTCGATGTGTATATAAACAAGTTGGGTAGACAATAGATAGGACCAATAATTAAACATTTGAAATTAAAAACAACTTAAGTAAGTTCACTTTATACATCCATAATGCACCACTTTCATTGAGTCGACTCTATCAAAAAAATAGACAAAAAATGTCCTACCGGACCTCCAAACTCGTATAGCAACTAATGCAACATCCCAAAACTCAATGATGAGATGATCCACATGCTCAACAAGAAATTATAGAGATCCACAACACAAAACAATGATCTGGTGATGCTATATGACTGGATACTTTGTTCCTCAAGTAATTTTCCAGTAATACATAGTATTCCACTTCATCTTCCGGTATGACTAGATAGAGATCTATGGACCATGGAGATGACTTTAGTTTCCATCAATGACAACATTAGAAGCCAAAAACCATCTCTCAAAACCATATGCCAACAATCTCCCCCTTTGGCATTGATGGCAACACTTAGAGAAAAATGACTAAGTGTCAAAACTGATAAGCACATTGCCAAAATTTAAAATACTCCTTCACTACAAAATATTACTTCCCCTAAGAATATCTAGGAATTTTTAACTTCACTCTCTCTCCCCCTTTGACATCAATGACAAAATTGGGGAAACCAAAATTGCAAAACTATACAAGTATAACTGGAGACTTACAAAAATTTGAAGATGTCTCCAAAGACATTCTTCAGTCCACTTAAATTTGAGTCCCACACACTTTTTAGACTTTCCAAAATGGTAATATTAACACAAAGAAGATAAGACATTTTTTTCAGCTTCCAAACTTACTTGGTTAGGAGCGATCACAACACCTTTTGCTTCTTTCAATGCATTCACCAATATCTCAATTTTGGACTTATCAGCCCCCCAAGTCCACTTTGTTGGTGTAATTAACTATTTAATTGCATCTTCATAAGTTTACTTAGGCTTTTATTTAATTCCTAGGTTGCATTTTATTATCCTTATCTAATTGAGCTAACTTGTAGCTCAAGTTAGGTTTAGGGTTGTGCATGCTTGCCTTTTATAAGCAAGCCTCATCTTGTACATTTGTATCAATTCAATCATGAATCAATCTTGCATATTGATAGCAAGAATTCTTGCCATTATCTCTCTCTTGTGGAAGTATTTTGGTCTAGCAATTGATTCCTAGTTTCTAACATGGTATCAAAGCTTCCAGGGTTGCGGACTCCTTTTTGGATTTGAGGGTTTTATTTTTGGCTTGAAGATTTTTTGCTGGGTGCAAATTGGGGTTTCAATAACCTCACAGTTGAGATCAGAAGGCTCCACAGACGAATTTTGACTATAAATTCACCCATTTTGGGTAAAAATTTTTTTGAGGCAAATTTTTTTTTGCTAAAACAATGCCTGTGCGGTACGATTTTCTTATTTTCGCAAAAAAATATTTCTAAAAATATTTTCTGCGGTATTGTTATTAAATTTTGAGGAAAATTTTATTTTGTGTTCCGGGCTAATATTATTGTATTTGGATCGGGCATAAGGGTTTATTCAAATCAGTGGGTCAAAAATTATATTGTCCTGGATATATTTTTTGGCATTTAGTTTTTGTAAATAGGTTGTACCTATTACAAAGTCTGCCGACTGTCAGTACAAATCTTCTTTTTCTCCACCAAATATACTTGTGTATGTCGATCTGCCTGTCAGCGGTGTCCAATCGGTGGCCAAGGTATGAAGGTCAACTTGCATATATTTGAGGTCCGATCTTTGGTATATTCCTATAGATCGGCGTCCTATTTGCCTGTGTACCCTCTGGTACTTATCTGCCGGCCATACTACCCTTGTTACACCCGGTTCATTCAAAGCCCTTTTCACATTGGCTTCATATCGGCGGTTACAATATCTTCCACCGGCTGGGTACTGCGGATCTCATACATCTGTCACTTGCAAGTCATTCTCCTATTTTCTGTCTAATCTCCAAGACCGTGGCCCATCGTTTTGGCTTTTACAGTCGGTTATCAAAGGTCACATTGGCCCATCACATCCACGGGTGCATCGACATTTATAGGTGAATATTATATTCAACTCGACATTGAATGGTCCAAATCGGCAGCTTACTCCATTGGCTTGTTCCTCAGTCAGGTATTGTACATGATCTAATCAACATACATCACCGCAGAGTTTTGATTGGTCAGTCAGCATCATTTTTTGCCAAGCGATCTGTCTTTGGTGGTCACAATTAATGGTATGCATGCTGTTTTTTAATCAAATCCGCAATATACATATTATAAATTTTCATTTAAAAGCCTCTAAGCTGACCATTAAGCCAACCCTTTTAGGTTTTTTGCATGGCCTTTTTCCCCATTTTGGTTAGTTTTTTCAAAAAAGAGGGAAAGTTTTTATAAAAGATCTCTATTGATTTTTTTTTTAAAAGAAGGCTGACAGTTTTTGGAGATTTATTTTCAAAAAATTTCTATAAAACTTATTTATCTCCAAATAAAGAGGAAAAATCCAACTGACATTCATCCTCAAGATATTTTGCAGCATTTTTTCACCTCCAAAGCTGCAACAAAGGAGTTGCTTTCCAATTTTGTGTAGGAATTTGTTGTTCTTCTCTCATCATGGATTTTCCAAAAGTTGTACTTCTAACTCCATTTAATTATCATGAGTGGAAATCTCAGATGGAGTTAGTACTATTAAAGTTGAAGCTGCAATGAATTACTTTTGGTCAAGATCCAGAACCACAGGGAGCAAAAGAGAAAAGAAAATGGTTTGATAGAAGAGATGAAGCTCTTGGTAATCTTCTTACGTCCATTTCTCTAGATCTTAGATATCATGTTGAGTCTTGCACACATCCTCATGAAGTTTGGACTACTTTAGAGAGCCTCTTTGGTAAGCCAGACAAGCTAAGGAAATTTAAGTTGGAAAATGAACTAATGGGTCTTAATCCTTCAGATTTTGACAATATTCAAGACTTTTTCTCTAAGCTCAACTCTCTCATATTGCAGTTATCAAAATGTGGGGTTGTTAAAGAGGATGAACAGATGATACTTTCTATTCTTCCTAAGCTTGGTTCTTCATATTCTATGTTTGTCTCTACTTTCTATGCTACAATGGATGCTCTTGGTGATACATATAAAATGCCTTCTCTTCATGAATTTGTTGCACAACTCACAAGGGAACAAGCAAAGTTGATGCACATGGGTACATTGAAGTCTTCAACATCTCAAGCTCTTATTGCAAATGATACAAAGGCTTCAAGTGGCAAAGGTCAGAAGCACAAAAAGGAAACCAAGTCAAATGAGCAAGGTAAAGATTCTCCTTCACATGGCACTCCTGAGTCCTCATCCTCTTCAAAAGAGGAATCATCAAAAAAGAAGAAGTCCAAATGTGCATATTGAAAAAGGTTAGGACATGATGAGCATAGATGTTATAATAAGAAGATTGATGAACTCACCCACCTTCTTCAAAAGAATAACATTCAACTACTCTCATCAGTGTCTTCTACTTCTTCACCATCACAATCGACAGCTCCATCATCATAATAGTCAGAGAACACAAAATCCACTTCTGGGCTACATAATATGAAAGGGCATGCACTCTTGGCCTCTACAAGTCCTAATTCTCAAGGATGACTTCTTGATTTAGGGGCATCTCATCATATGGCATCTTCATAGGAAATGTTCTCTTCTTTTGAGCGTTGTAATTCACCTCACATTCTGATGGGTAACAATACATTCATTAAGGTAAGTGGGAAGGGTTCTATTGGTATTGGGGAAGGCACTTTCAATGATGTTCTTTATGTTCCTTCTTTGACCACTAATCTCCTTTCTATTTATCAAATTACTCATGGGGGTCAAGGTAAAATAGTTGAGTTCACTCCTGATAGGGTGTATATAAGGGACTTGGAGACTAGGGATATTGTTGCAATCGGGATGGTTGATCATTCATCTCAATTATATTCTTTTTCACATCTTGCTTCAGAAGCTGATAATGTTCCTTTGACTACATCACACACTCCATTGAGTGTGACCCATATGAGTGAGGAGAAGTTTGGTCATCTACACCTTGGTCTTTTAGAGACCTATGCTAAGCTTCCTACACCTCCACCTCCTGCTTCTTCAGCCATTGTTGCTTTTGTTCAGCAGGATAATCATAGTTTTTCAGATCTTGCTTTGTGGGATGATTATTTGATAGGGATTTCTACCTTGTTCCTAGAGTCTCATACTACAGATTTGGAGGACACACTTGAGGGGATTTCTCTCCTCTTTAATGAAAGTTTTAGCACAATTGTTACACCATCTTCTTTGTCTTTGGAGATTGATATTCACGAGTCTCCTCCATCACTTGATTTGTCATGTTTCTTGGTTGAGTTTGACCATGATTATGTTGTGGCTCATTCAAGCTTGGAGGCTCCTACTCAGTTTTCAGAGGCATACATGTTGAGCGTTCATTCTTCCTCTTTTCAGTTGGATATGGAGTGGCTTCTTCATTAGCTTATGGATTTGTTTCTTTCTAAGGGGAGATGTGTTGCTTGCAGACATTGAGTCATCTTTTGTTTTTAGGCATTCTTCATTGGCTTTGGAGCTTCTTCAGCATGTAGGGGATACCTTATCTCATTACTTCCCAATTATGGGGGGGTAATTTATTGTATATTCATGATGGATGTAGTTCTTGGGGGTATCATTGAGTCCTCCATACATCATGTTTACATTCATCATGCTTTTTTTTTTGTTTTCTCTCTTTTGGAGAGGGGTTTTCTTCCAACTGGGTTTTCCCCTTTTCTCTGCTTTATGAGATATTGCATTTCATTTGCATTTGTAAATGGGTACCTAACATGGCCTTGTTGCAAGGACCCATAGTAGTTTGTATTATAATCTTCTCCCTAAGTTGCACTTATGGGGGGGTGTTGGTGTAATTAACTATTTAATTACATCTTCATAAGTTTACTTAGGCTTTTATTTAAGTCCTAGGTTGCATTTTATTATCCTTATCTAATTTAGCTAACTTGTAGCTCAAGTTAGGTTTAGGGTTGTGCATGCTTGCCTTTTATAAGCAAGCCTCATCTTGTACATTTGTATCAATTCAATCATGAATCAATCTTGCATATTGATAGCAAGCATTCTTGCCATTATCTCTCTCTTGTGGAAGTATTTTGGTTAGCAACTGATTCCTGGTTTCTAACACACTTACTCTGCTAATAACCCTTTCATTTTTAGACTTCAAATTCTTTATTTGGTTAAGTAGAGACATTACCTGACTATCTTGATGACAAACACTGTCGACCAATGGATCAAAGATGTTGGAAATAATAACCAATTGCTTCTCAATATCTTTTATCTTCTTCTCATTTGCCTTAGTAAATATTAACAAGATTAAGCAAGATTTGTACACATTTCCTCCTTTAGTTATAGCACCTTGGACATTCTCTATGCAAGTACTCAATAGACCTTTGTCTTTGGAAATCAATTCATTCCTCCTTAAATTCCTTTTTCACTTTAACTAGAGTTGAATCCTCAAAAGATTTGAAATGAGAATCTGCAGAGTTTATTAATTTCTTCAACTCAACAGAAGAAGAGCCTGTTGGTTCCATAACATGGGTAGGAATTAATTTTTGTAGAACTCTAGAAGTGAGATTCAATAGTTCACTATCTTCAATGTGAGATTGCAATATTTTCTCATTGGCTTTATCTTGAGCTATTTTGGCAACTTTCAGCATCTGGATTGGGGACAAAGTGGATAAGTTGATTGATCTCACATCAAACTCAGAATCTGATTCTACTTGCTACTACAATAGGGATTATTTTACCTCTTTTGGACTAAACTCCTGATTCTTTCCCTTATCAATCTTAGATTGAGCTTCTGAAATGACTTTTGGTATTTCCTTTTCTTCATCAGGAACTTCTTTTTCTTCAACAATCACCTCAATTTGGATTTTAGTCTCCACAGGTGTCTCGGTGTTTTCAACATTTGGGGAAGTTAGAATATCCTCAAAGACTGGAGGATTAGATACATTTATTTCTTCCTCATTTTCATTTCCTTCTTTTGACTTATTCACCTCCACATTCACTTCCTTGTGACCTTCAACATGTTTAGTATTGATCTCCTCAATATTTACCTTTTCCTTTGACAAGTACTCTTCCAGAATTGTCTTAGTCTCACTAATAACTGCATCAATGTCACCAATCATGAGTTTGTTTATTCTTGACTTGCTTCTGAAATCCTTTTTAGCTTTATGAAGAAGTAAATCCATTTCTTCAATTCCCATTTCTAGGCACAAGTCAACAAGAACTCTTTTCCTCAAGTTTTCTTCCTCAGTTCTGGCATACTCTCTCCTGGATTCCAAAGCTTCATATAGGCTTGTAGGCAAGCTAGACATGATTTCAACTAGAGTTTGATTGAAAACATTTAAGTGATTAACTGCAACATTTTCAAGAATCTTCTTACCAAATTCATCAAAAGTCTCATATAGGTCACAGAGTGGCTTGAGATTTCTTTCTTCTACTGCTACATTCTCAACTTCTTCGATAGACATATTGGGCTTATCAACTTTGATTTTTTTCTTTGCTTCTTCACCTTTGCCAAAGGGCTTTCTCTTGTTAAGTTTGACAACATGAGTCCTAGTCCCCTTTATCTCTCTGACTATTTCATCTGAGTCTATTTCTTCCTCTTCATCTATGGATATGGCTTTGTAAGTTTTTGAGCTTTTATTCTTCTTTCTTCTTCCAGAGGCTTCAGCTTGATTTGGTTGTGTTGTAGGGGAACTCCTGGTTTTTCTAGCAGATCTTCCTGGACTAGCAGATGTTGCCTTTTCCTTCTCTTTGGCTGCTTCAACTTCATCTCTTTATCTCCTTATTTCTTTTAGTTTTTCAAATGGAAGGTCCATACTCTCTATAAGGACTTTTGTCTCCTTTCTTACCTTTCTGATTGACATGGGCCTTTTCAAATCTGAGTGAACTTGTAAGCTTTTCTCTACATAGGTGCCAAAGCTTTCTTCATTAGGATGTAGTGGTGAATTTAGTAGATGTTCTGCGTACATCCTCAAAATGTTTTCATCCACTCCATATCCCATAGTCATGATCCAAAAAGTTCTAGGATCAACTTCTTCCATGTGACATTGGTCAATGTCTACCATGAAACATATAGAGTCTTTATACTATTCCACTAAGGGTTCAAGAATTCTCTCTCCTGCATGCATATGATTTTGAAAGATTTTAAAATGACCCCATAGTGTTGTGTTGCGAGTCTTCTGATCCCCAAGACTACATAGCATATCCTAGATCTGAACAACTACCAGAATGTCATTTCTCCAATGGGCTTTACCAATTCCCAGTACCTCACTTGAGAAGTATAAATACAGGTAGATTAACAAGTTTCCAAACTTGAATACATTCTTCTTGTCCTTCTTGATCTTTTTCAAGTTCTCCAATAGTTTACCTCTAAGTAATTCACATAGATCATAATCTGCATTTAGTTTGATCATTTCATATGTTGTATAGATGGTAGTGCCAGATATAGAATTTTCTTGACTTGAGTGGTAAAGCTTGTACCCTATGACCATAGATGTAAATTTTACATCAACCTCGGCAATATGTTCTATAGTCATTTCCCTTCTGTCCCAATGCGAGCCAGTTGCTTTAGTAACCTCATCATTCTTTACTGACTTCAATATTAGAAGTCTACCAGAGGAATTCAAGCCTATAACTACAAACATAGCTTCCTTGGTAAATTTGAATGGCACATCTAGCCACATGAATTCATCATGCACACAAATAAGTATGTATTGAACCCACTCATCCTCTTCAAATATAGGAAACTTCACTAATTGTGCAAATTTCTTGTCTACTAGGGTTTGGAATTCAGGTTTCACATAAAAATCCTCTTGAACTACATGATTAGAATACAATCTCAATAGTTGTGCACTCCCCAAATCCTCAATATTAGCGTGCACATATGCCTTAATATCTTCTATATGCAAAACTCCGTATGACACTGATGAAAATGCACCTAGGGGTTTTGTGTCTATGGAATTATATGGATTCCATTCAAACTTTGGTCCTGGCCTATCCTTGAATTCAATTATAAGAGGGGTTGACATAATTTCAAGTAGACAAATTCACAGGTTTTGCAATAAATACCTTTCAAAGATGAAATAGAAGTTGATCGCAGATTCTCCTCTTTGCTTGGATCCCTTCTCAATTTGGCAAAGATCACCTCAGAGCACTCCAAAATTCTTTCATCTGAATGCAATGTGACAAATGAAAGTGAAAACCATTCTTTTATTGTCATTGAACCTAACTCCTTACTTTTGCAATAAATGCTCTTTCCCTAATTCAACCAATTCTTTGTCTTTTATGTTTCAAGGTAGATAATTCTTGTGTGGATCTACAATATTCTCCATTGATGACTTAGATTCATTTCATAATGACTACAGAATATCCAATTTCCTACTAGACTCATCTAAATTCTAATATAAATCACTTCTAGGGGGTTTAGAAAATTGTCTTTGACAGCTCCCCTTAAGGAAGAGACCTTAAATTAATTTCCAAAGGTATTACCAGAAGTGACTTCTGGTGTCAATCCATTTCCTTTCGCAAAGGGATTCTTCTTCACCCATTTCTTCTACATCTGCTTCTTGATCTCACCAATAGTGATTTTTCCTTTTCCATTTACATATGATTGCTTGTTTTTACTTACCGGGCCTCTTTTGTTCCAATATAATCTAGAAGTGTGACCAAATTTGTTGTAGTTGTAGCACACAAAACTTCTCTGTCTAGGCCAGCTATTCCGCTAACTTTTTCTTGATTTGCATTGGTTAGCAACATGTCCAAATCTATTTCATGCATAGCATCTGACATCTCTATGAGGGTTATGTGTCATAATTCTACATTCACTTGACTTATGACCATATTTAAAATAATTAAAACACTGACCTAAGAATGATGGTCTACTAGTGTTCACCCTACTCATACACTGAGAAGCCATATGACCAAATTTGTTGCAAGTATAGCAATAACCATTAAATATTTGAGCATTAGGTTACCTTACCGGATTCCTTCTAGGTCCATTCATCTGGTTTCCTTGTCTGAATTTTCCTTGTCTTGAAGTCCTCTGTCCAGAGCTCCTTTGTCCAGATCTAGAGCTTTCTCCTTCTTCATATCCAAGACCTCGTCTATCACCATCAGTTCTTTTTCCCTTGATTAATTCATCAAGTTTGGATGAACTTGCTTAGATTTCTCCTTGAACTCATTTTCAATAGCCAATTCATCTCTAAGATCATCAAGCTATTTTTCAAGCTTCTCTCCATTGTTCTTGGATTGCTCCAATTCATTTTCTAGTTGATTGCATTGTTCAAATTGTTCTTTTAAATATTGTGCAAGCTTTTCTTCATTCTTCTTTTTGTCCTCAACTCCTTGGTCATCTTCATCATGATGGATTCTGTCTCATGCTTTAAAGTAACATTCTCTTGGGAAAAATTTTCACATTCTTCTGTTTTCTCTTTTAGGGCTTGACTGAGTTCATCTTCACTGGCTTTTCTCTTCTACTTAAGCTGACTACATAATTCCTTTCTTTTCTCCCTTGATTCATTAATCTTTTCTTTTAATGACTAGATGAATTTTTTTGCATTTTCAATATTTTCTTGCAGTTCCTAGATCTAAAATTTTGATTGGTCAAGGTCATCCAAGGCCACCATGAGTTGTTGAAGACTTCTTGTATCCATTAAGAACACTTTCCAAGATCTCCCCAAGCTATTAGACTTCTTTTGAGGAACCTGCTCTATTACCAATTGTTGGAAACAAGCAACAGTGAGAGGGAGGGGTGAATCAATGTTCTACAAAAATTAATCCTTTTATTCTGATCTATAATCTAGTTAAAAAATTTAATTAAAATCAATATGCAGAAACTAAAAGCAAGAAACCACACAACCATAACACAAGGATTTTTACTTGGAAACCTTGTTAGGGGAAAAACCATGGCGGATGGCCAATCCATAATAAGTTCTGAGTATACTCAAAAAAAATATTACAAAATGAGAATGCACTTGCATTCAGGCTCACTGCTCAAAAATGGACTCACTACCCTTACAATAGTTTGGAATAGATCTAAAAGAGAATGAACTAAATAAATAACATCTACCAATGCTTGATTGTAGTTCTGGTTAAGATCTAATGATGAACTTCTATCCTGATGACTGATACTGAACTTCTTCCCTTTTTTGCTCAAGTTCACATACAAAAATATTTATGTGCAAGTGAAACTATGCATGATATCACTAAAATACTCCTTATACATTCACAACATACACCCATGCATTTTCTACTTCATCTACAATGATATATCTGATCATCTAAATATATCTGCGACTAAGGATTTAATTGCCACAGGTCAGTTCAACAAAACTTAATAATGTTTGCAACTTGTTGGCCCAAATCATGAACAATTTTGATGCATATCTAAACAAGTCAGCTAGAAAATAGCAAGGACCAATAATTAAAAATTAAAAATTAAAAACAACTTAAGTTCACTTTAGACATCCACAACACACCACTTTCACTAAGTCGTCTCTATCAAACAAATAGACAAAATATCCTATCAGACCTCCAAACTCATATAACAACTAATGCAACATCCCAAAACTCAATGATGAGATGATCCATGTGCTCAAAAATAAATTCTAGAGATCCACAACATAAAACAATGATCCAGTGAAGCTATTTGACCAGATACTCTATTCCTCAAGTAATCTACCGGTAATACATAGTATTCCACTTCATCTATTGGTATGACTGGATAGAGATCTATGGACCATGGAGATGACTTCAGTTACCATCAGTGACAACATTAGAATCCAAAAACCATTTGTCAAAAGCTACTTCATGAAGCTGAATGGTTTTAATGAAGACATTGCATTAGAATTTTCCCAAAAATTGTTTGAAGGAAAATCCATGGTAAAAGGGCTAGAAGTATTGGCCACTGAAGAAAGAATTGCAGAAGTGATAGGGTTTTCTATCGATGGTGACCCTCCATTGAGCGTGGACAAACAACATGGGAAGAGAACCTCTTTTCCCAAGCCATGGAAGAAAATAGTTGTTTATGTTATAAAATATATCACTTGTGAAGGATGCTAGTCGAATCTACATTTTGTGCACTTCAAACTCTTGAATCACATGAGGCACGGGAGGAGGATGAATGTGTCGAATGTGCTATACCACCTTCTCTCAATCATGGTGGTTGAGACTTAAAAAGGTAGATATAATTTTGTTTCCCACCATTGTTTGATCAAATTAGACTAGAGCATTTATGACCTAGGGTTTTACCTCAATCTCATAGGTCTAGCAAGAGATTGAGCATGACTAAATCCATTCTTGGTACTTCAACCTCTAGTGTAGGCCCTAGTGTAAACCCTCCTTCAATAGAATAAACTATAGAGATTAGCTCTTCTGAGACAGAGCACTCAGACAAAGAAGACTCCTCTCTAGATTTTGATGATGATGTTCTGTTAATGATGTTTTCACCACAACAACTCAGACAAAATATGGAAATTATATCTCTCTTGAAAGGTAAATATATATCAGCAAGCTTCAAGAGATAACCCCAAGGTCTCTAATGTAAGGTCTTGATAATGCATAAACAACTCAGTGATAATGTGAAAATGTTGGTAATCACAAAGGGACCTTACTACAAGAAAATGTTGAATTCAAGTTCATCAGATCTAGCAATATGGTGATACTCAAAATCCTAAATCCAACTTAGATAAGAAAGAAATAGCAAAAGATAAGGGTTTCAAAGAGATTCTTAAATTTAACACTAATCCTAAGATTAACAATGTAAATGATAAAATACTTCAAATGGACCAATCCCTTAGAAACTGGTTCCCGTTTGACCCAAATGAATCTACAATCTTACAGAAACAGTGCAATCTTCTAAGGCATTAAAGATTTTTCAAATTATGAAAATTCATCCAAAACAACCCTATTGCAATCAAAATGAACAAACATCCACAATTGAACTAAGCATAGTGAATTTAAACTCCAAACTAACTTTGCAAAGCAACTAACAATCAGCTAGTTGCAAAAAGTATGGACTAGAGATTGTTGCAACACCTCAAGTATCAAATCATAAACACTATTAATTCTTCTAACATTAAACCTAGAATATATCAAATAAACTAAAGCAACTTCAAAGATAGAATCATAGGAACCATGCCAGATAAAATTCAACACAAGAAAGACACCAAATCACAATGTCTTTACTTGTATTAAATCACCCAAGGTAGCAACAATTCAAGTCTTCTGTTACAACACTTTCTTGAAAATAAGACTAACTCCTGAATCTAGCTCTTGCTATATTGCTTAATTTTGCTCCAACATAAAACTATCTAGCCCTTACAAATGAGGAAGAATACCATATTTATAGAAACCCCCAAGATATGTCACCCCAATTAGGTTTACAATAATAATCAGCCACAAAACAAGTCAGCCAAGAGGAATTCAAAATAATGTAAAATATGAATTAAATGCACACACTCCATCCAGGTCGGCCTGAGATCTCCAACATAGCTTGGTCCAATGCATGTAAAAGAGGAAGAAAAATAATAGGGAAGCACAAATTTTGATGAGGCATTGTATTAAATGCCTTCCCCTTTTTCCTTATTTCACCCCATCCCATCTTGCACCATCAAAAATATCTTGTCCAAGTCAGCTATAGGTGGCATAGCCAATACTTTAATTCTCCTTTCAATGGACTTAATGTCTTCTCTTGGATTCTTGACAACTTTATCCCAGTCCACCTTAGTAGTTTTATATTTATCCATTATTGCAATGTATGTAGTTGCATCATCTAACTGATGTTCAGTGACTGGGTCCTCATTGATTAGGGAATACACATCTCGCCACCATTTTCTCAACTATTCCAAGCTCAAATGCTTTAGTGCAAACCTTTTTCTTCTTGTCATAACCTCAAAGAATGAAATGCATTTGTTGTAGATCTCATTCAGGGTGTCCTCAATTTGTTTCCTTTGCTTATACACCTTCTTCAAAACCCTTTGCCTTATTTGCAAAACTTCAAACCATTCCCAAGGTTCTATAGCTTTGGAGGAAGGAAGACTTCCATCAGTCACCAATTTATCTTCAATGTATTCCATGATGATTTTGGTCTTGTGCAGTAAGAGATCCACATCCTCCTTATCCTGAGCTAATAGATTCCTTAACCAATCTATTGACCTCATAGCCTCTGCACCAGTTGAAAGGATGTCTCTGATAGAATTATCTCCTTTATCTTGCACTCCCTCCAACTAGCTTGTTATGGCATGAGTAGTAGATTTCATTCTCTCCAACTCAGTTATTGTTTCTTGTGGTAGGAAGCTTGCAGCAGATGATGAGGAGCTAATGGATTGCAAGGGATTGATCAAGTCTTGCAGATACTTCTTAAGTTTATCATTCTCCCTCTTCAATTCTTGCTTGGTCTACACCTCTTTCCTCAATTTGTCCAAGATCACAGCACTAGAGCCTTCATATTCTTCAATTTCTTGTTCCATGGAAGTAGGCCCTAAGTAGATAGTTTGTACACTATAGTCACTACTAGTCACATCATCTTTATTCTTGTTAAGAGTAGGACTAGCAATATGAACCACCCTATTATTTGCACTATCTCTTTCAATCTTTGAAACAACCCTGGCCTTCTTCTTTATTTTTTCGTTTCCTAATTTTTCTAGCAATTCATCCCAATTAGGGAGAGTATTATCCACCACAACCTACGTACTCTTCAACTCTCTATCCAACCATCTTAGGACTGTGGCATCTGACTGTACACTACCTTGTCCAACCACATCCTAGTGAACATTGGGTACTTCATTCAAATCTTGATTTTCAAGAATTTCTTCAACTTCATCTTCTTTTCCCTTACCATGTTCTTCTTCCTCATGAACTGGTGAAGGAGTCCTGATTGGAACTTCCTCTCTCTGAGGAGGTCTATCCTCCTCACTTCTTATAGGTGAATCTTCATAAGTCACTAGAGGTTACTACAACACCTTCTCTATTTCTACTTCAACACTGTAGAGTTCACCCTCTTGGAATTCTTCTCCATCTTGATCTTGATAATCTTCAACATCTTTGGGTTCATTTGGTGTATTGTGAGCTTCATGAGAAGAAGGGATATTATCATTCTCAGTGGCAGGAACAATTGTGGGAGCACTTTTCTTTGGTATACCACCTTTAGGAGATGGATTCCTTGATCTTCTCATGTACACCTATGTCTTCTCTCCCAAACATTCCAAATTTACTATCGATGGGTCATCTTCGTCTCCTACCTTAGAAGTTTCCTTCTCCTTCTATGATAGCCTTACTATTCTTCTTCTCTTAGGCATTGAAATAATAGCCTCTTTTCCTTCCTTTTTAGTTTCATCCTTTGCAACTTTCTTCATCTTAGAAATTTTTTTCTATTAGAAACGAAGATCTGAAATGCAAACCAAAAAATAACCTTCCATAGGAGAGTAAATTAGAAAAAGCAAAGCTATTGAAAAAAGGCGTACAAATAATTATTATTCAGGAATTCATAATTACAAGATATGATTTGATTTATAAAAGAAAAAATGCATAACCCTAATCTTATCTTGAGTAACAAGATAGCTCAACAAGATAAGGATGACAATAACTAACTTAGGAATTAAATAATTACCTAAGTAAAGTTATGCAAGTGTAATTAAATATTAATTACACTAACACCCCCCTATAAGTGAAACTTAGGGAGACTAAAAAATCATGCACCTAAAACTAAGATGAATGTAAGAAAGCATGAATGGGTTCCGGCAACAAGGCTTGATTAGGTACCCATGTACAAATGCAATAATGAGGTAGAGAAGGAAAACCCAATGGGACAAAACCCCCCTACAATGAGGTGGCGGTTGTAAAGAAGCACTGGAAGAACACTAGAACCACAATCTGAAAAGCAAGGAAAGATACTTCTATCTACAAGAAACCAAATCAGAATCATAATAATGTGATAACAGACTTGATGCCACGAAACACTAGAAAACTCACAAACTGGAACAACCCTAGAATTTGTGAAGCAACAATAGATGAAATGATGACAGAATTTGGAAACTATGTATCTCGATGCCGATGCCAAGCTGAGACTAAAAATATTCCATGGGAATGAGTACCATAAAGACTCTAGAACATTGACCATAAAAACATGGCCCTCAAACTAAGAAAGATCTGAACCAATGTGGATTAAGAAACATAAACTCTCAATCTAAAGTGTGAACCGATATGAATATGATATGTGTCAAGCAAGAAAAGATGTGGCAAAAAGAAACTAAGAAACTAGATAACCCATGCGAGTTGTCAAAAAATAGAGATGAAGATGGAGATCAAAGTGCATGCACACTCTAATTAGATTATTATTCAAGAAACCCCCCTGATGGAACTTTATCTCATTTCATTTATTACAATAACCCAATGATTGTAAATGGAGAGAATGATAAAAATGCATAAACATGAAATAAAAATAGACCTTATATTTTTGTAGAGGACTAAACCAACTTTCCAACACCGCAAGAATGATGAAAAAATGATCACCAAGTCAAAAGATATGCCCTACGGAGTGAAATATGAACATCTGAATTCAATAGGAAAAAATATCCCATCAAAAAGAAAAATATCTGAAAACAAACAACACCATCAAAAAATTGGGCTTGCCAGCTTTCCAGTGATATCTCGTTTCAAAAAATTCGCCTCTGGGATCAAAAGTTATGATAAAATGAAAAAAAGGCCTATAAGAGGGCAATTCAGGTACTTCACAGGCTAAATGGGGGAAAAATTCCAACCCTTGGGCACTAGCGGCAGGTCCTCAATGTGATTGCAGTGCAAAAGAAATGGAAAAGAAGAGCCCGCCACTAGGGGGTGGTGGGAAGGTAGTGGGCAGGAGGCGCCGCTAGTGGCATGGTGGAGGCTTCACTTTCGATGGCTGAGGAGGAAGGCACCAACCGGTAGGCAGAAAAGAGGCAGGAGACATGGTCAAACCGGTGGTAGAATGTCTACTGCAAGGCTTTGAAGCCACCACCAATAGCAGGGGTCCCATAGCTTGAGGGGCCCATGCAAGGTATGAGGCTTGTAGCCTACAGACATAGCTACTACAGGTACCAAAAATATTTTTGCACAAACCCCCATTTAAAATTAAACCCCACAAATAAAAATTCCACCAAATGAATAACATATGCCCCACATAAAATATTTAAGGCCTAATTCAAAAAAATTGCAGAAGATATAAAAAATTTATATATTTTTTTTCTGCAAATATATTGTACCCTATACCTGGCAGGCCTTACAGCCTACTGGGTAAATTTTTTTGCCTCACGAATAGTCGACGTTGAATATAGGCGAGTTATATATCATTTTTCATCCCTCAGATACCCTGGATCTGATGTCAATGTCTGATCTGCCTAAAAAATGCACCAAAAGCTTCACAACTCCCAGATCTGGAAAATCATCAAACCCTCATAACTCTGGCATAAAATGTCGGATTTAGGTGAAACAAAAATCTATCTTGACTTTTTCGATAGCCCTAGACTAAAAAATAAGCTCAGATTTCTTCCAAAGTGCATCAAAAGTAACCATGCAAGAACACCGAAATAGAGAGACAATCTCAAGGTATGAAACCCTCGAGGAATCCCGAACTACTCTGCAATGATTTTCTCAAAAAAATTGAGAAGGGGTTGCAAATCAAGGCTCTAATACCATGTTAGAAACCAAGATCTGAAATGCAAACCAGAAAATAACCTTACATAGAAGAGAAAATCAAAAAAAGCAAAGCTATTGCAAAAAAGATGTGCAAAATAATAATATGCAGGAAAGCAAAGTGGAATGAGACTCCAAGTCCCCCATCAAATCATAGGTGCATTGCGCACCCTCACTCTCCAATTCCCAAATCTTGTTCTTGAGCCACAATTTTGTGTATTTAATCACTGAAGTCATGATCTACTCTAACTCTCTTTTCTCTTCCTCTAGCCAATCTATTTCTCCAATTGGTTTCTCTTTCACAGAATCATAGTCATGGCCCTGAATTAAATCTCCATCATCATCAATCTGATCTGGGATGACCTTAACATTGTACATTCTAATTAGTTTAACTAGTAGCCTAGAAAATTTCTTCTTTCGAATCTAAAACTCATCTTTATAGTTAGCTGATGAGGGCACAACCCGAGACACAAAAAAATTACCCACAAACAAGAGAATAATTTTATTATTCAAAAAATGGAGCTTCTTACATGCTGAGGATCTCAAATCTCCAAGTTCTACAACACATGCAAGTTACAGAAAGCTACAGAATAACCCTTTCGCAATATGCGAGCTTGTCCCCAAAAAGTTACCCAAAAATTAGAAACCCAACCATAAATAGAGCTCCTCTTTAGTTTGGAGCCAAAACAACATTCAAATTTGAGTTTAGGCGGTTTGGCGCTGAAAATTACAACTTGAGGTTCAAATTTCAAAAGAACATTTGCAATTGTATCTTCTAGAAAGTGCACCAACTTCCCAGGGCCATAACTTTTGATCCGGGACTCCGATTTGTGAACCATTTGAATCATTGGAAATGTCTCAAAGTCAACAATGCGCTCAAATTTTGCTATGCTGATTTTGGCAAGTTTCGGGGCCTATCCGGGAACTCTAAGTGCCTCGAATCTCACTCGAAAGATTTTTAGGTGTAAATCTGGGAAACTAAAACTGCAATATCTTTCAACCCAGGAGTAGAAAATAAAAAATGTAAATTGGGAATTTCATTATGATGAAAAGGGTATCCAAAGATGTAAAAACATCTAAAAATTGAAAAACTTGAAATTTAACTATTTTTGGGTGATGCAAGATTGCCCTTACACCACTGGATGCTCCTACATCAGACACCCAGGGTAATTTGAGAAGTGACCCCGTCACATCTCAGATGGTGGAGAAAACCCAAATGGTCAACCTCTACCTTAGGCAACCAGGATGAATCTTCAATAGGCCTTCCTTTCCATTTCACCAGATATTCTTCATACTACCCCTAGTACTCCTTCCACGACTATCAGATTTCTTCAATCTCCTCCTTTTAAGTAGGTCTGGAATCCCACCTGTTCCATTGGTGGTACCTCCTCTCGTCACCTTCATGATACTCTATCAAATCTGAAATGTTGAACACGGGGAAATGTTGAATCCATCAAGCAACTCTACCTCATATGCATTCCCTAAATCATGCCTCTTCAAAATTTTACGGTCCGAACTTCTTCATCTTCAATTTGTTATATGTTCCCACTGGAAACCTTTCTTTCCTCAACTCCTTATACCTCCTCTTCTGATCTACCTTAGCCTTATACTACATATTCATCTTGTTAATATGTTCTCTTACCTTCTCATGTATATCCTTGATGTGTTCTGCAAAATATTTAGCTTCAACACTTATTTTCTTCTCTTGGTCCATCTTCCTCAATTTTGGAGCTGTTCTAGGGCTACCTCCATACACAATCTGGAATGGTGATCTACCAGTGCTTCTGTTGACAGAATTGTTGTAAGAAAATTTTGCCTAGGGTAAGATCAAGTCCCATCCCTTGGGTTTATCTCCTACCAAACATCTTAGTAGGTTACCCAAACTCCTGTTAACAACCTCTGTCTACCCATCTGTTTGTGGATGGTGTGCAGAACTGAACTTCAACTCTATCTTCAGCTTCTTCCACAAGGTCCTCCAAAATTACCCCACAAATTTGGTGTCACGATCTAAAACAATACTCTTTGGCAGACCATTTAGCCTCACCACCTCTTTGAAGAACAAGTTAGCAATGTGGACTGCATCATGGGTTTTTTGACATGGAATGAAATTTTCCATCTTCGAAAACCTATCAACCACCACAAAAATTGAATCATTCCCTTGTTGTGTCCTTGGAAAACCAAGAACAAAGTCCATACTTATACCCTCCCATGGCCTCTCTAGTACAGGTAAGGGTTGATATAAGCCTGTATTTTGGCTCACTCCTTTAGCCATCTAACATACCCTGCAGCTTTGTACAAACTTCTTCACATCCTGTGACAATTAAGTCCAATAATAATGCTCACGATAATGGCAATGGTCTTATCCCAACCAAAATGTCCTGCCATTCCTCCACTATGCTTCTCCTTTATCAGGTTCTCCCTCATGGAACTCCTGGGATACACAATTGACTTCCCTTAAATAACATGCCATCCTGGATTATGAAATCCGCCACCTTGTCCTGTCCACTGTAATAGGTTCCTTGCAAGCTTTCCAAGCCTCTGCAAAATCAGGATCTTCTATGTATAGTGTCTTAAGTTCATTGAACCCAACCACTTCAATCTGCATCTTTGTCATCAATGTATGCCTCCTACTTAAGGCATCTACAACCCTATTTGACTTCCCACTCCTATGTTTCAAAACAAAGGTATAACTCTGCAAAAACTCTACCCATTTCATATGCCTCTGATTTAATTTTCCTTGACTATTTAGGTACTGCAAGGCCTAATGATCAGTATATAGAACAAATTCCTTCGACAACAAATAATGTCTCCATTTCTTTAATGCTTGAACTATTGCATAAAATTTTTGATCATATATAGAATAATTTCTCTTGGCATCATTTAACTTTTCACTGAAATAGGCAATGGGCTTACCTTCTTGACTCAACACTGCTCCAATGGCACAACCACTCGCATCACAATCCACCTGAAACACCTTGTTGAAATTTAGGAGGGCTAGAATAGGTTGCTCTGTCACCTTCTGCTTCAACAATTCAAAACTTTTTGCCGCTCCACTGCTCCACTTGAATTCTTTTCTATCCCCTTTCATTGTTTCAGTCAGGGGTCCACAAATACTACTAAAGTTTCTAATGAGCTTTCTATAAAAATTAGCCAAACCATGGAAAGATCTCACCTCGATGGAAGTTCTTGGGGTAGGCCATTCCATAATAGCCTTCACCTTCTTTGAGTCCATCTTGAGACCTTTTGCTGAGACAACAAACCCCAAGTACACTAACTCCCTCTTCACAAAACTGCACTTCTCCAGATTAATCAATAGTTTCTCTTCTCTTAACTTCTCAAAGGCTATCCGAATATGCATCAGATGCTCATCCAACATCTTACCGAAAATCAAAATATCATCTAAATACACAATAACAAAACTTCCTAGAAATTCTTTTAGTACCTTGTTCATGAGCCGCATGAATGTGCTCGGTGCATTGGTTAGCCCAAAAGGCATGACTAACCACTTGTGCAGGCCCTCTTTGGTCTTGAAGGCAGTCTTCCATTCATCTCCCTCTTGAATCCAGATCTAGTGATATCCACTCTTTAGATCAATCTTTGTAAAGTACTAAGCTCCACTCAAACAGTCCATCAGGTCATCCATCATTGGCAGGGAAAATCTATACTTGATTGTTATCTTGTTTATGGCTCAGGAATCTGTACACATCCTCCACTCCCCATCCTTCTTTGGTGCTAGTACTGTAGGTACTACACATGGACTCAAACTTTCTTGTATCAAACCCTTTCTCAACAAATCTTGAACTTGTCTGTTCAACTCCTCATTTTCTACTGGAGTCATTCTATGAGCTACCTTATTTGGCAAACTAGCTCTAGGAATCAAGTCAATCTGATGACTGATCTTCCTTATTGGTGGTAAACCCTCAGGTACATTATCAGAAACAATATCCTGAAACTCATCCAAAATCCAAGAAACTTTTTTCTGGAACCTTCTCACTATCCTCCTTACTCACTCTAGGAATCAATGCATAATACACATGCTCATGCTTCATACCTTCAAACAATTTTCTTCCATCTACATAACAAATTCTAGCACTACTGCATACCTTTTATTCGGTTTTTTTCAAGGGTTTCAATTTGTGATGAACCCCATCCTTTGTCAAGGAATTAGTATTTGCATGGCCATCATGTATAGCTCACCTATCGAACTACCATGGCCTCCCCAACAACATGTGACATGCATCCATGGGGATGATATCATAGAGTACCTCATCATGATAGGTTCTGATCTTGAACTTTACTAGGCATTGTTCATTGACCAAAACTTTGTGGTCTTTCTGCAACCAGGAAATCGGATATGGATGCGGGTGCCTTTCCCTCTTCAACTTCAACTTTGTGACCATCTCTTCTGACACTAGATTATTGGTGCTCCCACTGTCAATAATGACATCACAACATTTTTCTTCACACTTGCACCTTGTGTGAAATAGATTCTTTCTCTGTTTTGGTTCCTTTTCCTCAATCACCAGGGCTCTCCTAATCACTAGGGATTCTCCCCTTTTAGCATCATCTAGATGTTTAGATTGGGCCTCCTCATCTGCATGCGCAACCCTTCCATGACCTTCTGGCCTTTTTTCCACCCTTCCTTGGTGTTGTGGACATTCATAGGCTCGATGCCCTTGTTCACCACATTGGAAACATGTTCCTTTGAAATCACCTCTTCCAGATCCTTGTTTATATCTCCCTCATCCTCTACCTCTTTGATCACCACTGTTTTGATCATGAGGGCAGTAGAAGTTGTCATTCTTTTGGCTTCGGCTGGTACCCACATCTTCACTTTTCTTTTCATCATCATTTCGGCTTCCTGAAGGTCTTCCAATGCCCCTTCCACTTTGACCTCCTCATCCTTTTTGCTTGCCATCAAATATTTTTCTTAGCTTCTCTTCCACCTTCAGAGCAAACTGATACACATCCTCAAAGGTGGTCATTCTAACTAGGCTTAACTCCTCTTGAATGCTCTGTCGTAACCCATTAAGATATCGGGCTACCTTCTCCTTATTGGCCTCTATGTGGCCTATTCTGATGATTATCTTATGAAATTCTTCAGTATATTCTTTCACAAATCTGCTTTCTTGCTTCAAACCTTGCAATTTCTTCAACAAATCTAACTCGTAGTCCATTGGTATGAACTGCTTCTTCAGTTTCTCTACCATGCGATCCCATCTGGTGATATTTCCTTTTCATCTTCGATTTCTTTCTAACTGGACCTCTTTCCACCAAATACTGGCATGGCCCTTTAGCTTCATTTTCGTAAACTTAACCTGATCTGGGTCCTCCATTTCCTCATACTCAAAATATTCTTCTAGCTCGTTGATCCAGTCGATCAACTCTTCTGAGTTCAGACTTCCAGAATAACTAGGGACTTCTGCTCTGGGTCTTTTCTTGATCTTTGAAATGGCCCTTATTAGCTGCATTTGGTCTTGATCAATTGCTTTTTCTTCCTCTTCTGCATTTGAACCTTCTTCCTCTCCTTCATCCTCACTTTCCTCCCTCGGGTTTAACCCTCTTCTCAACTACTCTTGTAACGCATCAATCTTTCTCTGGAGGACTGCCAGTGCATCTCTTCCACCAACATTTCTGCCACCTCGACCACCTCTGGCACCACCATACCTACCAGACATCACTCTTGGAGGCATATTTCTTAACCACAACCCACAACCATGGTCCTGGTGTGAACTGCCTCACGATTGGCAATCTGTCCACACGCTCAAGAAAACCTTGCTTTGATACCACTTGATGAGGGCACAACCCAAGACACAA
Organism: Sequoia sempervirens; assembly: GCA_007258455.2. Taxonomy (NCBI): domain Eukaryota; kingdom Viridiplantae; phylum Streptophyta; class Pinopsida; order Cupressales; family Cupressaceae; genus Sequoia; species Sequoia sempervirens. Next base: position 554,038,371 of record VDFB02000017.1, read on the forward strand.
AAAAATAACCCACAAACAAGAGAATAATTTTATTATTCAAAAAATGGAGCTTCTTACATGCAGAGGATCTCAAATCCCCAAGTTCTACAACAAATGCAAGTTACAAAAAGCTACAAAATAACCCTTTCGCAATATGCGAGCTTGTCCCCAAAAAGTTACCCAAAAATTAGAAACCTGCCGATAAATAGAACTCCTCTTTAGTTTGGAGCCAAAAAAATATTCAAATTTGAGTTTAGGCTGTTTGGCGCAAAAAATTACAACTTGAGGTTCAAATTTCAAAAGAACATTTGCAATTGTATCTTCTAGAAAGTGTACCAACTTCCCGGGGCCATAACTTTTGATCTGGGACTCCGATTCACAAACCGTTTGAACCGTTGGAAAGGTCTCAAAGTCAACAATGCGCTCAAAATTTGCTATGCCAATTTTGGCAAGTTTCAAGGCTGATCTAGGAACTCTAAGTGCCTCAAATCTCACTCGAAAGATTTTAAGGTACAAATTTGGGAAACTAAAACTGCAATATCTTTCAACCCAGGAATAGAAAATAAAAACCGTAAATTGGGAATTTCATTATGATGAAAAGGGTATCAAAAAATGTAAAAACATCTAAAAATCAAAAAACTTGAAATTTAACTATTTTTGGGTGATGCAAGATTGCCCTTACACCACTGGATGCTCCTGCATCATTAGCCCAGTAATCCTCTAGGTCATCCTTGTGACTGTACTCTCTACTAGCCTTCTTCTAGGCTTCACTAGTTTTGTCAAACCTAGACCTTTTAGAATGGAAAGAAAGGCCTAGAGTACTCATCTCTTCTTAAAAAAAGTGTGTTGTATGTATGGAAGGATAAGCCTCATTACTGCCTACCCTGAGGGGAAATTCATTGCCAAATCTTATTTTATGCTTCTCCTTCTTCACTATGGCATCGAAATCACATATCTACCTTTTGACTTCCAGGAGTATGAGGTGATCAGTAGGATACCTAGGAATTCTGTAAGGGGCCCTCTGGAAACCATCTATCCTTATGTAAGAAAAGGTGGGAAACTATATAAACCAATCTGCATAACTTTTGATCAACTCCTTAGCATTGATAGATATTCTAACATGCTCAACACCTTGGAGCAACCGAGTGATGTACATGGAGAATGCATCATTCACCCTTCTATAGCTTGAGTTTCCTAGATGTAGCTGTGGATAGACCTCATATATTACATCCTGCCCAAAGGTTCCTCATGTACTCAATCCCTTATATGGATGGAACCTAGCCAAGGCATAAACCAGGTAAGAAGTCATTATGAAGCTCTTAGTTTACAAGACATTGCACAGTTGATCATGTATCATGGCACTTATAATGCATGCCCAATGATAATCGGTCTTCTACTCCATCCTCACTATAACAAGGAACATCTAGTTTTCAAAAAATCCTGTAGTCTTCAAACCATATTACCCTGCTAAGTAATGTGATAGCAACATAGTACTCTGGTTTGAATTTTTCCCTAAATAATTGATTTGGCAGCTTTGAGATGTGGGGCTTAGGTTTTTCCAACCAAGAATTGACCACCTATAGAGCCTTTCCTGAATCATCTTCAAAATAATTTTTAGCAACCTCCAAGTCTAGAGCCACCACATGAGATCTTTCAAGCATGTCAAAGGTTTGTGCCATAGATACAAGAGAAAAGTTTTCCAACACCCTACCTTCAAGACTAGTCACTCTTTTTGTACTTTTGTCATAATGTCTAGCACATTCAAGTACTAACTCATAGCACTAAATCATAAGAGGAAAATGAACCACATGAGCCAATCCTGATTCCACTAACCTTCTTGCCAACAATGGAGGGTCCTATTGTGCCATTCTTTTCTTGAATTCCTCATAATCCCATCTACCTACATTAGTGCCACCTACTTCAGTCCAGATGGAGGAAAGATTAGACTCAGGAACCTTACTCTTTATGTCGATTTTGATCCTTTCTGCTTCTAAGACTAAAGATCCTTCAAGACCCTAATCCATCTGCTTGCTCCTAGTTCCACTTGCAACTGCCTTACTTGATTTAGCCTACAATCGATAAGAGACCACAATAAATCCTCTTTACTACATTAGAATCAAGGTCAACTCATCATAAATAGCATGTTTATCATTCATCAATTCAAAAATCATGAGTAAAATCCATTCAATCGTCATAAGGAACAATTTCTTAGAAATCTAGGATTTTCAATATCTGGGGAAATTAAGCTAGAGAGAAATTTCAAGGAATTCCATGTTAGGCGAATTTTAACGATCATGGCATAAATATCATAAATTGATCATCCAAATGAAGAAAAGAAGCATGAACCATCTCTCTAATTTTTTAAATTAACCATGAAATGTTAGAACACACCACATTCAATCCATTTATCTCTCCAATTATTCAAATTGTGGGACTTTCGGGAAAATACGTAGGGCGAGGAAATTCATGAGGTAGGTGCAATTCTGGGTTTTTCATATCTTTGGGAAAATGAAGGAAGGGTTGAAAATCAGGGGATCCCGATAGTTAAGGAATTCTGCGATGGCTTCAAAATTATGAATGTTAACATTTCTTCATGACTTCACTCAAATTGATCAAACGATCACAAATTTGAGGACCTGAGGCTTGAACCTAGCTTGATTTGAGCCTCTTAAAAATCATCTTTAAATTCTACACTTATTCCAAAACAAATTGATAGGAATTAATGATGCCCTAAACCCGAAACCCTAAAATTTTTCCATGAACACACAAAATTAGCTTGGACTCAACTTACTCATTTTTCTAGGTTTCCAAAAAATATCTTTCATGGCCTACACAAGCAAGCTACTTCATAGTGAAACCGAAAAAAAGCTCACAAACTCACTTGGGGTCGTCAATCTAGCAAAAATGAATAACCCTAGCTTCAAGATGCTCAATGCCAAACACACAGAAATCCTAACTCCAAGCATACTCAAGATGCCAAGGAATTAGTCACATTCAAAAATCCAAAGGAAGGTGATGAATACATACCATTGATGAAGTGAATTTGATTAAAACAACAACGGGTAGCAGGCTTTGGCACCTTAGCGAACAGACAACTATGATGACGCCCAATAATTTCACCACCAAATCTAGGAATCCACAAATCCAAATGCCAAATCGAGCCAAGCACTCAAGATCAAGCCCCTTATATTGGTAGAAGATAAATGATAAAACTCAATGGCACAAGAATTCCTCAAAATTGATTAAATACATGCTGCATAAATCATAAAATCAAGCATTAATGCAGTCAACAAGACAACCCAAAGCAAACCTGAGAATTCGACGAGGTGATGGAACTTTAGAAAAATCTGGCCAACATGAAACTCTGTGAGGTCTCAAATTTTCTAGATCACAGTGTAAAAGCAGCCACCACTAGGTTTTCAAATCATTTGGGGAATTCCACCTAGAGAGGATTTTCCCGAGAACAGCAAAAAATCTGAAATGAGTCTAAAACTTAAGATTTTCAATAAATACCATAGAGGGATCATTAATGCAGGAAAGATAAACATTGAAGCTCATGCCAAAGAAAGTAAGTCATCAAGATCAAAGGGCCAAAGCGCCAAAAAAATGAAAGCAAAAGAGGGTCCTTGCTTTCAGCGGGGCGTGTGTGCGAAAACTACACAACAAATGGTGACTCCATTGGGGAAATGCTCCAGAGAATTTCAATGACAAATTAGAATCAAGAACCCAAAACCTCTGGTTTCAATCCTCACATTAGATGACCAATTAGGCAGAGCTTCAAAAATCATAGACAAGCAAACCTTTCTTGTACTGGGGTCTAAGTGTGTGCATATGTATTCATTCCCATTTTCCTTAGTTACAATAGGAACCAAATTTAGTTTGACTAGGCTACATGAAGATTCTAACTCCAAAAGCAGTCTAGATAGAGCCTCACTGCTAGCCAGGCATCCATAGCCCCGATGAGGTTATCGTTGTGGTTCTCCCAAGCATATCTCTACTGCCAGCCAGGCATCCATAGCCCCAACGAGGTTATCATTATGGTTCTCCTAAGCATAACTCTACTACCAGCCAAGCGTCCATAGCCCTAGTAGAGATACTTGGATACTCTTGATAAGTTGAATTCATTCTTTTGATGTTCAATATTTTCTCTTTTCTCTCTTTTTGATATTTCTTTCTTTTCATCATTTTTTTTTATTTTTTAACCTATGAACAGTGAAGTTCACACTCAGGGCTAAGAATCATAGTGGCACTGAAGCAGAATATAATATTTTTCACCTAAGCAAACCTCATTAGGACCCCATGCAACCTTGGAATTTAAAATGATCTATGTATAAATATAAGACCCAAATACATTCTAGATTTAACCCATCCGTGATCCATCCACTAATAGCATTAAATACATGTGACATCTAAATAAAAGACCTTCACCAACTGGCTCTGGAAAAATGATTGAAGTTTGTAAGAGAAATATTCAAAAAAGTACTAGATAATAATGTGATTGTCATGCAGATGAAAAATACCCCAAAAGAAAACAAGAAAACCCCCAAAGCAAGATTAAAGCAAAAGAAGACCAAACCAAAAGCAAACCTAAACTAACCAAAAACAACAAACAAAACAAAGCAGAAAGGGAAACCTACTCTAACCAAAGCAAAGAAAAGAAAATAGAGAAGACACATATTTTAACTATGTACAAGAAAGGAGTTGTAAACAACTCAAGATTGGAAATAATGCTTCAAGTACTACCCATTGACAGGTAGTGGGATATCTTCCCCAATGAGGGTTTTCAAGCAAAAAGCATTATCTCCCAGGATCTCTGAAATCTTATAAGGTCCAAGCCAGAGTTTGTCAAATTTTCCATGCTCTCCCTTACAATCATGGGCTTTATCCCAATAGAGAACTAAGTCAGAGATTCTAAAGGTTTTTACCTTGGCTCTCCTATCAAACCACCTTTTGACTACACTCTGATGTTTGGAAAAAATTTCAAGGGCTTCATCCCTTTTCTCTTCAAGGTGTAACAACTTACCAAGTTTGGCTTCTGGTTTATCTCCTTCATCATAATATTCATTAATGAATTGCAGGGTGGGTATTTTTAACTGAATGGGAAACACAGGTTCTAGCCCATAAACTAGATGGTAAGGGGATGTTCCTATGGAAGTCTTGTATCTTGTACGATCTGCCCAAAGGGCAAACTGAAGCTAGGTATCCCATTCCTTAGGGTTTCTTTCTAATAGCTTATGAATGACTATCAGGAGGTTCTTATTGGAGGACTTAGCCAAACCATTACCCTGAGGGTAATAATTGGATGCAAATTTAATTATAATTCCATGATCAAAGGCCCAGTTAGATAATTTCAATGATGCAAATGCAAGACCATTATCACAAACAAAAGACATAGGACATCCAAAGTGATTAATAATACCTGATTAGATGAAATTTATTACCACTTCAGAAGTACACTATTTGCATGCAAGAGCCTTGGTCCATCTTGTGAAATAATCAATAATAGTAAGAATATACCTATGACCTATAGAAGAAGGCAGATTGATCAGACCTATGAAATCAATTCCCCACTATGCGAAGGGTTTTACCTCAAAGACTAGTTGAAGTGGGAGTGCTACATACTTTTCTCGGTTTGTTGTAGTTTGACACATATGACAAGTTCTGACATGATTGTGTGTGTCCTTGAACAACATGGGCTAATAATAACCAGCCCTCAAAATCTAATTTGTAGTGGACAGTGCAGATCCATGACTAGTACCATATCTGTCATGAAATTTTGCCATGATCCTTTCAGATTCCTATTGTCCCAAACATCTTAAGTAGACACCTTCATGGTTCCTTTTGTATAAGAAAACTCCCTTCAGCATGAAACTATCACTCTTCAAATGTAACTCCCTTCTCTATAAAGTATTAAGGTGATTTGGACACTGTTGATTCAAAAGATAATGAATGGTATCATCATACCAGACCCCTGGAGAAACATCTTCAAGATTATAATGTTGGGCTGCAAGGTCAGGGCCCATTTCTGTCATTGTTCTTGTAAGCCCTTTCCCTCTTACCAATTTCATGGGTTGAATCTCAATGTCATACTCCTGTAACATAGTCACCCACATAGCTCAGCACTCTCCCAGCTCATTTTGCATCAACAACAGCTTGACTACAGGATCAAGAACTATTGCAAAGACCTTGTTCCTGAGAATATAGTGCCTAAATTTCTTCACAGCTCTGACCAAGGCATAAGCCTTCTTTTCCACACTTGGGTACCTTAGTTTTGCATCTTTTAGTGGTGCACTCATAAATGCTATGGGGTGCTCATTCCCTTGATCATACTTTTGGGTCAACATGCTAGCACAGGAGTGATCAAAAGCAACTGAATATATGTAAAATGGCTCAGCATAATCAGGACTCACCAAAACTGGGGCCTCAACAATGGCCCTTTTGATTTCTACAAATGCTTCTCTAGCTTCTACACTCCATTTAACTTTAGCTTCTTGCTTCAACATTGCATTTAATGGATTGACTATCTCAACAAATCTTGTGATGAACTTACATACAAATTTGATCTTACCAAAGAATTATTTCATCTCCTTCTTACTAGCAGGTGGTTGGATCTTGAGTATAGCCTCCACTCATTCAGGATCAATAGAAATTCCTTTCTCTGAAATAATGTGTCCCAACAATTTTCCCAAAGTAACTCCAAAGATGCATTTTTTTGGATTAAGAGATATGCCAAATTCTCTACACCTTTAAAACACCTTGCACAAATATGCTATGTGATCACCTGGCTTCTTGGAGAATACTATAAGATCATCCATCTAAATAATTATGCATTTTCCAATTATTTCCTTAAAAGCAATGTTCATAGCTCTCTGGAACGTAGCTTCAGCATTGATCAAACCAAAGGGCATCCTCCTATAAGTGAAAGTACCCCACCTTGAGGTGAAAGTAGTTTTATGCCCATCTTCATACTGTACCATAACTTGATTGTATCTAGAGTAGCCATCGAGGAAAGACATCATTTGAGACCCATTAGCAATATGAAGTACTTCATCCAACAAAGGGAATGGATAATTGTCCTTTTCTGAGGCTCTATTAAGGTTCCTAAAATCCACACATAGTCTGATTTCCCCATTCTTCTTTCTCATAGGAACCAGATTTGCAACCTAGGTTGAATGTCTAACTAGGAATATAATTTTGGCTGACAACTTTTGCACTTCCTTTGGAATTATGGGCTCCAGTAAAGCATTGATTGGCCTTTGCCTCTACTTGAAGGGTCTTACTCCTAGATTCAAAGGGATACTATGAGTTATAATCAAAGTGTCACATGTCTTCAAGTCTTCATAATTCTAAGCTATTACATCTTGATATGTATGTAATGCATCAATAAGTTCTTTCCTCTACTCTAGAGTACATGCTTTGCCAATGAATACATTCTTGATATCATCTTGAGTTCCCATGTTATAAATTTCAGACTATCCACTAATGGACTCCTTCTTAGCATCTTGATCTTGATCTTGATCTCTGACCTTGTCTAGAACAAAAATTATTTCTAGCTGCACCATTCCTCTTGGAATAGTATTAGTCTTCAAATTAATCACCCCTTCTAAATCCATCTCTACTTATTAGGGTTCAGTTTCATCGATAATTTGAGAAGCAAAGACGTCTGAACTTCTTATAAAATCCAAAATATGCTTATCATCTTCAAACACGTAGAAATTAGTAACCTTGTCAGGTACTGAAGGCACTGGCATCAGCTCCACAGTAAATTTCTTCAATCTAGAGAGAGACAAAGGTTGTAAAGTACTAGTTATCTGACCAAGGGAATCTGTTGTTTGGTTCTTATTATGTGGTATCAACTGAATGTTGAAGGCATTGAATCCTTCAATAAGGTCCCATAATCTATGCCTATAATTGGTCATCCTTCTATCATGACATGAATACTACCTCTTGACTTGTTTTACCACTAACTCAGAATCCCCAAAGACTTGCAAAATATTAACCTTTTTCTTTAGTGCCATAAGCAACTCATGAATCAAAGCCTCATACTCCACTACATTATTAGTACAATGAAACTAAAGTCTATAAGCAACAAAGAAAGTTTTACCTCTTAGACTGGTTAACTCAAATCCTGCCCCAGCTCCTTGCTTCGATTTAGATCCATCAAATCTTAAGGTCCAACAACTAGCAACTACAGACTTCCTTGTTGCACCTCTTACACTATTACTACTAGAGGGCTCTTCAGAAAGCATCACATTCTTCCCTTTAGGATCCTCTTGAATATTTTGAATATTGATTTTGACTGCTAGAGTAGGGTTGATACATTGTCACACTTCTTCTATTGGAACCTGGCACAAGCAACAATCTAGTTCAGAGTGGGAGGCATTGTGAACTCTACACCAATTTGGAAAAAATAATTCTCCAAAATTAATTCCTCTATGCAAATGAATATGATCTTCAATACACTTTTGAATGAATTCTTGGAAACTATCCAACAAGCTGAGTTGATGATCTTTAGGAACATCATCACTTATTGGTTCCACCAAGGCTCCAGTACCACTAGATCCAGTTGTGAGTTCAATAGGTGTAGCATGTAGCATAAGGATTTCCTCCACTTCAGATTCTTCAAAAGGGGCCACAAGTATGTAATTACCCATGCTCAACTTTGATATCAGTATCTCATTCAAAGTATTTTGATATTTTGTGATCATATATTTCATCCTGGGCTCTCTCTCAATCCTAATCTGATTTGGTACTCCCTTCCAGGGAAGCTATTAGAACTATAAAATTTTGAAAATTTTATAGTTGTTTATATCCATGAGTTTCCAAAGAAGTCCTTACCATAAGCACAAGAATCCTCTCTTAATAATATTTTGCCCATACTTTTTCATGTGGTCCCATAGAATCCATCTAGCCCTGAATATTTCACTATATAATTCATATTGGAAAGAGATGGTGAGGGTCTTCCCAATCCATAAAGAATTTTTTACTAATGTATATCTTTTGTAGTCTATCAGCAAGAGTTTAGGAATGTCATACTGATATGATTCCATTTGTAGACACATCGGCAGGACGCAATTCATTGTCTCGGTGATAGAAAGATCCTATCAGCAAGAAAGTCACCATCAAAATAAGTCATATCAAACTTATATATGTCTTACCGACCGATGCACAAGGAGACATCGGCTAGACTAAAAGTCATTGGAATGAAGTCTTATAGCATTCACCCGGTCTTGCTGACAAAGCAGAAGGGGATTCTATTGATGATTATCAGGATGAAGTCAGGTAGTCCTATCAACCCATATGTCACACCGATAGGATTATGTGGGTAAAGGAATCAATAGTATGAATTGATTATCAACAAGAATAATTTCATTGGAGAAAAATATGAGTCACACTGAGTGTTGTTTCAACAGTGAGAAAGTAATTATGTCTCAGTGACCAGAAAACATACCAAGGGATATATCTTGGTGAGACATGAAAAAATCTATGGAACATCTCCCTGACTCAAAATGTCACAGCGATATACATAAGACCTGGAGGATAACTGTCAGTGAGACTCCGAATGTCAATAAGACTGCGGGAAATTAGAGTGATATATAGTTTGCAATAGTCAATGAGACTTCAAGGTTTCGGGGAGACTACAGGATGTTTTGACAAATGGTTTAATGAATGTTGCTCAAAGCTATCACCCAAGATTTGAAAATGTCTCACTGATAATACTAATGATGTGATAGTGTGAGTTTCAAAAATGACTTACTACACTCGTGTTTCAGCTAACACATTAATGCAATGATAGAGCACAATAAGAAGAATTCAATTGGAAACATTAGTGTGGAATTGATAGTGGAAGAATTAGAAAGGTAAACAAAGAACCAGGGCATTCTTTTAGTCCAAAGGTTTCAAAGAAAATAACAGTAAGTTCTTGTGCCTTAGTTCCTATAAATTTGACTTCTGTAGCTTTTGAGGAATGGAGTCCCCTAGCTCAGGAAAATCAAAAAGTAGAAAACATGGTGAGAGCAGTCAGCCTAAAGGAAAGAGACAGAAAACTGAAATAGAACATGAGGGCACTAAACATAGATTGAATCAAGACCTCATTGACCAATTACCTAGCTCTAGACCTAAAGCCAAAATATTTTCACAACTTAGGGCATAAATAGATAAACTAGATGATAAAAGTAAACTCATAGGAGATGTTTGGACTTCAATAAGAGGGTCTGAGTTGTTTAGCTTTCACTATTATTGGAGAAATCATTTTGAACCAATATGCAACCCATGGAAGCCTAATTTGGGAAAACTAGTGTGCCCTAATGTATTTGTCAATGCAGAATTGGTAAAATTCTTGGTTGTCCATTATAATTTGAAACTCAAAGCTATATGTGACACATCCGGGAAACCACTAATACACTTATCAAAAGATGCAATAGGTGAGGTTTTCAATTTGGAATGGGTTTGCAATGAAAAAATCATTTGTGAAGAATTAGAAATGGAGTTCAGGAGAATGGATACAATTTATAAGGGTTGGAGGTTGCCAATTCACAGGATTAGACAAGGTGGAAAAATAGTTCCTCTATAGGATAGTGATGGACCTCCTTTTCATATTGACCTATTTGAACCCTATATGAAGTATACTTATTTCTCGGTAGGTCAAGTATTGGGAATGGAAGTCCCTGAGTATATGTCAATTGTGCCTATGATAATTTCAGCAAATATCCAGTACCACAAGTCTAGACCATTTGATTATGCCTCATACATTTTTAAGGGAATTGATTCTGGATTAATGGCAATAAAGTGCAGAGCCTCTATTTTTCATCTCAGGCATTATTCATTGTTGATGCACATAGTGTTATATTTTGGATAGGAGTTGGGATTGTGGCCTCAGGAGATGAGAATTTCTCAATTTGATAAGGAAGGCATGACATTACCTATTCAATTATGGACGACTGTCTGGGACAATAGGTTTGTTAATTCTAGTTTTGTTCACTTTGAGGAGTATTTTGTGAAGAGATTGTACAAATTATACAATCATCCATGTGATCATTTTTTATCTGAAGAGATAAAGAGGTTTCTTCGGCCAAAGGATTTCAATAGGCCAATTAGTCATAACTGGGGGGATTGGTATTGCTTGGAGGGTGCTACCATGATTAGGGTTTATGGATTTGAAGATGCCCCATTCATTTTTCCTAAAATAGTCCCAAATAGAATTGCATATTTGGAAATTGTCAGATGGATTATTCTAGTGTTATGAATTTTAGTTCCTTTGGAAAGCAGGCTTTCATGCCCAGTACATTATACTTTGGTGATTTTACTATATTAGCCAAGGAAGGATACAATTTGATCCTTGATGGGTTATTGTAGTATAATATGAAAAGAGGACCATCCAGAAAAATTTTTGACCCAGAAGGGTACATTAATTATGCTAAAATAAGGATAAACTTTGGAGGGTATCAACATGTGCCCTATCAATTTGATGATATGATCCAGAATTTGGAAGAGGAAGAAGCAGAGATAGTGGTCGAAAGATATAATCAAGGGTTGCAGGATACAAAGTTGTCTTCTGGGGAGGAGGCATCTAAGGATAATGTGCCATAAGGCCAACCAAGTAAGATGTTGAGATTGAGAACTCGACATTACACTTGCCCTGCCAGAGAATTGAGAGATGAAGAGAATGTAGATGTAGATGAAAGGCATGTAGAGTACACATCGTTTGTATCAGATGATGAATTTGTAAACTCTCCAAATTTTAAGGCTTTCCTATACAAACAAAAAGGAAAATAAATAAGAGAAAGGGTTGACAATATCACATCAGGTAATGAAGAAAAATTACTAAATGACTTAAAGATGTGTGTGGACAAGGAGATGGTAGGTATGACCCCTGAAAAGGGGAGGAAAATGTTAGAAAATTTTGGTGTTATGATTTCTCCTGGGTTGGATCTCAATTCTACACTAGTTTTTGATAGTTTCTTGAAAGATAGCAATGCTACACATAAGCTTAGCCCAGAAAAGGTGACAAAAGTATATACAGGGTCAAAGTTCAATCCAGATGAAGGGTCATTGATGATTTGGGCTTTATATCCACCTCACAGAAAATTAGTTGTCATTGATACTGAGAAAGTGTTTGGGCATGTAATGAATTTAAAGATTGGAGAGGTTGATCCTGTGGCAACTGCAGAAATTGGAATCAATGTTGCTAAATTAAACAAAGCCCAAATTGAGATGTTAATTAAAGAGAAGGAAATGTACAAAATGAATAATGAGAGAGTGTTGAGAGAAAATGACCACCTAAAATATTTGTTAGGTGTTACAATGAAATCAACCAAGCTGCTCACTCATGGTGAAAGTTCATGTCAAAAGATCATTGGGAAGGATCAAGTGCTTATTCTCAAGGGAAATATGATGCACTTGTAGCAATGATTAAGAAAAGACATGCCAGCCTAACAACTTGGTTAAATAAGCTCTGGGGAAAACATTCACATAACTTTTATGCATTGAAAGAACATGAAAGAATGGATGGAAGGATTCTGGAGAAGTTTCAAGAAATAAACCAAAGGGATGTTTTTGATAATGTAGCAATTGAAGCTACAAATCATTTTGTGAATAAGCACCGAGACTTCTCTAAAAAAATTGTGAGGGGATGTGTAGGGATTGATAAATGCCACTAGGAAAGGATTGACTACATTCTTTGATGATAAAAGAGAATTAAAAGAAATGGCTAGATGGAAAAGTGAAAGTGATTCAATACTACATGAAATCTTGAAGGTAGCTACCATGAAAGACACAACATTGGATGAGGCGTGCAAAAAAAATGAGAAGATGGTAAGAATGGAGATCACAATCCAGAATGTAGTAGGAGATGTAGATACGCATGAACATCAGGATTACTTGGATCACCTATCTAAAATTCATTTATGGCTTAATAGAGCCTGATTATCTTTTAATCTATTGTTGTTTAAACATATGACATTTCTGAAAGGACGTGTCCTTTCGAGTATTTGATGTATAAATATCTGTGTTGGTAGTGAAATAGGGAAATAATAGAAGAAGATAAGATAGGATATAGAAGAAAGATACAATAGATTAGAATGTCATACTATGAGACTATGATGCATGTGTAAAATTATGGAGATATCAATGAAAATCATTTGATGTGGTGGCATATTTCTGGTATCAGTTGTTTGTTGTGTTCATTGAAAGTATTACTGAAGTTGTCTCCAAGGTTGATGTTTTCTAGTTATTTAAATTGATATAACAAGTTTATATTCAATTTATCGGTGCAAATTTGATGTATTTGTATGGTTGATTAATTGGTTCTTTCAAGAAAAGATTAAATCCTTTTAGTTGATCATAGTAATTGTTACATATTTTTTGCCTCGGCTCAAATGAAGGAGCTGGTTGATTGTTTTCAACAATAAGTGGAATTGCATATTGAGTTTTATATGTTGTTTCGCATTATCATTATGCATTGAATATTAGTTATGCATTTTTGTGAAGTTGTGGAGTTGCAGAGTGCCATTGGCAAGCTATAGATTTAGTAAAAAGAAAGAATTGAGTACATGTGCAAAGTAGCATTTTAGATGCTTTCATTCATTTCAAAAAGAACTCATATTTTTACAAGGCTTCATTTGATTTCACAATCAGAATGAGTGTTACAACATTGCATGAGATGCATTTTCTTTTCAACAGAAAAGAAAAATTGAAATCAAAGATCCACACAAGCCGTGGATATAACTATAGATGTTCCAATACATTTCTAACAACACAATGTACTACTGAAGATGTGAAAGGAGAACATATAAGCAATAACATAGTCATCATTGCCTGTTATCGATGCTTGGAGTTGAATGGTGCACCTCGCTGTCACGAGCTTCGTCTACCTGTAAGGAGAAAAGAGGGGTGTCAGTGGCTTTGACTATGACATAACTCATATGATGCACCTACAAAAGTATAGTATACTATGAGCAATGCATTGAAACAATCAAATTCAATCAAATGCAGAATGAAGAAGTGAACTGAAGAGGAGGTATCAACATCATAATCAACATGTTCTATTTTTATGCTAACGCTATTTGTTTCCTTGTGCAGGTATGATCTATATAGGATCTAGGACTAATTGCTTTTACAGAATGCGTAACGTTAAGAGATCGATTATTACAACGTTTAACTTAAGTGATTACAAATTTAAATGCTCAAATGAATAATGAACATAACATAATTAAATAAATGCCAAGATAAACTGAGAAAGAAAAGAGAGAAGAATAGAGAGACGAAACCAATTGATAACGGAGTTCGTCCCTAAGGACTACGTCTCCGGGTCCCTCTCCAATGGAGGACCGATCCGATTAGCTCCAAAAATCAGTTACAATTGAGGCAGCATCATCCCCTTCAAAGCACATCAAAAGCACAGCATTACTTCGATATACAGGAACAATGCAAATCATCTCTCGAGCATTCTCTCGTTCTCCACTTCGACTTCTGAAATGAAGGCCTATACCCCTCCTTTTATACAAAAAACTTGCCTAATTAGGCTTAACCACTCCATTAAATGCACATCTTACTCCATCATGTCGTATCAGGCCTGGTTTATCCTCTGACATCTTTTGGATATAGGTTGTTTTGGTGGTTTTACATTTTTGTGGCTAAAAAGCCATTTGTTAAGGTTCGGCCACTAATAATACATGAAAACAAAACTAACTCCCATATGTTTGTGAGAGTATCGCGTGGTGTACCGGTATACATATATTTTGCTACTTGGGTGGTCGGCGGTTCCAACCCCGCCGACCACGCTTTACCACTCAATATGCAAAATCCAAACAATAAAATAAACCGATGCACATCTATAGTTAGCTGTCTGTCCGCGGGCGTAACGGCTACTGGCCATCAGCCGAGCCGTTAGGGAGAAAATCTCGGGGTCGAATCCCCTTACCAATTTTGTTAAAACAAACTTGACTTTATCGACCGACGAAGACTATTCACGGGGACACGTGTCTGATTATCATTCGCTACCACTGCTGACGAGGCATATGACGTGTCAGGCTCCTATTCGCCCGTGATGCTGACGTGTCAAGCTGACTGTGTGCCACGTGTCCTGTTCTAACTCGCCGAAATCTGCCACGTCGGAGTACAGAGAGCCACGTCACCTGTACGGACGGACACGTGTCAGCCAAGGATTGGTCCGTACAGATGACTCATATGCCATGTCTCGCCAATAAAGACTTCGGATAAATTTAACGTATCGACGCTTTATTTTGACATCTGACCAGCTGTACTGAACTGTGATGTCGCTCTCTTCGGCGAAGCTGAAATCGAGCATTGGGAACACTTCAATTTTCACCGAAAAAATTGTCCCCTCGATCGCCTCCCCACTGGAGAGCTTTAGGACCTCCGAAAGCTTGATTACCTGGAAAGTAAGTGAGGGTAAAGTTCCCTCACTTTACTAATCTCCATCCATCTTGCTTTGCTTGGATGCATTCCCTTCAGGCCCACTCTGAGGTACTCAACATCTCCTCTTCGTGAAGTTCTGACATTCCTGTCGAGAATAACATCTTCTGGCAACTCTGACATGTACTCTGGAGAAAGGTCATCAACTGATGGAACCTGAATGTCTGTGACCTCATCTAGGATCATTGGAGGCTCATACAATTTCAAATTCTCAACATTGACAACCGAGTAAATATGCATGTATGGAGGAAGATTGAGGCGAAAGGCATTGGTACCAATCTTCTCAAGGATCTCAAAAGGACCATACCTAATTGGCTTAAGCTTTTTACCTTCACCTTGCATCCTTTCCTTGCTGATATGTAACCAAACTCTGTCTCCAACCTGAAAATGATGATCAATGCGATGCTTGTCATGGCGAACCTTGTATTTTGCTTGGCTCTGTTCCAACCGTGCTTCCACTGCCCGATGAATTGCTTGGACTTTCTGGATTAACTTCAAAGCCTTCTCTGCATCATGGCTCCATCTTCAACATCATCTTTCCTAAAAGAAAAATCCATTGGTGTCTTGGGCACATAACCAAAGCATGTCTCAAAAGGAGACCTCTTAGTAGAAGAGTGTGCTGCATGGTTGTAGGCATGCTGCACATAATGAAGACTCTCATCCCACAACTTAGGATGCTTACTGTAGTAACCTCTGAGTAGATGCACAACTGTCCTGTTTACAACCTCTGTCTGCCCGTCGGTCTGCGGATGGAAGGCTGTACTCTTCTTCAGCTTGGTGTCCATGAGTCCCCACAAAGTTGACCAAAATTCCCCCAAGAATCGAGAATCTCGATCCGATACAATAGAAGTAGGTAACCCAAAATGAACCCATACAAATTGAAAGTACAAATGAGCTGTCAGTTTAGCAGTGACTTGCTTTTTACATGGCATTAAGATACACATTTTGCTGAACCGATCAACTACTACATACAAATAATCATGTCCCTTCCTAGACATAGGTAACCCCCCTACAAAGTCCATTGACACACTTTCCCATGGACGAGAAGGTACAGGTAGAGGTGTGTACAAGCCCAATTTCCTGTTACTAGGCTTACTAGTTGCACACATAACACAACCTCTAACATACTTAGTTACAGTTTCTTGCATACGAGGCCAATAACAATACTTCTGCAGCTGAGTCAATGTTTTGTTTACCCCAAAGTGTCCTGCAATCAATGAGGTATGTGCTTCTCTAATCACCTGTGCTTGTTCATCTTTTGGAACACATAATTTACCCAAGTGATATAACAGTTTATCTTGCACATAATAGTCTTTCTCTTCTACATGTTTACCATTCATTAAAGCAGCATAGATATCCTTAAAGTTCTCATCATTATCATATTGTTCCTGAAAACTTTCATGAACCATAGAACTATTCTGAAGGATTATCAAAGCATTCATCATAGGAGGTCTAGAGAGCATGTCTGCTACTTTGTTATGGGTACCTTTCTTATACTTAATAACCAAATGAAACTGTTGTAGAAAACCCATCCACCGAAAGTGCCTACTTTGTTGCAGTTTAGTTTGTGAGTGCAAATATTGTAGTGGTTGGTGATCAGTGTGGATTACAGTTTCTTTCCCCATTATGTAATGTTTCCATTTTTTAACACTCTGAACTAAAGCATAAAGTTCTTTATCATATGTGGGATAGTTACTTACTGCTCCTGAAAAAGTTTCAGAGTGGTAGCAAACTGGTTTACCTCCTTGCATGAGTACTGCTCCCATGGCAAACCCACTCGCATCTGTCTCGATCTCAAATGGTTGATGTAGATCTGGTAAGGCCAAAACTGGTGCGGTGCTCAACTTTCCCTTCAAAGTGTCGAAAGCCTTCTGTTGCGGACCTCCCCACTGAAAAGTTGCCTTTGTACTGGTTAATGCATGTAATGGTGATGCTATAAAAGAGAAGTTTGCAATAAACTTTCTCCAGTACTGAACTGCACCTAGAAACTTCTGACCTCTGTGACTGTACTTGGCTTAGGCCATTTTACAATAGCTTCGACCTTCGCAGGGTCTACTTTCAATTGACCACTCCCTACGACATAGCCTAAGTACACTAAGGATGTCTTAGCAAATTCGCATTTAGACATCTTTACATACAATTTTTCTTTTCTCAATACATCAAAGACTTTCTTTACATGACTTACATGATCTTCCCAAGTTCGACTGAATACAAGGATATCATCTAGATAGACTATGACAAAATCATCAATAAAAGGACGAAAGACATCATTCATGACTCTCATAAAAGTAGCTGGTGCGTTACAAAGCCCAAAAGGCATAACCAACCACTCAAACAGTCCCTGTTTTGTCTTAAATGCAGTCTTCCAGATATCATCTTCTGCAATTCTTATCTGATGATAACCACTTCTCAAATCTAACTTAGTGAAATAAACTGCATGTTTTAATTGATCAAGTAAATCATCTATTCTGGGAAGAGGATACCTGTTCTTTACCGTTATCTTGTTCAAGGCATGATAGTCGATGCACATCCTCCAAGTTCCATCTTTCTTTGGAACCAAGACAATTGGAGAACCACAAGGAGATGTACTAGGACGAATAACTCCCTTTTCCACCAACTCTTGAACTTGCTTTTTAATTTCCTCATTCTGCATAACTGATAAACGGTACATGCCGATATTAGGAAGTGGCACATCCTGCTGTAACTGGATTTCATGCTGTATCTCTCTCTTGGGTGGCAACCCCTTCGGTTCCTGAAACATGTCATCATAAGCGGAAATAACCTTGACCATTTCAGTTTTATGTTTTGGGTCACACCCCTTGAATGCCTCAGATTTATCATCTTCTTTGGCTTTTACAAGCATTAGTACAAAGTTTTTACTTGAGTTGACCAACCTCTTCATTTGACCAGCATTAACTAAAGTAAGATTAGTCTTCACCTTATGTGCCCGTACAATGTATTCTACCCCATCCTTAAAAAGATGATACCTATTCTCCTCCCTATAAAAGATTGCTTTTCTGTCATAAAGATAAGGACTCCCTAACACAAGCCCACAAATATCCAAAGGGACCACATCGACTTCTACCTCATCTACAAAGTTTGCAGTGATAGCAAATCTCAATTTACATTGTTTAGTTACTTGTAGTTGAGCATCATCGCAAACCCATCCAAGTGGATATGGTTTTGGATGAGGTGTTGTAGCCAAATTAAGTTTCTTTACAACTTCTTCAGATATTAAGTTGACTTGTGAACCCGTATCAAACAGAGTATCAATCTTAGTATGTTTTGTTACAACACGAATGTGAAACAATTCATTTCTTTGCTTATCAACCTTAGGAGAAGATTCTTTACTTGTACTTGCATTGGCATTAGAAAAACTTGCATCAGATGAGAGAGATATACCTTTCCCTTTACCTTGGATTCCGGTAGCAACAATCTTTCGTCTCATCTCCGGAGTCTGAACCAAGATCTTGTTGAATCACTGCAGTAGTCTTCTGCTTGCCTTTGTTACCTCCATATCTTTTCGGCCTCAACTCAGGATGAAGCTTCCAACATCTCGAATCATCATGCCCCTCTTTCTTGCAATGGGAGCATGTAGGTTTCTCACCCTCTTTCTTAGCTGTAGCTGTTTTCTTCCCTTTGCCTTTATCTTTGTCTTTGTCTTTCCCTTTAGACTTACCCTCGAACTTAGATGGCTTCTTAGAAAAGTTATCACTAAATGTATTCTTACCCCTTGACTCTATATGAGTAGCTTGAACAGACACCTCGTCTAGATTGTTGGGACTCAACATCAAAATAGTGTGCCTAAGGTAAGAATGTAAACCACCAATATACTTAAGTAGTGTGTCTTGGGTATACAAGGGAACATTTAGAGCAATGGCCCGTTTCCTAAACTCATGAGTATACTCCTGGACAGACTGCCCCTTACCTTGTCTAAAGGTTTGCCAATTCATGGTTAACTGTTGCATGTAACCTAATGGGTAGAATTGTTTCCTAAGGGCAGCAACAAACTCCATCCAAGACATGTTAACTTGACCATGGCGAGCAATTTCTTCCCGAGTCTTACTCTCCCACCAGGTGAGAGCTGTACCTCCCAACCGGAGAGTGGCTAATTGAATCCTAGAAGCATCTTCTACTAGGCCTTGAATCCTACAGTATACTTCTACTTGTTGGACCCAATCGTCTAATTTCTCAGCATTTAACTCCCCACAGTATTTAGGTAATTCAAATTTTACATCAAGCTTAATTACAGGCTTAGATTTGCTCTTAAATGGATTTACATTAGCAGAAGGAGAAGGAGAAGGAGGAGAAGGAGGAGAAGAAGGAGGAGAAGGGGGAGTAGAAGGAGGAGAAGGAATTTCTGGAGCTTTCCCCTCTGTGTCTTTCTGCTTCTTGTGCTTTGAAGAATCTCCCTTTTCACTCTTCTTCTTTTCAGCATAAAGTTCGTCCACCATTGCCTTCATGTCAAGAAATAGCTTCTGGAAATCCTTGACACTAAGCTCTGAACTTTGTCCACCTTCTTTTTCTTCCATCTGTGACAGTTGATTAACTCTTCGTCTTCCGATTTCTGGATTAAATTCTTCAAGTTCTCCTTCGCCTCGTTGCAACCTGGATCTCGTTAGCATTCAAATTGCAATACAAGCCACATACATAGCTCTGATACCAACTTGATCTATATAGGATCTAGGACTAATTGCTTTTACAGAATGCGTAACGTTAAGAGATCGATTATTACAACATTTAACTTAAGTGATTACAAATTTAAATGCTCAAATGAATAATGAACATAACATAATTAAATAAATGCCAAGATAAACTGAGAAAGAAAAGAGAGAAGAATAGAGAGACGAAACCAAAATTGATAACGGAGTTCGTCCCTAAGGACTACGTCTCCGGGTCCCTCTCCAATGGAGGACCGATCCGATTAGCTCCAAATTCAATTACAATGGCTTCAAGACTATCTCCTTCAAGCATTCAGCAGCATGACAGTACTCTGATATGCAGAAACGTCTTCAAGAACTCTCGAGCATTCTCTCGCTATCTCCACCTGGACTTGTAAAATGAAGGCCTATACCCCTCCTTTTATACAAAAAACTTGCCTAATTAGGCTTAACCACTCCATTAAATGCACATCTTACTCCATCATGTCGTATCAGGCCTGGTTTATCCTCTGACATCTTTTGGATATAGGTTTTTTTGGTGGTTTTACATTTTTGTGGCTAAAAATCCATTTGTTAAGGTTCGGCCACTAATAATACATGAAAACAAAACTAACTCCCATATGTTTTTGAGAGTATCGCGTGGTGTACCGGTATACATTTATTTTGCTACTTGGGTGGTCGGCGGTTCCAACCCCGCCGACCACGCTTTACCACTCAATATGCAAAATCCAAACAATAAAAGAAACTGATGCACATATATAGTTAGCTATCTGTCCGCGGGCGTAACGGCTACTGGCCATCAGCCGAGCCGTTAGGGAGAAAATCTCGGGGTCGAATCCCCTTACCAATTTTGTTAAAACAAACTTGACTTTATCGACCGACGAAGACTATTCACGGGGACACGTGTCTGATTATCATTCGCTACCACTGCTGACGAGGCATATGACGTGTCAGGCTCCTATTCGCCCGTGATGCTGACGTGTCAAGCTGGCGGTGTGCCACGTGTCCTGTTCTAACTCGCCGAAATCTGCCATGTCGGAGTACAGAGAGCCACGTCACCTGTACGGACGGACACGTGTCAGCCAATGATTGGTCCGTACAGATGACTCATATGCCACATGTCTCACTGGAATTCGACCACTTGGAATCCGTACAGTACGGACAATCTGCTGACGTCATCCTCTGTACCTTCAAGTTGACTGAAGTTTGACTGCTTATAACTCGAGCGTATGATGTCGGATTTCGACGAAACGAACGCCGGAATCGTCTCGACGAGCTCTTCGCGATGACACCACTTTCGTCAACTTCTGAGATGATTATTTTTTTCACCTTCTGGATGCCCCTGAAGCCAGTTTGACTGGAAGTTTGACTGGCCGTAACTTGCACAAACGGAGTCCTTTTCGACCCGTTCAAGTTGCGTTGGAACCAGGACGTCGTTCTCTTTCTGATGAAGCTGAAATCTGGAGCATTGGGAACACTTCAATTTTCACTAAAAAATTGTCCCCCGGATCAAGGTATAGGTTAAGTCATGAAGCGGAACATTATTTGAAGACCAAGCATGTGGAGTAAAATGGGCTCCCACAAGGGTAGAGCCCAGCATGCTACCCGATGCATTTAATGGGCTGATTTTTGAAATATTTTTCATCATATACATCAAACAAAGTGAAATACAACTGGAAGAGTAAAACAGAGTTATTCATCAAGTAACAAAACCAACTGTGCATTCATAACAATCAATATTTCTCTATAAAGGCTATAGGTGAACAGTGAGTTTTGTTCACTTAAGAAATTTAACTAAGTGAATTTGCATCAGAAATTGCTGAAATACTTCATTTTTTGTGCTAATTATAATCATATATCATGTGAGTTTCAATTCATTATTTCTCCTTTGGATAGTGAACAAGCATACATATGCCTTGATGTTTTGTTCTAGTTTTCATCATCAAAGAGGACAGTTTTTGAAAACAGTTTGTGCGGTGAAATATAAAAAATGCATGAAGAGTACCATGTTGCTCACTAAAACAAATAGACAGTGCACCTGAGTGTTAGACAAATTTCTAGTTCTGAATTGAATGGTGAATAAATACTGCATTTTCAACAGTAATAATAAAGTGACCTTTTTAGAACATAACAGAGGAGCAAGTATTTTTCTTTCCAGAATGATCCTGAGTTACCAGCTATACATTTGAACCGGTGTTTAAAAGTGATTCATACTGATGCAACGTTGCAGTCCAATAACAAAGGGTAAAGCCTCTACAGAATTCAAATAAAGGAAATGACAATTGTTGTGTTAAGTTTAGTATTGGTTATTAAGAGCTTCAAGAAAGAAAGTGAACTCATTTTGATCGTGCCACGAGATCGTGTGTCAAAGATTAGTCAAGGATGTTGATCATTTCCAGATTACTTAGTCAAGGCCTTAACAGAATAGTGAGGTAAGGTTTCTATCTACAAGATGAGCACAGAATGCAGTTGGGGGTCATAATGGAATGTTCAAATTCAAACTTAATACACATATGAAGTTTTGAATACAAAAAATCTTTTAGATTTTTAGTACTTGGAGAATACTCTCAGAATGAGTATCGGATTTTTTGTTTTGAGGATAGTTTACAGCTCTATATGTTTTTAGTTCTATGATTTGAACTTAGGTGTTACGACTATCAAAAGAGTAAAAAAATACCAAAATGAAAGTTGGGTATATGAGTTAAATAAGTATAAACAAATACACAAATTCTTGTTGTTTCATCATAACTCTTGTATACTTTTAAAGGAATCTTTTGTTTTAGAAGTTATACAAAATGTCACTGGTTATAGTCAAGATTCTGAAGGAAATGCCAGTAAGTTTATAGTTTATCACCATTTCAAGCAAGTATGAGAGATTGAGCTCTGTTAGAAATTAAATACATGCTTTTGCTTTGGGAAATTTCCAAAAAACCCATGATATTATTTTGCTTCAGAAGTGTGGGGTATTCACTGTTTTCTCTAGCTCGAGCCATATGGATAGAACGAATGACAGTACTTCATAGTTTCGAATGTTTTCATAACACAAAAAATGCATTTGTTTTCAGAAATTTCCATTGCCCACATAAGGGTTTGCTCTCAAAGAGTACAGAGATAGGATAATTCATGATACCCATATGGGTTTTTTCACGAAATCAATAGTAATTATAAATGTGAAAGATTCTATGATAGATCAAGCTCAGGAAAGCAGAAGATAGACTTCTTTTTAGAAATTTCAAAATACCCATATGTGGGTTATCCTCAAAATACAAAAAATGGTGTTTCCTTCAAAAATTTTAAGTACCCATTTTCAGGGTTGGTGTCACAATGCAGAAAAAGATCAATTATAGAAATACCCATGTGAAATTTCAAAAAAGATGGCAAGAATATACAAGTGCGAGCTATAGATTTTAGTTGAAATACAGAGAAAGTAAAATATAGTTTTTTTAAAAATTTCCATGATACCCACAAACGGTTTTGTCTTCAGAAAGGCATAAAGGTAAATTTTTTGTTTTGGGTCAAGCCCATGATCTATAAAACAATGATTTCTAACATACATTTGGTGCGACCAGAGAACATGGCCAAAATTCATGAGTAAAAGAGAAAATTCTTTAAACCTCTGAGGACAAAACATTTAGCAAAGGAATTACCAGTTCATGTCACTGAAGGAGTGCTCTAGCCGCGACCAAAAGGTTCAAATAGCTTCCAGATGCAAGGGGACAAACTCTTAAAGTGATGGCTAAGCTTTCATAGTGAGAATGGAGCATCAAAATAATGGATATGAGCACAGAAAAATGCAAGACAAAGAGGTAAGGGTTGTGTTAGCCGTGATTATAAGGCCAAAACAAACAAAATGTGAAGCCATAGAAGCTATGAATACCTAGCTTACCTTGTGTATAGAAGCAGAAGACAAAACTTAAGCAAACCTTCCCATGGATCTTTCAGATGAACTCAAGTTGATAACAGGTCAGCCAAGCATAAAAATGTGCAAAAGTGTGGAGAAAGTCAGAAATAAGCTTGACAGGCTGTGGCCTTAATTATATCCATGTTCTTTGAAGGAAGTAAAGAGCAATAAGACAAGGAAATTAAACTTACCCATTGAAGTTTCAACTGTCAAAAGGTAGGAAATGGAATTTCTCAAAGCACATGGGCTCGAATCCAACACCATCATGGCAGTAGTTTTTCTCAGACAGAGTTTCCTTCTTCTCAAGTCATGGGTGCGAAATGGTGATAATTAGGGTTTGACCATATTTTGTTCAAATCCCTAATTCGAACATGATGAGCTTTCCAAAATTTCCTTTCAAAATGTACATGTCAAATATCATATGGTGGCCGAACTCATAGTGTTTCTTGTATACTTTTAAAGGCATCTTTTGTTTTAGAAGTTATACAAAATGTCACTGGTTATAGTCAAGATTCTGAAGGAAATGCCAGTAAGTTTATAGTTTATCACCATTTCAAGCAAGTATGAGAGATTGAGCTCTGTCAGAAATTAAATACATGCTTTTGCTTTGGGAAATTTCCAAAAAACCCATGATATTATTTTGCTTCAGAAGTGTGGGGTATTCACTGTTTGCTCTAGATCGAGCCATATGGATAGAACGAATGACAGTACTTCATAGTTTCGAATGTTTTCATAACACAAAAAATGCATTTGTTTTCAGAAATTTCCATTGCCCACATAAGGGTTTGCTCTCAAAGAGTACAGAGATAGGATAATTCATGATACCCATATGGGTTTTTTCATGAAATCAATAGTAATTATAAATGTGAAAGATTCTATGATAGATCAAGCTCAGGAAAGTAGAAGATAGACTTCTTTTTAGAAATTTCAAAATACCCATATGTGGGTTATCCTCAAAATACAAAAAATGGTGTTTCCTTCAAAAATTTTAAGTACCCATTTTCAGGGTTGGTGTCACAATGCAGAAAAAGATCAATTATAGAAATACCCATGTGAAATTTCAAAAAAGATGGCAAGAATATACAAGTGCGAGCTATAGATTTTAGTTGAAATACAGAGAAAGTAAAATATAGTTTTTTTAAAATTTCCATGATACCCACAAACGGTTTTGTCTTCAGAAAGGCATAAAGGTAAATTTTTTGTTTTGGGTCAAGCCCATGATCTATAAAACAATGATTTCTAACATACATTTGGTGTGACCAGAGAACATGGCCAAAATTCATGAGTAAAAGAGAAAATTCTTTAAACCTCTGAGGACAAAACATTTAGCAAAGGAATTACCAGTTCATGTCACTGAAGGAGTGCTCTAGCCGCGACCAGAAGGTTCAAATAGCTTCCAGATGCAAGGGGAAAAACTCTTAAAGTGATGGCTAAGCTTTCATAGTGAGAATGGAGCATCAAAATAATGGATATGAGCACAGAAAAATGCAAGACAAAGAGGTAAGGGTTGTGTTAGCCGTGATTATAAGGCCAAAACAAACAAAATGTGAAGCCATAGAAGCTGTGAATACCTAGCTTACTTTGTGTATAGAAGCAGAAGACAAAACTTAAGAAAACCTTCCCATGGATCTTTCAGATGAACTCAAGTTGATAACAGGTCAGCCAAGCATAAAAATGTGCAAAAGTGTGGAGAAAGTCAGAAATAAGCTTGATAGGCTGCGGCCTTAATTATATCCATGTTCTTTGAAGGAAGTAAAGAGCAATAAGACAAGGAAATTAAACTTACCCATTGAAGTTTCAACTGTCAAAAGGTAGGAAATGGAATTTCTCAAAGCACATGGGCTCGAATCCAACACCATCATGGCAGTAGTTTTTCTCAGACAGAGTTTCCTTCTTCTCAAGTCATGGGTGCGAAATGGTGATAATTAGGGTTTGACCATATTTTGTTCAAATCCCTAATTCGAACATGATGAGCTTTCCAAAATTTCCTTTCAAAATGTACATGTCAAATATCATATGGTGGCCGAACTCATAGTGTTTCCTTTATGATTCATTCAAGCCTAAGTCTAAATCACTGATTATGTTAGGCTGAATTTCTATGCTAGAGAGATGTCTTAAGTCTTTAAGACTTATGGTTTTTCCTTAGCAAAGTATGGACTTTATGTCTTAGGGTTTCATTTTAAATGAAGAGGAAATTAAGAGAAATTTATGAATGCCTTGTGCTTAATGCATTTTTTAGGGTTTCTCATTTTAATTGGTTTGATGAGAAATCAATGAGAAGTTTGGATAAGAAGAGCATCGTATAGAATGTTTTTATGATTTTTTGGGAAAAATCAATTATTGTAATGGATGAATAAGCAGTTTTAATTTTGCAAAAGATTTCCAATCTTTGAGTTGCAAAATAGGGAAAATTGAAAAAATTTGTATCTTGTAAAGCAAAAGCATAAAAGAGATGTTTTATAAACTGCTTTATGTTTTCTTGCTATTTTTAGTAGATCTTTGATTGTTTTTTCTTCTTGGTCGAATTCCAGATTTATCTTGGAGAGATAAGGTGTTTTTGAGCTTTTAAAGAAAGATTTGCCTATTTTTAGAGGCTTGACAGTGTAATCAAAAATTCTTTTGCGCTTTTTTCTACTTTAAAGTAGTTTTTGAGTTTGTTTGAGGCCTTTTTTCCTTGAGCTTTTTCTGAGCTAGAATTAGGGTTTCCTTGAGAGTTTTTTTTTAGAGATTTAGTCTTTTAAGTCTCCATTGTCAGTAGTTCAGATCAGTTTCTTGCCCTTACTCATTTCGGGGAGCTTGTAAACCTTTGATACTCAGTTTTGGTCAGTTTGACACTCTTCTAGTTTTAATAGAGCAGCAAATTTCTCCTTATTTTCTATCTCAAATTTTGTAATAGCAATCCAATATACTTGTGTTTTAAAATTGGAATCCTTTTATGTCTTGCTGTTATAGGTTGTGTTTCAGAATTTCATGTTTCAAGTTGCATGTTGTGTTTGTTTCGTAGACCTTCATGCAAATTATTGATGGGATATGTGCCAATGATATTGTGAGGATTACTGCAATAGAGAAGTTGTTATGAGTGGTTAGGTTTGATTCTTATAAGTTTGGTAAATCATCTTTCAAAAAAATAGGTTTTTATGTTCAGCTATTCTTCATCCCTTTCCTCAGAAGTTGTTTTAGAGTAGAATTCATCATTCGAAGAACCAACTCACTCTGGAGATTCCTCTTTCGCATAAGATCACCCACATCTAAAAGGGGTTTCCATGTTTCAGTAGTTTGCTGAATATTGCATTCAGTAGGGTGCAAAACTATTGATAACAGTAATCAGGGAAGTTCATTTGGATCATTCAGAAGAACTTGGAAGTCATATTCTTGCATGTTTATACAAGTTATAAACTAAAATATATGTTGAACAATTAGAATACTTACCAGGAAGAAGTTACTCATTTTAGATTTCTCATTTGAGTCTACATACCCACTAAGGCACTAGTCTTTGCATTTTCATCATTTATTTTTACTCACTTTTACATCTGTTAACTAAACATATTAGGTTTTAGCTTTGATATTACTATACAATATATACTAAATTACATTTTATTTATCCACTTCCATCTACCACTATGGGTAAAATACTTTAAAAGAAATAAGTGTAAGTCAAGTCTACCTCATTCATATGGGTACACCCACCTAGGTCTAGCATCACTTGAAGAGAAGAAGGTCTAAACCATTTGGCCTTGTTTGTTACCCTAAAATGTATCAAGAGATTGGCAACCTCTTGAGGTATTATTCCTATGTTTTTGAGAGCAAACAAAAGCCACATATGAGAATGATCAGTTGATACATATCCATTCAGAGCTCTAGTAAAATCTCTTCCCAGGATCAGACTGTAGGCATTAGGTATATCTGTCACCTTTATATTAATGACTTGCTAAATTCTAGGGTCAGAGGCAACCTGCATATGAATCATGTTCAATTCTCCTAAAACATTAACTTCAGTTCTATCCAATTGAGTAACTTTCTTTTGGGATTCAGCAAGGGTAATACCTAAAGCTCTATAGACACCAAAGGGCATGATGTTGGTAGAGGCACCTAAATCCAACAAGCAATTGTGCAAGTTCTACAGACAAAGATCAGAAATGGAGGAGTGTCTATTTTCCCCTAAAATAGAGTTAAGGGAGTATCAACCTGAGCAACTTGAGTTTTATCATTCTCTTTCCCTTTATATCTAGGTGGTATGTGAGTCTGATTCTGGACTTTTACTACTTGGAAATTGGATGCTTTATTGACACTCTCACTGACTGATTTATCTTGTGATACTGAACTTGCATTGTAAGCTCCTAGAACTGCATTTGTAAGGTTGGAACTCTCAATAATTCAAATGCAGAGAGACTTACCTTTAGCTTCTTGAGTTCTTCTGCAACATATATGGCTAGTTGTTTTGCACTCAGATCAGCAGGAGTTTCTTTTGGGTATTCCAATACTTTGTCTTTGCTTTTTTTAGTAGTTTTCCCTTTTGATAGATCCATTGGTCCTTGATCCTTAGATAAGTACTACATAGACACATGAGGGTATGTTGGATTATTGCTGGCATTGGGATCTAGAGGTGTAGTGAAGTTGTTTGGAGGAATAGAATTGGTGAAGGGGCCTCTAGCCTATGGACATATGTGTGGCAGATCCCTTAGATCATAGTTTTTAACAGGTCGTTGGAATGTCTACACCTCTTCAATAAAAGTTTCTTCTTCATCTATAGAGCCATTTTCATTCATAGGATTTTCATCAAACAATTATGTAATCTCATCTCCATTGCACACCTGATCCACCTCTTCCTTAAGTTGGCCTGATTCTTCCTCAGGAACATTTTCCTTGCTCTGTGGAAAAGGAGCATTATTTAGCACCAACACTGATGAATCATAGGGAGTAGATGACACCATTTCCTGACTACTTACATTATTCTCCACCTCATACTGAAAGATTGAAGCTACTGTCTAAAACTTTGTATAGTCTAACTCAGAATTTTGACTTGTTATATGGAGCCTACACCATCCTAATAAAGTAGCTTCGGATAAATATACACCACTTGGAGGATTTTCTTGATTGATTGGTTGATCCAATGGGGTGGGGACACCTCCATTATTAGGCCTTGTATTCCAAGTTCTATTTTGTCTGGTTGGTTGTCTCCTGTCAAAACCTTGTCCACTAGCTTGCCCCCTTTCAAAGTTTTGGCTTGAAGATTGTCCTTTATCATAATTATGTCCTCTTTCAAAATGTTGTCCCCTATCAAAATGATTTCCTTGTTGAATTTACTAATTTTCCCTATTATGATTAGACTGCACACTTCTTTGAGCAGCCTGGAGTTGACTGTTCTGGTTTCTTAGATAAGTTACCAACATGTTCAGTTTCTTCACTTGTTCAGTCAGTTCATCCAATCTCTCCTTGCTATAATTTCTATATGGAGGCTATTTTGCATTGTTTTAGGGATATCCTACTGTAGTACTAGTATTCAGTGACTGGTTCAATACTTCAGAATTCTACAGATATGTGGGAAAACTAGCATGAGGTTGTAGATGAAGAGGTTGATTTATATTTTTTTGAGGGTAGCTAATTCTAGGTGGAACTTGACTCATAGGAGGTCTGGGGTGAGGAACCAATGGTAGTTGAGGTATCAGATTCATGATAGGAGTGTGATTAGCGAGAGCTTGATTGAGAGTTGGGACTTGCCTAGGGTGAGTAGTGGGTCCTAGTGATGGTAAAGGCCTAGATAAGTGTTGTCTTAAAGCAGTGCTAACCTTTACAACTTATGTATATGCATCAAGTAGGGTAGTAGGAGGGTTGTTTCTCCACTTCATGAAGGTGGTTGTCAGACTATCAAGACCCTCGTAATAGACTTCTAAAGCAATGGCCTCATCAACAGCATAAGGGGCCTATAGTCAGGTATAGGCGCAATGAAACGTATTGTTAAAGGACCCTATGGGCTCATTGACTTCTATCTTAACATTAGTGAACTAAAGGTAAAGCTCATTTGGACTAATGGGAATCCTAAACATCTGTAGGAATGTAGTCTCCAATTCAATCCAATTATGAATACACCTAGCAGGCAAATGATTATACCAGTAGAACACATCTTCTCCTAAGGAATAAGGAAAGAGCCTACACGCTACATCCTCATGATTGATTCCTCTATCTTTAAGGAAAGAGTGAACAATCTTGACATGTTCCTTAGTAGTTCTATTGGGGTCATTAACATGGAACTTAGAACAAAAGTGTTCTGGGTTCTTGGGCATAACATTGTAACTATTGATGATCAAGGGAGATGGATTGTTGGCAAGGAAAGCCATTGGTGGAGGTGGAGGTGGTAAAGGCTGATTTATGGCCTGTTCGGGCTGCAGGATAGGAATGACTTTTGAATCAGATGAGGATGATGGGAATGATGGAAGTGGTTGGGTGGATGATGATTCTCCCCTTATTCTAGTCCTTCTTGACCTAGTAGGAGCTTGCAACTCTTGAAATTCCTCTTCCCATAGAGTAGATTTGGTTCTTCTTCTGAATCTTTCAGGAGAAATGGCAGATAGAAATTGATCCAGCTTGATTATTTAGGCCCTCCTTCTAGTGCCAATCTATTGATGATGTTTTTTGTGCACAACAACTCAAACAAAATATGGAAATTCTATCTCTCTTGAAAGGTAGATCTCTATCAACAAGCTTCAAGAGATAACCCCAAGGTCTCTAATGTTAGGTCTTGACAATGCATAAACAACTTAGTGATAAAGTGAAATGGTGGCCGAATTACCATTCTAGGACCATCACAACCACCCAAAGCACCCATCTCTAATCTCAAATATATTCCCAATTGTTATAATGTTGGTAATCACAAAGGGACCTTACTACAAGAAAATTTTGAATTCAAGTTTATCAGATCTAGCAATATGGTGATACTCAAAATCCTAAATCCAACTCAGATAAGAAAGAAATAGAAAAAGATAAGGGTTTCAAAGAGATTCTTAAATTTAACACTAATCCTAAGATTAACAATGCAAATGATAAAATACTTCAAATGGACCAATCCCTTAGAAACTGATTCTTGTTTGACCCAAATGAATCTGCAATCTTACAGAAATCGTGCAATCTTCTAAGGCATTAAAGATTTTCAGATTATGAAAATTCATCCAAAATGACCCTATTGCAATTGAAATGAACACACAACCACAATTGAACTAAGCACAGTGAATTTAAAGTCTAGTCTAACTTTGCAAAGCAACTAACAATTAGCTAGCTGCAAAAAGTATGGACTAGAGATTGTTACAACACCTCAAGTATCAAATCATAAACACTATTACTTCTTCTAACATTAAACCTAGAATATATCAAATAAACTTAAGCAACTTCAAAAATAGAATCATAGGAACCATGCCAGATAAAATTCAACACAAGAAAGACACCAAATCACAATGTCTTTACTTGTATTAAATCACCCAAGGTAGCAACAATTCCAGTCTTTTGTTAAGACGCTTGAAAATAAGACTAACTCCTAACTCTAGCTCTTGCTATATTGCTTAATTTTTCTCCAAAATAAAACTATCTAGCCCTTACAAATGAGGCAGAATTCCATATTTATAGAAACCCCCAAGATATGTCATCCCAATTAGGTTTACAATAATAATCGGCAAAAAAACAAGTCAGCAAAGAGGAATTCAAAATAAAGTAAAATATGCATTAAATGCATGCACTCCATCCAGGTCGGCTTGGGATCTCCAACATAGCTCTGTCCAATGCATGTTAAAGAGGAATAAAAATAATGGGGAAGCACAAATTTTGATGAGGCATTGTATTAACTATCTTCCCCTTTGTCCTTATTTCACCCCATCTTATCCTTCACCATAAAATATAACCTGTCCAAGTCAGCTATAGGTGGCATAGACAATACTTTAATTCTCCTTTCAATGGATTTAATGTCTTCTCTTGACTACTTGACAACTTTATCCTAGTCCACCTTACTAGTTTGATATTTATCCATTATTGCAATGTATGTAGCTACATCATTTGACTGATGTTCAGTGACTGGGTCCTCATTAATTAGGGAATACACATATCGCCACCATTTTCTCAACTATTTCAAGCTCAAATGCTTTGGTGAAAACCTATTTCTTCCTATCATAACCTCAAAGAAGGAAATGCATTTGTTGTAGATCTCATTCAGTGTGTCCTCAATTTGTTTCCTTTGCTTATACACCTTCTTCAAAACCCTTTGCCTTATTTGAAAAACTTCAAACCATTCCCAAGGTTCTGCAGCTTTAGAGGAAGGAAGAATGCCATCACTCGCCAATTTATCCTCAGTGTATTCCATGATGATTTTGGTCTTTTGCAGCAAGAGATCCACATCCTCCTTATCCTGAGCTAATACATTCCTTAACCAATCTATTGACCTCATAGCCACTCTACCGGTTGAAAGGATGTCTCTAATAGCATTATCTCCTTTAGCTTGCACTCCCTACAACCAGCTCATTGTGGCATGAGTAGTAGCTTTCATTCTCTCCAACTCAATTATTGTTTCTTATGGCAGGAACCTTGTAGCGGATGATGAGGATATGATGGATTGCAAGGGTTTCATCAAGTCTTATAGATACTTCTTAAGTTTATCATTCTCCCTCATCAATTCTTGCTTGGTCTGCACCTCTTTCCTCAATCTTCCCAATATCACAACACTAGAGCCTTCATATTCTTTAATTTCCTATTCCATGGAAGTAGTCCCTAAGTTGATAGTTTGTACATTGTAGTCACTACCAGTCACATCATCTTTATTCTTGTTAGGAGTAGAAGTATCAATATGAACCACCCTATTATTTGCATTATCTCTTTCAATCTTTGAAATAATCCTGGACTTCTTCTTTGTTTTTCCTTTTCCTATGTTTTTCAGCAGTTCATCCCAGTTAGGGAGAGTATCATCCACCACAACCTGCTTACTCTTCAATTCTCTATCCAACCATCCTAGAACTGTGGCATCCGACTATACACTACCTTGTCCAACCACATCCTGGTGAACCTTGGGTACTTCTTCATTCAAATATTATTTTTCAGGAATTTCTTCAACTTCATCTTCTTTTCCCTTACCATGTTTTTCTTCCTCATGAACTGGTGAAGGAGTCCTGACTGGAACTTCCTCTCTCTTAGGAGGTCTATCATCTTCACTTCTTATAGGTGAATCCTCATAAGTCACTAGAAGAGACTGTAACACCTTTTTTCTGCTTCAGCACTGTAGAGTTCACCCTCTTGGAATTCTTCTCCTTCTTGATCTTGATAATCTTCAACATCTTTGGGTTCATTTGGTGTATTGTGAGCTTCATGAGAAGAAGGGATATTATCATGCTCAGTGGTAGGAACAACTATGGGAGCACTTTTCTTTGGTATACCATCTTTAGGAGATGGATTCCTTGATCTTCTCATGTACACCTTTGTCTTCTCTCCCAAACTTTCCACATTTACTACTGGTGGGTCAACTTCATCTCCTGCCCTAGAATTTTCCTTCTCTTTTTGTGATAGACTTACTATTCTTCTTCTCTTAGGCATTGAAACACTAGCCTCTTTTCCTTCCTTTTCATTTTCATCCTTTCAACTTTCTTTGTCTTCAAAATGTGTTTCCTCTTCTTAGCAATGGGCTTTCTTTGTTTCTCTGGCTCTTCCACCTCCTCTACTTGAACATCCTTAATCTTTATCTTGAAGGGAGAGCTCACCTTAGTCTTACCCTTAGGATCCTACTCTGCTGATTCCTCAGTAGTGGAATGAGACTCCAAGTCCCCCATCAAATCATAGATGCATTACACACCCTCATTCTCCAATTCCCAAATCTTATGCTTGAGCCACAATTTTGTGTATTTAATCACTAGAGTCATGATCTACTCTAACTCTCTTTTCTCTTCCTCTAGCGAGTCTATTTCTCCAACTGGTTTATCTTTCAAAGCCTCATAGTCATGGGCCTGAATTAAATCTCCATCATCATCAATCTGATCTGGGATGACCTTAACATTGTATAGTCTAATCAAGTTAACCGGTAGCCTAGAGAATTTCTTCTTTCGAATCTCAAACTCATATTTACAGTTAGCCTAGTATTCCTTTAGGTCATCCTTGTGACTGTACTCTCTAGTAGCCTTCTTCTAGGCTTCACAAGTTCTGTCAAACCTGGATCTTTTAGAATGGAAAGAAAGGGCCAGAGTACTCATCTCCACTTTAGAGAAGTGTGTTGTATGTATGGAAGGACAAGCCTCATTATTTCCTACCCTGTGGGGAAAGTCATTGCCAAAACCTGTTTTATGTTTCTCCTTCTTCACTATGGCATCAAAATCACATTTATGCCTTGTGACTTCTAGGAGTATGAGGTGGTCAATAGGATACCTAGGAAATCTATAAGGGGCCCTCTGGAAACCATCTATCCTTATGTAAGAAAAGGTGGGAAACTATATAAACCAAGCCCCATACCTTTTGATCAACTCCTTAGCATTGTTAGATATTCTAACATGCTCTACACCTTAGAGCAACCTAGTGATGTACATGTTGAATGCATCATTCACCCTTCTATAGCTTGAGCTTCCCAGATGTAGTTGTGGATAAACCTCATATATTATATCCTACCCAAAGGTTCCTTGTGTACTCAATCTCTTATATGGATGGAACCTAGCTAAGACATAAACTAGGTAAGAAGTCATTGTGAAGCTCTTAGTTTGCAAGACATTGCATAGTTGATCATGTATCATGGAACTTATAATGCCTGCCTAGTGATAATCAATCTTCTGCTCCATCCTCACTATAACAAGGAACATCCAATTTTCAGAAACTCTTGCAGTCTTCAAACCTATTACCCTAATAAGTAATGTGATAGCACCATAGTACTTTGGTTTGAATTTTTCTCTAAATAATTGTTTTGGTAGCTTTGAGATGTGGGGCTTAGGTTTTTGCAACCAAGAATTGACCACCTATAGAGCCTTGCCTGAATCATCTTCAAAATAATTTTTAGCAACCTCCAAGTCTAGAGCCACCACATGAGATCTGTCAGGCATGTCAAAGGTTTGTGCCATAGATATAGGAGAAAAGTTTTCCAACACCCCACCTTGAGGATAAATCACTCTTTATCTAATTCTGTCATAATGTCTAGCACATTCAAGCACTAACTCATAGCACTAAATCGTAGGAGGAAAACTAGCCACATGAGCCAATCCTATTTCCACTAACCTTCTTGCCAACAATGGAGGGTCTTGTTCTGCCATTCTGGTCTTGAATTCCCCATAATCCCATCTGCCTACATTGGTGTCACCTACTTCAATCCAGATGGAGGAAATCTTGGACTCAGGAACCTTACTCTTTATGTCGATTTATATCCTTTCTGCTTCTGAGACTTAAGATCCTTTAGGACCCTAATCCATCTGCTTGCTCCTGGTTCCACTTACAATTGCCTTACTTGATTCAACCTGCAATCGACAAGAGACCACAATAAATACTCTTTACTACATTAGAATCAAGGTCAACTCATCATAAAGAGCATGTTTATCATTCAACAATTCAAAAATCATGATTAAAATCCCTTAAATCATCACAAGGCACAATTTCTTAGAAATCTAGGATTTTTAGCCATCTAGGAAAACTAAGCCAAAGAGGAATTTTGGGGAATTCCATGCCAAGCAGATTTTAACGATCATGGCATAAATATCATAAATTGATCATCCAAATGAAGAAAAGAATCATGAACCATCTCTCTAATTATTCAAATTAACCATGAAATTTCAAGAGACACCACATTCAATCCATTTATCTCTTCAATTCTTCAAATGGTGGGACTTTCGGGAAAATTCGTTAGGAGAGGAAATCCACGAGGCAGGCGGAATTCTAGGTTTTTCATATCTTTGGGAAAATGAAGGAAGGGTGGAAAATCGGGGGATTCTGGCAGTTAAGGAATTTTGTGAAGGCTTCAAAATTTTGAATGTCAACATTTCTTCGCAACTTTAGTCAAATTGATTGAATGATCACAAATTTGAGGACCTAAGGCTTGAAGCTAGCTTGATTTGAGCCTCTTAAATATCATCTTTAAATTTTACACTTATTCCAAAACAAATCGATGGGAATTGGTGATGCCCTAAACCCGAACCCTAAAATTTTTCCATGAACACACAAAATCAGCTTGGACTCAACTTACTCATTTTTCTAGGTTTTGAAAAAATATCTTTCATTGCCTACACAAGCAAGCTACTTCATAATGAAACTGAAAAAAAGCTCACAAACTCACTTGGGGTCATCAATCCAACAAAAATGAATAACCTTAGCTTCAAGACAGTCAATACCAAACACACAGAAATCCGAACTCCAATCATACTCAAGATGCCAAAAAATTATTCACATTCAACAATCAAAAGTAAGGCAATGAATACATACCATTGATGAAGTGAACTAGATTAAAACAATGATGGGTAGCAAGCTTTAGAGCCTTAGCAAATAGACAACTATGAAGACGCCCAAGAATTTTACCACCAAATACAAGAATCCACAAATCCAAATGTCAAATCGAGCCAAGCACTCAAGATCAAGCCCCTCAGATTGGTAGAAGATAAATGATAAAACTCAATGGCACAAGAATTCCTCAAAATTCATTGAATAGATGCAGCAAAAAATTGTACAATTGAACATTAATGCAGTCAACAAGACAATCCAAACCAAAACCTAGGATTTCGATGGGGCGACAGAACTTTGGAGAAATCTGGAGAACATGAAATTCCATGAGCTCTCAGAATTTTTGGATCACAAAGTAAAAGTAGCCGCCACTGGGTTTTCAAATCATCCAGGGAATTCCTCCCAGACTGGATTTTCCTGAGAACAACAAAAAACCCGAAATGATTCTAAAACTTGAGATTTTCAATAAATACCATAGAGGGATCATTAATGGAGGAAAGATAAACATTTGATCTCATGCGAAAGTAAGTCCTCAAGATCAAAAGGCCAAAGCATGAAAAAAAAAAAAGAAGCAAAAGAGGGTCCCTCCTTTCAGCAGGGCATGTGTGCAAAAACTGCACAACATGTTCCACTTGGCATCCTAATGAAAACTAGGGTGCAAAAGAGAGAAGCAAAAATAAGAAAAGGAAAAGCTAAAAAGTAGCTAACAAAAACAAAAGTACCAAGCTCTAAGAAGTGCAAGGCTAACACTATTCATCCTATAGCCAAAGAAAAATGTGAAAGCCCTCCCAAAAAATCAAGATTAGTCAGGCCATCCTTTGATATGTATATGCAGGAAAGCCCTAAGCCTAGAGAAACATCACAAGGGGACATAGGAGCTACAATGGGGTAGGTGAATGTCGACGAAGATGACATATTTGAGAAAGCAACAAACATAAGACTGGCAGATCTTGTTGATATTGCAAAACAAGTTGAGAATCAAGGGTATGAGGAAAATCAAGATTTCCTATAGCAAGAGATCATGCAACATGAGAAAGAACAAGAACAAGAGGCCTTGCAGCCAAAATTGACTGAATAGCTTGAATCCCTGTAACTGGTACTATATAGAGAGCAAGCATCAATGCTAGGAAAAATGATGGTAGGAATACATAACCCCCCTAATTTTTGAATGCACATGGTAGCTATGAATTTATGGAAAGAGATGCAAAGAAGGGAAGAATAATGGAAGGAGGAGAAATAAAGGTTGAAGAAGGAAATTCAAAAGAGAGATGAGGAGATTGAAGACAAGGATGCAAAAATTGCCACTTTAAAGAAGAAGGTGGATGATATGACAGCCTTGGTACCCTAGATTTTAGAATGTAGGAACCCTCCAAGGGTCTATGCTCTTTATTTGAAGGAGAAATATCTTTCTTTTAAGCTGGCAAGGATTGTCTCAGGTTTGTACCCTTCCATTGAGACTCCTATTGAATTTTTCAATGCTTATCAAATTGCTTCCCCTAAGATGAAGAATTTGTTGTGTGAATTCTATTTGCATAATTATGTCGTGACTCAAGACCATGATTGGAATCCACTATTGTATGTTGGGGATGTCCAATTAAGGGCATTTATGTCCTGGGTACAAAATGAGATCAGTTGGGGACAACAATACAAGGCTTATAAGCAAATGGAATCCAACATCCTTCTACCCATCAGAGTTAAATCAAGAAACACAAAGGACATTTACAGGGATTGGCACAAAATTCTTCTCAAAGATAGCTATGGTAATAGGATCATGCCTTAGATAGAAGTATTTACAGTGAATATGAGGTGGTGGCAAAAGAGAAAGAGGAAAATGTGAAGAGATACATGTCACAAAGATGGAATAGTCTAACTAATGAGCTAAAACAAGTTGAGCACCACTCTATATAGAACTATGTTGCAACACTTAAGAGAATCGACATATATATATAGATTGGAAGGACAAAGGGACGATTTTGGCTCCCACTAAATTTTTAGATACCCATCTTGATGTGGCCCGTGCCAAATTTTAAGTATTACCACTATGATATTTTTGTAGAGAGACAGAGATGCAATAGATTGGACATACAACAAGGGTTCTGTTGGGATCCTAATTCAC
Source organism: Sequoia sempervirens (assembly GCA_007258455.2). Taxonomy (NCBI): domain Eukaryota; kingdom Viridiplantae; phylum Streptophyta; class Pinopsida; order Cupressales; family Cupressaceae; genus Sequoia; species Sequoia sempervirens. The sequence goes on from VDFB02000017.1 coordinate 554,076,889, forward strand.
ACATAGAAAGCACTAATGTAAGATAGTTGGCGGTTGTAAATTTTAGGGCATTGACCAAGCAGAAGAACAACCCTTCCCCTACTGGAGGACCAACAAAACCTTAGGTTGGGGGGAGTGATGAGTCTAGTTTGAGGTTTAATTTTGGTAGAATTTATGATCTATTTGTTGAAGTTGTCATGGACCTTAATGTTTGAATGTTGATATTTCCTCAAAACCATAGACATTGGGCCTAATTTTATTCTTGCAAATCTTTAATGATATTGACATGTTATACGGACTATCTGTGTTAATTATACATGTGGATTAATGAATGTTCTTTAAGATACTTACAAATATGCAATTATTGTGTGTACTAATATTGCCATGTAGACATGATTAGAGGCCACTAATTTGAGAAGATTCCGCTAGCTGGTCATTCACCATAACATTCAACAAGGGAATCATTTAAAGGTCAACGAAGGCCAATGGCGAGAGATTCCTCATGTAAATTGATTTGTAACTACCTTGTAAATGGTCTTTAATGTTGTTGAGAAAATGCAGGTGTTATTGTTATGCTAAATTTGTGTTAAGACAAATATGTCTAACTAGATTCCATCCATGTGTAACCACCTCTCCACTTTCTCCACTTTCCCTAAAATGGCATCCTCCCAATTCGTGGATTTTATTGCCTTGCTTGGTTAGTAGTATAAATAAGATTCATATGCCCCCTTCCCAGAGGTCGCATGATCTGATGATGTACTTGCATTCTTAGTTTCTCAGCAATATAGTTACATTGCTCTATTGTACTCATGTTTTCCAATGAATAAAATGAAGTTATAAGTTTGTGCATCTAAGTTTACATTATTTTTAGAGGATACTCATCTAAGGGGGCCCACTTGGTGAGTATTTCATCCTTTAGTTTAGTATTAGTTTAGTTATTACTTTTTGTTTAGTAATTAGTTAAGAATCTGGCACTGACTGTTCTTGCAGCCACTAGAATTCCATTCTATGACTTTTTTGTTGGATGTTATCATTGTGTTTCTGATATGTCATTTTCATTGATGACAACACTATTAACACTATTTCATTAGAAGTTGTATATGTTGAGGATATTGAGAAAATTGTAATAAGAAGTGCTATAGGTTTTCAGTGGTGAAGTGAAGTTCTTTCTATCAATGTGTTCAGTATGTTGCTATTATGAGGTTGTGGACTAAATGGTTTCTTGTTGAGTATGTCTAGTTTATCCACATCAAATTTTAGAGCTCTGCATGAAGAGTTGATTGAGTTATGGTGATTTTCATTCTGACAGTTTTTGTCACTTCAGTTAGTGTTCCTGATTGAAGATTTTGTTATTTCAGTAAGTTCAATTGTTGTGGATGCTTATCTAGTGTTTCATGATGCTTGTGGATGTTTCTAGTTCATTCTCTATCTTTGTGGCATGTCTGAATTGATCATTGTGCTCGTGATCCGATATTTTCTCTTGCGTGTTCATGTTTTTCATGTTCTTGGCCAACAAGGTGTTGAAGTGTGTTGTGGATCTTTGAGGAGAAATTAATTGAAGTATTTTCATGTTGGAGATGTTTTTTTTGGTCTTCACTATGTTATGGCTGACCTTGGTTGATTCACATGAATAATCTTTATTTTTTTTGGGTTGACTGTTTGTAATTATTTTATTATCTTTTTTTGTGGTTGACTTATAGCGATGTAATTTCTTGTTGTGGATATATAAGAGTGATTGTTTGAAGTGTGAATGAGGTGAGAATGTGAAGTGTATGAGTCTTTTGTGTGAATAAATCTCAAATCATTCGAAGAAAGAGTAGAGAGTGAAGAAGAGTGAAGAAATGTTCATGTGCTTAACCAGAACTGTAACCAGGCATTAGTAAATGATATTTTCTCAGTTCAAATTTGGATGGTTTTAATCCAAATATTTTTGTAAGATAGTCTGTCTTCCTTGGGTAGTAAGCCTTGTTGTATTTGAGTAGTGAGCTCTAGGTAGTGTTCCTAAATGCATGTGCATTCCCCATTCATATGTCCTTATACTTTTAACAGGGTATAATCTTTTGGATTGACCTCCACGGTGGGTTTTCCCCTAACAGGGTTTCCACGTAAAAAATATTGGTGTTATGTGTGTTTCTAATGTGTTGTTCATTTATTCTTTCATGATTAATGATCAAATCTGAAATTAAGGTTAATAAGTTGAATAAGTTTGAGATTCGGTGACAACTGATTCATTGCCCCCCCTCTCAGTTGCCTACCCTTGAGTTTCCAATAATTGGTATTAGAGCTTGTGGTTCCTTGGAAGAAGTTTAATAGCTTGAGGTGATCCATGATGGTGACTTATAAGAAGGATAGTCCTAGATTTGATGGAATAAATTATTCTTTGTGGAAAGCTCAAATGGAGTGCCATCTGAGATGCATTGGTGAACCCTACTGGAGCATTACATGTAATAGGTATGCTATACCTCTGAATAGTACTTATGTTGAATATAATGTTAGGGCTAAGGAGGCGTTGTTGAATACTTTGACTGATATTGAGATGACAAATGTGATGGACCTGAAGACTGCTTATGAGATCTAGAAGAAGTTGGAGACCTTGTATGAAGGTGATGCAAATGTGAATATTTCTAAGCTACAAATTCTAAAAGGAAAATATGAAAAGTTGAAAATGGGTGATGATTAAAATGTTACTACTTTCATGCAAAGAGTAAATTAACTTGTGTGTGGTATCAGATGTGTTGGTATATAGATAGATCAATCAAAGATTGTTGCTAAAGTGCTTAGATCTTTGCCTGATTTTTACAAAGTCAAGGCTAGTGCTATTGAAGAGCTCTTAAATGTGACAAATGTTACTAGAGATATGTTGATTGGTAAACTTACTACTTTTGAGTTGAGTGAATTTGGTGATGCCCTTCCTAAGGTTGAATCTATATTTAAGGCTACTACTTCTAGAAGAGATAGATAGAGATATGATCTAGGTGAAAGTTCATCAAGAAAGACATTCAAGTATAAGGATGAAATGAAACAACTAGATGAAGAAGAAAGAGAGCTTGAAGAAATTGAAGTGTTGATTATGAAAAGAGAAGCCAGAGTACAAGGTAAGTATATCATCCGGTGGACATTTTTTAGTGAAAATTGAAGTGTCTCATTTTTCTCCAGAATCTGCACCATTAGGAAGAGCTCAACATCCTGATTCCAACGCAACTCGAACGGAGCGCAAAACGAGTCCGTTTGCACGAGTTATAGCCAAATATGGGAGATTTTTAAAAATCTTTATGTATTTTGGAGAGATAAGGTGGATTTGGGAAATATTTTGTAAATCAATTGGTTAGTAGCCAATTTGAGTTAATTTCATGTATAAAAAGGGGGTGTGAGATGAGAGTGGCAACTAAGTTTCTTTCAGGTGATGAAGTCTTGAAGCTGTGGAGATAATCGAAAGAGAGGTCTTGTGGAGATTCTTTGAATCATTTTCGCACGTCAGAGTGCTGTTATGCTGCCGAAGTGCTTGGAGAATGATTGTGGTGCTTTGTAATCGATTTTGGAGTTAATCGAATCAGTCTCTCTATTGGAGTGGACCCGGAGACGTAGTCACGTTTTGTGACGAACTCCGTTATCAACTATTTGCACTTCTCTTCTTCTCTCTCTTTCTGTCGCTCATTTCCTTCCTTTCTGTTATAATCACCTTGTTATTACTTTCATTCTGTTATTTCCTTAAGTTAATTTTGATTTAATTAACTTGAAATAATCATTGTAAAAGCATTGAAAAAGTTAAGCATTTAAATACTACAATCTAGTCTAGATCCTACACAGATCAAGTTGGTATCAGAGCTCAGTTGACTTTTATTGCAGTTATTTGTTTTTGAATGCTAACGAGATCCAGGATTCAGAAGGGTGAAGGCAAGCTCGAAGACTTTGATCCTGAGATCGGGAAGCGTAGAACATTTCCAAAGATGTCAGTTTCTGGAATGGAGGTTCCTGAAGAAATCAGTGAGCAAGAGTTTCGAAGAGCATTCCTTGAGATGAAGGCAAAGGTGGACATTCTTTTTCAGGAGAGACAAGAACGGAAGGAACGTGAAGAAGGTTCATCAAAGCAAGATGCTCGTGAAGACAAGAAAGGGAAACAACATGGAGATGGTGGCAAGCAACCAAATCACCCCTTTTCTTCTTCTCCTCCCTCTTCTCCTTCTCCTTCTTCTCCATCTTCTCCTCATTCTATTTCTTCTAATCCTTTCAAGAGTGGGTATAAACCTAAAATTAAACTGGATGTAAAATTTGATTTACCTAAATATTGTGGTGAACTTAATGCTGAAAAATTGGATGATTGGATTCAACAAATAGAGGTCTACTGTAGAGTCCAAAACCTAATAGATGATGTTGATAGGATCCAATTAGCTACTCTTCGTTTAGGAGGTACAGCCTTAACCTGGTGGGAGAGTAAGTCTAAGGCAGAAGTTTCACAACATGGTAGAGTTAGTTTAACTTGGGCAGAATTTATTAATGCTCTTAAGAAGCAGTTTTATCCCTTAGGACATATGCAGCAGTTAATGATGGATTGGCAAATGTTTAGGCAAGGGAAGGGTCAAACTGTCCAAGAGTACACCCATGAATTCAGGAAAAGGGCTATTGCTTTGAATGTTCCTTTGTACACCCAAGACACGTTGTTGAAGTACATAGGAGGTCTACATTCCTACCTTAGGCATTCCATTTTGGTATTGAACCCTTGTAACTTGGATGAAGTGTCTGTTCAAGCAACACACTTAGAGTCAAGGGGTAAAGGATCTTTCATTGACAAGTTTGATAATGAAGTAAATAAATCTTCTAAGAATGCAGAGACAGGGAAAGGAAAGAAGGTAGCTATAGTCAAGAAGGATGAGAAACTTTCTTGCACTCATTGTGACAAGGAAGGTCATGATGAAGATCACTGCTAGAAGTTACATCCTGAATTGAAACCTAAGTGGGCTCAAAGACGTAATCAGAAACAGAAGGGTAAGGAGAAAGCCACGAATGTTGTTATGGATCTTGGTTCAGATTCAGATGATGAGACTAAGATAACAGCTATGGGGTTAAAAGGTAAAGCTCCTATTTCTGGTGTTTCTGTTGCTAGTTGTGCTTCTACTTCTACAGTTAATGATTTCTCTGAAGATGTGAAAAGGAATGAGCTTTTTCATTTAAGGGTTGTTGCTAAGAACAGTAAAATTGATGCACTCATAGATAGTGGTTCTCAAGTGAATTTAATTTCAGAAAGTGTTGTAAAGAACTTGGGATTAAAACTACACAACATAAGAAACCTTATCCACTAGGTTGGATTTGTGAAAATGATAAGTTGCAAGTAACAAAACAATGCACCTTAAGGTTCACAATCACTAGTAAGTTTGTGGATGAAGCAGTTTGATGTAGTTCCACTGGATATCTGTGGGATAGTGCGCCCTTATTTATATGACAGAAAAGCTATTTTCTATAGGCAACAAAATCATTATCACTTGTTTAAAGATGGCATTCAGTACATTGTACATTCTCACAAGATTAAGACTGATCATTCTTTTGCAAACACAGGGCAGTTAAAGAGGGTAATTAATGCAAGTAAAGAGTTAACTCTTATGTCTGTCAGTACAGGTAGTTCTACACTTGAACTTGGAGTAGCTAACCAGGGTCCGATGTTGTAGGATGCACTTGCAATACAGCATGAGAAAATGATGCTTGAAAGCATTGATGAATCCTTGGGTAAAAATGTTCCTATTGTAAAGGATCGAATTGTTGTTGACTTATTTTCTTTCATTTCTGCATTGATGTTCAGCTTGATGCTAGTCAATTTTTGTTGGTTAGTGGCTACGACATTTGATGTAGATGCTTATGAAAGTGATAAAGTTATGTTCATGTTCAACAATATTTTTGCAGTCTTTTTTGTGCTTGTGAGCCAAGTATTCAGATGTACAGAGGATACAGGACAAGTGGGGAGGCCAAGTCCTCACTTATTGTCAGAGTAAATGCCACTTTTGGAGGTCCAAAAGGTCTTCAGTGGGGAGGCCTGATCCGGTGGACATTTTTCAGTGAAAATTGAAGTGTCTCATTTTTCTCTAGAATCTACACCATCAGGAAGATCTCAGTGTCCTGATTCCAACGCAACTCGAACGGAGCGAAAACGAGTCCGTTTGCATGAGTTATAGCCAGTCAAACCTTCGGTCAAACTAGAATCAGGGGCGTCCAGAAGGCGAAAAAAATGGCATCATCAAAAATTTTCAAAGTTGGCGTCATCATGAAGAGCTCATCACAAGCTTTCCAACACAACTTGTTTCATCAAAATCCGACGTCGTATGCCCAAGTTATAGTTGGTCAAAGTTTTTAGTTGACTTTTGAGGTGGATTGTACGGATGCTGACGTCAGCATTCTGTACTGTACGGACAGTGACATGGACCGTTCAAAATTTGACATGTGGCATCCATGTTAGCACTATACGGACCAATCACTGTGTGACACGTGTCAGTCCGTACATCCGTACACACCGTCAGTGATGCATGGCAGTCCCGGTCAGCATAGACGTGGCAGTCCAGTCAACAGTTTGGGCGAATCAGGTGTGGACACGTGGCTTGATGAGTTGGCAGAGAATACAGTCTAGTAGCAGGCCACGTCGGCTTCTGTCTCAGCGCACAGTCAGCAACAGTTGTCGTGCACGTCACTTTTGAGGACCAATCAATGCTCGCCACGTGGCACCCTCCTGGTGCGACACGTGGCGATGTCTCTCATCAATATCTGCAGATTGAAATTTGGTAGTTTGTTTTTAAAAGTGTTTGTTGGGGGATTCGATTCCCCAACCTTTTACATGGGACGCGCGCCTCCTACCACTCCGGCTATAATGTCGGGTCTATTTATGAATAGAGAGCGGTTCTTTTTTTTAAAGAAAACTTAGTAAATGGCTAATAAAAGCCAGCGGCAGGGGTTGAACCCCCAACCGCTAGCTTAATAAAACATTTAACCACCGATAATCCATCGAATGGCTTTGTAGTATTAGTTGGCATCGGATTTATTTGTTGACTGTTGCAAAACCGATTGCCTTTTAAATTAAACAAACACCCCTAATTTGAAATTTAAAACAAACAATAATCCTTTTAAAGGATTAAATAAAAACCTTCTCAACCATAATAGCCCGAATAATGCTAAATTGAAGGGCTTAAATGAATTTATGGAGATGTGTATTCAAATATGGGAGATTTTTAAAAATCTTTATGTATTTTGGAGAGATAAGGTGGATTTGGGAAATATTTTGTAAATCAATTGGTTAGTAGCCAATTTGAGTTAATTTCATGTATAAAAAGGGGGTGTGAGATGAGAGTGGCAACTAAGTTTCTTTCAGGTGACGAAGTCTTGAAGCTGTGGAGATAATCGAAAGAGAGGTCTTGTGGAGATTCTTTGAATCATTTTCGCACATCAGAGTGCTGTTATGCTGCCGAAGTGCTTGGAGAATGATTGTGGTGCTTTGTAATCGATTTTGGAGTTAATCAGATTGGTCTCTCTATTGGAGTGGACCCGGAGACGTAGTCACATTTTGTGACGAACTCCGTTATCAACTGTTTGCACTTCTCTTCTTCTCTCTCTTTCTGTCGCTCATTTCCTTCCTTTCTGTTATAATCACCTTGTTATTACTTTCATTCTGTTATTTCCTTAAGTTAATTTTGATTTAATTAACTTGAAATAATCATTGTAAAAGCATTGAAAAAGTTAAGCATTTAAATACTGCAATCTAGTCTAGGTCCTACACAGATCAGTATAAGAGAAAATTTCCTATTAAATGTTTCTCTTGCAATAAGATAGGTCATTTTGCATCAAGGTGTCTTGAGAGAGTTTCCAAGCCAAGATTTAACAAGCCTAAATTCCAAAAGAAGTGTTACTATGTTGCTGATGAAGGTGTAACAGATGATGAATCTGACAGAGGAAATGCAAGTGAAGATGAATTTATGTTTATTGCTATCAAGGAAAATAATTCTGTATCTACTGAATCTGCTAGTTGTACAAATGTGGAGAAATCCCTAGATGCTCGAGTTGAAGAGAAAGATGAATGGGTAATTGATAGTGGTTGTTCTCATCATATGATAGGAGATAAAAGTAATTTTGTGAATTTGGAAAAGTATGATGGTGGCATTGTGAGATTTGGTGATAACACAACTAGTGTGATCGGTGGAAGAGGATACATTTCTCTTGATGGTAAGCATAACACTGATGATGTCTTGCATGTTGAAGGTTTGAAGCATAATCTTTTGAGTGTTAGTCAAATGGTTGATAAGGGATACAATCTTCAGTTCATGGATGGTAAGTGCAAAATATTGGGAAATTTTGGAAATGTGATTGCATCAAGTACACAAACAAAAGATAATATCTTTCATCTAAATGCTGCTAGTAAAAGTTGTTTGATTGCTCAAGTTTATGAGAGTTGGTTATGGCATAGGAGAATGTGTCATGTTAACTTTGATAACATTGTCAAGATAAGTTCCACTAAAGCTATGAAATATTTTCCTAAGATGATGAAACCTACTAATGCCATATGCAAAGAATGTCAGTTAGGAAAGTAAACAAGAATTTTATTTTGAAGTAAACAAAAAAATTCAAATGGATTGTTGGAACTTGTGCATACTAATTTATGTGGTCCTGCTAGAACTAGAAGTTTACAAGGTTACAAATACTTCATGTTGCTTATTGATGATTATTCAAGGATGATGTGGGCTACTTTCTTAAGGGAGAAATTTGAAGCTATGGAAAAGTTCAAGATCTTTAAGGCTATGGTTGAGATAGAGACAGGTTTGAAGATTAAGTGTTTGAGATTAGATAGAGGTGGAGGATTCACTTCCAGTGAGTTTAATTCTTTTTGTGAAGAGTATGGAATACAAAGATGGTTATCTACACCACAAACCCCTCAACAAAATGGAGTTGTGGAAAGGAAGAACAAAACTATTCTAGATGTGGCTAGAACCATGATGTTAGAAGGAAATGTGCCTCATATCTATTGGAGAGAAGTTGTGAGCACTGTTGTGTACACACTTCACCGAGTACAAATTACAGGTGATACTGGTAAGACTCCTTTTGAACTATGGATTGGTCAAAATCCTACTATTAGATATTTTAAAATCTTTGGAATTAAGTGTTATATCAAAAGAGATGAAGATATAGGAAAGTTTGATGCTAGGAGTGATGAAAGAATCTTTCTAGGTTACGCTACTAAAAGTATGGCCTACCGGTGTTACAACAAAAGATTAAAGAAAATGGTTGAAAGTGAAAATGTTAAGGTTGATGAAGACATAGCTGCACTATCCAAAACCTATGGATATGATTATGTTGATTAGAATGACAATACAAGCAAAGGAAAGCAAGGTCAGACTGCAAGTCAAGTTCAAATCCTTCTGATGAATCAAGAAAATCAAGAAGAAGGAGAAACTAATGGAAGAACATAAGAGAGATCAGAAGAGTTTGAAGTTGAAGAACATTCTAAGAAGACTCTGAGGTATGTGACATTGAATCATTCAAAGAATTAGATCATAGGTGATAAGAACAAAGGTGTCCAGACTAGGAGAAAAATTGTAGAAGAGTATTGTTTGATTTCAAAGATTGAGCCTAACAATGTGATTGAAGCATGCAAAGATGAGCATTGGGTTGAAGCAATGAAAGAGGAACTACAACAAATTGAGAAGAATGATACATGGATTCTTGTTCCCATACCTAAGGTTAAGAATGTAATTGGAACTAAATGGGTCTTTAGAAACAAACTCAATGAACAAGGTGAAGTAGTTAGAAACAAAGCAAGATTGGTTTGTAAGGGATATTCTCAAATGGAAGGTATTGATTTTGAAGAAACCTTTGCCCCTATTGCTAGAATTAAAGCTATGAGATTGTTTCTTGCTTATTTTTCTTATAAAGACTACAAGGTTTATCAATGGATGTCAAGTCTTCTTTTCTAAATGGTGAATTGGAAGAAGAGGTATATGTTGAGCAACCTGATGGATTCTAGTTGAGTGATTAGGAAGATACGGTGTGTTGATTGAAGAAAGCATTGTATGGTATTAAGCAAGCCCTAGAGCATGGTATGCTAGATTAGATAAGTACTTGGTGAAACTTGGATTTAACAAAGGTACTATTGATAGTAATCTATATTTCAAGAATGATGATAAAGATTTGATTGTGGAATTTTTTGTTGATGATATCATATTTAGAGGAGATGATAGCTTGTGCATGAAGTTTTCTAATGAGATGCATAATGAATTTGAAATGTTAATGATTGGAGAGATAAAATTCTTCTTGGGATTGCAAATTACTCAGTTAGTATTTTTATATCTCAGTCCAAGTATGTGAAGGAATTGTTGAATAAATTTGGTATGGAAGATTCAAAGCCTGTTGGTACACCCATGGTGACCAAATGCAAGTTAACAAAAGATAATGATTCTCTAAAGGAAATCAATCAAGATATAGGTCAATGATTAGTGGATTCCTTTATTTGACTCAAACTAGGCCTAATATCATGAATGTTGTATGTATTGTTGCTAGATTTCAAGCTGATCCTAAAAAATCTCATGTGACTGTTGTGAAGATAATTTTCAAATACTTGAAAGGGACAGTTGATTTTGGTCTATGGTATCCTAAAAATGATGATCTTACTTTGAGTGCCTTTACTGATGTTGATTGGTAGGAGATGTGAATGACAGGAAGAGTACTGGTTGTAACATCATGAAAATAGGAAAGATTAAAAGCAAACACAAAGCATTTAAACTCTAATGCAATCTAAAGTTAAACAATAGAGAACAAAGGAAAGCTAAAACATAAATAAAGAACATTCTCACCCAATATCTACATAGTTCCATGTATGACCTCGATTGTCCTCCATTTCGCCATGCTGGTATTCTTGCCCTTTGATTTTGAGTAAGTGTGCAAGTATACCCTTGATAGATGTGATTATAGTAAAATATTGAAGATTAATAAGTGCTCCAAAAGTCATACAATTTCAAGAGGAGTTGTAATGATGAAAGCCAATTCAATATATAGAAAATTGATCATTTGAATGAGAGTCTGAGATTGAAAGATAGATGGATTATTCAAATTAAAGGATTTGACATGGGTGATAAAACCTTAGAATAGAGATCAATATTAAATAATGATTTAACCTCTACTTGAGAGTATTTGAAAGTAGAATAATGTTTGCATGACAAAGATAAAGATAGAATAATGGAAACAATTTGTTTGAACGCACACATAAAATTGATTAATTAAATAAAGATATTTAATTAATATGTATGTAAATGCATATGAGTTAGAACCAGATAATTACCTGGTTATGACACAGAGTTTATTTGTGAAAGAAACTTAGACATTAAATCAAGAGACAACTGACTGATTCAAATAGATCTTGAGTCAAGTGGAAATGAATACTTAGATAAATTAAACATTTATCTAAATATAGAGGAATGCATTAAAAATATACTTTTATGAATTAAATGATTATTTAATTCAAGATTCGACATTTTAAGGATTAATTAAATAAACAAGATTTATTTAATTGAGTGAAGAAAAGGTTAAATGAATAACTAAATAATTAAAGTATTTATTTAATTATAGTTGAAAATGGGACAAAGATAAATTAAATAAGAATTTATTTAATCTAAGAAAGAGGATACAGTTAATTAATGACGTAATTAAATAAAGAACGTTTATTTAATTAATCAGAATAGAATGAAGATAATGTGAATTAATTAAATAATTAAGTTTATTTAATTGATAGAAGAATAATGAAGATAATGAATTAATTAAATAATTAAAAATTATTTAATTAATAAATGAGAAAGGACTTTAGAAAGTTATTAAATAATTAGCATTATTTAATCACGACCATGAAAATACGAAGTATGAAGAAATTGAAGTCGCAGGCTTAGACCAAATTTTAGTGTCTACACTAGTGGTGGAGCATTTTTCTTCGGAAAGAAACTGATTTCATGGTTGAGTAAGAAGCAGGATGCTATTTCTTTATCTACTGCTAAGGTAGAATACATTGCTGCTACTAATAACTATACTCAAGTATTGTGGATGAAACAGATGCTGAAGGATATCAGAGTTGTGTATGATGAGCCTATTGTTATATTTTGTGATAACTCAAGTGCTATTAACATTTCTAATAATTTGGTGCTACATTCAAAGGCCAACCTTATATCTATAAAATTTCACTTTTTGAGAGAGAAGGTAAGTGAAAAGGAAGTCAGATTGGAGTATATGCCTACAAAGGAGCATATTGCAGATATATTTACAAAGTGGTTGCCTAAGGATACTTTTGAGTATCTCAGAGGGAATTTAGGGGTGATTACCCCTCCTAATCAGAACTAAGGATTCATTTCTTTGCATCAATCCATGCATTTCATGATCATATTTTGATCTGGATTGATGTTGTGGTGGCTGCTACTCAGGGGGAGTAGTCAGATGTTTAGAAGTTCAAATATGTGGTTCAGAGCTTGTATTGAAGAGATATTTGTCATTGATGTCAAAGGGGGAGAAGAGTAATGTGAAAAAAAACTTGTTGATTATCTGGGGAGAAGAGCCTTGTGTGGAGAAGATCTTGTGAGGAAAGAAGAGTCAAAATGTAAAGGAAGAGTAAGCGTAGTTGTGTTGATGGTATTTTTCACATCATGTGTTGCCATCAATGCCAAAGGGGGAGATTGTTGGATGTTATGGTTGTGTTGTTGATATGTGGTTGTCATTGATGTCAACACTATTAGCATTGTTGCATTAGAAGTTGTATATGTCGAGGGTATTGAGAAAATTGTAATAAGAAGTGCTACAGGTTGTTAGTGGTGAAGTGAAGTTCTTTCTATTGGTGTGTTTGGTACGTTGTTGTTCTAAGGTTGCAGACTAAAGGGTTTCTTGTGTAGTATGTCTAGTTTATCCACATCGAATTTTAGAGATCCACATGAAGAGTTGATCGAGTTATGGTGATTTTCATTCTAACATTTTTTTTGTCTCTTCAATTAGTGTTCTTGATTGAAGATTTTGTTATTTCATTAAGTTAAGTTGTTTTGGATGCTTCTTTGGTGTTTCATGATGCTTGTGGATGCTTCTAGTTCATTCTCTATCTTTGTGGCATGTTTGCATTGATCATTGTGCTCATGATCCGAGATTTTCTCTTGCATGTTCATGTTTTTCATGTTCTTGGCCAACAAGGTGTTGAAGAGTGTTGTGGATATTCGAGGAGAAATTAATTGGAGTATTTTCATGTTGGAGATGTTGTTTTCGGTCTTCACTATGTTATAGCTGACCTTGGTTGATTTGCATGAATAATCTTTATTTCTTTTGGGCCGATTGTTTGTAATTATTTTATTATCTTTTTTTGTGGCTGACTTATAGTGATGCAATTTCTTGTTGCAAATATATAAGAGCGATTGTTTGAACTGTGAAGGAGGTGTGAATGTGAAGTGTATGAGTCATGTGTGCGAATAAAATTTAGATCATTCAAAGGTGGAGAAGAGAGCGAAGAAGAGTGAAGAAGTGTTCATGTGCTTAACCAAAACTGTAACCAGGAATTAGCAGATGTTATTTTCTTAGTTCAAATATGGATGGTTTTAATCTGAATCTTTTTGTAAGATAGTGTGTCTTCCTTGGGTAGTAAGCCTTGTTGTATTTGAGCAGTGAGCTCTAGGAAGTGTGCCTGAATGCATGTGCAATCCCCATTCATATTTTCTTATACTTTTAACAAGGTATAATCTTTTGGATTGACCTCCATCGTGGTTTTTCCCCTAATAGGGTTTCCACATAAAAAATATTGGTGTTATGTGTGCTTCTAATGTGTTGTTCATTTATGCTTTCATGATTAATGATCATATCTGAAATTAAGGCTAATGAGTTGAATAAGTTTGAGATTCGATGACAACTGATTCACCCCCCTCTTAGTTCTCTTCCCTTGAGTTTCCAACATGTTCCTCTAGCCAAAGCAAATAGAGTAGTTTCCTACTTGTTTTCTAAAATTTCCATTTATGTCATGCATTTCAGTTTGGTATAGTTGTGCTGACCCATTTCAAGTTTACGTCCCTGGGTTGACAAGTTAAATACACCTTCATGATGATTGAAATGGCTATTCAGTTTAGATTTCCAATCTCTGAATCACAACTATAAGGGTGTAGTTGTTAAATCATTTTTGGAGGCCAACATCTTTATCATGCTAAAGTTTAAAATATTCTCATGAATTATCCATCCCCTAATCATTCCTCTGTCATTGGACCTAGCCATTATGAACTTATTTTTGTTACTCTTATTCATGTCTGGTTGTAAATTGTGATCAAACATTAACTAAAACACATGATTAATGGAGTATTCTATCTGACTTAGCTTGCAAATGTACCCCACCAAAAGCCCATCTAAATGGATAGGGAAAGTGAAAAATTCATACACAGGCTTCTATTCAAGCTGGTGTTCACATTCATCAAAACGACATAAACTAGTCATGTTGCGAGATGTTCCATTTCCCTGAGAAATTGATTCACACAACTCCTCAATACTTTTGTTTTCATCTAAATCAGGGTCATTTCCATAAAGAGCATTATCCACACCATCCCAGGCATCAAAAAATACCCCTATTTCAGGCTCATAATTTAATTCTCCTTTCCCATTATTGTTCAACTTGAAACAAAAAGTTTCAAAGGATGGATCAACTAGTTCAAATTTGATATGATTAGTAGTAGGGTATTCAAATGCACCATTAAGTGATATGTTTGTTGAATCATATGTGTAGGGTTGGTTGTAACTTGAAAATTGCTTATGTTCAACCAAGTAGATTTTTTCATTTCCTTCCTCGGTGAGACTTTGGCTAGAAACAATCATGTCCATCTCTACCATAGAATCTATACATCCCATCTCTGCTTCATATAAGCATTCAAAAACAAGACCCTACTAACTAACCTTATTGATCCCATCACTAAATGAAGGCTCCAGACTCTAAGTATAGACATTCTTTTCTTCAAATTCATCACCGATCATATTATTAAGATGTTCCAATCCTAAAATAGTTGAATTGCATTGTAAGAATCCATTACATGTAATCTGTTTATCTACTAGTGAAGGAAAAATTTCATGAGCATTGACACAGTCATATTCCTTAGGAAAGAAGGATGCCTTCATGTTATACTCACAAAAAGGTTTGTATTTCTCATGAGAGTAACCAGAATTCTCATCTTCACTACCCTGGTTATCAACCTTCAAAGGTACATCAACAGTATTTGCAACTATGACAATATCATCATCCATACTATCATGCAGACTTCATTCTCAAAAACATCCCTACCCACTTCTTGGGTGAACCCTTGATCTTTTTCAATACAGTGAGCACCCTTGTCACTTTGAGACATTATTTTTTGTTCATAGTCATATTTAGCCTCAACAATTCTAATCCAGTCAATTATCTGATAAAAATCTTGAGGTTTTAATTCCTTGGGCAAGACACTGAGCCCTGGCTCATAAATGTCATAGAATATGTCAATGCATATGGAATCTTTAGGTTGTATCCTTTTAGGAATTTCCAACAAGGAATCCAAAAACCTTTCTAACAGCTCATATGGTGATTCCTCCTTATGTTTCTTAATGTTGGACAACCCTTGAATTAACAAATCATGATCATCATTACTTAAACACTATTGAAGTCTATTATGAATTTGTTCATGATCAATATGTTGTGAGAATGGAAAAAATGAAACATCAAAAACATCATTACATTGATCATCCTTTTCATCCTTATTTATTTCATCTTCATGATGTGCATCCAGACAACAAACACTTGGAGCCATATATCCCTTCATCATTGAGTATTTCATAGATTTTTCAATATCCATAGCAATGTGATATTCCTGCTATAATGTTTTAGGTTCCTTATCTCTTATCAAATAACACATTTTATTTTCAAAAGCACCAAGATACACAATCAAACACTCTACATCATTAGGTCTCAAGTATTCGGGAATATCTTTTATTGCTTTCATAAATATGAGGTTAAAGGAAGGAACCAACTCTTCTTCATCCCTTTGGATTTCCATAAACCTCTTTCTTATCACACTTGGACTAATCCTCTCACCAAGTTTCTCCACAAACACTATCATGAAATCATTCCATGAAGCTATAGAACACACTGGTAAATATGAGAACTAGTCTCTGGCATTTTCTTTTAAAGTTTGATTAAAAATATTTATGACAACATCCTCATGGTTTATTTCAAAATCACCCATCAAATCTATGAATGCATTTAGGTGTTTAGAAGCTAACTCAAAAAAATTCCTGTAAATTTTGGTAAATGTTTTCTAGTATCATCAGGAATCTTGTTAGGAAAACCTTGAATACCACCAAAAATTAATGGCTTATATCTCTCAATAGAAAACTTCTTTTGTGGGCATGATAGGAGTTTCATACTCGACATACTTTTACTTGACGTTCCACAAGGAAATATAGGGGAATGATACATTTTTCTTGTATCTTTATTCAATCTTCAAATATCAACTTCATAGTTGATGATAAACTGCCTCATCATGATTATAAAAAATGCACAACTTAAATATACTCATGCTTTAAAGCTTTCTAAGAGGAAAATTTCATAGATAAGCATGCTTCTTCCATCCAATTTAGATACTACAAATTTCACCTTAGAAGTATGCAAAATAACCACCACTATTCCCTTCCCTAGTGTTTACTTCACTTAATAGGGAATAAAGTATTTCTTCCACATCTCTAAAAATAGATTTCATACAAATTTATTTCTTCTTGCAAACCAAAACAGGGGAAAATACATGGATATATTTGTAGATATTCTAAATTATGCTTTGTCAGGTTCTTTGAATAGAGTCACCACCTCCTTTGTAGAGGATCCAACTTTAACAATATGAAGTTTCTTTCACAAGTTGATTTCACTTTAAGCTTCCCTTTTCTCAAATAATTTTCACTAGCACAAAGTTCTTCAGAGTCGCCACCCACTTTTAGTGAAAACTTTAGTTTAGAACCTTTATGACTCTATCAAGGAAAAATGATCTCCTATAAGGGTTTTCTCAAGTAAGTCCCCAGTAGAGTCACCATTTCTTTTAGTTATTTTTTATGAACCAGACTTAATCTTACAATTTACCTATGAACTTGCTAGAACACAATTATTAGTAGAAGTAAGGATTGGACAACACATGGGAGATTTGATATGTAACCTTTTCTCAACTACACTTTGGGCTCTGTGAAACCCAGGAGGGTAATCTGCAACAATTTGTTTATAATTACTAGTGTGTCTAGGTATTAAACACAGATTAAACAAATGATTCTCCTTAAATTTTTAATAGACATAATACCCTAAAGTTTTCGTTGACCTTCATGGTAGTGCCTAACTCAAACAAAATATAATGTAATTCCCTAAATGTCATATACACCCACAATAAGATTTATAAGGAAGTTGATTTAAAATATATGATCAACTGCTGAATTGGTCACCACAACTACAACATAATTACTTTACTCAAATTAGTGTCATATTCTTGGAACGGAGTCAAACCTAATACCCATATAATGAGATAGCAATTTTAAACATGATAACACCCAAAGCCTTGAAAACATTGCATTACAGTATTCTTACTTAACATCTCCACCATTTACTTCTTACTAGCATCCTCATACATGACTTATTTCAAACCTATTGTTATATTCAAGAATTTACATCCATTCATTGAACTAATAATCAAGAATAAAGCAATACATCTATTGAAAACCAACAAAGAAAAATATGATAACCATTGATTATATCATTCATAGTTTGTATAATTTGTACATAGGAGAGCGAACTGTAGAGACTTTATATCATTCCATTGTATATGTTATCACTATCATTATTAGAGAACTATGTATATATCTACTGACTTCATCCCTAAAACATATTACTATAGAGTTCAGTATTCTCTTTTATCTCTATGCATGGCCCCTTCCAAGAAAAACTACCCACTGACCTCCCTCTGTAATTAGCCTTGAAATCCATTTTATAAGACAAGGGAACGACAAGCATCAGGATGAATTACTCATTTCATTTCACTTTCATTTCAAAATTAATTTCACTAGAATGTGAAAATATTCCACAAATAGTTACAAGCATTCATTTGTAGGATAGAGGAAAGCAAAAAGAAAAACCCCAAAAATTGTTAGTCAGAGAAGACCCACTAGCCTTCCAAAAGGCATCACTGTCAAAACACCAAAAACATGTAAGTTTACACCAAACCAGGAAGTGTCACCATCAACACCGAAGGCACAAATAAACAAAAATCCACCAACTGAAGGAAACAAGTCAAGACAAAGGACCAAAAACTGAGCACCAGCTCAAAAAGAAAACGGGGTGCTAATTTTCCTTGTTAGCAGCAAAGTAAGTACGTCTGCTTGGTGTCCTTATTGAAAGTGGAGTAGCCATTACCACCTCATCCTCATAATCAATAAAATTAGTCATGACCATGAGCTATTGGTGATAGCCTAAATTAGTTTCAGCTCCACTATCAGAGGAATCATCTAAAACTTCAATGGGAGAATGATGACGTCCCATATAAGTCTGATGATACTTATTCTTTCTTGTAGCTTCCCTCTCAGGCCTATCAATTTTATTCTCCTTACCCTTGACCAATTCCTCCAAGATAATTTGGCTTCTCATATGATAATCACGCTTGAGAACACCTCGTGCAAACTTCTTATCAGCCCTTGTTTTCTTGTTCAAAGTCACACGAACCTCAGGCATATCCTGCTCATTTTGGGGAAAGTCACCCTGAGACTCGAGAGGGTTGAGTCTCTTGGACCTTCAGACTAGGCTGAAAGACACACTTACCTTATCCATTCTTGATAGAGCAACTTATCAAATTTCCTTAAGAAAAAGACACCACCCCTAATGTAAAAATAGCTAGCTCAAATTTTGTAATTACCAAGAAAACTTCACACACTTACTCCCACACTCTTAATTCTCACAAGTAGCAAATGGTACTAATAACAAGCAAGAAATCTTCATTAAATAGAGAAAATAGAGTGTGTCTACATTAATGTTCCAAGAAAGCTTGTGTGAGAGCATTAGCAATCAATTACTTTGATTTTGAACTTCAATCATCGATCATACTTTGAGATAAATCAATGGATAATAAATTTGAATGATTAATTACAAAAAAATTAAATGCATGCACTTGATGCTTCTCCCTAATCATAAAACTCAAGTGGATAGACATTCACTTAGTGTTGGGACTATAAAATTCTGATGTTTTTACATGTGTTTTCACTCATAGATTTCCAGATTTGGTCTTACCGTATGCATATTTCACCCATTTTTTCCATATTGTCCCATTGAATCCGTTGGGTTATGCATATTTTACATTCTAGTCCATATCGGCATAGGTCTCCCTCTGTCTCCCCGACCCACTTTGTTTTTTTGCTAATTCTTTCTATTTTAGGTGTATCGATGTAACTGCATTATGGTCTCCCCAACCCGTCTTCTTCTGGCAAACGTCTATTGCCTATCGGTAGGATGTTTCCCTTGTTTTGGAAATTGGAGTTTTCTTCTACTGGCAGTTATCAACATATGTCTTTATGGTCGGGCTAATGTCTTACCGAAGTCATGTTGTCTCAGCGACAGGTGCACTGTGGGTTTCCTTCGGCATAAGATAAAAGGTTTCGGCGAGTGGTCATGGCGAAACATCTCATGTCTTGTCGATCATGTATGCTTGGCTTGTTTCGGCCTAACCATGTGTCTTCGGTATAATGTCATGGTGAGTTTAATATGTCTCGCTGACTTCACATATGTTTTTCTTTCAGCGTGAGTTCATTCTGGTCTCATCGATCGGTGGCGGAAGAATATGGGCATATCAGTATTGGTTGGGCTGATCACCGTAAGGTCTTAGCGAATACATTTGGATCTCACCGATGGAACATAATGTAAGCCTTTGTCAACATGAGTTTCACTTTCTCTTGGTGATCTATGGTGCCAGAATGACTTTCGCTGTGGCCTTGTAAATTCTACAAAATGTCTTGCCGAGGGTTTGTGGTTATAGCGACAGTGGATCTTTGTCAGCATAGGATTTGCTTTGTCTCGGCGAACTGAGGTAACAATGTGGGACTTTTGGTATAATGAGGAGCTATCTACATAAGGTCCCCCCGACACTGTTCTGACTTGTCAATTGCCCAGTGTGTTTTCATTTCAGTGGGAGATACGTAATGTCATGGTGACACTCAGAATGCATTAATACTTTCAATATAGCGAAATACTTCTGTGTGACTTCTCACCGACAGTCAACAGTTATAGCGAACATGAAACATAGGGCACAGAGATAAGCATTTGAATTTCCTTCAACAGGATGATATGTTATGTCTGGCCGACTGTTCTACTGGTAAAAATAGAATTTCAAAATCTTGTGGCTGACATGTTGAATGCTTGGAGACCATTGCTGGCCGACTTGAATTGAGCCTGAATCTTGTGGTGGGCTGACATCATATTTTATTTTGATTTCTTTCTCATGCTGGTGTATAAATAAGCATGTTGTTGTTGTTAATTGAGGAGAAATTAGATTTTCAATATACTACAAGTAGATACAGTAGAGTAAAATTATCAAACCAAAGGCTATTATTGCATGATTTCACAATGGAGGTATTTATGAGATTCAGTTGATGTTGCTGCATTTCTCTAGTGTCAATTATTTGTTGAATTGAAATGAAAAATACTGCTAAGTTGTCTCCATGATTGATTTTTCTGGTTGTTTAAATTAACATAACAAGTTTATGTTTGATTTATCGATACACATTTGTTGTATTTGTGTGATCAATCAACTGGTTCTTTCAAGCAAAGATTAAATCCTTTTATTGATCACAATAATCAGAGAAACTCATTTTGGATTATTGAAGTAGAACTTAGTAGTCACATTATTGCATGTTTATACAAGTTGTAAACAAAGCATATGCCAGATAATTTGTGTCTTCTCTAGAAAGTGTTGCTTATCTTGATCTCATTTGACTCCACATACCCAACAAGGCACCGGTCTCTGCAATTTCATTATTTGAATTCATTCGGCTTATTTACATCTATTTATTGATCATTTTAGGAGTTAGATTAGAAAAGTGTTTTTAAGATTGGTATCTAGTTTGATTTCATTTTGTTCATTGTCATATGCCATGATGGACAAAGCATTTTAGAAGGCTAATCATAAGATAAGTCTGCTTAATTCAGTTAGGGACACCCGCCAAGGTTTAGCAGCACCTGAAGAGTAGAAGGTTGAATTCTTTTGACCTTGTCTATTACCCTAAAGCGTATCAAGAGATTGGTAGCCTCTTGAGGCATTCAGCCTGCATTTTTGAGAGCTAACAAATTGGTGACTCTACTAGGGAACAATCAGAATCAAAGCCTAAACTATAGAGTCAGAAATCTCACATAGATTCTGCTGGGAATAAAAAGTATCAAGCTATCTTCTCATTTTTGATAAAAGTGAGTGGCGACTCTAACAGAAATATTTGCATCTTTTCATCATGAATGGAAGAAGATCTCAGTACAGGGGATGTCATATAGGAGCTCCTGTTGACAATAGTAAGTGGACTCATAAAGATGATAGAGCTGATAAGGGAAAATGAATAAATGAGGATATGTGTCTGACAGATAAAGATAAGAGATCGAGAGCACATAATTGTTTTGATACATGCAGAGATGATTCAAGTGCAGAACTTTATACCCCTGAAGATCAAAGAAATCCCTTCCCTTCTATTGATCCTCAGAAATAGGCTGATTTTGAAGCTAGATTAGAAGCTGAACGGATCAGAATTCAACATGAATATGATCAAAGGGTGAAGGGTAATCACCAAACTCCTAGAGGAAACCATGAGCTCTCAATTTTTGATGAAGTAAAAGCACAATTGGAACTAAAAGAGAAGAGGATAAAGGAACTAGAGGCTAAATTGCAAAAAGCCTAGATTGTTGATCAGACAGCTAGTGGACCAAAGTATATTCCACCTCACAAGCAGGGTGATCATGGTGTAGGGCCTTCCAATCAACAAAATGCTCCTCACAATCAGATAGGAAACCATCACAAGCAGCCAAATCATCCACCTCACATTCCTACACAGCATATAGGTATGTATCCACCTCCTGGTAAAAATTATATCCCATATTATAATGCATAGTACAATAATCACATGCCTCATTATTAGCATCCACCTATTCCTCCCCCTCACCAGCATGCAACCATGATCAGACAGTTTGATTTAGCTGGTTTTGAGTTGTATCTTTACCCTATGGATGGCAGTTGGAGGAATATGGTGCCTAAATTTACAGGGAGTAATGCGATCACAACTGAAGAACATTTAAGGAGTTTTAATATTTTCATTCAGGACATAGATATGCCTTATGAAGATTTACACATGAAATTCTTCATGATGTCACTTCTTGAAGATGTCAGGGATTGGTTCAATAGCCTGCCAGCATTCTCAATTAATTCTCTCCAAGCATTTCAAGACAAAATCTTAGAGCAATATGGGAATCAAAATGCTCCAGATGCAACTCTTCATGAATTAATGAGAATTTAGAAAAATTAGAATGATTCAATTTATGATTTCAACCAAAAATTCAACAAGCTGCATATTAAATTTCCGCCTGGATCAAGGTTGCTAGATTTTGTTGCATTGAGTGTTTATTTAAATGCTTTTGATCCCAAGATAGGGTATGAATTGAGAAGTAGATCTCCAAGAGATTTGGCTGAAGCACAGAATATTGCATTGACAGTCGAAAATAATAGGAAGACTGCTGGTATAACTAATAAAAGAGACAACCCAAGGCCTCCTCAACAAAATAATTATCAGTAGAGACAAGAGAATACATACAGAAGTGAGAACAGAAATGAAAGGCCAAGATTGCATGATATGCCTTACAATATAGATTGGAAAGATGGGAAACCTATATCAGCCAGGCCCAGAAACAAAGAGACCCCTGATCCATTGAGCAAGAAGGGAACTTACACGGTGAGTAATAATTATTTTTGTGAAGTTTGTAATCAGCCACATTCTCCAGACTACTGTGTTGTAGCTCAAAGGATGCAAGAAGAAGGAATGTTGAGGGAAAATAATGGAGAAGATCACACTGTATATTTGACTTCAAATTTTTTTCACCATGCTGAGGAAAGAAACTCATCTTCACAGGATGAAGGCTATGAATATGATGTCTCCAATCAAAAGTATAATGTCCATATGGTTGAACAACAAATTTTTTATGATTTTGATGAAGATTACATAGAGCCACATCCTGTTGTAGCGCCTGCTCAATGCAATGTGAGGAGACTTACTAAGGATGAAATAGAAAGGATCACTATTGCTGCAGTTGAGGAAGCACGAAGTAAATACTGGTTGAGAAACAAAAAAGCAAATGAGCCAGATGGAGTTCCTGGGGGAATTTTTATAAAAGATCAAAAGACAACACAAGAAATTGCAAAAAAGTCAAGAAACAAGCAGCATGATAAAATCGAACAGAAACCAGACCAAAAGGAGGAAGTAAAGGAATTAAATAAAGAAATACAGATGCGTAACCAGTCCAGTAAAAAAGAAAAAGAGGAAAACAAAAGAGAAGCACCAGAATTAAAGAAGACTGTCAAGGTGGAGATCTCCTCTTTTGATTTCACTCAGGCATTGTCCCAGGTAAAAATGTTTGTTCCACTACCTGAGATGATGAAAATTAAAGAATATAGGGATATTGTTGTTCAATTGACAATGAATGGAGAACATGTGAATACTAAAAATAAAATAATTGTTAAAGCAGTCAATAGGCAGGAGAAAATAAATAATTCTAAAGTCTGCTTGAGTGATATATTATCAACTCCTCCTTAAGTTGATCCCTTCTTTACTATGTTTCTTATTAATAACAAATTGTTAAGGAACTGCATGATAGACTTTGGTGCTGCTATAAACATCATGCCTGTTGGAGTCATGAAATAGCTTGGTATGTGGGTTGATATCACTGGTGGAAAGTGTTATGCAATGGATAACATACCTGTTCCTGTGGTTGGTATTATGAAAGATGTTGAAGTCAAATTGGCTACTTATCCACAAGTGGCTTATAATATAGATATAATGATTATTGATACTCCTCCTCAATTTGGGATGCTTTTGTCAAGGTAGTGGACTGCAACTGTAGGTGGAAATGTTCAATTTGATTTATCTTATGCTACAATACCAGTGAATGGCCAGTAAGTCAAATTGTACAGGGAGCCATGAATGAACCAGCTTATTGATTATGTGCCTCAAGATCAGATCAATTTTTTTTGTGATATTGATCTTGGAAGTTTTAAGATTGAACCAGCTCAGCCAGAGTTAACTAATAGTGATCCAAATGAAAAACATGCTACACAAAATTGCAATGGTATCTGGAAGATGTATTTTGATGGAGCCTGCAACCAAGAAGGTAATGGAGTTGGGATTGTATTTGTTTCACCTGGAGGTATTACTTTTAAATATTATTTGTTGTTAGCATTTGAATGTACAAACAATGTGGCAGAGTATGAAGCTTTATTGACAAGCTTGAACATAGCTATGAAACACAAGATTAAGTTGTTGGCTATTTTGGGTGATTTTGAGTTAGTTGTTTCAGAGATCAAATCAAAATATGCAACAAAACACAAAAGATTAAAACAATATAGGAATGTTGTATGGGATACCATTGAATTATTTGATGCATTTTCAATTGAGTGGATTGATAGATCAAAGAACATAATGGCTGATTTTTTAGCAAATGTGGCACTGAAAAGAGATGATATCACACTGGCTGGGGTATCACAGATAGAGTTTAAGACAAGGCCTATTTTTCCTGATAACATTTATAGTTGGCAAGTCTTCAATGATGATATTGACCTTTTGAAATTCCTCAATTGTATTGATCAATATGAAGCCCAAGAGATTGATTTCAATGCCTTTGTTGAGGAAGTAGATGGGAAACAAACTATGTTTGGCAAGGAGATCTTACAGCTCAAAACAAACAAGCTTCTTAAAGGATTAGTAGCACTAGAAAGGGTGTATGATGGAAGTGATCGGTCCCTTATGAAGCAAACACCAGTCAGGAAGGAAGATGTTGAAGAGATTAACTTGGGGACTGAAATAGCACCAAGAAAGGTATATATTGGAAAGAAGATCAGCCCTACAATTAGAAGAATGTTGATTGAGTTATTAAGAAAATATAAACATTTTTTTGCTTGGTCTTATAAGGATTTGAAAGCATACAGGGAAAATTTATTTCAGCATGAAATACCATTGAATCCAGATGCCAAGCCTTTTAGATAGAAGCAAAGACCTATAAATCCAACATTGAAACCCAAAATGCAAGAAGAACTGACAAAGCTCAGAGATGGAGGAATTATCAAACCAATTAGACATTCAACATGGGTTTCAAATTTGGTTCCTGTAAGAAAGAAGAATGGTGATATCAGATTATGTGTGGACTTTAGAAATCTGAACATGGCATCTCTTAAGGATAATTATCCTCTACCCAACATGGAAGCAATATTGCATAAGGTGATAGGCTGTGAGCTGTTATCTATGATGGATGGGTTTTCTGGATACAATCAGGTCAAAGTCAAGGAATCTGAGCAATACAAGACAACATTCACTACTCCTTGGGGAACATATGTATACATAAGAATTCCATTGGTCTCACCAATGCTAGAGTGACTTTCCAAAGAGCCATGGACATAGAATTTGCTGATTTGATTAATGTTATCATGGTGGTGTACCAAGATGATTTGATTGCTTATTCGAAGAAGGTTGAAGATCATGTGAAACATCTTGAAAAGGTATTTATTAAAGCTCTTGAATATGGTATTAGTTTAAATCCAAAGAAATGTCATTTGGTAGTCATAGAGGGTAAGCTCTTGGGACATATTGTTTCAAAAGAAGGAATTAGAATTGATCCTGAGAGGGTTGAAGCTATTGATAAGATTCATATTCCCAAAACTATTAAGGCAATACAGTCATTCTTTGGACAAATTAATTTTTTTCGAAGATTTGTTTCTAATTTTGCTAAGATCATCAAGCCCATATCTAAAATGCTGAAGAAAGGAAAAAAAATGGATTGGACTGCTGAAGCTTTAGATTCTTTCATGTCTATCAAAAAGGCTATCAAAGAGGCTCATGTTCTTAAATCTCTAGATTTTACAAAGCCCTTTCAGATTTTTTCATTTGCCTCAATGCATACTATTGCTGCTGTTATGCTACAGAAGAATGAGGATGGTTATGAATAGCCTGTTTCTTTCTTTAGTAAATCATTGCAGGGGTTTGAATTGAAATATGACATAATGAAAAAATAGGATTTTGCATTAGTAAAGGCCAAAAAAGCATTTAGACCTTATCTTGTTGGAGCCAAGGTGATTGCTTATGTCCCTCATGCAGCTGCCAAAGACATTTTAACACAATCTGAAGTTACAGGGAAAAGATGTAGATGGATCAATAAGATTCAATAATTTGACATGGAGATATAGATTACTAAGCTGGTAAGAGGCCAAGGCTTGGCTAGACTAATGATAGAAACTAATATTGAGGCAAATCATATTTGCAATGTTGAAGAAGAGGCTACAATTGCAAGTATTGAACACACTCCTTGGTATACTGATGTTATGCATTATCTTAAATATATGAAGTGTCTAGATGGATTGAGTGACATCCAAGGGAGAACTTTGAAGTTTCAAGCATCAAAGTATGTCTTCATGGATGGAGATCTATTTTGGAAAAACAAAGATGGCATATTGTTATTATGTCTAGATGAATCACAGGCCAAGCATGTTTTGAAGGAAATGCATGGAGTTTGTGGAGGTCATTATTCAACAAAGACAACTGCACACAAAATTCTCAGGGCTGGGTATTATTGGCCAAAGGTTTTTAATGATTTCTTTACACATGTGAGAGAATGTGAGGCTTGCCAAAAGCTTTCTGGAAAATTGAAGTATCAGGGTGCTTTGCCGCTTAGACCTTTGCGGGTTGATGCCCCTTTTCATCAATGGGGAATTGATTTCATTGGAGAGATACAAGAGAAGTCAAGTGGAGGACATAGATGGATACTAGTTGCCACTGATTATTTTACAAAATGGGTGGAGGCAATCCCAACCAAGCAGGCTACAAGTAAAGTTGTAACAAATTTCTTGATGGACAATATTATCACCAAATTTGGTACACCATTAAGGATAATCACAGATAATGGGATGTGCTTCAGGTCATATGAATTCAAAATCTTTTGTGATAAGTATGGCATTACTATTTCTTATGCAGCTCCTTATCATCCGCAAGCCAATGGTCAAGTAGAGTCCAACAATAAGAGTCTCTTGAAGATTATAAAGAGGATGCTGGGACAGAACAAGAAAGCTTGGGATTCAAAGTTAAAACTGGCTATGTGGGCTGATAGGATCATTGTGAAAAAGGCAATTGGAAAATCCCCATTTGAATTAGTGTATGGAGCACAGGCTAGGATACCTCTACAGAATTTGTTACCAGTCTAGAAGTTTGTCTTGCAAGAAGATTTGGAAGTTCTTGAGCCCATGGAAGATAGAATGGAGCAACTTGTTGAACTTGATGAAGTAAGGAGGGAGGCCCAAATTCAAAACGTGAAGCTACAGGCATAGATGAAGTATCTATTTGACAAGAAGGTAAAGAACAAAAAAATTGAAGAAAATGATTTGGTGTTGATGTGGAATGCAAGGTGTCAGGAGAAAGGCAAGCATGGTAAATCTGAAGCTCTTTGGCTAGGACCTTTTGTTGTTGTTGGAAAGAAGGGTGAAGACTCATATTTTCTACAAAACATGGCTGATGAAGATCAGGAATTGCCTATTCATGGGAAATTCTTGAAGCTTTTCTTCTCTTGAGCAATACAGAGGAGTAAGGGTTGCCAGTGCATGGACAACTCTTGTGTATCTTCTTAAAAATTATTTTCCATGCACAGTAGTTTTAGGTTTTCATCCACCTCCATTCCACTCTCATTTCCCATTCACCTCCATCTTGCATTCACTTTGCATTCACTTCAACTTCGCATTCATTTCCATTACCATTCATTCCATTTATGCTCAATGGCTCATCATTTTATGTCTGGTCTGCTCACCAAAGATTTTGGATCCTTGCAATAATCTGACTATCATTCATCCCTAGATGGAGCCACTATTGGGACTGTAAAAATTTGATGTTTTTACATGTGTTTTCACTCATAGATTTCCAGATTTGGTCTTACCGTATGCATATTTCACCCATTTTTGCCATATTGTCCCATTGAATCCGTTGGGTTATGCATATTTTACATTCTAGTCCATATCGGCATAGGTCTCCCTCTGTCTCCCCAACCCACTTTGTTTTTCTGCTAATTATTTCTTTTTCAGGTGTATTGATGTAACTGCATTATGGTCTCCCCGACCTATCTTCTTCTGGCAAATGTCTGTTGCCTATCGGTAGGATGTTTCCCTTGTTTCAGCGATTGGAGTTTTCTTTTGCTGGCAGTTATCGGCCTATGTCTTTGTGGTCGGGCTAACGTCTTACCAAATTCATGTTGTCTCGACAACACATGCACTGTGGGTTTCCTTCGGTGTAAGTTAAAAGGTTTCAGCGAGTGGTCATGGCGAAAGATCTCATGTCTTGCCGATCATGTATGCCTGCCTTGTTTCGGCCTGACCGTGTGTCTTCGGTATAATGTCATGGTGAGTTTAATATGTCTCGCCGACTTCACATATGGTTTTCTTTTGGCGTGAGTTCATTCTGGTCTCACCAATCGGTGGCGGAAGAATATGGGCATATTGATACTGGTTGGGCTGATCGCCGTAAGGTCTTAGCAAATACATTTGGATCTCACTGATGGAATGTAATGTAAGCCTTTTTTGGCATGAGTTTCACTTTCTCTTGGTGATCTATGGTGCCAGAATGACTTTCATTGTGGCCTTACAAATTCTACAAAATTTCTTGCCGAGGGTTTATGGTTATAGCAACAGTTGATCTTTGTCGGCATAGGATTTTCTTTTGTCTCGGTGAACTGAGGTAACAATGTGGGACTTTCGGTATAATGAGGAGCTATCTACATAAGGTCCCCCCAACATTGTTTTGTCTTGCTGATTGCCTGGTGTGTTTTCGTTTCGGTGGGAGATACGTAATGTCACGGTGACACTCAAAATGCATTAAGACTTTCGGTATAACGAAATACTTCTGTGTGACTTCTTGTCGACGGTCAACAGTTATAGCGAACATGAAACATAGGGCATAGAGATAAGCATTTGAATTACCTTCAGTAGGATGATATGTTGTGTCTGGCTAACTGTTCTACTGGTAAAAATAGAATTTTAAAATCTTGTGGCCAACATGTTGAATGCTTGGAGACCGTTTTTGACCAACTTGAATTGAGCCCAAATCTTGTGGTGTGCCGACATCATATTTTATTTTGATTTTTTTCTCATGCTGGTGTATAAATAAGCATGTTGTTGTTGTTAATTGAGGAGAAATTAGATTTTCAATATAGTACAAGTAGATACAGTAGAGTAAAATTATCAGACCAAAGGCTATTATTGCATGATTTCACAATGGAGGTATTTATGAGATTCAGTTGATGTTGTTGCATTTCTCTGGTGTCAATTATTTGTTGAATTGAAATTAAAAATACTGCTAAGTTGTCTCCATGATTGATTTTTCTGGTTGTTTAAATTAACATAACAAGTTTATGTTTGATTTATCGATACACATTTGTTGTATTTGTGTGATCAATCAACTAGTTTTTTCAAGCAAAGATTAAATCCTTTTATTGATCATAGTAATCAGAGAAACTCATTTTGGATTATTGAAGTAGAACTTAATAGTCACATTATTGCATGTTTATACAAGTTGTAAACAAAGAATATGCTAGATAATTTGTGTCTTCTCCAGAAAGTGTTGCTTATCTTAATCTCATTTGACTCCGCATACCCAACAAGGCACCGGTCTTTGCAATTTCATTATTTGAATTCGTTCAGCTTCTTTACATCTGTTTATTGATCATTTTAGGAGTTAGATTAGAAAATTGCTTTTAAGATTGGTATCTAGTTTGATTTTCTTTTGTTCACTGTCATCTACCATTGTGGACAAAGCATTTCAAAAGGTTAATCATAAGATAAGTCTTCTTAATTCAGTTAGGTACACCCACCAAGGTTTAGCAGCACCTAAAGAGTGGAAGGTTGAACTCTTTTGACCTTGTCTGTTACCCTAAAGCGTATCAAGAGATTGGCAGCCTCTTGAGGTATTCGACCTATATTTTTGAGAGCTAACACTTAGGTTGCACATTAATCACACACTTAACATTTAACAAAACCTATCGTGTCACATTTACCTGCTCACCCATTGGAGTTAATTTTCTTGCAATTCATCACAATAAGACAGTGGGGAGCAATCATGATTTAACCTTAGAATATCATCCCGCACTCTACCTTACTTCAATTTCACCTTCCCACGTGTACCAGCACTTGACAGATTTGATGGCCACAATCAAAAGTATTTCCCAAATCACATATGTGTGCCCAAGAATTGGTTATGATTTGGCACCGTTTTTATCTTAGAATAGTCTCAAAAAAAATTTAGCAGTACTTTATCCACTAGAGTCCATTGGAGCCTTTTAAATTTTCCACGTGGTAGTTGCCCGCCTACCCGTTAAGAAATAAGAGATCCAAGTGGGCCACTAACAGGATGGTGGGGAACGGTTAGGATTGGCCCACATCACCCGCCATCAACCATTGATCTCCATCCTTATAAAGCATACACCATATCCAAAGCCTAGCGGGTCCCTCCATGAAGTAACAAGTTTCATCATGCTCGCTAGCCTATGATATTTTATAAGTATAAAATAAAATCTTGCAGGGTGGTGGAGAGTGGTGGAGATTTGACTACGTCACCCAACAACCACCATAGATTTCCTTTAGATAGCATTTTTCCAATCAAAAGAAGATATTGGGCCCACCACATAAAAGTAACACGTGTCTAGCGCCCACTAGCCCATGTGATTAATTCTCCTTAATGCACAGAATGGATGGGCACATGGGGAAGGGACCGAATGAAAACGCATGTCAAAACATCTGTCGTTGATATTTCTCCAAGCTTCACCTACCAACCTTGTGGAAGCAATAGTCCCACCATTTGACATGACACATGGCAACTTCCTGCCAGCCTAGTTGAATATTTTAATGAACAATAAAATAGAGTGGGGTGGTGGGGAATGGTGGAGATTCTCCTGCGGTGATCGAATGGTCATCTCAAAACTAAATTTTGCACATGCCACAAATGTTAACTTTAAAAGGGGGCCATTACTAGGCTGGTGATAATTTGACCCTTAGGCATGAAAACTTAAGACTTAAGGCGTTAAATATGAAATCCAAGCCAAACTATACAAAAATTTAAGCATTGAACAAGGCATTTGGTGACCGAAAAACCTAAACCCAAAGTAGGTACTTAGACAACTGGAGATCGGGATCAACAAGTCAATGCAAAAATAGAACACCCAAGGGTTTTTAGACTCGTAGGTCAATTTTGAAGGTTTTTGGCAACACAAACCCTAAAACAGTGATGAGGATCATAACCCTAAGCCCTAAAAGAGGGTCAAAGCCAAGTATTGCAAGTGTAAACATGGAACCAAAGAATTTTTTTTTTAGGGATTCCATTAGATTTCTCTAGAATTATGTCCTCTAATGATTCCTCCATGTTCCTCTTATTAAATGGAATTCCTTCCATGTTTGTAGATGACTCATATTAGGATATCATCTTTCTCCCTATGGTGTATTTCTCCCTCTACTAATGTATACAATGCTAATCTCCATACTAATGATTGTTTATCTTGTGGGGATATGTCTTTTGGGAATTTCTCGGTTGATAGAAAAATATCAATGTCCTCTAGTTCTTTCAATATTGTTGTAATGTGGAACAAGTGTGTATCGAGTAAATATTCCCCATGTGCATCTAGTTCCTCCCCTATTTCAATTCATGATAGGTAATTTGGTCCCTAGTTGTTCTTTTTAGGTTTTACCACTGTTTTGAAGTCAAATTTTTGGAATAGTAACATCCATCTAGATATTCAGCCATGAGTTACTAGTTTGTTAAGTAAGTATTTAAGGTTTTTATGGTTTGTGAAGAAAGTGAATAGTGTAGATAGTAAATAATGCCTATACTTTTGTAATGCATATAACATTGCTAATATTTCTCTCTCAGTGGTATTGTAATTATTTTTTGTTGTTGATAATTTCCTACTAGAAAATGCTATAAGATGGTCATTATTCCCATTTCGTTGAGTGAGCACTACTCCTATTGTTATTTTGAAGGCATCAACATGAACATGGAAGGGATTATTCCAATCTAGAAAGATGAGGATTGGTGCCTTTGCAATTTTTTGCTTCAAAGTATCAAAGGCCTTTTGGGCTTCTTCATTCCATTTGATGTGCTTCACCTAGTTTTCTTTTCCAAAAGTTATTCTAGTGGAGCTACAACTCCAGCATAACCCTTGATGAATTTCTTGTGATACCCTATGTATCCTAAAAATGTCTTGACTTCTGAAACATTCCTTGATGGTGGAAAATTTAGAATCAAGGCCACTTTCATTGGGTCTACCATTAGTCCTTTGCATATATGTGGCCTAAAAGTGTCTCATATGGTATCACAAATGTGTATTTCTTTAGGTTTAGTAAAATTTTAATGCTTCTACATTGGTTTAGCATCATTGAGAGGACCTGAACATGGTATTTCACTAGGCCATAGACTATCCAATCATCTAAGTATAGTTCAAGAAAATCATGAATAAAGTCTTTGAAAGTATTGACCATTATCCAATTGAATACTGTCAGAGCATTCTTTAATCTAAATGACATGAATGTATAAATATAGGATCACCATTCGATGGTGAACATTATTTTGGGTTGATCTTCTTCCATGATTTTGACTTTGTGGTAACTGAAAAAGTCATCTATGAATGAGTAAATCTCCCTTTTGGCTATTGAATCTAATATTTCTTTTGTGAATGGTGTGCAAAATGCATCATGTATACATGCTTTGTTTAATTCATGAAAGTCAACACACACCCTTATTTTTCCAATCTTTTTATTTTGAACCACCATTGGGCTTATCCATTCTACATCCTCTATCGATTTGATTATCTTAACAAACAACATCTTGTATATGTTCATCTTTACTTTCTTCTTCATATTAAAATTTAATTTGTATGGTCTCTTCTACACCAGTTTTGCACCTTCTCTCAAATAAATTTTCATGACTCCAACTTCCTCTTTTATTCCTTTCATCTCGGTAAAATTTTGGGGAAACAAATCTTGGAAATCTATTAGTGCTTCAATTGTTTATGCCACTAATTTTTCATCCCAATAATCACCTATGCATGTTAGTTTAGTATTTCCTTCTACAACAATGTTGTTTTCTTTTAGTTTAATCGGTTCATTATAATATTTTTGTTTTGGGGTGGTAGATTCTTCTATTTCCCTCTTTTCCTAACTAATTTCTATCTCTGGTGTACCTTCCTCCTCTTTATTCTATACTGTGTAACAACATTTTGTTTATTTGGTTACCTTCCATTTTGTCTAGTCCTTATAGTCATATACTTCCGCTTCCTCCAATGGTGTGGAATGGGGTCACAATATCGGTGTTTCATGTTCTTCTATTAGACTAAAAATAATTTCCTTTATTTTAGTTAGTGTAGTTTGGATTTTGAGGGTTTTTATTATAAAATGAAAAGGTCTAGATGAAATTTTTAGTCAATTATATTCATGTTCTGGTGTCGACTCTTCCTTCCTAGTCAATATGTACTAGGTTCTTGCTACCAAGCATAATGTCTAGTAGAATAATTGAATGTATAGTCAGTCATCATACTCAATTTTCTTCCAATATTGTATGCATATGTCTATGTGGCTTTACAATGAGATGTCACCTTTGTAGGGAGGTATATCATTGTATCTCCTACCTCTGGTAGAAATATTCCCTTTACTAGGATTTTAAATGCTTCCCATTTTTAATGATTTTTTTGTGTGTGTTATACCAGCACATAATAGTGCAGGTAAGAGTATGTGATAAGGTGGTTAGTCTATCTATTTATTTGGGGATGGTTCTCTCAATTTGGGTTATATAGGGTAGCAATTATCCTACTCTAGAGTATTTGGGTTGTTGGATTTGAGATTTTTCATGAGTAATATGATAAATTATATGAGGTTCCTCCTCATCTTCCTCTATGTCCCTGGTGGTACCGTACATGTCCTACACTACACTACCTTTTTTTGGTTGGATTTTTCTTATGATGAAGATTCTCTAGGAACCAAAGATTCTTTAGGAATACACTTCTTGGTTATCATGTACCCACACTTCCAACACCATCTCACTATCAGTATTTCCTTCAATATCTTATACTTCAAGTTTACCTTCTGAATTTGGTTCTTCCTAAGTTTCATTGGTCGGTATGGTTATGGTATTTATTGTCTAGTCATTGTCCTCATATTTTTCTATATTTAGTTCTTATATAGAGGATCCTTCTTGGTTTTTACCTAGGGGTATGTGGAATATTCTCTTTTCATCTACAAAGGAGATTTCCTCCCAAGAATCTATGATTCCGCAAGAATCTATGAACTATCTCAACCTTAACAATGCATCAAATGGGTTGAAAGCTTCCTTCATCATGACTACCTCAAAGCCTATGAACCATTTTACCTCTTTTACATTAACCTATACTTCCCTCCATGTACCCAATGTTTTCATTCCAATACCATCCACTAAGCTGATGTTGTAGGGGGTTGGTTCGAGTGTCAGTCTACCCAGGTGTTCCCATAGTATTTTAGAATTAGATTGACATTTGATCCCAGGTCGACCATTACTTTAGAAATCTTCTTATAGTAGATACAAATTTTGATCATTATTGGTCTCATTTTCTAATATTTTCCCACCATTCTTACTTGTGGTATGTTTATTTTGTTCCAATATTTGTTAAATTGTTTTAATTTGGTAAACAAGTCATTTTTCTCTACTAATTTCATGAACTGATTAAGAGCCTTCACCTCTTGTTCTATAAATTAGTTGTTCTCTTCTATCTCCTTCTCTTGTTATTTTTTTAACTCTTTTAGTTTTTTACTATTGGGTCATGATGTTCCTTTGTAGGGTGTAATTCTCATTCTTCACTGGAGCTTTCCTATTCTTCTGAGGTCATTATATTGTCTTTTTTGATATCTATGCATCACCTAGTTACTACTGTAGCTTTACCCTTTTTATTGGGATTTCCTTCCAAGAAGTATTCTTTGGTTTCATCCTCTTCCATTATATCTCCTTCATATTTTCCTATTTTCAAGAACCTGTTAGTCCTTTCCTCTAGGTCTTTGGGTGTTTTACGAAGGAGTCGATCCCCTCTCATGGTGTTTGAATCTTGTTGTTTGTCCTTTTAATCCTGTGATTATGCATTTTTTATAATTTTGGTGTCCTTTTTCACAAATAAATATGTCATGATCTTCACCATAAAATCCACATTTCTTTCTCTTTTCTCCCCAACATTATATTGAAAAGTTTCCTAGCTTACCATAGTTAAAGCAAGTAGTATTAGCTCTTCTTCCTCATCTGCATTTGCAGCCCCTTCCTCCCCAGTATGGTTCATTATCACTTTATGCTCTCTCTCTAGTTTTTCCATGAAGGGACCATGTATCTGTGGTCATGGGCCTATAATGGTCCTTCTACCAGCCCCTTCACATATGTCATCTCCCAATCATAGTTGGGTTCCACTTTTACCCAAAATTTGTGTGATTGATATTCTACCATTTCATGGCTATCCCACTCTCCAAAAATGATACAATAAAGAGAATTGGGTCTTCTAACAGTGTGGAGGTCTGCACTTAGCATATTTTCCTTCTTCTCCCCTATCTCCATCAAACATTCATTTTGGATGTGGCCTTCTCTCTCGCAATAGGGAACACCATATGTTAGGTCTCTGTGGACCAATCTCCTATTTCATAATCTCCTTTCATAACCACAACTGGTCCATTTCTAGCTATAGTCTTTCTATTTTTATATTCTCTTCCTTCTTCTCTATCCTTCTCTAGGACTAGCCTTCTATCTGACATGTTAATGTGACTAATTTTGAATATGAACTAAAGTTTCTACTATCTGAGGCCATTTTGAGTTTTGGAGTTATGGTAGAAAGGAACCATTCTCTTTTTTGTTTGTCATTTAGTGGTTCATCTGATTGTCTGACCACTTTGTTGAACCTTTTTTCAAACTCTAAGATAGATTCAACATCTCTATGAGATAATTCTCTTAGCTTTCTCACTCCTTATATTGGGATTTCTAGACTATCAAGATTTTCTAGAAAGGATTCTTTTAATTCATTCTAGGATTTATTATTTTGGGTATGCTTTTCGATACCAATTCAGTGGTTCTTCTCTTAAAGATTTGATGAAATCAAATAGCTTTGTATTTTCTCTTTGTTCGTTTGGCTTTTCCATATAGTTTCTAATAGGAAGACATGTTTTGTGGTGTTATTAGCATCCCTTTCAAAGACTAGTATTTTCCTCATTATGGCCATGTCCTTTTTTGATGAGCCTTCTTCTGGACTTGCGGTACTGCTTCCTTGATTACTAAATATGGAGCTAGATCTGGTGCCACTTTTTTTATTTTCATAGTTATTTTATTCTTATGTGATCCTTCACTCAATGGATTGATTGTTACCTTCTATGACACCCCAATTTACTGTATATGTTGTCCACAATTCAGGTTGTATACCTTCTATTTCTTTATCTATCTTTATGTGTGTTATATTTGGCCTAAGGGGTGACTCCTGGTCTAGGGGTGGTGTCTATTCTTCATACCCTTTTATTTTTAACTCTATATTTTCATTATTTATTGATCTCATTATGTGTTTAGTTAGAAAATAATCAAGATGGTGATTAGGTTCCATCACTTTTTCCTTTTGTTCATGTACGAAATTCTTGGCTTCTAATTCTTTTTTTCTTTCCTTCCCATCATCGGCTACACCCCTATCAACACATTCAACAATGCTCTTATTTCCTTCCCATCGTTGATTGCACCCATATCAACATGCTTAACAACACTCTTCTTGGCGTGCTCCACTTATTCAAAAACCATTTTTTGAATGCAATGCAAACACATTTCCTTGAGAAATTACATGGTGTTATGCTACCAAATTTTACCTAGAGAACACATCAAAATTGACATCACTAGGGAAATCTACACATCAAGATTGTCACCATAATCCAATTTTTCTAAATTTGGAGAAGGTATGAGCTTTTAGTGCTAATATTGATTGTTGTTTTGATTTTATGTTTGTTTTGGTTTTAGTGTTACTTTCATCCAATTAATAGCATAAAATCACTACACACAATTATCACTAAAGATTTTTTGTATGTGCAAGAATTATATAAGGATAATTATGAATAATCAAAAGTTGCACTAAAATCTCATGATGGGTCTATTTTCCCTACGATTGGTTCTTTAAATCTCCCAATTCAAGTTGGACCTAAAAAGTTAGATGCTTTGTTTAGCATGATCCTAGCATTAAATCAATTTTGTGTGAATTTAGGTCACCCATGGCTTACCTCAATGAATTTGATCCCCTCCATTATTAATTAATATCTTAAATTCCCATTTGAAGGAAAAATACATACTATTTATAATAGTGGATTTAAAACTCTAGCCCTTCATGGAAATTTCTCACTTGATTAATTTTAGCTTGAATTATTCCAACCCATTCAACCTCATGAAGACTATCTATTTTTATCATATCAAAATCTCAAAGCTAACCAAATAACCCAATTATCCCTTATCAATATTCTTCTTAAGGCTCCTCAATCTCTAATAGCTATGATGGTTGATCCTCCTACTACATAGGTAGCAAATGAACCTCAAACCAAACCAAATATTATTCTTTGGCCCTAACCATTTGAAATCTGCATCACATTCCCTATCAACCATCATATCAATGATAATGAGACAATCACTTAGTGAATCCTTCAGGGATTACTTTTATATTTCTAAAATAAAATCAATCCTTTGTGCAAAAACCTAAAAACCTCATGTTTTCCCTATTAGAACACAATGATCTACTTAGAGGGGGGGTGAATCAGTAGATATTAAAAATTTAATTCCTTAAAACTTTTGTAGATTCAACCTTAAACTTAGATGTGCAGATTGAAACATGAACAAATATAATAATCACAAGCACAAGAGAAATTAGCACATAACACAAGATATACGTGGAAAATCCAAGATGGAAAAAACCACGGTGAGAAATGCTACTAGGATCTATTGTCCTAATCCAGCCTCACAAGCATCAAAGTTCAGTTACAAGTTTTAAGGGCTACAACCCCAAGGAATCTTCAACTCCCTATTTTAGAAGCAACAACTTCAAGGAGACTACAATCCCCTATTCTACGCTACAACTTAGTACAATGAGGCTACAACCTCAATCAGAATTACAAGTTCAAATATGCATATAAGTGGTTCTACATAAACCTGGGATGCATCAAAACATACAATACAATGTTTCACTTATTGTAACTTACACTCAATTGTTCTAGCTCCACTCTTAGCAATGCATACATTTGTTCTTCATTCTCCTTTGCTCTACACTCTCTTCTCTACCGTATTCTCAGTTGTACATCTCTCTATTCAATACTCTATGCACTCACAAACTTCACACACTCCAATTGCAAACTCAACACTTAGAAAAATACCCAATTGTCTTTCTTCTTTACCAACCTATAATTATTACCTTGAGATCTGCAACATCATCCAGATTAGCCCTCGCATCTCGTTAGGGTTTCCTTCACTTGAAAACCTCACCATCAAGCTACTTCTACATCAAGCCACACAACATTTATTTATGATACAGAGAATTTTCTTTTGTTCTCTCTGTCACACCCTAAAATTTGATTATGCATATAATGCTCTCTTCTAATCCTTTGATCTAATTCTGATCTCAATCACTTTCACAATTTTTTTTGTCTCCTTGAAGATAAAATCTTCATTCCATTGGTTGCAGGTGTAGTTGCACCAATTAAATTTTTCTCCAGTGTCGGTTACTAGTTGAGAACCCTTTTTCAAACTGTCAAACCGTTATAGATCTATGCTTTTGAATTATGGTCATCGATCTTCCCCTTTAACACCCTAATCCTACAATCCTCGTTCACTATTGTGCCTTTAAATCTTGAGCACTGGATAAGCAATCATTTAAATTACCATCATCAATCTTGTAGTATGCCCTTAACATCATGTATTGCATTGTTGAAGAGACATTCGCTAAAGTCTCATCGACATCCATTACTCTCATTGACATGAGCCACCTTTAAAAACATGAGAAGAAACACGGGCCCATATTCCATGAAATTCACAATGAGGTTGTGAATTTCCTAATGAGCAATTGCTCTTTGCCACCTCTCAGCCATCATCACAATCAGGTCCCACTAGCTTTTCACTTTATCACCTCGTCGAAGAGGCATTTGAATAAATCCCACCAAAACCATCATGTCACTCCAATGAGTTAATGTTCCTTCTTATCACTATGTTGAAGAGACATGCTTCAAAGTCCTATCGAATTGCCACTGTCTCACTGATGGAAAGGTCATAGGGTTGTCGAGGAGACATCCTTCAATTTCATGTCGACACCACACTGTTTCACCAATGGTAAGGTGATCAAGTTCTCAAAGAGACATCCTTGAATTTCCTGCCGAGACCACTCTGTCTCACTGACAATAAGGTCATCAGGTTGTTGAGGAGACATCTAAATAGGTCTCACTGATGACCATCAGTCACACTGATGAAATCCCTTGATGATGTCACCTCTCCACCTCATCACCATGTCACTACTCCGTAATCCACAACAAGGATGTGGATTACTATTTACTCAATCCTATCATGCCACATGTCTGCATTGTCATCACTATCACCCACATCATTGTGACTGGGTCCCACTTGGAGCACTACCTTCTCATCACCTAGTCATAGAGACATTGATAAAGATCTCACCGACACCATACAGTCTTGCTGATAACGCTTCCATACTCCTTGTTGCTCCATCGAAGAGACATCTCTCATTCTCTCACCGACCATGCACTATCATGTCACTATTGTATTTGACTACAAATTCTAACGAATGCTTGGTGGCATATCGACAAACTATTGTCAAATTACTAGCGTAACACTGTTAAAATTTTGTTGCTGGAATTTTGTCCATTTAACAACCAACTTTTATTCATCAAAACCATAACCCAGGATTGTCTGTCAGCACCACGAAAAATGTTAGCAGTGTCTGTGACAAAAGTGATGTAACTTTTTCCATCTATCGATGAAAAAAAACACAAAACATTGCAAAGTGCCCATTTGAAAGTGTCAAAAAAACACCAAACATTCATCCTTTTTCTGATGAGGTGGAGTTGCCATTACGACGAAAACTATGTTGTGTCTATAGCAACCTCGTCACAAATTTTTGTGGTTCGTCAGACTATGTTCGTCGAAATTGCGACAAAACCCTCCAGTTTTTTGTTTAAAAAAAATTATTGGTTCAAAACTTATATTGAAAAGTGCATTACCTTATTGAGCTTCTCTTTGTTTTGAGAATAGTTTAATATTCTCTACTTAACGGGGCCAACCACATGCATCATTTATCTACCACCATAGTGAAAAGTTAGTAATTGCATTTGGTTTTTTAAACATGGCCCCTGGTACAACTATTAGAGTTGTTAAGAACATTCAAGTATGTTCTGCTTGTCACACTGCATCTAAATTCATCTCCAAGATTGCTGCACATGGACTTCATTGATATTGTTGTAGTGCTTTCATTCTTCCCTAATTTCAAGCATGGGTGGTTTTTTCTATAAAACAAAATATATATCACATTGAATACTAGAAAAGAGAATTCAAGTTTAATGCAAATCATACCATGGAGTTATATTGTTAGATCTTATTCAAAGTCCATCTCATATAAATAATTTCACTTTTTAAGAGGTTAAAGGACAAGCCTTCTAATGGAAGTAACAATTTTTTGAATGGTAGAGCATGGCTGAAAAGATATTGCACTTAGATGAAAAAAATTGTATTAATGTTGGTTCAAGCATTGAGGCAATGGTATGCTTCTACTACAACAAAAATTTAGCAATTGCATTTGGTTTATTAAACATGGCCCCTGGTACAACTATTAGAGTTGTTAAGAACCTTCAAGTATGTTAGTATTTCCACACTGCATCTCAAAGGAGAAATTCAATACTTGGAGGGCTCAATATCATGATGCCCACACCTCATGCACTATAGGACATTCCTTTGGATCAAATTTTCTATAGAACAAGGAAAAATATTCCTCAAATGTAAATGCATAATTCCTGGAGAGACCTAAATTTGTTGATTTCTAATTCCAATTAAATGGATGGAATACAACCCATAACTTAGGGATTCAATCTCCTTAGTTTCCATGAACACTATGGGAAAAAATCAACTTTCAGCTACCATCTTCCCAAGCAGCAACTTGGCATCCAAATCATGGTCTGCCTTTGAAACTATACCCTTACAAGAAAAATCCTTGAACAATAAGAGTTAATCTTACTATGCCAAGTGTCCTTCAAAATTTTCCTATTCATTACTTGGATCCACCACCTTAATTTCCTAAACTCAAGACAAGATTAACAATTGAGATGCTTTAGCTTTGATGATCAATGATATCAATTGATAAATGAACTACCAAGGTGGAAGGTGGACCAATCTACCAAAATCTACCAGATGACACCACATGGTTCTACAAAATCTAATTGGTCATCTCTTATAATGCACTCTAACCCCACTCAATTAATGGTCTAGATCAATTTTACATCAATATTAATGGTCAAGGGAGATCTTCTCTTCAGCCCAAAATTACTTGAACCTATTTGACTTCAAAAGCCAACCAAGACATGTCATGTAAACTTATATTTTTACACTTGACTATATACCCTTTGATTCACCTTGAAGATCAACAAATTGAGAAAATTAGTAGACTACTAAAGTGTTGAATGGTATTATTTATCAAAGTACCTACATCCACCAAAGTTCATTAGATCACACCACATGGTTTCACCAAAACCATTTGATAAAACTAGTTGATATCTATAGGCTTTACTTAAACATCAATCAACATTGAAAGTGTAGATCAACTTTCCCCAAAGATTAGTGATTATATCCAATTGGTGGATGGTTAAAGTGTTGAGTGGTTTTATTCACCAAAGTGCAAACATTGTTGAAATCCACTAGTTCATGCCATGTGGACATATCATATATGCACCTAGCCTCCTACTTTCCATCAATGGCCAAAATTTTCTCCTCTCAAT
Source organism: Sequoia sempervirens (assembly GCA_007258455.2). NCBI lineage: Eukaryota > Viridiplantae > Streptophyta > Pinopsida > Cupressales > Cupressaceae > Sequoia > Sequoia sempervirens. The sequence continues at coordinate 554,119,179 of VDFB02000017.1, forward strand.
ATTGACACCTTCAATAGATGGTTGAGGAGATTGGTAGCTTGATATAGTAATATGCTACAATACACTAGATTGTGCCAAGTAGCCACAATGTCCATTGCTAAATAGGGACCTTAACACATACTTGTTGCACCTCTATCCCAATAAGGATCATACACCTCAACATCCCTTTGAAAAAGGCTCCATGTTGGAGATGCCCATGCTAACAATAGAGACCTTTTTGGTAGATCACTATATGGAAGGCCACAGTATGATTCCAATGGAGAAGGAATAATATTAGTAGGTCATAGTGAGCTGCAATATTATCTACCCCTTATGAATCAACAATTACCAATTGAGAGCCAGTTTATCTCAAAAATAGCAAATCATTTAAATGCAGAAATTGTCCTAGGTATAGTTCAAAATGTAAGGGAGGCATGCACATGGCTGGGATACACTTATCTTTACATTCACATGCTACAAAACCCAGTTCTATATGGTCTATCTGTTGATGCTTTACAAAAAGACAATATCTTAGAAGAGAGAAGGGTAGACTTGGTAAGCATAACTGTGATTTTCAATTTAGTACATAGTAATTTTACTATGGTATTGTTAGACAAGTATGACTCTTGAATTTTAATTTAATGGTACTTGTTAGTGCTTATGATAATTGAACTCTCTATGTTAACAAATACATTTAGCTGCAACTATCTTGGACAAAAGTAATTTGGTGAAATATGATTGGAAAAGTGGATATTTCTAGGTTAATGATCTAGGACGGATAGCTAGTTATTAATACATCACTCATGGGACAATGGCTACTTATAACGAGCACTTGAATCCAAAAATGGGTGATATTGAGCTATGCCGGCTGTTTTCATTAAGTGAAGAGTTTAAATATGTGACAATAAGAGAAGAAGAGAATATGAAACAACAATATTCATATTTTTTTGGTGTTTTAATTTCTAACTCTTTATCATGGGGGAACAAGAGAGGAGAGAAAGGAAAATCTATTCATAGTATTACATTATTAAAACCATAAATCTATTTTTTATATTATTATATTACATTATTTTAGCCTTTCATTCATCTAAGCGAGCTCCTATCAGTGATGTGAGAATGCAAATTGATTAATTATTTCAATATTCACAGGTAGGTGTTGTATTGTTGTGTGCTAGTGGAAGGGGTTTGTGAGATAGTCTTTATCCATCTTGATGTTACAAGTTTTGAAACATGGATGAATTTGCATACTGAATTGTAAATTCACTTTTACAAAATATTCCAAAAGTTGTAGTATAGGAAAATAATTGGAGTTACAAAAAGAACAATTGTATGAAAGTAGACAAAATGTTACTTTTGTTTCAGAGGTAGTGTTCAATACAATGCTAGCAATATAGAGAAGACCTATAATAAGATCAATACCATAATATTAGAAGGGGGCATTGAAAAGAAATCACATTTGTGTCTATATCCATGTCCATGCAACTCTTATTGAAACTAGTGCATTGTTATTTATTGTTACACATACAAGTCCTGTATTGTTATTCTTCCAAAACTTCTCAGACATCCAATCAACTACTTATATACATGCAACTCCTTTCTTGGGCCTTCCTAGATATATTCAAGATCATAAGGCTTGGATATAACAATGTATGTAATACATACTCATGTATTGAATAGAGTTCTCTTCCTAGTCTATATGTTTAAGAATTTTAGGAATAATGAATAAATATAACATAGTATAAAGAATTATTGTTAATGATGGTATTTTTAACTTACACACCCCTTTTCACCCTCTATTCATTGTAAACTATGCATAACTTGAGCATATTAAAAAAACTATAGCCCACATTGACATTGTATGCCACATTAATCCAACCATATGACAAAAGATAAGTGATCTAGCCTCTTGAATGAATGTAAGCAGAGAAATTTTTGCATACCTACAAATGGTACAAAATTCCATGGTTAAGTGGAAGTCTCCCATCAACAACAAGATCCAAATATCTGTGTATCTCTCTCAATTGATCCTCTAAACCCTTCAGAGCCCTCAATTTTCCACTAACCTGTTATACACAAAAGTCAAATTTTAGAGTTATGTCACCACTAAAAACAAAAGAAACAGAGCTTTGAAACCAAATCCACACACAACACAATATGGTATTCATACAAAGCCTTACAAACAAACTAAACTAAGAACATTGGAATGGAAACAACTTCAAATTATGATGTAGAGCATGGATTCACTTTACTCAACTACAGACACATTTCACAATAATGGGTTCTTCATCTAAAACATTTGTACGAGGTTCAAATAGTAAAGAGATTGATGAAAGATAGATGAAATAAAAGGATACTTGGATGAAGATGGATTGAAAGCCGTAAACTGGTACATGTTTTTTGTGTAGGAGACATATCACATCCACAAACATGGAAGAGCTATGAAAAGTAGGAGAAATTGGCTTGGAAAATGAAGGCATCAAGGTATAAAGAATCATTTTTCTACACCATAGTGAAAAGTTAGCACTTTCTTTCATCTTTGCATATTGGTTTGATGCTTCAAACGATGCATTTCTTATATTGAAAAGTGCATTACCTTATTGAGCTTCTCTTTTTTTCGAGAATAGTTTAATATTCTCTACTTAATAGGGCCAACCATGTGATGGTGGAAGCTCATTTGGCCCTTCCCCCCCGCCCTCACATCACTCTTAATTCCCCATACCCAATCATATAACATTAATCATTCATTCATCCATTAATAACATATAAAATTCATTCATTAACATATAACATTCATTCATTAACATATTCACATTCATTCATTAACATATAACATTCATTCTTTCATTTTTTACATATTATCAAAAATATGGTTGTCAAAAATATCAGTTTTTAACATTCATTAACATATTATCAAAAATATGGTTGTCATAATATGATTACAATCACTTTTTTTTTGTTTCTTTTTTGCAGATAAAAAAATAAGTGGATTATCGTTCTCTAAATCATTTGTCCCCCCTTCAATTGTTCTTCCCTCTACTCGTGATCTTAATGTATGCCTAGTCGTGTACTCACGACGTGGAGACTGCTGCAAGGGGGGGTTTGTTGCAATAACAAAGAAATTTTTAATTTATATGTTTTATTATTATTGTTACAAGTATTTCATTAATTAAAATAAAATTAGAGTGGTGCTCTTTACCTGATGGGGCCACATCATGTTCTTGATCTTGTCTTATAGCCTCATGCTCAACATGTTGAACATCCTCTAAATCCTGATCTAGAGTTGAAACACAAAAGGTTACATTAATTAATACACCAATTGCAATTAAATATGTTTAAAAGAACATTAGAGTGGTCCTATTTACCTAATGGGGCCACATCATGCTCATGATCTTGTCTAGCCTGATCATGCTCAACATGTTGATCACACTCTACATGCTCTAAAGTTGAAACACGAAAGGTTACATTAATTAATACACCAATTGCAATTAAAGATGTTTAATTGTATTAATCCATATTGTGTTTTGTATAAAACGTGAATACATCCAGTACTGAGATGCACACCATGACCTTCATCTGCAAGTTGTGCTCCACCCTCACTAGGCTACATTCCAATGTCATGTGTAGTATTATCATTGCTTTCCTATTTAAAACAAATAGGCATAGAATTACTTTATGGTGGAAATTAATATTGAATAGATTGCACAAGTATTTAATTTTAAATAAACTTCATTGAGTTTATTTACCTGCGTGTTAGATGCAATGGAAGCTTATGTTTTCCCAATCAAGAGTCTTAGGCGTTGAACCATGACTCCATAGCCTTGTTGGAAGGAAATCTTTAGGTCCTCTTCTGTGGGAACTCTGTTGAATTCAGAGCCCTATATTTTTGCATAAGATCATGAATTTTGCTTCTATGGTGTGATAAAATTAAAAAAAATTGCAATTTATTATTTGGATGCAATATTTCATTTATTGATACTTACAATTCATGCGGCTAATTTCATATAACCAGTAGATCCAAGTTTGTGTTGCTTGATTTTTTCTAGTCTTTCCTTTGTTTCCTTCGATGTGTTGGGCAACCTATGAAAAGTTTGAAATATGTTAAATTATGTAAAAAGAAAGAGTAATCAGTATATAATTACATTGTTGATAGTATCACATACCTTCCTTGGCCTGGTGATGTCTTTCCTTTTTTATTTTCAACCTTCTCCTTTCCATCTGACACTAGGTCCTTCCACTCCCTCTCTGGAATCATGGGGGGACACTTGTACTTTTTGTTCTTCTCTAAATGTGACCTATATTGGTCCCTCACATACTTTAGATAGTGTTGATGATGTTTTATGCACAACAACTCAGACATAATATGAAATCCTATCTCTCTTGAAAGGTAAGTCTCTATCAGCAAGCCTCAAGAGATGGCCCCAAGGTCTCTAATGTCAGGTCTTGAAAATGCATAAACAACTCAGTGATAAATGTGAAAATGTTGGTAATCACAATGGGACCTTACTACAATCAAGGACTGAATCTTTGATTTATCAGATCTAGCAATATGATGATACTTTGATCCTAAATCTAACTCAAATAATGAAAGAAATAACAAAAGATTAGGGTTTTCAAGAGATTACTAAGACTAACACTATTCCTAAGATTAACAATGCAAATGATGGAATACTTGAAATGGACCAATCCCTCATAAACTTATTACTGCTTAACCGAGACGAATCTACAATTTCACAAGAACAGTGCAATCTTCTAAGGTGTTTAAAGATTTTCAAATTATGAACATTCACCCAAAACAACCTTAAAGCAATTGAAATGGATAAACCCTCACAATTGAACTAAGCACAATGAATATAGAAGTCCAGGATAACTTTGCAAAGCAACTAACAATCAGTTGGTTGTGAAAAGTATGGACTAGGGATTGTTGCAACACTTCAAATATTAAATCATAAACACCATTAAATCAAATTTAATCTTAAATATCTAAATATCAATCTTCCTCATAGCAATTTTAAAGATAGAATAACAGGAACCATGCAAGATAAGAAGAACACAAGTATGGCACCAAATCACAATGTCACTACTTGCATCAAACTATCCACTATATCAACAATTCCAGCTTTCTGTTACAATATTTTCTTGAGAATAACTACCTAATAACTCTTTCTCTACTTAATTCACTTTGATAATAGCTACCTCTCTATTCATCTATGTCTATGTCTATATCTTACAAATGAGGAAAAATTTCACATTAATAGAGACCCCCCAAGAGATGTCGGCCTAGTTTGGCTTTTACAATAATAATTAGCCACAACAAGTCAACCAAGAGAAATTCAAAATGAGATAAAATATGCATTAAATTCATGAAGTTCATCCAAGTTGGCCTGGGATCTCCAATGCAGCTCGGACCAATGAATGCAAAATAATAGGGAAGCACAAATCTTGATGTAGCCCATCATTAACTATCTTCCCCTTTGTCTTTATTTTGATCTAGCATTTCATGCACCTTCAAAAGCACCTTATCCAAATTGACCACGGGAGGTAAAGGAAAAACCTTAAGTCAGTTCTCAATTGATGTAATATCCTCCCTTGATTGTTTCACTGATTTATCCCATTCATCCTTATATGTTAGATATTTATCAATAACAACAATGTAAGTGGCCGCATCATCTAAGTGGTGCTCAATAATAGGATCATCACTAGCTGGAGCATAAACATCCTACCACCATTTCCTTAACTGTTCCAAGCTCAAATGCTTAGGTGCAATCTTCCTTCTCCCTGTCATTATCTCAAAGAAAGCAATGCATCCATTATAAACACCAATTAGGTTATCTTCAATTTTCCTCCTCTGCTTGTAGATATTCTTTAGAACCTTCTACCTTATTTGTAAAGCTTCAAACCACTCCCAAGGTTTAGAAGCTCTGGAGGAAGGGAGAATTCCATCACTTATCATCTTATCCTTGGAATACTCCATGATGGTTTTGGTTTTCTGTATCAAGAGGTCTGCATCCTCCTTATCTTGGGCTAGTACCTCCTTCAACCAATTAAATGTCCTCATAGCATCCTTTCCAGTTGAGAGAATGTCTCTGATAGCATCATTTCCTTTAGATTACACCCCTTATATCCAATTTGTAGTAGCAAGAGTGGAAGCCTCCATTCTTTCCAGCTTAGTGATAGTTTCGCGGGGTAGGAGATTTGCAACAGAGGATGAAAAACCAATAGACTATAGAGGCTTCATCAGATCTTCCAAACATTTCCTAAGTTTCTCATTCTCTTTATGGGTATGTGCAGGATCATGATGGGCCAAAAAGTGGCAATATTATGGGTATTTGTAGGGTATGTGGCTAATGACTTTTTTTATACCCAAAATTGATGAAATAAAAAGGGGTTTTAGAGGAGATTCTCAAATTTCCACCAATATAAATTATGCTTTAATTTGAATTTAATAAATAATTATTATTCATTTTCTATTAGAATTACGACTAAAGTCTTAATCGATAGGTTGATTGAAAAACATCTATAACTTTCAAATGGTATCACATTTTTGAATCCAAAACATTTGTCACATTCTATGCTTCATATACTATAGGATTAAAAAATAAAAAAAAATTTCATGAAGTTTTGACCAAGTTAAGGTGGTAGGACATTTTTATATTTTTTAAAATTTGTAATAAAAATTCATAATTAATTATTTACTTGGAAAAAAATTACAAAAAAATATGCATCACATCTGAACATGAGTCCTCTACTTATATATAAAATATTATAAGAAAATATTATCATTTTATTATGGTTAGGGTGGTCAGACAAACACCTACTTATTTTTTCCCTGAAATTTAAGTACTACTGCATAGAAATTTCAAATTTTCACCAAATAGATTTTATTTATTTTTGAATAAACCTAGTAGTTTAGAAACTGCATTCAATTTTCTATAGATATATTCTTACATGTTTTTGAAATAATATAGATAACTTATTCAAATTCTTACATCAAGTTGCCTAATACTGATTTTTCTAAATTTTTTGCCACTTAAGGGCATGTTTTTTCCATGATGATCCTGCACATACCCTTCTTCAGGTCCTATTTAGTTTGAATTTCTTTCCTCAATCTCCCCAAGATGACTATGCTAGAACCCTAGTAGTCTTCAATATCTTGCTCAATGGAAGTGGGCCCTAAATTGATAGTCTACAGGTTGTAATCATTTGCAGTAACCTCATCTCTATTATTATCTGGAGTAGGAGTTGCAATGTGAACCACTCTATTACTTGCCTCATCCCTTTCAATCCTTGAAATGAACCTGGCCTTTTTCTTTCCTTTATCCTTTCCAATCTTGGCCAACAACTCATCCCAATTTGGTGGAGTATCTTCCACAACAACCTGTTTTCTCTCTATTTCCTTATCTAACCACTCTAGAACAGAGGACTCCAATTGCACCTCACTCTGCCCTACTTCCTCCTACTAACCTTCATTCAAATTCTGGTTCTCAGAAGTCTCATCTGCTTTACTCTCCTTTTCTTTAGCATGTTCCTCGTCGCACTTAGGTGAAAAAGCCTTTTCTAAAACTTTCTCCCCTTGAGGAGATTTAACTCCTTCAGTTCTAATTGGTGAATCCTCATATGCGACCAAGGGAGACTGCATTACTTTCTCAACTTTGGCCTCAGCATTATAAAGCTCACCCTCATGAAATTCTTCTCCCTCTAGGTCCTGATGATCCTCAACCTCTTTGGATTCACCCAATTCTTTGTTTTGAGCCTCATAGAAAGGAGGAACATCATCATGCTGCCCCTCTTGAGAAGTAACCAAAGGAGGATCCACTTTGGGCACACTATCTTTAGGAGAAGGAGTCCTTGACTTCCTTGTATACACCTGTGTCTTTTCTCTTGAACTTTCTACATTTACCCTAGGTGGATCCACTTCCTCTCCTACCTTGGAACTTTCCTTTTGTGATAGTCTCACAATTCTCCTCCTTTTAGGCATAGGAGCACCAGTCTCAGGATCTTGCTCTTTAGTTTCTTCCTTACCAGACTTCTTAGTTCTTGAAGTATGTCCCCTTTTCTTGGCAATTGGTTTTCTCTATTTTTTTTCTTCCTGAGCTTTCTCTGTTTGAATATCTTTAATCTTGATTTTAAAAGGGGAGCCCACCTTGCCTTTACCTTTAGGGTCTTGCTCAGTTGACTCCTAAGAGGTAGAATGAGGGTCTAAATCTCTCATCAAATCATAGGTGCATTGTACACCTTCATTTTCCAACTCCCACATTTTATGCTTTAACCACATCTTGGTATACTTGGTGACCGGATCCATTATCTATCCTAACTCTGTCTTTTCTTCTTATAGCCAATCCACATCACCAATTGGCCTGTCCTTGACTACCTCATAAGCATGACCTTGAATCAGGTCCCCATCATCTTCAAGCTGATCAGGAACTGCCCTCACATTATATAATTGGACTAATTCAACTGGTAGCCAGGAAAACTTCTTCTTTTTGCCCTCATATTCATCACTACAATTGGCCAAGTAATATTCCAGATCAACTTTATGGCTATATTATCTCCAAGCCTTCTTTTGTGCTTCACCTATTATGTCGAATCTAGATCTCTTGGAATGGAAGGACAAACCAATAGCACTCATTTCCTCTTCTGAAGCCTACACTGAACTAATGGAAGGGCATGCCTCTCCAGTACCTATCCTCAAAGGGAAGTCTCCACCAAAACCAGTCTTATGCTTGTCTCTTTTGACAATAGCATCAAAGTCACATATTTGTCTAGTAACTTCCAAAAGTAAAATATGATCAGTGGGATACCTTGGACGCTTGTATGGAGCCCTTTGACAACCATCAACTCAGATGTATGAGAAGGCTAGGAACTAGATGAAGCAAACACCATATTTCTTGATGAGCTTCTTGGCTTGGTTAGAAATTCTCATGTGTTCTGCACCCTAAAGTAATCTGGTGATATGCATGGTGAATGCATCATTCACCCTTCTATAACTTGAGCTCCCTAAGTGCAATTGAGGGGAAACCTCATAAATTACATCTTGCCCAAAGATTCCCTTTGTACTTAATCCCTTGTAGGGATGAAATCTTGCAGGTGCATAGACTAAGTACAAGGTCATTATGAAGGTCTTGGTTTGTAGCACATTGGACAATTGCTCATGAATCACCCTGCTTATGACACCTACCCAATGATAGTCAATTCTCTCACGTTCCATCCTTGCAATGACATGGAACATCCAATTCTCAAACATACCTACACTCTTTAATCCAACCACCCTGCTAAGAAGAGTGATGGCATCATAATACTCCTTTTTGAACTTTCCTCTGAACAGTTGTTAGGGAAGTTTAGAATAATGAGACTTGGGCTTCTCCAACCAAGAATTGATGAGCTGATGTGATTTAACAGTCTCCTCCTCATATAAATTTTTAGTTGCATCCATGTTGAAAGCCACCACATGAGATTTGTCTAGCATGTCAAAGGTTTGGGCTATTGAGACTGGATTCAAATTCGCCACAATCCTCCCTTGAGGACCAACTATTCTCTAACTATCACTGTCATAATGCCTGGCACACTCAAGAACCAATTCATAACATTTCACTATAGAAGAAAAACTAGCTACACATGCCAATCCTGACTCCAACATTCTTTTGGCAACCAAAGGAAGATCCTGCGCTGCCATTATGCCTTTAATCTCCTCATAATCCCAAAGTACAACGTTCGTGTATATCACCTCTGACCATATAGAGGTAATCTTTCTCTCTAGGATTTTTCTCTTGATGTCCATCTTAATCCTTTCTGCTTCAGACATGGAAGACCCCTCCATGTCACCCTTAGCCTTTTTAGCCACTAGCTTGCTAGACTTAGCCTGCACTCAACAAAGGAACCATAGTAAAACCACAGGAAACCAATGTTAATCAATCAAAGCCATCATTAAAATGAATCCCATATAATCAAGGTGTCATTAAACCTCAAATGAAATGATCACATTAAACTTCAGGTTTCAGGACCATCCGCAAAATCCAAGCCAAGGGGAATTTCAGAGAATTTGGAGCCAGACAGATTCCAAAAAAATGAACATGAAGACACCTACTAGCGACTTGATCTGATCATTATCAATCAATAAACATGCGAGATCTTAAAATAGCATAGGTTAATCATAAAATGCACCAACATTTGTTAACACATCATGCTATTTCATATTCTTTCACTTTCCACAAGATTCCAGGAAAATCTGCATAGGATGGATTTCTGTGAAGGAGGAGACAATCAACAAAAAAAATTTAGAAAAAATAGGGAACAACAGACTTTGGGAAAATTTGGAGATGTTGAAATTTAACGAAGAAGATGAACCTCCAAAAAACTGCGAATTCTGAGAAAATGAAGAAGACGGGGAAATCCACCAGAGCCGAAAAATCCCGAACTAGATGAAAAACTCAAACTTTTCTATTCAATCACAACTTCACCCAGATTAATGGATCGATCACAAGTTTCAGGAATCCAAGCCTATGATGAATTTGATATGGACCTTCTATGGATTTTCTTAGAATTCTAGGCCAATTCAAAAGCAGACTAAAGTTAAAAGGTGATGCCCTAAGTATCAAACCCCACAAATCCACCCTTGACACAGAGGGAAGCTCAAGATTCAATCATTACAACTACTAAATCTTTACTAGGGGTACTCACGGCTCACATGCAAGTTATCTCATGATGCGAATGAAAGAGTAAACTCAAAACTTGCTTGGGAAACCAAGAATCAACTAGTATCATGCAACCCTAGCCCCGAAAATGCTCAAATCATGTAGAAATTTAAACCCCAAGCAAACCAAAAATGCCAAAGTAATGCTAAAATTCATCAATCAAAAGCAGGGAAATCATATACGTATCATGATGAAACAAAAATCAAATTTAGATATAACAAATGCGAGTTTAAATGGCACTCCGCAAAGATCAGCAACACTAACGCACAAGCAATCACCACCAAAACCCACAATTCGCAAACTCAATGCTCCAAATCAAATCCAATATTCCAAGAATTCACTCCTCAGCTCACTTGATCACAAACAATAAATCATAATGGCATAAAATACCTCAAAGATTAGTTAAATGCATCCCTCACAATAGTAAGAATGACATTAATGTCGCTGATAAGATAGCCTGGGGAAAACCCAGGAACCTGACGATAGGACGGACTTCAGAAAAATATGGCCCACGCAGAATTTTGTGAAGACCAAACATTCCTGAACCACAATGTTTAGCTAGAGTTCAAGTAGGATCCGAGAAAATCCGGATGGGGTGGAAAATCTTGGACTCAGGTGAAAACCCGAATTTAGTCCAAAACTAAAGATCTTCAATGTGCAACTTAGGGAAATCACCTAAGCCAGCAAGATAAACATTTAAGCACATTTCAAGGTAGGGTAAATCCTCACAATCAAAGGGCCAAGACACCAAAAACCAAAGCGAAAGAGGGTCCCTACTTTCAACGGGGCGTGTGTGCAAAAACTGCACAACAGATAGGTACCATCTTTCTTAAAGACCTTGGTTTGGTTGAATATGTTATTACCAAACAACAAAACTAAACGGTTAATGAGCTCATCTTTAAAATCTTGATTTTGGGAATTTCACCATGTATGTAGGGTGGGCCCAAAGATCTCCAATGTAATATCATTTAGATGTTTATAAAAAACATCATTTCATACAAAATGTTCATGGGATCATTAATCTAAAAAGAATGATCAATAAGTAAATTTTAATTGGATTATATATAATAATAATTAAAATATTTTAAAGTACCTGAGACCTCTATCTTTATGGGAACAAAATCCTCAATCACCACAAATGTGACTGGCAATGTTCTTGTACTAGTAATATGAGAAGATCTAGGAAATGCTACTAAAACATCCCCAGTACTAGTGGCCTTTGCATCCCCAGGTACATGTCCTAATGCATGTTCTAGCATGTGTTCACTGCCAGAGAGTGCACTACCCGATGTCTACATGCTATGTGTTGCCAGAATTTTAGTGGACAATATAGGAATGGATGATGGGGTTGGATGATGTAATGTATGTGCAGGAAGATCAAGATCAACACTTGTACCAACCCTACTCCCCAAGCAGCACCTATAGTACCCTGATCATGGCCAACAACATCATGAGGATGCAAAAAATCCTATAAAAACAACACATATTTTAGTTCATGACATTAAAAAGTACAAAATATAAAACCATGAATGAACTTGTGTTATAATTAAAGATCTCATGACAAATTGCAATTTTTGTGCTCTCTCAGTCAATATTTTAACCCTTTCTCTTATCTCATATGTTTGAGGCACTATGAATAACAATTGAAGGATTTCTTCGTTGCATTTTTTTTGGGTCTTTCTTATCATATCCAGAGGGTTTGCAAAATATGTGATGTCATCATTGCATAATAGTAACTGCACCTCCCTATGGATGGTCTCCTCTATTATTGGTTCCTTTCCTCGATCAGTCGACTATGACAAGAATATTAAAAACATTATCAAAATTAATCCAATAAACTTATGAAAAAAACATAATAATAAAACATTTTGCTTGTATCTAATTTGTACAATTACAATGAGGTAAACCTGTCAGGTAGAAGCTCTTGAAGCTACATCATGATCTGTGCTCTAGGCTAGAGCCTTCCTCGTATGATCAATGTCCCATTGTGAGAAAAATTAAATATAAAAAAGCATTACCAAAATGAAACCAATAGACTTACGAAAAAAACATAATAATAGAATGGTATATTGGAGTCATTAATTGGAGGTTGGGTAAAATGGTATATAGTACGTACCACCCCCATAGTAACTATGTTTGTATCTATGCGATTCAAATTGTAATCAATTAGCAACTCTTCCATTGCAGTTATTGATTTTATCGCACATACGAATACATGATTTCCCTTGCGTGCCTCGAATATGCATTTGGGTTGCTTATTTGTTGACCCAGGTCATGTACTATTTATAAACCCTGCAAAATTCCCTGATGCTTTTGGCCTTCCATCAATGTACATAGCCACTCCTTTATTTTGATCCTTATCTTTTAGCTATATATAATTTGCTGATAGTGCATGCCTACGCATACTTCATGTATATCGAACCAGCTGCATCCAATCTTTGTAACTGTAATAGGGTCCAACATACTCCATCAATTCAGTAACTTTTTTGTAACAAACCTTTATTTCATCCATGCAAAATAGGCCCAAACCATGTAATGATGATGGTGCTATGTGATATATCCTCTCATTGAAACAAAAATCAATGTTTATTGGAGGAAGTTCCTTGGGTACCCATTATTTCCATAGATGTTTGTACCTCAAGGGCACCTCGATGTCACCTATGCTCTCATCATCATAAGAACATGACCCCCCTTTAGTAAGAAAAAAATCCATGCATTTACAGAATTTTATTCTAATCTTTTGACCTCTAGTTGATCTCCCTCTTTTAGACCTACTACATGTCTTGCTTTCCTCTTCTCTTCCTGAATTTCCCTCATTCGGGAAAGACAAATCTGACAAATACCTATTTGTTGGTACCTACACTCATAAGGACGTTGGATGAAGTTCTTTCTTGGTGATGTGATCCCAAGGTGACATTATGATTAATCTATCATTTCATCGCTAGAATTTGACAGGTTATAAGGTAATCAAGTCTTGATAGTTTGCAAGTTATTATTACTACCATCCAAATGTGTCCATCACAAATCAAATCAATGTATGAAGGAGACTATCCCTTGCAATTAATGACTTTAAAATGTCATTATTTTACAACCTAATACAAACATGGAGTTTGGGAGATGCAGTTCATAGTAGCTGAGGCTATGGAAGCCTAAAAAACCTAGACTCAGTGATGAATTTTCCTACATGAACAATGTATGGAAATGTTCCAAGGATTTTTGCATGACAATTGAGGGGAAAAGCTAATGAATGATAGTCATTATTATTCTCATAGTCTCATAGTCTTAATCCAAGTTATTTGATTTACTAGACTTCTACTTAATGTTTTAACTCCCAAACTTTGTAACAAGTGTTAAATGTGACTATGGTCCACCATCTACACAACCAAGGCCTCAAATGTATTCTCTAATTGTAATCAAAGGAATTTTTCTCTTCATTCAAGTAAATAAACTTGAAGGGAAACACCACCAAGTGGTTTGTTAGACACATACATGACTAAAAATAGCAGCAAATTTACATTTAATGCAAATTTAATGCAAATTTCCATTGAAATTTTCTGTAGTGTGCAAAAGAATGGTTTCACCATACATAATATTTTGGTTTAAATTGTATAAGATGAAATAGAACACTAATAGACATAATTCAGGTGCATGTGTGAGTTGGTTTAGTTTTCCACTGATAAAATCCATGTGTCTAAGTGGTTAACAAGGAGGGAGTGTTTGCTCAGCTTGGTTAAGTCATCATAAGTTTATGCTTTGGCAATAAAAATTGTTTAAGTCATCTTAAATCTTCCTATGTCTAATTGCTAGGAGACTTTTGGTATGTTTTAAGGTAGGATGAGTGGTTGCATCAATGTTCTAGTTCTCTATGACAAGTTTTCAACATCTTCAAATAGTGAAAGTTAGTGCTCATAGTCATTTTAAACAACAACATTTTGATTATGTATGATGGTAGGATTTGATAACTTAAAAGAATTGGCTACCCAACAAACTTAAAGTTAAAAGAAAAAAATTTAGTTTAAGAGGTTAGCATTTTATTTCATCTTTTCATATTTGTTTGACCTTCAAACGATGCATTTCTTATCCCACTTTTATCATAGGGTGCTTAGAAGTCATCTAGTTGATAATGTAAAAAGTTGCAATTGTTGACATTAAAAGTTGTCAAAATTGCAATTTTGCAAAATAATGGGTTGTTAAGTGTTTGTAAGTTAGTTGTGGATGTTGGTTGAAGGTATTTTGGGTCTGAGATGATTTAAAAATCCTTCCAAGGCCCGATAAAATGTTGTTGGAGGAGTTGATACCAAAATTTCATATCAAATAGCACGTTCTTAAAGCAATTTTCTGTGTTTTTACTATTTTTTTTAAGTTCTTTTATGTTGTATGGATTTGTACAAGCTTGAAATGCTCTAAGATCATTTTTGTAGATAAATATATGTTTTCCCTTTCATTTTCATTTGTTTTGAAGTGCTAAATCACTATTTTGTGGGAGAAAACAATCAAATACAGGGACTGCCCTATTTTTCCTGTGTAAGGGTTTGAGGGCTAAAAACAAATGAGATCCACCAATCCACCCACTGTCTTGGAACTGAAACTTGGTGGATTGGTGTGCAACATGGTAGGATAGAGTTTCATTGCATGTAGGGGTTTATTAAAGCAATAAACTTGGCATTGAAGTGATGCCCTAGGGCTGACAGGGGCAATTTTCTTATGAATTTGTGGTTGTTAAGTTAGGGTTTGTCAGTTTTGTGGATGGAACAATATGAATGAGGGTTTTTTGTCCTATTTCAAGATTATTTTAATGTTTTGAAGATAATAGTTTAGTTAGGGAGGTCGGGTATATGGTGTTTCTCTAAAACCCTAGTGTATTGAGGGAAAATGGAGGGTTTTGTAGAACAGTTTCAAAAGGGGCATAGCCTAGCCCAACAATGGTGAAATATGATGTTTTGTATCATAAAAAATCTCTATCAATAGTTTATGGAATAGAACCAAGCGGTTGGAACGACCCTCCTTTGAAAAACAAGGGTAATTTTGTAGCCTTTTTGGTAGGACAAACTAATGAAACACATGAATGTTGTAAAATAACCTTGTGGAATTGGCTAGGACAGTGTTTAGGGACTTGTTTCAGTGCTTAATCCATGATTTGGTGGCTTGTGTATAGCCTCATTCAATAATTTCATCAAAGGATGTGATTTGAGTCCTAGTTGCCTAGTGAGAGCATTGTGTTGAAAATAGACACTTTGTTTGTATTTGAATCAAATTGAGGTTTCATATTTAGTCACACCCCTGGGTCTACATCAGTCTCAAAAATTTTAATTGTGTTAGTGTCTTGGCTTGGGTGCATTATGTATATCAACAAAAAATTCAATAATGAGGCTGAAACTATTGCTTCCTAGTGGGGATTAATAAGAATGAAGGATAAGGGTTATTTTAATGTTGAGATTGAACATAGGGCTAGAATTTGATTATACAAATCTTGAAAGGTAATTTTTTCTCACCTTGGAGGATCAAAAACATGATGGATGACTGTATAAGTATGATTAGGGGTTTCTCTAAAACCAAAATTAACCATATCTTTAGAGGCAACTCGATTGTTAATGTTGTCTCTAATGAAGGGTTGCATTGTAATGAATAGAACTATTGGCTTTATTTTTTGTATGTTGAAAAAATGGGAACAAAAAAAGGTTTTCCTTTTCAATTTGAAAAAATATGGACTCAACATCCCGATTTGGCTAATAAAATAGCTAAATGATGGAACATAAAAGTGGAAGGATCGCTTATGTTCCAAATTGTTGAGAAGCTAAACAATTTCAAGCTTAATGTTAGAAGATGGAATAAGAATTCACTTGGTAACATTTTTTAAAAGAAATATGAAGTTATGGCTCAACTAAACACCTCATAAAATTAAATCCACATTCTAGGAATGAGTTAAGAGATGATAGTGAAAGAAAAAGGTCTTTTATGAAAGCTCCAGTCATTAATTGCTAAAAAAAACTTTTGGGGGCAAAGATCAGGAATGATTTGGTTAAAGGTTGGGGATAGGAATACTAAGTTTTTGTATATGAGGCCTCTAAAACACAACTCACCTAAAAAATTTAAAGAGATCTAGTTGGATGGTAGCTGAATCTCTAATGAAGCCTATATAAGGGACAAAGCAACAAAAAATTTCAACAATCTCTTCACTAAAAACAATGTTTTTGGTCTTATGAATTATAATGTTGTCCTAAAGCTTATCCCCACAATTGTTGATGAGAAAAGATAATATGGAGTTTATAAAGCCTATAATGGAGGAAGGAGTGAAATTTGTTGTTTTCTCTTTTTAAGGAAGTAAGGCCCCCAACCCTAACAAGTTCCCTCACTTATTTTAAGTGCATTGGGATATTGTTGTTGATGACATGGTAGCTGCAACTAGGGAGTTCTTTAGGAGTGGAATATTACTAAAGGAGTTGAACACTAAATTTTTGGTTCTTATCCCAAAAAAGGCTAGGGTTGTCTCCTCGATATTCCAACCAATCAACCATTGTAACTTGATGTATAATATTTTTGCAAAAATCATTTCCTTAAAACTACAACAAATTCTCCCAAAGTTGATCTCTCCATAGCATAGTAGTTTTGTCCTTGGTAGGAAGATTCTTAACTGTATCATTACCATTCATGAAGTGCTCCATTCTATGGAACTCAATAAAAAGGAAAGGTTTCTTCTAAAGTTAGATTTGATGAAGGCTTACAACCATGTTTCATGGGAGTTTCTCAATAAAGTTCTAGAATTTTTTTGAGTTTGGAAAAAAGTTCCTAAAAATTGTTACGGTTCCAAATTTTCTATCATCATTAGTGGTATATCTTATGGCTTCTTTAAGGGATCTAGAGGGATCTGACAAGAGAACCTTGTATCCTCATTTATTATTCTAGTGGAAGCTTTGGGAAGAAGCCTTCAATAAGCGATTATTCAAGGCAAGTTAAGGTGAGAAATCCACTTCAAGTAGTGTCCCCATTTCCCATTATCAATTTGTGAACAATACCATTGTGGTTGTTGAAGCCTCAATTATGGAAGAAAAAGAAATAAAACAAGTTTTATGTAAATATGATAATGCCTCGAGGCAATATATCAACCTTCCTAAAAGTACCATCTTTTTTTTTCAATGCTCCTCCTATGAGACAACTAAAAATTGCCAACATTCTCGCATGTCAAATAGGATCTATCCTATCCTTCTACCTCAGGATGCAACTCTTTAAGGGCCCAATCCCAAATACTTGTTTGAATGGCCTGTTGGATTGATTCCAACACAAACTTGCATGATGGAAAATCTCTCTCTTAAGTCAAGCTAACAAGCTTCAACTTATTAAGGCTACTCTTCAAAATCTCCCAGCATACAATACAAGTTTGTTGCATATTCCTATGAAAATTATCGACAATGTGGCAAATAATGCTTTTGGTCAAAAGTGGAAGATAAAAAAACATATTCCTATGTTGGCTTTGGAGTTTGTTTCTAAACCCAATAATAAGAGAGGGTTGGGGTTAAGGCTGATCAATGATTTTAATCTAGCTATTAATGCTAAAATTGCATAGAGAATTCCTTAATAAAGAGAAGAAGTGGACAACTATTACCTCTAAGAAATGCTTGGAAGGAAAGAATGGAAATATTTTATAAGCAATAACCTACCCCACAGCTCTACTATTTGTCATTATGGAAGATGCTCTTAGTTATCGAATCGCAACAAATGTATGACAAGATCTTTGGAAAGGCATGAAAATTGTAGGTTAAAGAGAATGGGGGTGCCAATGTATGAGAAGATCTTTGGAAAGGCATGAAAATTGTAGGTTAAAGAGAATGGGGGTGCCAATATAAAAGATATAAATCACTTATAGTACTCATTGTCCCTTGGTTGTCAATTTTCCCTTTCTGAGTGCCCTCAACCTCATTGCTCTAGCTTTCCTCCTACCTTGTTTTTCCAGTTAGGGTCTCGGTGCACTAAGCTATGTCGTGCTCCTATGCGTGGGGCCAAAAATCAAAATAACATGTGAAATTCAAATTAATATTTAAGTTTGATTTGTATGTTTTATTTTAGAACTAGAATGGTAGAGATATGATAGAAGAATACCATTGGTTGAAAAGTCATTGTAAGAACCTTAAATTCATACCTTAAACCTACAAGATAAATCTTATAATCAAAACATAAATCTAACACTTAAAACTAAAAACTATTGTATTTTGTGATAAAACAACCTTGTTTGACCTTAGTAAAGATGACTTATCTACTTGTTACATGATTAGGGCATAGTATTTGATGGGACCTACAATAAAACCCTTATGAATACAATGGGGGGTTTGTAGAAAGAGAAGACTATGTATGTGGTATTTCTAAAGTGGTACTTGGTTCAATTATGTGATGGTAAAGTAACACAAAGCAATGCAAGATGATATCATTGGAGGAGTATTAGTTGGCTAGTATATTACTACTAGATCAATCAAGAGAAAATTGATAGCTAAGTACTTGAATTTTATTTTATTGACACTTGATAAATGAAAGATTATAGAGGTATTATGTTTCTCAATTGAAGTAAAGAAAGTGGTTGACATGGAAGTAAAATATTTTAGAAACTCATAAATGATACATATATAGATATATCTTCTTTATATTATCCTTGTAATTAGTTATGTATCTTCAAATATAAAAAAATTAAAAGGAATCCAATGTGTATCATCTAATAATAACTTATAGAAAATATCAAAAAGATCAATAATAAAAAAATATATATTAACTAAGAAGCCATGCAAGCATACAATAGTATATGTTGGTAAAACTATAATATATACAAGAAAGCAATATATGCATACAATGTCACATGTTAGTAATACAAAATACATGTACAAGAAAGCTATATAGGAACATAAAAACATCATAATATAATCAGTCCTCTCAACTAGGATGGAAGAGTTGATGGCCTTTTGATTATTGAGTAGATAGAGAGACAAGTGATGATTTTTTATTTTGAACCTACTAACTTGAACTCCTCTCTAACTTTTTGGAGCTCCACATAATAAAATATATAAATTAATATAGAAAAAATTAATTATACAATGATATATGAGGGAATAATCACTTACCACCATTTGATAATTAAGAACAATATATGAAAGAGATGAAGAATAAGGCAACTTGTATTATTAGGAAGGACGAGATTCCTTTATATAGCATGATGTCATGTTTGAGTCTCAAAACCCTCCCATATCATCAATACATGTGTCTAGGCTAACCATGTCACATTTCACTCCATACAAGCACAAATTGAAAAAAATTCAACATTGGCCCCATTCACATGTTACTATGCGGGGTCAACATGAGGAAACACTATTTTTTTAGGAATGAAATAACCAAAGATATGATCAAATAATATCTAATCATAAATAGTGATAGATTAATTAGGATTTGATCATATGGAAATTTCTAGGAGAGCTAAAATAGTTGTAACATCATGAATTAACAACATTAAAAAGTACATTATGAATTAATTATGTAATGGCATAAAAATTAAAAACATCATGAATTAATTATATAACCATATAAGTCAAATATAATTCTATCAAGAAATGAATATCAAATAGATAATATAATCACATAACTCATACATTTCAATGTCATTGATCTTCTTATTCATCCAACTCTTTGTATGTATCATCCAATCCAGATTCCACATTGTAAGGATTGGTCATATCATTATCATCGTCATTGATATCAGTTTTGATAATGTCATCAGCGACATGGATATCATCTTCATGAACATTAATTCCTACATCATCATGATCTAGTTCCTCTTATTTGACATCATTGTCAGGCACATCATCAACTAATTGTTGATCCTAATCCTCATCTACATCATCTTCTAGTTCTCCAACATCTTCTTCTTCCACCACATTATACTTTACTGGCATTCCTCTTGGATCATGTCTACAAACAAATGACCAACCTGGTTTACATGGAACCTCTAAGTAAACTACCTACTCGCATTGGCTTGGAATAACATAGAGCTCATTTCCAACTCACTCGATTGACCTTGTATTAACCATGGTAAATCCATTATCATGTTCAATAATAGTTCTCTTGGGATCATTTTCATTCAATCGTAGTGTGTAACATTGGATGACGAACATAACTAATTTGAAGGACTTAAATTCACACTCAAATATATCATCCAAAATCCTATAGTATCAATTTTCTTAGACTTCTGGATGTATGTCACTTCTAGATGAAACATTATTCACCTAAAAGACTACAGTTATCCCAGAATCACAAGTTTTCTTCATGTCATCCAAATTTTTGATTCAAAATTTACAACCATTACACCACATAGCCTTGTGGTGTTTCGCCTGCAATATGTCAAACATGTAAAAATTATTGCATCGTCAGTTGATAAACATATTTATTCTTGGCCGAATGTATGCAAAGAAAAAAAAACTAAACATATATATACATCAATATAATTGAAAATAATTAAATAATATGGGTGATTAATATATTTATACGTACATGTTTATCTCTTAAACCATATGCTAAATCAATTTCCCTTGGTGTAATATTGGAATCTCCATTATGATGAGCTTCTTTAACCAATGAAGCCACAACTTCCCATGTTAATGCATGACCATATTGTTGACATTGTTCAATCCATACCATCATCCAATCAAGATTGTTTTCAATGTACAAATTTAGTGCATCCCACTCTCAACCAACTGTATAAAAAAAAATTGAAATTCAAAAACAATGTATAATTAGTTAATTACCATGGTATACGACTTATTTTCTGGAGTAATACAATACCAATACTTTTCTATTAGTGTGTGGAATATTCTTTCATTTGGACTAGTTCTTTGTTGTTTCTTTCATCAAGCAATTGAAGGCAATGTAAAATGTATTCTAATTAATCTCCATGACCATCTTATAATTACCTCACTTTCCTCAATCTACCTTTCCCCATCAGGTACTCCCCTTTGAATTTGTTAATGGAGTTGGGATCCCAAATGCAATCTACATGGATCTTTGTTGTGAACTTAGGAAGCTATTCAGTAATGTAAACCATGGTCTGGTATACCATAGAACCCTCAGGATGTGCTCTTTGTCTAATTAAATCCTTCAAAAATTTCAAGTGCCTCTCAACTATCCACATTGACCTTGTGTGTATAGGTCCACACAATTCAATCTACTCAACTTGGTGTATGAGGTAGTGTTCTTGTGCATTAAAAATTTTTGAAGGTAGACACTTTTGTATTTCACACATTAGATGAGGAATTTTTCTCCTCCAATAATTTATATCTTTTTTATAGATATCTTTAGATGATAGCCATCTACAATTGATTCAAGGCGCAAATATATTAATGAGATTTAACAAAAATATACAATATATTACATAAAAAGTAAAACAAAATGAAAATATAAGATCTATACAACGAATTGAACAAATATAGCTACTTAACTCATGTATTTTCCAAGATCATATGTAACTTGCTTGGCAATGTTGTCAAAGTTGTCTAGGAGAGATAGAGGTAGAGCGTATTGCAACAATTATAAAATGATCTTTTTATTATTTTTCCAAAACTAGTAAACATAATACACTGAAAAGTACATGCAGTATACAGATATATATAAAATATAGTAGAATAATTACCTTAATGAAGGTATGTCAATCATGTGTTTTCATCCCTGACCCAAATTCACCTTTCTTTGTTATGATATTGTTTATGTTCTCAACAAATCCTATGGGAAATTAAATTTTTTGTATGACTTATTTTCTAGCATTTCTTTGCTGCTCTGTTAATAACCAAGGAAGGGCACTTATATTAATTTGGTCTCCATTGCTATTTAATTGAATGACATTTTTCATTGCATGATTGGCTTCCTAAATGTCACTACAAATTTTGATAATTTTTTCTTTGTCATGCCCTCCATCCAATGTTTTCCATAATGTTTCTGTTATATTCTTTCGATATGCATTGTATCAAACAAATGCACAATTTGTAGCTGCTCATAGTAGGGCAACCTACTAAATTGTCTAGGATAACTTTTCAGACCCTGTGGAAGCCAACCATTAATGCCTTGACAACCTTCATGAAGCATATAAGTTAAAAAATTAACAATGATAATCATTGTCAATTACAAGCATGAGTAAACAAAACACAATATAAAAATATAAATTCCAAACATATCATATATGATAGATAAACAATTTGATCCAATGTATAACCTTGACGATTAATTCTATTATATTCCAACTTCCATAGATGAGGTGTCATTCTTTGTGGTTTTGATGTAGTCTCTTCTTTCCCATTGAAAATATTTTTTCAGTAGTTTGATACTTATGATTTTTGTGGAGGAAGTGCCTATACTCATCAAACACCTACTTTCCTTAAACTTGTTGAATGACTAGATTTTATCTTTGGACCACAAACTGGACATGCAAATTTTCCCTTTGTTTGAAGACCTACAAGATCATATATAATTGGATTAAATATGTCAATTTTTATAATTATATATAATGAATAGATTATTTAAAAAACATGCATGATATCTACTTCATAAAATTAAATATCATTAAAGTGTAGTCAAACATTATAACATACCATGAAAATGTGTTAGCCCTGGGGCATCATGAATTGTCCATACAAGCATTGCATGGAATTGAAATTGTCTTTGTCATATTGGTCTAGAGACATCATACATAGTGACACCATTCCATAACTTTAGTAACTCATTGATAAGAGGCTCGATATATACATTCATATCTTTAACTTGGTACTTACCTAGTTGAATGAACATAAACATTACATAATTATTATAACCATTTTATTGCAATATATATAAATTATTGTACATGATTATTAAATGAAAAAAATATAAGTCATTATGCAACAAATAAGACAAATGAGATGCTACTATGTTAAATAAAATTGATGTAAACAAATACCTAGAACAATCATTGCCAACATTATGTGCTCCCTCTTTATTGACATCCATGGAGCAATGTTATTGTTGATAACAAAAATAGGCCAAACTAAGTAAATAGATCTCAGCTCTCCAAATGGATTGACATCGTCTGCTGCCAATCAAAGCTTGGGATTACGAGGTTCTTCTTTAAAGTGTGGCCATTTTTCCTCCATTTCCCTAAATGTAGAACCATCTGTAGGCATTCGAAGAATGTCATCTCCACTTCTTTTTTGTGCCTGGTAATCCATAAATTGCGCTAAGCTTTCACACCTAAATAATCGTTGCATACATGGAATAATGGGAATACAATGAAGAACCTTGTGAGGCACCTTTTTTGTTAGTTGATCTATTCTTTATCTACTGATATGACATTCCAGGAATTCTATTGCAAATTCATGTTGTTTATTATTTATAACATGATCATTGGGACATGCATCTATTGCTTGATACGCCATTCCAATATCTTTCATAATGGTAGATAAATATCGATATGAGCGAGGTAAAATATTTGATGGTGGTAACAAAAATTCACCTATCAATCTACAACAACAAAAAAAAAATTTAATACAAAGAATATTAATGGTACATATTTCATCCTTTATTTACTAGTGATGAACTAACAACAAAAATAGATGAAAAAAGATGACATATATGGCATACCTTAACATTCATGAGATTGCTATGTTGGATAAACCATTCATAACCTTCAAGTTCACCAGCAACAATACAACAGAGAGAAGAGTTTTTTGGGAGCCTTCATAAATGGGCTCGTATGCCTTCTCAAGTACAAGTAAATCATGAAAATCATCAAATTCATCTCGATCATCATGATCAACTATGCCACTAAATGTGTCATGGATTAATGTATTTATACCATCATCTTCAACTATGTTTTCTGGTGCATGATCATCTTCTTCCATAGGCTCATTAACTTCATCTTTAATATTCACAACTCCATGTTCCTCCGCTTGCAAAACCACATTCTCTGGGCTGTGATAATCCATATCATGTTCCCTAGGGTGCCCCACCTTTATAATAATGATCGACACAAATAAACCATGATCATGATCAAGTGATTTTTTTGATATATAAAAAATGTTAAAACGATATAAACATTTACAAACTCAATCAATATAAGGACATATAATGAACAACTTACCAATGGATGATAATCATGCCCCCCTTCAACGTGACCATGTTTCTTACAATGTTTCTCGGTTGTTGTGATTAAAAGTTTTCTCATCTTTAAGCCCTTGTAATTATTGCAAGGACAATAACATTTCCCATCACCCTTTCTTTTCAATTTAGCCCACAATCTAGCAAGTGTCTCTTCATTTTTTTCTGCACTAATATTATCTGACATGATTTTTATTTACCAAGCTTGAATATTTAGATCTTCAAAAAATATCAAACTCACTCTAATAATTTTTAATCATAGATAGGTA
Organism: Sequoia sempervirens; assembly: GCA_007258455.2. NCBI lineage: Eukaryota > Viridiplantae > Streptophyta > Pinopsida > Cupressales > Cupressaceae > Sequoia > Sequoia sempervirens. The sequence continues at coordinate 554,144,263 of VDFB02000017.1, forward strand.
ACAAAATCTAATAATTTTGATATTTTGCTCCAAAAAAATTTAGCCTATAACCTCCACAAACTATCACAAGTATAGAAAATTGGCAAGTAGAGCATGAAAAAACTATTGCAAGTATAGATAAATGGTCAAACTCACTTTTATTTATTAAAATTTATGCTCGACATTTGTCGAAAAAGTGACAAAAATCACAGAGCATCGCAATTTTGATGAATGTCGGGAACAATCTTTTTTTTTTTAAATGAAAATTTCACATTAAATACATAGGTACCCAACAATTCATCTAATTATACATCTTTCATTAGAAAGTTTCATTGTATTTTGTAGACAAATGAGTTAGTGCACTAATCTAAAGAAGATATATAACCTTAAAGTGCTAGGAAGAGGGGTTGATCACCCTCACGACTGTAAAGACATAAGTTGCAACTAATGCAACTGACAATTGCTGATACCAGGTCAACATCAAAATAGAAATATGTTCTAAGAGACATGAATGCAAATATCCTTAAGGTTTAACTGATAAACCCTAACACCTGAGTGTAGAAATAAACATTTTTGGGTGCATCCTTCACTTTCTCGACCTACACAATATATTTCTAGAAAGCTCTTGAGAAACCCAATTTGAATCTACCATCAAATTCACTACTCTCACACTTATCCTTTGTCATCATGCCAACAATATCCTTTTCCATATTTTCCCTTTTGATATCAATGCCAACTATATACTGACAATCTCCCCCTTTGGCATTGATGGAAAAACTCTAACTACTCATCCATGTATCACTAAAGCTCTACACCAATTTGATTGTTCACACTATAACATAGCAACTCCCCTATGACATACATCTCTTATGTACTCAACAAGCTTCTATTTTGCATCAACTTCTCCCCTTTGACATCAATGGAAAAGGGTACACTCCACCTGAGGAAATGCTCCATTTTCTATAAACTTTGCAACCATCAAGTGATTTGAAATTGTAAAAAAATGATTTTACATGACTTGATCACACTATGCTTAACCAGGGTTAAATAATTGATCAATGAAGCTCCCTCTGGATATATTTTGTATCACTAATGTTTAGTGATATGAGGTGGGAGGAACTACTCCCAACTTCTTCCTCAAATATTCAAACTACTTTGTAGGAAGAGGCTTTATAAATATATCAGCCACATGTTCCTTTGTTGGGACATACTCTATGTTGACTTCCTTATCTACAACCTTTTCTCTAATGAAGTGATACTTGATTGATATTGTAGACATGGAAAATGTATTGATTGATGTTACACACCTTATCCTGATTTTCTATCATTGTTTCCTCCTGAATCATCTTCTCGACTTGTCATCAAATTCCTCTCTTAACTGGATTAGATCAATTTTATCTAATTAAGTGGGCATCTCATGTTAATTAAATAAATCAATTTTATTTAATTAACCTCATAGTCTCTGTTTAATTAAATAATCCCTTTTATTTGATTAAATCTCTAAGGTCATCTTATTAAATTAAATCAATTCTTATTTAATTTAAGCTAACAACATCTCTCTTTAATTAAATAAATCAAAAATCTTTATTTAATTAAGTCTAAATCACATTCCTCTTAATTTTGATTTAAATAAATCCTAAAATCTAAGTCAAAATTGTCACATCATCTAATCTCCTATTAAATTAATCAAATCTTGATTAATCTAATCCAAATCCATGTCACATCCTCTAGCTTTTGCCACTTGCTCAATAAATCATTTATTTTGAATTATTTGAATCTCTAATTACTTTCAAAAAGGCATCAATGGTTGGAATATTCCCCAATTTTGAAAATCCCTCCAAAAGGATGTGTCCTTCCAACAAGGAATTTAACTCATCTTACAAGTCCTTTTCTTGAGCCATGTGACATTAACTTTACCTTTCACCTCATCCTTCAAACCATCTTTTGAATTTCAAATCTCCCCCTCTTTGCCACATTGACCAAAATGTGCTCAACCTCTATCCATTAGCATGATGACAAGTGGCACTTTAACATTTTCTTATCTTTTGTCCTACATCCTCCATATCTTGCATTCTTCAATCCTTCATATCTATAAATAAAGACCTCTATTTTTTTGGAGGAGACACAATCAATGCAAAATCATAATGCTCATTTGAGGAGGAGAATTGAGGCAAAGTTATAATCTTCATATCAAGTTCATCCATTCTTCATGCATTTTTATCATTTTTGAGCTAGGTTATGCAGGAATTTCTCCAAGAAAGCATCAAATCTTCATCAAGTCATCATAAAGCTTACAAGGGATTGGGAAAGGGCCATTTTCCACATCAAAATGGCACCAATTCCCCCATAGGATTAAGAGTTTGTTTGCTTTAATAGGATTTAATAGATTTCTTTGTTGTGTTCTTCATTTATTTCTTATTTTGTGCATTGTAAATGAATTCTATGGGGAATATTTGGTTAACTTGCATATGAATCTAATTATGTGATTTTTTGTTGTGTTTATGCAAGTCTATAATCGACATTCATATATATATATGCTTGGTTCTGGAGTGCATCACTGGATTCTTTGAGATATTAATGGCACTTGAATTATCACAAAGAATCAAGATAGGCTCATTGTGCTCTACCTTGATTTCCTTTAATGTCTGCTTCATCCAAAGGACTTGAGTGCAACACGCAGCTACTATAACATATTCTACTTTTGTAATAGAAAGAGTGATAGACTCTTATTTTTTGCTCATCTAGGAAAACAATTTGTTCCCTAGGAAGAACACTCCACCACTAGTACTCTTTTTGTCATCTACACTTCCTACTCAATCTGCATCTATGTATGTTGTTAATGTGAAATCTTTATTTTTGGGATACCATAAACCATAGTCAACAGTACTTTTGATGTATCTAAAATTCTCTTTACTACTTTTTACATGTGATTCTTTTGGTTCAGCCTGAAATCTAGCTACCATACAAAATGCTTGCATTATATATGGCCTAGATGCAATTAAATATATTAAACTTCTAATCATTGATCTATACAAAGTCTGATTTACATCAGGTGACTCATCTGATTTACTCAACTTGTATCCTGTAATCATGGGAGTACTGACTAGTCTACAATCCTCCATGGAAAAAATTTTAAGCATTTATTTTGCATACTTGGTTTGTGATATAAATATACCTTTATCAATTTGTGTAATTTGCAAACCAATAAAAAAATTGAGTTCTCCTAGAATGGACATTTCAAACTCATATTTCATGTTTGTGGAAAATATTTTGCACATTTTATCATGGCTACCATCGAATATAATGTCATCTATGTATACTACCACAACAATCATGTGCTTACCTTCAGATTTGAAATATAGATTGTTATCTGCACATCTTTTCTTGAATCCTTATTGTTGTAGATCCTGATCCAACCTTCAATACCAAGCCCTTGGGGTTTTCTTCAAACCATACAATTCTTTTCTCAATCTATAGACATAATCATCATCCTCTAATAGTTGAAAACCTTCTAGATGCTCAATATATACTTCCTCTTCAAGGTTTCCATTTAGAAACATGGATTTGACATCCATTTGATATACTTTAAATCTTTTATACACAAAAAATGAAAGAAACAACCTAATAGCTTCTAATCTTGCAACTAGAGTAAATATTTCTTTAGAATCAATACCTTCTACTTGAGCATATCCTTTGCATACTAACCTTTCTTTGTTCCTAACCACTGCTCCATCTTCATTCAACTTATTTCTAAATACCCATTTCGTGCCTATTATATTCTTACTTGATGGTCTAGGAACCAATTCCCAAGTTTTTTTTCTTTTCAATCTGATTGAGTTCATCTTCCATTGCTTTTAACCAACTTTCATCCTTACTAGCTTCATCAAATCTTTTTGGTTCAATCTGAGATAAGAGAGAAAATTTCACTTGTTCCTTGTTCTTTGCAAGTCTTCTTCTAGTCTGCACACCTTCATTCTTGTCACCAATTATCTAATTGGAAAGATGATCTTTTTTCACATATTTTGCAAGAGCATGTTCAACCTCTTGCTCATTCTCTTCTCCCTATTCTCATTCTTCTTTTGTTGCACCTATATCCTCATTATCTAATTCTCTTTCAAGATTGTTTCTGCTAGACTTGACTTGACTTTCATCAACCCTGACATGTACACTCTCTACAATTTTATGCAATCTCTTGTTGAAACATTTGTATGCTTTGCTTTGATTGGAATACCCTAAAAATATCCCTTCATCACATCTTGAATGAAAACTTCCCAGATATTCAGCTTCTCTTTTGATATAGCATTTTTTGCCAAATACTTTGAAATGCTTGACCAATGCAGGCCTACCAAACCACAATTCATATGGTGTTCTACCACTATTAAATCTAATAAGAGCTTTGTTTTGAATGTATGCAACAGTTTATATTGCTTCTTTCCAAAATGTATCTGTTAAGTTTTCCTTGTTCAACATGGCTCTAGCCATCTCCTTCACAATATTGTTTCTTCTCTCTACCATGTTATTTTGTTGTGGTGTTTTGGGGGTTGAATACTAGCATTTAATTCCATGATCTTAACAATATTCTATGAATTCACTTGACATAAATTCTCCACCTTTGTCTGATCTGAGACATTTGATTCTTCTCCCAGTCTCATTTTCTGCTAGCTTCTTATAGATTTTAAACTTTCCAAATGCTTCAGTCTTCTCCTTCAAAAACATGACCCATTCCATTATGGTATAATCATCAAGCAGCAACTTGAAATATCTTTCCCCTTGAAATTCCCTTCTCCTCATTGGACCACATAGATCAATATGAATGATCTCCCAGGGTTTTGAAGTTGAATAATCCTTTGTAGGAAACTTAAAATTTGTTTTCTTTCCTTGTTGGAATCCTTGGAAGATGATATTATCAGGATTTGCAATCTTAGGCATATTTCTATTTAATCCTTTTGAACTTATCTTTACTAAATTTTCAAAGTTTATATGTCCCAGTCTTTTATGCCACAAACAACTCTCATCTGCTTGGCTAATTAGACGTGTTTGGCCTTCCACTTCACATAGATTATAGAGATTGCTATCAGTCCTTATCCATTGAGCAATTGTTTTACCATTCATTCTTATCTTGTAGCCTTCATAATCAAATACAACTTTGTATCCATTATCCCACATCTGGCTGACACTAAGAAGATTATGTTTTATACCTTCCACATAGAACACATCTTTAGTTTTGTTCTTCCCATCTATGCTCAGAATTCATTTACCACGAATCTTAACAACAATATTATCACCTAGGCTTACTGATCCTCCTTTTATCATTTCAAGTTTAATGAATTTCTTTTTATCTCTAGTATTGTGCTTGGAGAAACCACTATCAATTATCCATAGATCTTGTTCCTTTGCATGAAATGTTGTTTGGGCAATCATAGACTGAGCAGAATTATGGTTTTTCTCCTTCCATACCTTCTTAGGTTTATTTTCTACATTTTCTTCCTTTTTCTCAAGGACCTCAGTTTTCTTTTCATCTTTGGGAGGTGTGTTTTTCTTCTTCTCAGAATGAGAATTTGGTCTTACAAATTTCACTCTACAATTTCTAGCTATATGACCGAAATTATTGTAATTGAAAAAAACTACATTCATATCAACTGAAGGAGAAAATGGATTTTTTCTTATGAAATTTGTATTTCTCCTTGGAATGGCTTTACACTCTCTAGCCCTATGACCAAAATTGTTACAAGTATAACAATACCCATTAAAGTATGATGAGTACCTAGTCATGGAGTTTCCTCCTACTAGATAAGGAGATCTTCTTTGTCTAGTTCTCCTTGGATAGTGTACTCTTGTGAAACCATCATTATCTGCTCTCTTAGTATTCTGCTTCTTTTGTTGATTAGGAATCAACCTGCTAACTTTCTTGTCTTGAATTGGTTTGTTCTCTTTAATAGTTTTTTAGTTGCAGTTGACTTCTTTTCATCTTCAGAAGCTTCTCCTTTGTCAATTTTTTCACCACTGGGGACTAATTTTTATTCTTCTATAAATCTTTCATAGAGCTTTACAGAAGCATAAAAAATGAACTTTTTCCTTTTTCAAGTCCTAGACCCAATTTCTCCTTGTTGGCTAGATTTTTTGTAATCAAAAATTCATCAAGAATATTAGTACTACTTTTTAATTTCAGGCCCTTATTGATCTGATCATTGGCCTTCTCCAATTCTTTTCTAAAAGCAACTATTTCTGCTTCAAGTTTCATGCACCTATCCATATCAGATTGTAGTTTATATTTCATAACATCCTCAACTCTTTTGAGATATTATACATGCACTTTCAAACCATCTATCACCTTATTGAATTCCTCAAGTTCTTGAGTTAATTTTTTAGTCTCCTTTTGAGCATTCCTTTTCAGCTTCTTGTTTTCTCTCTTAAGATCATCATATTTATCTCTTCGTTCATCAAGATCTTTAAGAGTGTTGATTAATTCTCCTTCAAGATCAACAAATGCCTCCTCTTCTTCTTCAAGTGAATCTTCAATTTGTGCATCAATAGGAGGAGCGGTAGGAGGAACATATTTGTTCTTAACTAACATCCAAACATCAAGTCCAAGAGAACCTAAGTATCCTTTCATCAAAGAGCTCCACTCAGCATAGTTTTTTCCATAGAATCTAGATGGCTTGCTTGAACCCTCCTGACATGCCATTGTGTTCACTTATCCAAGATCTACTCAAGTTTATTAAGCTTCTCCTAGGGAACCTAGTACTCTTATACCAATTATTAGAACACAATGATCTACTAAGAGGGGGGTGGATCATTAGATATTAAAAAATTTAGTCCCTAAAAACTTTTACAGATTCAACCTTAAACTCATATGTGTAGATTGAAACATGAAAAAATATAATAATCACAAGCACAAGAGAAATCAACACATAATAGTAGATATATGTGGAGAACCCAAGATGCAAAAAACCAGGGTGAGAAATGTTGCTAGAATCTACTGTCCTAATCCAACCTCACAAGCATCAAAGTTTAGTTAAAAGTTTTAAGGGCTACAACCCCAAGGAAGCTTCAACTCCTTTTTTTAGAAGAAAAAACTTCAAGGAGAATACAATCCCCTATTCTAAGCTACAACTCAGTACAATGAGGCTACAACCTCAATCAGAATTACAAGTTCAAATATGCATATAAGTGGTTCTACATAAACCTAAGATGCATCAAAACATACAATACAATGTTGCACTTATTGAAACTTACACTTTGTTGCTATAGTTGCACTCTCAATAACACATACTTTTGTTCTTCACTCTCCTCTACTCTACACTCTCTTCTCTACCATATTCTTAGTTGTACATCCCTCTATTCAACACTCTATGCACTCACAGACTTCACACACTACAATTGTAGACTCAACACTTAGAAAAAATTACCTGATTGTCTTCCTTCTCTACCAACCTACAATTATTACTTCAAGATCTACTACATCATCTAGATCAGTCCTCACATCCTATTAGGGTTTCCTTCACTTGCAAACCTCACCAACAAGCTACTTCTACATCAAGCCACACAACATTTATTTCTGATACAAATAATTTTCTTTTTTTCTCTTTGTCACACCCTAAAATATGATTATGCATTTAATGCTCTCTTCTAATTCTTTGATCTGATTTTGATCTCAATCACTTTTTTAATTTATTTTTCCTCTTTGAAGATCAAATCTTTATTCCATTGGTTTCAAAAATAGTTGTGTAGACGTCTAAATTTGGACACTTAATTTATCCAAATTCATCCCCTTTCGTCTTATTTTCGCTAATTAAATAATACTACTATTATTTAATTAATAGCTTTAATTCTACCAAATCCCTAAAGTATCTAATCAATAATACCTTATCTCTTTAATCCTCCTTCCATCAATTAAATTAAATAAATATTCCATTTATTTAATTCCCCTCATGTCACATCCTCCATCATTTTTATCTTATCTTAATCCTTCTTCTAATCCCATCATTAGGATGTGCACATGCCTAATCCTTGATTAGGATGTGTCACATCCTCCAACTTTTGCAAGTTGGCCTCTAATCTCTCTTAGCCACCTAACCATCCTCTAATCCTTAACTAACTAGCCTAATCAACCTCTCAAGGAATTTTTAATTCCTTTTATCCTTCCAAGGAATATTAAATTCATTTTCTCTTCCCCATGTCCTTTATGACATGTGTCCTTAGTCAACCCTATTAAAGGCCTTCCCCTTTTGGACAAGGCATCTCCACTTCCCCATGTGAATTTTTAACTCACCTTTTAATCCCCCAATGCATTTAAGGAATTTTAAATTCCTTCTCTCATCCCCATAAGGATATTTGAGGAATTTTTAATTCCCCACTTGTCCTCTCACCCACATGGGGACAAGGACCTCCTTTATGAGGAGATCTTGTCCAATCCCAAGGTACTTTGTACCCCCCTCCATGTCATGTACTTCTCCTTCCACTTCATGTCCACTTCACCTTTTAGGGCTATATCACATGCCACATGTCAAGATGTGAGGGCTTGTGAGTTCTCAACTCACCTTAGCCCTACATCTTGATATTTGGTGGCTTAATCTTGGTCATCCATCTCTTCTAGGAATTCTCAAAATTCTTATAAATACCCCCTCTTTTCTCTCATTTTGGGGGAGATCATTTTGCTAGCCAAACTCTTGCAGTTTTGTTTCTCAACCTACACTTAGCCATTTTCTTATTTTTATCCACTTGCACTCATCCTCACAACATCACTTAGCTTGCATCTTGTGCCATCCAAGGAGCATACACATCAAAGATCGAAGGGCCAACCAAAGGATCGATCCGACGTAAGGTATAGAGTTCCATTTTGTTGTTTTCATCTTGTGTTGTTTCCAACTCAGGCTAATCTTGAGGTGTAGGTTGTTTTGGTCTTTATTTGCACTCTTTTACTTGCTGCTCATTTTCTAACGCTCACATTTGACCTATCACATTTTTGGCACACCCGGTGGGACCCAGAAACAGGTCTATTTCTTTCACGTTTGCTATTTTTTGCATTTTTCAAGGTCCAGGTTACAGAGTGGCGGATCTGTCCTACAGTGGCAGACCTATCCTGATAGAATGGCGGACCTGTCCTGCTGTGGTGGACCTGTCCTACAGTGGTGGACCTATCCTACAGTGGCGGACCTGTCCTCCGGTGGCAAACCTATCCTGCTGTGGCAGACCTGTCCTGTAGTGGCGGACCTATCCTGATAGAGTGGCGGACCTGTCCCTACAGAGTGGCGGACCTGTCCTCTAGAAGGTAAAAATTTCAAGTTTTTTCTGATTGTCTTTTGATAAATTAGGCACATAGTTTAATTAAAGGGGTCAATAAACCTTGTTTGGCGTGTTTGGGAAAGCTATTTGACGTATCCAATCCCCTTGCACCATTTGGCGATCCTGGGTGACGAGAAATCGTAGCTTTCCAAGTCCTTTGAGTCACCCATTTTTTATTTTCTTAGTGGGACTTGCTTGGGGATTTCATCACCCCAAGGGATGATTCCAACCATGTGTACCGGCGAGGTATATAAAGGGGGGAGAGCGAAAGTTGTACCTCAATCCAACCACGTTGTAATTGGCGAAGCGTCGGGATGACATGAAGAGTTGGTCTGAGCCTTTAGTATCTCGCTAAGGTTCCTGACTCATGCTTGTAACGGGTTGGTGTTCATGGTTTGGGCCTCACGTACCAAGTTTATATCGAGGACTCCTTAGCAACCATGTTCATCCTAGAGTAGAAGACTTTGTTGGCCATACCCACTTCTACTAAATCTTAGGGTTGTGCTGCCTGAATTGTCTTTCTCGTGCAAAACCAGTCATTTTTCAGTCTAGCCAAATCTATTTATCAATGTTTGCTATATTTTCGGTCCTTTACCTTACCCATCCATCAAAAAATAAAGCTTAAAATTATCCTTTGGTGGACCTATCCTTATCCTTTGGCAGACCTGTCCCAGTGTAGTGGCAGACCTATCCTTGTGTTGTGGCGGACCTGTCCTAGTGCAGTGGCGGACCTATCCCTGTGCTGTGGCAGACCTATCCCAGTGCAGTGGCGGACCTGTCTTAATCCTGTGGCGGACTTGTCCTTATGCTGTGGTGGACCTGTCCTTCTACTCTTTCTTCCTAGGGTCACCATTTCCACACTGTTTATCCGATTGACTTCGTTCAAAGGTAATTCTTCTCATTTTTTCATGCTCTTTCCAATGATATATAACACTTGCTACTTTTGAGAAGTTGGTTGGGGCACCCTTTTCTTCACCATCTGCCTCCTCGAGGGCGGTATACCCTACCATTCTCTCCGTTTACTCATTCTGAGTAAACATTCATCCATTTAACATATCCTTTCATCATTCTGAACTCTCATTCTGTCATTCTAATCATCTGTTTACTCATTCTGAGTAAACGTTCATCCATTTAACATATCCTTTCATCATTTCGAACTCTCATTCTGTCATTCTGATCATCTGTTTACTTGTTTCGAGTAAACGTTCATCCATTTAACATATCCATTCATCATTCTGAACTCTCGTTCTATCATTCTGATCATCCGTTTACTTGTTTCGAGTAAACGTTCATCCATTTCAGTATATCCGTTCATCATTCCGAACTCTCATTCTATCATTCTGATCATCCGTTTACTCATTCTGAGTAAACTTTCATCCATTCAACACATCCTTTCATCATTCTAAACTCTCGTTCTATCATTCTGATCATTCGTTTACTTGTTCTGAGTAAACATTCATACATTTCACACCTCCTTTCATCATTCTGAACCCTCGTTCTATCGCTCTGATCATTCGTTTACTCGTTCCGAGTAATCGTTCATCCATCCTGATCAACCGTTTTGCTCATTTTGAGTATTTTTTCATCCATTTCTATCATCCATTTCTCCAATAAAATCATCGCTTTCCCCACCCAAATCCCTTGAACTTTGTCTCGGGTTATTATCCAAATTTACCTAAGTATCTGATCTGATCGTCATCATTAACATCCTCTTTCTTAGGATTTTCATCCATCCTAAGTTAGTCATCATCGTTGACCCAATCAATCCATTTTCAATCTCAAAGTGGATTCGGTGCTGCAATCATCCATTCATCCTTTAATCCGATCAATCAGTATCCTAAGTCATCTAAGATCATCTCTGAACAGGATTTGTAGTCTCTTTCATCATCCATCAGTCGATCTTATCTAATCCAATCTGATCCAATCCAATCCAATCACGTCCTTATCCAATCACCTTCAACCCAATCAATCTACTTCCATCTTGAGGAAGATTCGGTGTCGTAATCATCCTTTGATAATCAAATTCGACCATCAAAATCAATCCCATCGTATCATCCAATCATCCTAATCTAAGCTTTAATCCAATCCTGATCTGAGCTTGTCCTAAATCCCGATTTGGGCTTTTGCCCATTTCCATCCAAAATCTCTATCCATCATCTTTATCCTTTCATCATCATGAATTCTTATCCTCCATCAATAGTGGTCAAGGGAAACCCTAATTACGTCGACGACGATAATGAAAGTCTTGTTGATCAAGAAGAATGTGACATAGATTCCCTTGACACTATCATTGCTAGTAAGTTTTCTCCACCCACATTCCAAAATTAAATTACCCCATTGAGTTATCCCATCATGTCTTCATCTATGCCTAATCACACTCCTTATGCTACCTTTGACAAGGGATGTTCATCATATCCATCATATCCTTCATCTACATCATCCCCTTATCCTAGTTTGCCATCACAATACCCCTATCTTGATCCCCCATCCACATCCTCTTATCTCAATCCTTCATCCGCATATACCCACTACCCTGATCTTCCATACCAATCTGCTCAGCCTAATCCTACATTCACACCTTCCTATCCTAGTCAAACACACCCACCAACTTACCCTAATCCAACATCTGCATCTCCCTATATTAATCCGCCACCTCAATCTTCCCATCCTCATCCACCATCCCCATACCTTTACTACAATCCACCACCCACCTCCTTGTGTCCTAATTCACCATGCCAATACCCCTATCTTAACCCTTCACCTAATCCCCCATCTATTCCCAGTCCTACATCCAATCCCATTCCCCTATCTAATCCTAGCCCACCAATCCCTAGTCCTAATCCCCCACTAATCCATAAACCTTCATCCACTCCCGCCTCGCCATCTCAACCTAGTGTATTCAAGTTTCTCCAAGGACTTATAACAAAGGAAACATCCCCCACTCCACACATTGCAGTCGTGGAACCATGCCATCCCAACCCATCATCCATGGTTGTTAGCGATGAGACCCTTCTCCATCCAACACCTATCATTGATGATACCATCACATCCTCTGAATCCACTGAGTCCCCATCTCCTACCATCACATCTACCAAATCCATTGAACACCCACCCCCTACTCCGAGAGTCGTCGAACCTATTAACGACACCCAAATCCAATCCACTTCTTCCACTCCTAATATCCATTCCTAGGAATATCTTGAATCCTCCATCCTTCCATCTTCCCCACTTGAAGAGTCCCCCCATGACTCCATTATCATGCCTCCCACACACGATGCGTCATGCCAAGAGTTTGATCCAAAGCATGCTATCATATCCCCTCCTCCAAATCAAGATCCTACCATCCCATCTAGTCTACCACATGATCACAGTCCCCCATCCATTCCATCCCATGATCCTCTTGACATTCAAGATTCTACCGCTCCATCTTCGTCTCCATTGCATGAGCCTGCTACCGCAAAATCAGATCCTATCATATCTCCTACTCCCTCTCCAGATACAACCCATCCAAATGCTGCTATCCCATCATCTCCTTCTCAGGATCCCCCATCATCGCCTAAAAATGCTATCCCCACACGCTTGCATATCCCCTTGGTACTCTCACATTCTTCCATGGTGGCCTCCTTGCAGAAGAAAAACACAGTGTATATACCACCCATCATCCCCCACCTAATAATGGACTCGCATCATGTTTTCAGAATAACAAAAATCCTACAATGGATCGCATGCTCAAGAACATGAACTATCAAGGAAAAGGTCTAGGCCTTCACAAGCAAGGTATTTTAGAGCCCATCCAAGTCAAAGAACAAATCTACATGCAAGGTCTTGGATCTATTTCCCAAGACTCACAATCTAAAGATGTTGGTACAACTTCTAGACGTCCTCAACAAGCCTTCTCCAAAAGAATTTCTGGCTTTGCCCATCGCTCCACCAAATCATATGCTGCCATCCCTCCTCCTCTATCGTATCACCTCAAAACAACCGTCCATATTCCTCCTTCATCTGCTCCATCCATTTTGGGTCCTTACATCCCTCCATCCACCATCTCCCATCCTTCATCTACTCTATCCATCTTGGGTCCGTATATCCCAAGATCACCTCCTCCATCTCATCCTTTCACCCATCCAACGCCTATCCATATCATCCATCATAAACATCCCTCTCACATATCCCATAATCAGGATTAACAAAGGCATACCTAAACATCCCCCATCTACACGTAATCCCCATACTCCTACCTCCATTGCTCCACATCGTCCATCCCCTCACACCCATCCCATTGCTAATAAATGCACTTTGGATGCTAACATAAAAATGCATAAATCCAAACATCCACATGAATCCAACGCTTCCCATGTCCCCTCTAAAAGACATGGTAAAGAAAAGAAAAACAAAATCCCAAATCAAAATCAAATCTATAGCTCACAAAGAGCCAGCAAAGCAAAGATCAAAACCATGTGGATCCCAAAGAAAAAAGATGCAATGCCATCAAATGAAAAATCTGTAAGAACATCCAAAGTTGCTAATCCAAAAGCTAATTATACACCCCTTTCATCTCCTAAATCTGTTTTGGGTCCCTATGTCCCGAAATTCACTATTCCATCTCCTCCATTATCCCCACATTCTCCATCCAATAGTCCCCTTATCTTTTCACATCCGTCACCACATGTGCCAATGTTGGTCCTGAACTCATCTCCCCATCATGTATCCACCCCATCATTCTATCCATACCATTTCCAACATCCCACCCATTATCCCCTGTACCTTCCCCATCAAATCCCTCTCATTTATCCTCTAGCATAATCCATTTATCCTAAGGTTGTACCAACATCCAATAGTGGGTTCGAACATGAGGTCTTAATACCTCGTATAGAACTTGATGCTTGAGTCCTTCATCCATATCCTTATCGCATGTCTTCTAAATCCATTTATTCGCCTCCCTATCCTTATCCATCTCCTTCTGCATACTATCCAAAAAGTCCAAAAAAAAAAAAAATCAAAATCAAAATAAAAAAAATAATAATAATAAAATAAAATAGTAAAGAGAAATAATCCATCCGATGGTGAAAACTTGGAAAACAAGCACCTTGGATAAGTACCATGATGAAAACCTGGAAAACAGGCATCATGCATAAATCCCTATCTGCACTTGGGGGAAGCTTCTTGATATGCATTCCCTCCATCCGCTATGCTTCCTGCTACGCTTTCGGCTATGCACCCATCTTCTTGCTATACATCATTTTCATCCATCCCTTCCACCCTATCGCGCTTACACATCCTATTTGGCATATCTCATTTATCCCAATCCTTCCATCCTCCTTGTGATCTTGATAACAATGGGGCAAACATATAAGCATGCTTTGGGCACCTCTTAGCATACATCTCCCTCATCTGCACACTATCCCAACTGTCATTCGCACTCGTCTACCTTCCTGATCCACCTGTCATGCTACCTTCCATCTCTCTTAATTATCCATACATCCTATCTTCATCCATCTCACTCTTTTATCTTCCCATCCACTTGTCTTCCATCCTTCATTCCTCCCCGCACATGACATATCTAGAGTGGGGGCATCTATCTTCCTTTGTGCTATAGTCCTTGGAGACATCATTCATCCTGTCCAATCACATCCTTGCCATCTCCCCATCCTTATCTTCCTGTCCAATCACATCCTTGCCATCTCCCCATCCTTATCTTCCTATCCAATCACATCCTTGCTATCTCCCCATCCTTATCTTCCTATCCAATCACATCCTTGCCATCTCCCCATCCTCATCCTCCTATCCATCCATCAAAACACTCCCTTTCATATCCCCATCTTTGTCTTCCTACCAATCCCTTGTGTCTTCTCGTCCTTGTATTCTTATACATCCAAACCTTCCCCCTTATCATTCTCCATCCATCCTGGCATCTATCCATCCATCTACCTGGCCAATCCCCTCTTTTCATCCTTCATCCTCCCCCCCCCCGGCGGACCCGTCCGGCAGCGGCAGACCTGTCTGCTCCCGGCAGCGGCGGACCTATCCAGCGGTGGCAGACCTGTCTGCCCCCGGCGACGGTGGACCCGTCTGCCCCTGACAGCGGTAGACCCGTCCGCCCCCGGCAGTGGACCCGTCCGGCCGGCAGCAAACCTGTTTGCCCCCGGTGGCGAACCCGTCTGCCTGACGATGGACCTATCCGCCTCCGGCGGCGGACCCGTCCACGTGGCAGCTACCCAATGTCCCCCTCCTGGCACAAAAATACAAAAAAAATTCAAAATCCGCCTCCGACCCATTTTCTAATTTCTCTCTGCCATCAAAACCCATGTGTTGTAATTTTCAAAATTTATCGGAAAACCATATTTTTGAGGGTTTTGATTTTTACACCAAAGCTTCCGGAGGCCATAACTTTTGACTTGGGTCCCCGTTTGGGCTGAAATTTGACAGGTGATTGTGTTATGAGATAACAAGTGGATTTCCAATTGGCTTCTTAGAAAGCCGTTGGAACTCGTTTTGACACATTTTCAGGGCCTCAAACTTTCATCTTGACCCTCAAAATCCCAATTTAGTGTTTTTTTCTAGCATTTTGAAAAATTGTTTTCACTCATCACTCGAAATGCATATCTTGCATCTTGGATGTTAGTTGGAAATTCATCCTATCTCACTAATGGGTATTTCTTGGAAAAAATTTGGCCTCCCAAAAGTATATCCATAAGGTTTCCTAAAATGGCAAAATCTGACATTTTTTGAAAATTGCCAAATTTGGAAAGATTTGATTGTCAACACCTCACATCCCTTAAACTCCAGAACTTGGTGTAGAATCAATCCCATCACATTCTCCAATCATTCTCATCTTCACTCCAACCCGGCTATGAGCTTTCATCTAATCCCAATTTGAGCTTAACCGAAACCCTAATCTGGGCTTTAATCCATCTACAGTTAAGATCTTTGGATATCGAACAAAGTCTTAAGATCCCTCCCTCCATCTTCTTCAACTCTTTCTAATAAATCCATTCCCCATTCCGTGTAACCATTCCTCTATTTCAAACCTTCATCTATCATCTCAAAACTTCATCAAACCTCCTATCATCTCAAACCTTCATCAAACCTCCTTCTATCATTTCAAACTCTCATCAATCATAATCTTCCACCTCTTCCCACCCTTCACCTTCTAGTTCCAAGAATCAGTTATCTCTCCATCTGGTCACCTTTTCCTCATCCAAATCCTTATCCCTCTATCCAATCCACCCAAACAATCCTTTCCTCCCCCCATCCTCTCCCCTCATCCCATCTCATAATCCCTTGTCATTGGTATCTAGCTATAGGCTTTTCCCCACGCAATCCAATGTCATATATCTTATCGTCATCACTTCTACTTCTTTTGCACATCTTTTCTATCTCATCATTCATCTATCTGTCATATCATCCTCCCAATTCATCTTTTGATGATTTGAATTAACTATCACATCCCTGAGCTTTGTCTGGTCACTATCCTCCAATCCAATCCAATAGGTCTATCTTGTCCCATCGTGTCAGTCCAATCATTTTATCCCCTTATCTAGGGTTATCTCATCATCTTTCCTCCATCACTTGTCTTTGGCCTTCTGTCGAACTACGTTGCCCCTGTGCTTTCATGTAGGCAAGGTCGATCATTTGATCCGCCCCCAGGGTTCCATCATCGATCTTCATTGTCCACTTTGTCCCTTTATCGCCTATCATCAATCTTTCTACTTTGTCCATATAATCCTTTATCATCTATCATCAATCTTCTTATCTTGTTCCTATTTGTCTGTCCTGCCTTTATCATCCATCGAGGTCTCCTATCTTGTGTCATGTCTCTCGTGTCGCGTCATCAAGCTATGCCCTTATCTAGCTGGATCTTAATAAACAAGATCCACTTATATCATCATATCCAATTGGTTCTGAATATCCTGCGTCATATCAATCTTTTAATTTAGTATCCATCATCGGTCTCAACAGGATGCATCCTTCCTATTAGACCTCATCAATCACATCCATACCCTTGATTGATCCTATGGCAAAGGACGTTTGAAATTAATTGTGATCTTTTGATGCTTTTGGCTTTTGTTTATCATTTGAGCTCCTTATCATCACTTGTCATGGTTGCCTTGATCCATCATATCATGGTGTGCTTTGACTCGTCAACATAGGGGTGTATCTTGATCTTTTTTTTGTCTTCTCGGTTGTCCCACGTAGTACCCACCAAGATCCCTGAGGTCTTGTGTTATGCTGGGGCATCCTTGTGTGCTTGTGGTTATCCCAATATCTGGCCCGACCAAGGTCACCATGACTTTGGGGTGTTGGGATAGCCTTCTTGTTTGTTATGTTTTGTTTTATGCATTAGACACTAATCCGCCTTGGTTCTTCATACCTTGGCATCTCGTGTCTTCTGCTATAGCAAAAATTAGTGCTCCGACGATGGCAAATTGCATTTGGATTGCATTTCATCTTCATCCTCTCATCTATCAAAATCCCCCCATCCATTCATCCTTCATCACACTCCCCTCCCAATCTTCCATCGCATTGCATCTTCTTCAACTCCCTTTGCATCATCTCATCCATTTCGAGAGCCCACCCATGTTCTCTTGAACCCGCATGTCCTCTCGAGGGGGCATCCTTCATCCCTAACTTTCATCTTTACCCCCATCATCTTCCTTCCTAGTCACTTCTTTGAATGACTGGGGCATCTTTTCCAATCTAACCATCTTCTAGGTTCTATGTTTTAACATTCTTTGAAATGATGCTACTTCGTAACACCATCTCAAAGAGGGGCAAAATGTAGACGTCTAAATTTGGACACTTAATTTATCCAAATTCATCCCCTTTCGTCTTATTTTTGCTAATTAAATAATACTACTATTATTTAATTAATAGCTTTAATTCTTCCAAATCCCTAAGGTATCTAATCAATAATACCTTATCTCTTTAATCCTCCTTCCATCAATTGAATTAAATAAATATTCCTCTCATGTCACATCCTCCATCATTTTTATCTTATCTTAATCCTTCTTCTAATCCCATCATTAGGATGTGCACATGCCTAATCCTTGATTAGGATGTGTCACATCCTCCAACTTTTGCAAGTTGACCTCTAATCTCTCTTAGCCACCTAACCATCCTCTAATCCTTAACTAATTAGCCTAATCAACCTCTCAAGGAATTTTTAATTCCTTTTATCCTTCCAAGGAATATTAAATTCCTTTTCTCTTCCCCATGTCCTTTATGACATGTGTCCTTTGTCAACCCTATTAAAGGCCTTCCCCTTTTGGACAAGGCATCTCCACTTCCCCATGTGAATTTTTAATTCACCTTTTAATCCCCCAATGCATTTAAGGAATTTTAAATTCCTTCTCTCATCCCCATAAGGATATTTGAGGAATTTTTAATTCCCCACTTGTCCTCTCACCCACATGGGGACAAGGACCTCCTTTATGAGGAGATCTTGTCCATTCCCAAGGTACTTTGTACCCCCCTCCATGTCATGTACTTCTCCTTCCACCTCATGTCCACTTCACCTTTTAGGGCTATATCACATGCCACATGTCAAGATGTGAGGGCTCGTGAGTTCTCAACTCACCTTAGCCCTACATCTTGATATTTGGTGGCTCAATCTTGGCCATCCATCTCCTCTATGAATTCTCAAAATTCCTATAAATACCCCCTCTTTTCTCTCATTTTGGGGGAGATCATTTTGCTAGCCAAACTCTTGCAGTTTTGTTTCTCAACCTACACTTAGCCATTTTCATGCTTTCATCCATTTCCATCCATCTTCACAACATCACTTAGCTTGCATCTTTTCCATCAAGGAGCATACACATCAAAGATCGAAGGGCCAACCAAAGGATCGATTCGACGCAAGGTATAAGGTTCCACTTTCTTTTTTTTAACTTGTGTTGTTTCCAACTTAGGCTAATCTTGAGGTGTAGGTTGTTTTGGTGTTTATTTGCACTCTTTTACTTGCTGATCATTTTCTAACACTCACATCCAACCTATCACAAGTTGCACCAATTAAATTTTTCTCCAGTGCTAGTTACCAGTTGAGAAACCTTATTCACATTGTTGAACCATTATAGATCTCTTCTTTCGAATTTTGGTCATCGATCTTCCCCTTTCATACCTTGATCATGTGATCCTCGTTCACTATTGTGCCTTTAAATCATGATTGGTGGATAAGTAGTCGTTTAAATCACTATCATCAATCTTGAAGTATTCTGTTAACATCATGTATTGCATTGTTGAAGAGGCATTTGCTAAAGTCTCATCAACATGAGCCACCCTCAAACACATGAGATGAAACATGGTTCCATATGCCACACAATTCACAATGAGGATGTGAATTTCCTAACGAGCAATTTCTCTTTGCCACCTATCAGCCTTTGTCACAATCGGGTCCCACTAGCTTTTCACATTATCACACTGTCGAAGAGACATTTGAATGACTCCCACCAAAACCATCATGTCACTCCAATGAGTAAATTTTCCTTCTTATCACTATGTCGAAGATACATGCTTCAAATTCCTACCGAACTGTTGATGTCTCACTGATGGAAAGGTCATCAGTTTGTCAAGGAGACATCCTTAAATATCCTGCCAACACCACTCTGTCCCACCAATGGTAAGGTCATCAGGTTGTTGTGGAGACATCTGAATAGGTCTCACCAACAACCATTAGTCACGCTGATGAAATCCCTTGATGATGTCACTTGTCCACCTCATTGCCATGTCACTACTCTGTAATCCACAACAAGGATGTGGATTACTGTTTACTCGATCCCATCATGCCGCGTGTGCACATCATCATCACTATCACCCACATCATTGTGACTGGGTCCCACTTGGAGTGCTACCTTCTCATCACTAAGTCAAAGAGATATTGACAAAGGTCTCATCAATGCCATACAGTCTCGCCGATAATGCTTCCATACTCCTTTTGCTCCATCAAAGAGACATTTCTCATTCTCTCACTGACCATGCACTATCATGCCAATCTGAAGAAGATATATAACCTTAAAGCGCTAGGAAGAGGGGCCGGTCACCCTCATGACTATAAAGACATAATTTGTAACTAATGCAACTGACAACCGCTAATACCAAGTCAACATCAAAATAGAAATTTGTTCTGAGCGACATGACTACAAATATCCTTAAGGTTTAACTGATAAACCCTAACACCTGAGAGCATAAATAAAACATTTTTGGATGCATCCTTCACTTTCTTGACCTGCACAATACCTTTCTAGAAATCTCTCAAGAAACCCAATTTGAATCTACCATCAGATCTACTACTCTCACACTCATCCTTTGTCATCATTCCAATGATCTCCTTTGCCATATTTTCTATTTTTACATCAATGAAAAATATATGCCAACATTCCCAACCTTTGACAGTTCCTTCAGCTCCTCCTACAAGGGAAGAAAAGTGACAAATTGTGGGAAACACTTCAATTCCCTCTTCACAAGCTAAATCTCATGCAAGATGAAGCTGAAGTGCAAAAGAGCTCAAATGAAGACATCGCACTATGGCTCATTAGCTTGCTAAAGATAACAAATCCTTACCTAATAATCCTCCATACATAGAACCAAATTATAATGAGATACCTCTCACCCATATATCTTTGTCATCACCTAAATTATTTCCACCTCCCTCACAAAATCATGAAGCTAAACCTTATCTTTCCCAACCAAAACAAATAAAAATTTCACTCCACTTCTTGTCACCTACTTCAAAATATAATCACATAGATGAGAATGCTCACAATCATTTTGATAGCACTAATATTCTATTGGATGTTTTGGTTGTGTTGCTAATATATGGTTGTCATTGATGTCAACACTATTGGCCTCAAATACATTAGGGTTGTATATGTCGAGAATATTGAGAAAATTGTAATAAATATCTTGCAAGTTGTCAGTGATGAAGTGAAGTTCAATCTATTGGTGAGTACATTGATAATCAAAGGTTGTGGATTAAAGGGTTTCTTGTCTAGTATATCTAGTTTATCCACGTTAAGTTTTAGAGATATGCATGAAGATTTGATCTAGTTATGAGTTTTGGTGTTCTAACAGTTATTTTGTTGCTTCATTTGGTGTTCTTGAATGAAGATGATGTAATTCTAGTAATTTTAGTTGTTTCAGATGCTTCTCTAGTGATTCATTATGTTTGTGGATGTTTCTAGATCATGTTCTATCTATGTTGTTGGTCCACATTGATCGTTGTGCTTGTGATTGGTGATTTTCTCTTGCATGCTCATGTTTTTCATGTTCATGGTTAACAGGGTGATTGTTGCATGTTGTGGATCTTTGTGGAGTAATTGTTTGATTTTTTTTTGTATTTGAGATATTTTTTTTGGGTCTTCACTATGTTGTGGCTGACCTTGGTTGATTCCAATTGAAAATTATTTATGTTTTGGGCCGACATTTTGTATTCATTTTATTATTTTGTTCAAGCCAACATGGAGATGTTATTATTCTTGTTGTGGATATATAAGCGATTTTTTCTATCATTTGAAGAGAGGAAGTGTGTGAGATGTGCAATTAATGTCCAAATCATTCAAAGGTAGATCTGAGTGTGAAGAAGAGTGAAGAAGAGTGAAGAATTGTTCATGTGCTTAATTGAAACTATAATTAGGCATTAGCATATGCTATCTTGTTAGTTCAAAATCCTATGGATGTAATCTGAATGTTTCTGTAAGACAGTGTGTCTTCCTTGGGAAAAAATCATTGTTGTATTTGAGCAGTGTGCTCTAGGTAGTGTGCCTAAATGCATGTGCATTCTCATTTATTCTTTATAATTTTAATAGGGTATAATCTTGTGGTCTGACCTCCACCATGGTTTTTCCCCTAACAATGTTTCCACGTAAAAATTATTGGTGTTATGTGTACTTCTAATGTGTTGATGATTTATGTTTTCATGGTTACTAATCAAATCTGAGAATAAGTTGATAAGGTTAATAAGTTTAAATTTTTGGGACAGCTGATTCACCCCCCCTCTCAGTTATCTGCCCTTGTGTTACCAACAATTGGTATCAGAGTAGATTCCTTGGAAAAAGTTTAATAGCTTAAGGTGATCCAGGATGGCGACATACAAGAAGGATAGTCTGAGATTTGATGGAACAAATTACTCTCTGTGGAAGACTCAAATGGAGTGTCATTTGAGATGCATTGGTGAACCCTTCTAGAACATTACAATTAATAGGTATGTTATTCCACAGAATGGTCCTTCTACTCCTACTGATATTAAGGAAGATGAGCACAATATCAAGGCTAAGGAAGCATTTTTGAGTGCTCTAACTGATTCTAAGATGACAAATGTGATGGATTTGAAGACTACTTATGAGATCTAGAAAAATTTGGAAACTTTGTATGAAGGTGATGCACTTGTGAAGATTGCTAAGTTGCAAAGTCTGAAAGGGAAATATAAAATGTTGAGAATGAGTGATGATGAGAACATTAGTTCTTTCATGCAAAGAGTGAATGAACTTGTGTGTGGTATCAGATGTGCTAGTGGACAATTGGAAGAATCAAAGATTGTTAGTAAAGTGCTTAGATCTTTTCCTGCTGCTTACAAAGTCAAAGCTCCTCCTATTGAAGAGCTCCAGACTATAACAAATGTAACAAGAGATATGTTTATTGGTAAGCTTACTACTTTTGAGTTCAGTGAATTTGGTGATGCTCTTCCTAAGACAGAATCTGCATTTAAGGCTACTACCTCCAGGAGAGATAAACAAAGATATTATCTAGGAGAAAGTTTATCTAGAAAAGTGTTCAACTATGAGGAGGAAATGAGAGAGATTGAAAAAGAAGAGAGAGAGATAGAAAAGATGGAAGCACTTATTGTTAGAAGAGAAGCCAGAGGACAAGGTAAGTATAAAGGTAAATTACATCTTAAATATTTTTCTTGCAATAAGATAGATCATTTTGCATCAAGGTGTCCGGAAAGAGTTCCTAAGCCAAGACCTAACAATCCTACATTTCAAAGAAAGTGTTATTATGTTGTTGATGAAGGTGTGACATATGATGACAGTATTGGCATGGTGTGATGGTTTATAGGTGGCATTATTGTTCTTGCCACCAAGGTTCAAACCCCGTTGGGGTGGTATTGTTGAATGGTTGTATCCGGTTCATAGCTTTGGTCAAAAGCATTTACCCCTTGAATAAAAAAAAAGGTGTGACAGATGATGAATCTAATAAAGGGAATGCAAGTGGTGATGAATGGGTATATATTGCTATCAAGGAAAATAATTTGGTGTTTACTGAATCTACTAGTTGCACAAATGTGGAGAAAGCTCTAGCTACTCGAATTGAATAAAAAGATGAATGGGTGATTGACAGTGGATGCTCTCATCACATGATAGGTGATAAAATTAAATTTGTGAGCTTGGAGAAGTATGATGGTGGTGTTGTAAGATTTGGTGATGAAAAAGTTGGTATAATCTATGGAAGAGGATACATTTCTCTTGATGGTAAGCATAATACTGATGATGCCCTATATGTGGAAGGTTTGAAGCATAATATTTTAAGTGTTGTACATATGGTTGATAAGGGATACAATCTTCAATTGAAGGATGGAAAGTGTAGAATATTGGGGAGTTCCAAAAATGTGATTACATTAGGTACAAAAATAAAAGGTAATATCTTTTACCTGAGTGTTGCAAGTAAAAGTTGTTTGATTGCTTAAGTTGATGAAAGTTGGTTGTGGCATAGGAGAATGTGTCATGTAAACTTTGATAATATTATCAAGATAAGTTCTACTAAGACTGTGAGAGATCTTCCTAAGTTGGTAAAACCTACAAATTCCATATGCAAGGAATTTCAGCTAGGGAAGCAAGCTAGATTTTCATTTCAAAGCAAACAACACTGTTCAAATGAATTGTTGGAGCTTGTGCATATTTACTTGTGTGGTCCTTCTAGAGTCAGAAGTTTACAAGGATACAGGTATTTCATGTTACTCATTGATGATTATTCTAGAATGATGTGGGTTACTTTCTTAAGGGAAAAAGATGAAGCTCTGGAGAAGTTCAAGCTCTTTAAGGCTATGGTTGAGACAGAGATAGGTCTGAAGATTAAATGTCTAAGATCAAATAGAGGTGGTGAATTCACTTCTAGTGAATTTAATTCTTTTTATGAAGAAAATGGAATAAAGAGACAATTATTTGCACCATAGACCCCTCAACAAAATGGAGTTGTGGAAAGGAAGAACATGCAATTGAAGAAGTTGCTAGGACAATGATGTTGGAAGGAAATGTTCCTCATATCTACTAGAGAGAAGTTGTGAGCATTGTTGTTTATGTAAGGAAAGCTTAGGTGAAAAAAAAACTCTCCTAATACCAAAACCTCAGGAAAGAATGTAGATAAGACTTTAAATTTTACAATTGCAGTGCAATCAGATACACTAGAAAAGAATAACAGAAAAGAGAAATAAAGACATACACAATTGGACACCAAATTTATGTGGGAAAACCCTTATGGGAGAAAAACCCACCACACCAAGAAAATCCTCTTTGTATTATAGTAAAGAAAATTACATACAGAGATCAACTTCACTTTCTGATGTCAATTTACAGCAGCAACATTCATTGATCAATCTTGTACAGAATTGTCACAATGCTCTTAGATGCATACAATGAACCCACTCAGATCAATCTGTGTTCAATATCAACACTTTCGTTATCTCACACTAACCATCATCATCCACCATTGCAAAGTGTAATCATTTTTCCTCACAATCTATTCATCTTCCACACAGGAACGGTTGCAACAATCCAACTGCCAACGGTTCACATTCTACTTCTCTCATTGGCTCAGAATGCACCACGTAGGACAGACGTTTGGTCAAAAAGTTCAACTGTATTGCATGTTGGTGAGACACTGAACTGTGTCTCCCAGATGCCTAAATGCCTGATCATCCTTATTGCCAAGAGTCACCACCATCGACAAGAGTCATATCGAGTTCAAACCTATTGCCCAGACTCACTCTATCGCTAAGACATCATATCGATATCCATCTCATGCAAATCTATTGGCAAGAGTTTTGCTATCACTAAGAGTCTTATAGTAACTTTTATGTCATACCAATGTTCATCACATGTATCTCTATCGACAAGACCATTGCTATCGGTGAGAGCTCATAGCAAACACAAAACCATCGTACGAGAGGAATACTATCAGCAAGAGGTCATACCAAATGCTCCTTCCTGTCGGTGAGAGAAACTCCATCGCCAAGAGTTCATACTGAAGTTGCATACCCATTAGCGAGACCACAGCCATTGGAAGGAGATCATACCAAATGCAAATGTGTTGGTGAGAGAAACATCCATCAGAAAGAGTTCTCACCGAAGGTATATCTGTCGGTGAGACCTCCACTATTGCTTAGACTCTTATTGAGCCTTCATGTCACCCTGATGAAAATCATGTGTAAAACCATCGGCGAGACATACTCTATCAAAATGAGTCACTCCAAAGGCTCATTCCTCTCCTCAATGCCACTCGTCGCCAAGAGTCTCTTCAACAACCACTAGGAACCAACTCGTCGGCAAGAGGTCTGCCCGGGTGGAAAGAGTTAGGAAATTCACAACGATAGACATGTCTTGCTGATGACTCTCGTTGGCAAGACAAAACCAAAGTCTCGGCGACTTTAAACTTTTGAACACAGCTGTTGGCTGGTAAGACATTCAGAGGGTCTCACCAATTTTTCTCTTTCAGGAGTTTCATGTAAGTAAGCTTGAGGCATTTTTTCCAACAATCTCCCACTTGACGAAGATCTTACTGACACCTCCAGAGCACAAAAAAACTACTGAAATTCATGGGCACTAAGGCCCATCGAACTAGCACACCACCTAAACTTGTCTATGCTCACTGATTTCATCAATGCATCTGCAAAATTTTCCAAAGTATCCACTTTTTCTAAAGAGACCTTTCCATCCTCCACCATATCTTGTACAAAATGATACTGCACATCAATATGTTTCATCCTGGTATGGAAAGTAGGATTTTTCACCAAAAAAATAGCACTTTGACTGTCACAGTAAATTTTAATCTTCCCTACATCAAACCCAATGTTAGAACACAAATGTTTTAACTAGATTGCTTCTATACAGGTATGTGTTGATGCCATGTATTCTTCCTCTGTAGTGGACAAAGCGACTACAGCCTGCTGCTTACTTATCCAACTAATTGCACCACCATTCATCATGAAAATATATCCACTAGTGGATCTTCTACTATCAATGTCCCCTACCCAATCAGAATCTGCATAGCCTTGAATGCTGAGAGCCCTCTATCATTCAACCAAATTTCCATGGTAACACAAAGCATATTCTAAAGTTCCCTTTAGATATATGAACACTCTTTTCACAACATCCCAATGTGTCCTTCTAGGATTTTTCATAAAACGACTAAGTACTCCCACTACTTGGGCAATGTATGGCCTTGTACAAACCATTACATACATTAAACTGCCAACTGCACTAGCATAAGGAAATTTGGTCATGTCCTCCATCTCAATAGGATATTTTGGACAATCTTCAACAGATAGCTTCGTTCCCTACAAAACTGGAACAACTAGCTACTTGTAATCAGTCATATAAAATCTCTCCAGAGATTAATATACTTACTCTAGCTGAGCCAAAGTTTTCTACTCTTCCTATCCCTGGTTATTTCCATTCCTAGAATATTCCTAGCTGCACCAAGATCTTTCATTTTGAACTTTGCAGATGACTAAGATTTTAGATTAGAAATCATTAACTTAGTATTGCCTATGAACAACATATCATCAACATAGAGAGCAATAATAAGAACATGATCATTTTCAGCTTTGAAGTATACATAGTGATCAAATTTCGATCTTACAAATCCCAATGACAAAACAAAAGTGTCAAACTTCTAGTACCACATTCTAGGAGATTGTTTTAATCCATATAGAGATTTTTTCAACTTACAAACCAGATTTTCTTTACCTTTTTCCACAAAGTGCTCAGGCTGGGACATATAAATTTCTTCTTCAAGGTCACCATGAAGAAATGTTGTCTTCACATCCATCTATTCAATCTCTAAGTCATACGCTGCTGCAAGTGACAAAAGAAATTTGATAGATGTCAGCTTAGCTACAAGAGAAAAAATTTCTCCATAATCAATTCCCTCTACCTAGGAATACCCCTTCGTAACCAACCTCACCTTATACTTTTCCACACTGTCATCCAGACCTATTTTCTTTTTAAATACCCATTTGCAGCCAATAGATTTTATGCCTTCAGGAAAGGGCACCAAAATCCAAGTATCATTCTTTCTAATGATGTCATTTCTTCATTCATGGCTTCCAACCAAGAGTGTGAATCAGACATTCTAAATGCCTCTTTCATAGTCCTAGGCTCATTAGTGCTAGAAATTAAAGCATAGGCACAAGTAGAATCTAACAAAGAAAACCCATACCTATTAGGTTGCTTTCTTTCACGTGTTGACCTCCTCACAAGCTGAGGCTGAGGTTGTTCTTTTTCTTGAGAACTCTTAGAACTACTTGAGCTCTCCTCAGTTTCAGGTACATTTTGAATTTTCAATTCCTCTTTATTTGGTGTCAGAGGAATTTTAACTACATCCTTTTTATCTTCTGATTTTGTCTCTAACTGCAGATCCAAAGTAGAAGGCTTTAGCTCATGAAAAATAACACTTCTACTATATAGAACCTTCTTCGTATTAGGATTCCAAAGCTTGTATCCTTTCATGCCAGCACTATAACCAATAAAAATACATTTAACAGCCTTATTTTCCAATTTAGACCTTTTTTCATTTGGTACATATGCATATGCCTTATAGCCAAAGACATGAATGTGTCTCAGAGAGGGCTTCTTTCCAGACCATGCTTCCACAGGTGTTTTCTCAACAAGAGCAGAATTTGGAGAACAGTTTATTAAATAAAATGTCGTTGCAACTGCCTCAGCCTAGAACTTCTCTTCCAAGCTAGCACTGCTTAGCATACTTCATGCTCTTTCCATCACTATCCTGTTGAACCTTTCAACAACTCCATTTTGTTGTGGAGTGTAGGGTGTATTTTTATGTCTTTTAATCCCATGATCTTTACAATACCTTTCAAACTCATCAGAACAGAATTCACTGCCATTGTCAGTCCTTAAACATTTTATTTTTCTTCCAATCTGATTTTCCACAAGGTTTTTAAATCCCTTAAAATGACTGAACACTTCTGATTTACTTTTCAAAAAATAAACAAATACCCTTCTTGAATAATCATCAGTGAATGATACATAATATCTTGATTTAGACAAAGAAGGAACATATACTAGACCAAAAACATCAGAATGTATGTAATCAAGTAAACTAGAAGATTTATAAGGACTGGAGTAAAATGAAACACAATGTTGTTTACCATATATACAATGTTCAAAAAACTCGAATTCAAGGTTACAATCATCAAGCCCCTCAACCAGGTTTTTATTTTTCAAGGTTTTTAATCCTTTTTCTCCAATGTGGCTTAGCTTATGATGCTAGAGCATAGTCTTTTCTGCTGGAAGTTTAACCTCCATAGAGTTTGCACTATCAGGAACTTTTTCCTCCTTTTCTCCATGAGTATCCTTCTGTGACTTTGTAGAGACACTATTGCATTGCACACCAAGTGCATCCAGCTTATACAAGGTACCAATACGAGCACCCCTAGCTAGCACCATTGAGCCTCTAGTCATTTTGCAACCATTTCCAGAGAATGTGACCTACACTCCAACATCGTTGAGCTTACTAAAAAATAGTAAATTTTGAGCCAAACCTGGTATATGCATTACATCATTGATTCCCTTCACTCTTCCATTAGGGAACTGAATTATGACTCTTCCATGGCAAACTATTTCCAGAGATGAATCACTTGGAAAATACACCCTTCCACCATCATATTTTTCATACTTAGTGAACTAGTCTCTATGAGATGTCATGTGGAAAGATACTCCATAATCAATCAGTCAGACATCATCTAATGTCTGTGTAGCCAAGGTTGCAATGAAAGCATCTGCATCACTCTAAGAAGAATCAATGTTGGAAGAATTCTTCTTCTTCTTTTTCTCCTCTTTGTAATCCTTTCAGACATGACCAGGCTGCCCACAATTCCAACACTTCACCTTGGACTTCTTGCTAGGAGACTTTGATCTCCATTCTTATTTCGATTTGGACTTCTTGTCCTTCTTCTTTCCTTTTTCTTTTGATCTACCTTTAACAGCAAGAGCCTCTTTTGCCATCTCAGAAGATTTTCTTCTCATTTCTTCTAATAACAAAGAAGCAACAACATCTTCCATCTTAAAAGTGGATGTTGTACTCCCAATAGCCATCACCAAGTGATCCCAAGAATCCAACCAAGAACTTAACAATAGCATACAATGATCTTCTTCATCAATTTTCACACCCACAGATGCTAATTGAGCAATCAGCATGTTGAAAGCATTCAAATGATCAGCAACAGACACTCCTTCCTACATTTTAAAAGAGTACAAATTCTTTCTCAAGAACAACTTATTCACCAAGGACTTTCCCTGATAAATAGCTCCCAGTCTTTTCCACAAAGAAGATGTAGTCTTTTCTTCATGAACATTTAGAAGAACAGAGTTTGCCAGAGAGAGCCTTATCAGCTCCTTTTATTTTCAATCTACGAGGTCCCAATCCTCTTGCTTCATTCCTATAGGCTTCGTTCCAAACACAACAAGCCAAATATCATGATCAACTAACTGATCTTCCATTTTAAGTTTCCACAACTCAAAATTGCCGCCATTGAATTTATCAATTTCAATCTTTCCTGACATGCTTGCCATTTGTAATTTGAATTACCAGACTTCTACAAGACTCCCACTGAACAAAATTGACACAAAAAACCCAATGTACCCACAAGGATAACACAACTGGCCAGGCTCTGATACCACTTGTAAGGAAAGCTTAGGTGAGGAACAAACTCTCCTAATGCCAAAATCTCAGGGAAGAATGCAGATATGAATTTAAATTTTACAATTACAGTGCAATCAAATACACTAGAAAAGAATAATAGGAAAGAGAAATAAATACATACACAATTGGACACCAAATTTACATTGGAAAACCCTTACAAGAGAAAAACCCACCACACCAAGAATAGCCTCTTTGTATTACAGTAAAGAAAATTACACACAGAGATCAACTTCACTTTCTGATGTCAATTTACAATAGCAACATTCACTAATCAATCTTGTATAGAATCGTCACAATTCTCTTAGACGCATATAATTAACCCACTCAGATAAATCTATGTTCAGTATCAACACTTTCATTATCTCACACTGACCATCGTCATCCACCATTGTAGAGTGTAATCATTTTTCCTCACAATCTATTCATCTTCCACATAGGAACGGTCGCAATAGTCCAACTGCCAATGGTTCACATTTTGCTTCTCTCATTGGCTCAGAATACACCACGTAGGATAGACGTTCAGTCAAAAAGTTCAATTGTATCACCTGTCGGTGAGACACCAGACCGTGTCTCCCCGATTCCTAAATGCTCGGTCATCCTTATCGGTAAGAGTCACCACCATCAGCAAGAGTCATATCGAGTTTAAGCCTGTCACCCAGACTCACTCTATTGCTAAGACATCATATCGATATCCATCTCATGCAGATCTATCGGCAAGAGTTTCACTATCACTGAGAGTCTTATAGTAACTTTTATGTCACACCGATGTTCATTGCATGTATCTCTATTGACAAGACCATCGCTATCAGCGAGAGCTCATAGTGAACACAAAACCATCAGTGAGAGGAATACTATTGGCAAGAGGTCATACCGAATGCTCCTGTCTGTCAGCAAGAGAAATGCCATCGCCAAGAGTTCATACCAAAGTTACATACCCATTGGTAAGACCACAACCATCTGTAGGAGATCATACCAAATGCAAATGTGTCAGTGAGAGAAACGTCCATCAAAAAGAGTTCTCACTAAAGGTATATCTGTTGGCGAGACCTCCACTGTCACTTAGACTCTTATCGAGCCTTCATGTCACCCCGATGACAATTGTGTGTAAAACCATCAGCGAGACGGATGGCAAGACATACTCTATCAGATTGAGTCACTCCAAAGGTTCATGCCTCTCCCCGATGCCACTCATCGCCAAGACTCTCTTTGAAAACCACTAGGAACCAGCTCATTGGCAAGAGGTATGCCCGAGCGGAAAGAGTTAGGAAATTCATAGCTATAGGCATGTCTTGCCGATGACTCCCGTCGGAAAGACAAAACCAAAGTCTCAGTTACTTTAAACTTTTGAACACAGTTGTTGGTCAGTATTACATTCAAAGGGTCTCACCGATTTTTCTCTTTTAGGAGTTTCATGGCAGTAAGCTTGAGGCATTTTTTTCCAACAGTTTACACTCTCAACTGGGTACAAGTCAAAGGTGATACTGGTAAGACTCCTTATGAACTATGGTATGGTCATAAGCCTATTGTTAGATACTTCAAAATCTTTGGGAGTAAATGCTATATCAACAAAGATGAAGATAAAGGAAAGTTTGATGCTAAAAGTGATGAAGGAATCTTTCTTGGTTATTCTACTAAGAGAAAGCCCTATCGATGCTACAATAAGAGATTGAGAAAAATGGTTGAAAGTGAAAATGTCAGGGTTGATGAAGACATAGGTACACCATCCAGAACCTATGGATATGATTCAGATGATCAGAATGATAGTACACATATAAAAGAAAGCAAGTTCAAACTTCAAATCAAGTTTAGATCATTCTGATGAACTCAAAAAATCAAGAAGAGGAAACCAGTGAAAATGCAGAAGAGAGATCACAAGAGCCTGAAGTTCAAAAAAATCCTAAGACTCTAAGGTATGTAAGACTAAATCATTTAGAAGATCAAATTATAGGTGATAAGAGAAAAGGTGTTCAAACTAGGAGAAGAATTGTAGAAGAATACTATTTGATTTCAAAAAATAAGCCTAGTAGTGTCAATGAAGCATGCAAAGATGAACATGGGATGGAAGCAATGAAAGAAGAATTGATGAAAATTTATAAGAATGATACATGGATTCTTGTTCCTAGACCTAAGGATAAAAGTTTAATTGGAACTAAATGGGTCTTTCAGAATAAATTGAATGAGAAAGGTGAAGTTGTTAGAAACAAAGCAAGACTGTGTGTAAAGGATATTCTCAGATGGAAGGAATTGAATTTGAAGAAACTTTTTCCCTTGTTGCTAGGATTGAAGTTGTGAGGCTATTTATTGCTTATGATGCTTACAAAGACTAAAAATTTTATCAAATGGATGTCAAGGAAGCATTTCCAAATGGTGAATTGGAAGAAGAAGTGCATATTGAGCAACTTGATGGATTTCAATTGATTGATTAGGGAGATATGGTATGGACTTAAGTAAGCCCCAAGAGCATGGTATGCCAAATTGGACAAGTATTTGTTGAAGCTTGGATTTAATAAAGGTACTACTGATAGTAATGTGTATTTCAAGATTGACGATGATAAAGAGTCAAATGTTGAAGTCTTTGTTGATGATATCATTTT
The DNA here is from genome assembly GCA_007258455.2 of Sequoia sempervirens. NCBI lineage: Eukaryota > Viridiplantae > Streptophyta > Pinopsida > Cupressales > Cupressaceae > Sequoia > Sequoia sempervirens. The sequence continues at coordinate 554,177,049 of VDFB02000017.1, forward strand.
TGGAAGAGATGATAGTTTGTGCATGAAGTTTTTTGATGAGATGAAAAGTGAATTTGAGATGTCTATGGTTGGAGAGATGAAATTATTTATGGGATTGCAAATTACTCAGTTAGATAAAGGGATCTTTATGTGAAAGAATTGCTGAAGAATTTTGGTATAGAAGATTCAAAGCCAGTTGGTACACCTATGGTGACCGGATGTAAGTTGACACAAGATGATGATTCTCCCAAAGAAAAATAGACTAGATACAAATAAATGATTAGTGGATTGCTTTATTTGACTCAAACTAGACCTGATATCATGAATGTTATATGCATTGTTGCAAGATTTCAATCCTAAGGAATCTCATGTGACAGTTGTGAAGAGGATTTTTAGATACTTGAAGGGGACAGTTGATTTTGGCCTATGGTATCCTAAAAATGATGATCTTACTTTGAGTGCCTGTACTGATGTTGATTGGGAAGGAGATGTGAATGACAAAAAAAGTACTAGTGGTGGTGCATTTTTCTTGGGAAAGAAGTTGATTTCATGGTTAAGTAAGAAGCATAATGCCATTTCTCTATCTATTGTAGAGGCAGAATACATTGTTGTTGCTAACAATTGTACTCAAGTATTATGGATAAAGCAGATGTTGAAGGATATCAGAGTTGTGTATGATGAACCTATTGCCACATTCTATGATAATTCAAGTGCAATTAACATTTCTAAGAATATAATGCTACATTCAAATACCAAGCATATATCTATCAAGTTTCACTTTTTGAGAGAGAAGGTGAGTGGAAAGGAAGTCAGATTGGAGTATGTGCCTACTAAGGAACAAATTGCAAATATTTTTACCAAATCATTGCCTAAGGATGCTTTTGAGTATCTCAAAGGAAAGCTAGGGGCAATTACCCCTCCTAATCAGAACTAAGATGCATTGTCTTGCAACATTCTATGCATTTCATAGTCATATCTTGATCTAGATTGATGTTGTGGTGGTTACTACTCAGGGGAAGTAGTCAAATGTTCAGATACGTGGTTTAGAATTTGTAGAGATATTTTTCATTAATGTCAAAGGGGGAGAAGAATCATGTGAAAAACCTTGTGAGGAGATGAGTCATGTGAAAGAGTTGAGGAGAAAAGGAATTAGAACCTACGAGGGAGAAAGTGCTAAGAGGAAGTTGCACTGATGGTGTTTTTCACATCATATATTACCATCAATGCCAAAGGGGGAGATTTTTTTATGTTGTGGTTGTGTTGCTTATATTTAGTTGTCATTGATGTCAACACTATTGGCCTCAAATACATTAGGGTTGTATATGTTGAGGATATTGATAAAATTGTAATAAATATCTTGCAGGTTGTCAGTGATGAAGTGAATTTTAATTTGTTGGCATATTCAGTACATTGATAATAAGAGGTTGTGGATTAAAGGGTTTCTTGTCAAGTATATCTAGTTTATCCATGTTAAGTTTCATATATTAGCATGAATATTTGATCGAGTTATGAGTTTCGATGTTCTAACAGTTATTTTGTTGCTTTAGTTGGTGTTCCTGAATTAAGATGATGTAATTCTAGTAATTTCAGTTGTTGTGGATGCTTCTCTAGTGATTCATGATGTTTTTGGATGTTTCTAGATCATGCTCTATCTGTGTTGTTGGTCCACATTGATTGTTGTACTCACAATTGGTGATTTTCTCCTGCTTGTTCATGTTTTTCATGTTCATGGCTGACAAGGTGATTGTAGCGTGTTGTGGATCTTCATGGAGTAATTTTTTGAAGTGTTTTCATGTTCAAGATATTGTTTTGGGTCTTCAATATGTTGTGGCCAACCTTGGTTGATTCACATTGAAAATTATTTATGTTTTGAGATGATAGTTTGTATTCATTTAATTATTTTGTTGAAGCCAACATGGAGATATTATTATTCTTGTCATGGAAATATATAAGCGATTGTTTATACCATTTGAAGAGAGGAAGTGTGTGAGATGTGTGATTAATGTCCAAATCATTTGAAGGCAGAGTAGAGTGTGAAGAAGAGTGAAGAAGAGTGAATAATTGTTCATGTGCTTAACCAGAAGTGCAATCAGGCATTAGCAGACATTATTTTGTCAGTTCAAAATCTTGTGGATGTAATCGGAATGTTTCTGTAAGATGGTGTGTCTTCCTTGGGTAGAAAGCCTTGTTGTATTTGAGTAGTGTTCTCTAGGAAGTGTGCCTAAATGCATGTGCATTCTCATTTGTTCTTTATACTTTTAACAGGGTATAATCTTGTGGACTAACCTCCACAGTGGTTTTTCCCCTAACAGGGTTTCCACGGTGTTATGTGTGCTTCTAATGTGTTGATGATTTATGCTTTTATGGTTATTAATCAGATTTGAGAATAAGTTGAATAATGTTAATAAGTTTAAATTTCTGGGACAACTGATTCACCCTCCCTCTTAGTTGTCTACCCTTATGTTTCCAACATATGCAACCCATTTTGATATATTATGTAACCAATTCAGAAGATAAGATGAAATAACAAAAAAAAGATCACAAGGAATTATCTCTTATGTTTGCAAAATTAGTAAATTTAGATGGGGGAAATCATGATGATTCTCCTACTATGAGTGACTTACCACATGTTTAACCTAGTACGTCACCTTGTATTGCACTTGATGTAGCTCTTCTAGCGTATAGTATTCCTTCTATTTATGATAAGAAAGATTGGGATGCAAATGCTTTTATATAGGTCGACTCACATTTGTAGTAATCTTTATTTCTTTGTTTTAGGATTGCATGTAATACAATCTCCTTGTAATTTGTTTCTTGGCATGTATTGTTTGTTACTATTATTCTTTGGATGACCCTTGATGTTCTCATTGACACAAGGATACAAAGAAAATGAATCTATCGTAACTTTTTTCTATTTGTATCTTCATTCATCTTTATGTTGTAGATGTTTTTCTTTTTTTCCTTTTAGGAATCATGCAAAATATTGAGATATTTAGGTCTCCTCCCTATTGACCCAAAAGCATTTATGTTTTTTCATTCCTCCCTTGTGTTTGTAGTTCCACAATTATTTTGGGAATGATATCAACTCTGAGCATGATCATATTACACATTATCTATTATCTATACTGACCCAAGATCTTTGGATCCCTCATTTTCTACTTTGTATTTCTAATTGTAGCTTTGCTTTAGGGGAAACCCCTTTGAACATTAGTCATATTTTTTGGAATATATCACTTGGCATAGGGTTTTCCAAATAGCTCTCATGGCCTACCATTTTATAAATATCATATGTATTCCACCTAAAAATAAATTTCTATTGATTGGCATTAGAATGCACATTAAGGTGGGGGCATACATTTCATTATGTGCTTCACTTTTTTCACATGATTAGGACTTTGTAATGATTCTATGGAATGTTGATCATATTTTGTAGTGCCTTATAAAAATTATTTGGATTATAACTCTTAGTATGGTTGACATGAAAACTCACCTAGTGAATATCATACTTAACTAGTCCTTGTGTGTATTCATTTTCTACCTTTGCGGAAACTCACCTAGTGAACATAAAAATTCACTAGCTTGTGTTGTTTCTTATCAAGGTCACCTAGTGAATTGTACTTCACTAGCTTGTGATGTCTTTATCTTTTCTAGAAAATATCAGACTTTGGTATCTTGTGATTTACAAATATTCTAGATATGGATCCTAGTAGGAATTTATAAAGCTTCCTAGTTTGTGATGTCATATCTCCCCCTTTTTTTTGTGCACATCATGTTTGCATTGCTTTTGAACTATTTTTGCATAATTATTGGGCATTATGTTTATTGTATATTTTCTTTGTGTCTTTATTGTGTATGCTTTGTGTTTGATTCTTATGTATCTCTTGCTACATTGCATCTTATGTGTGTGTTCCTTTGTCTTTTCCCTATTGTTTGGTAAGATCCTAAGCATAGGGGCTAGCACATCCCCTAGATTTAATATCATATTTATCCTCTAATGTTTTGATGAAAAAACCCTTCTCATTTTTTCCTATAGTGTGAGCATGAGTTTAATTTGCACTCTCACTAAAGTAGGGGCTAAATGTAGCATTGTAAATTGTTGACACTGACAATTTCACACTATGGTTGGCTCCCCCTTATGTGCTTGGACCTAATTATACTTGTTATTTGCCTATTTTATTATAGTTTTGAGAAAAAACAATATAAAATTAGGAATTAAAATTAATTATTATATAACGATAATTTAAAATTCAAAATAGGCCTAGTCAAGGGTGACCTCACCTTTGACCACCCTATTTTGGCCCAATTTTAATATTTTAGTGTCAAAATGAATATGTTTATAAATTTAAGTTCATTTATTATCTTTCAAAATAATTATTCTGAGAAATTAAGAAATGCATATAAATATAATTCTTTTCCACCATTTGAACACCTAGGAAAAATTTAAATATCAATTGAGCATCCTGAAAATTAGTCAAGGCAATTCAAGAGCAGAATAAGTAGCATTTTATAAAATTTTCATAGTCAAGATTCATATTAGAAATGCGTCATCAAGTTTATTTACTATCAAAAGTAAAAAGAAATATTTTTTTATGTTCATTCTCCTTTGAGTACTAAAACTTGGATGATATTCTATCAATAATCAAATTCTCCTTGTATGAGATTTGCATCATGACTTCAATCAATCAAGGAAAGCATATCTGAATGGTAAGTTGTAGCACTTTTGATTTATCACTTATTTCTATCAATTTTTCTTTGCTTGACCTAGAGTAAGAACTCTTTATCTAACATCATCATAGCCATTATGGAGTTAGAAACACCAAAATAGGGTTTGACTTAGGCAAGCCCCTATATGACACAACCCTTCTCTCTTTCTTGTAGGTGGTAGATTTGAAGTGGATTTGGAGAATATTGAAGTCCTTACATTGAGATCAAGCATTCAAGTATATTCATTCTTTAAATTAGGGCAAGATCAATTATTCATCAATAGACAAAGTTCTAAAGATGAGTCCAATAGGGAAGAATCTATAAATTGTAACACACCTATACCTATTATGAGATTATAGAAACACCAATTCTTAGTCTAGTGTACCCATGCCCGTAACCAGTCAATTTGAGCTCAAATTTGAATGTCAGGTTCCTTTGTCTTTTCCCTCTTTTTCTAAGTTTCTATCAAATAGGTCTATGTTATTCTAAATATTAATTTTTTTATTATAGTTTCATAGTTAACTTAGTTTACATTTACAAAATCACACACATTACATCTATTCACATCATTTCAACTCCTAATCAACCCAAAGGGGCCCAAACCATGACCAACCATTTTGTCTCTTCCTTGAGGATAGTTACCAAGTGATCTTTTATGATCATTTTTGTGTTCCCCCAATGTTGTAGATTGAAAGGTGTGATTTAGGCCCTAGATTCCTTTTTCCTACATCATACAAAGTAATGCATACACTAATGACGAGTCTTGGATACTAGGCCATGTTTGATACTCATGTACAAATTTCTCATAAAGTAAAGAAAAAGGAAAAAACCTAATGGAAAATAAACTTCTCTTCAAGAGATAAATAATAAAAATGTAATGAAATGTACAAGTAAATAAGATAAGTGATAGATGGAGGACTCATAATGAGCCCCCAAGGACTACATCTAGAAAAAAATTCTATAAATTTTCACCCCATAGGAGAGAAAATAGAGAAGGTCTGTGTGACCCCCTAGAAATTGTGAAGTAATGAGCTCCATGTGAGAAAATGCTTCCTCCAAAAATTGATAGGAGAAGACAAAAAATGCAGCCTCCCCTCAAAATAATTCTTGTAGTGTTGGTAGATGCTTGACATTGGATGATGAAGATGATCCATAGTTTTTAAACAACATTTATCCCCTTGGGAAGAAACAACACCACAAATGTATGCAACATGAATTCCCATTCTAGATAGGAATATGCAAGAAGTAAAATCAATGTCTCTGAATGTTGCACATGATCCAAAGACTGATATGGAGCCAATGATACCTTCAAATTATTCTCAAAGATCTCCAAGCTAATGTTGATGTGTGATGGATGTTGATAAGATGGATCAGGTACCATATGTGATTTAGGAAAAAGGACCATGGAGGTATGGTGATAAATGGAGTGATGTGAATCTGATATTGCTAAAGATGATGAGTACTGAGTCGAATAGGTCAAATTATGAATATCTACATAATATATTATGATAGAAGTTGATGTAGGCAAGGTAAGAGCAATATCCAAAGATTTAAATGATGATGTAAGTTCATCAAAGCTAACATCAAAGATAAGAGAAACATCCTCAAAGATGGCATCCAAATATATAAGGTGAGATTCTATAAAAAAAAGGATGTGATTTTTAGTACATATACATCCCAATGTGGTGGATTTTTAACAATGATAGCAATGTATTGATGTAAAGAATCATTGGAACTCATGGATGAGTCAAAAATGGATTAAAATGTAGAAACATGTGATATGGGAGATTAGATAGCAATGCAAGCCATGCAACTACATTGTTCATACTAAAATGATAGTGTCTCACAAGATATCTTAGTGAGACTAGATGGTTTTTATGTATGTGCAAGAATTAGATGATCAAGGAAATACCATTGAGAATAAGTTGTTTCATTTCAACACTTTGACATTGAAGGTAATCTTCTATTGTATTCCTTTTCATCCCACAATATCCAAATTTTATTTTCCATTTATTAGGAGGATTTCAAAGGATACTCAAATGGAAGGGATTTAGTGTGAGAGGCATGATCACATGAACCAAAAAACTCAAAAGGATAAAAAACTAGACTGCCACTTAATTTAGAGAGCCCCTCCAAGAATGATTATTGTTTATTATAGCCCACAAAATAACATTCAAGAAATTTTTACAAGTTCTAAAGATTGGATGAAAAATTGGCTATTTATAATGAATGGTGATTTTTATAAAATGGGCTATCCAAATAAAAAATGCAAGAAAAAATGAATTCCTTGTAAAATTTTGAATGCGTCAAAAAAAAAAATTAGATTAAGACCATAGGGTGCTTGGAAAAATAAGTCATGGCTATGTGGATGACCATGTGGTAGCCATTGGAGAGGAATTTTTCCTCTTCCAAGGTTCTTCACCATTCTATGTGAAAACACTAAAATTCTATTGTAGATTTTTACATTGTGGATATGGTCAATAAGTTGGACTATTGGTGTAGAGGATTTTTTTGTGGTGAATGGAGTGTATGCCACATTCAAAATAAATGCATCTTCAAATAATCATAGATTGCATGAGAAGCAAATCCAACAATAAACATGGGTCTATGTTTCGCTTGCAAATGAAAATCAATGTGTCTAAGAAAACCCTTGAATACACTTATCTTTAGAGTGATTTGTGAGAATTCTATGCAAATTTAATATGGAAGGGGGCACTACATGATTTTTTTCTCTTTCCATTCCAACCAAGTCCACAAGTGAAGTTGTGTGCATAACTAGACCAAGAAATTTCAATGTTGGACCCATGAACAACTCAATAATAAGCCTATTGTGTGTGGGTGGAGGTTACAAAGATATTCAAATGAGTGGTGCTAGAAATGTTTAACTCTCCTTTGCCTTGTTTATTAGGAGATGACCAATATTCTTTTGAATAGAGGGAGAACCCACAAGCAGACCAGATATAGTTTACAAGGCTGATGGAGGCCAAAATAGGTAATGAAATCCAAAATTTCTACAAATAGGTTGAAATAGCCAAATATTTATACAAAAAATAATTTGAATAACTTGCAACAATGGAAACCAATTACCAAAATAGGTTGTATAAGCCAAAATAAATGTTAAAATAGGCCAAAATTGACTAAAATAGTAGATGGGTAGATGGGTAGAGGGCGATTTTAGCCCTCTGCTATTTTTTTTTGTAGCTTTTTTGTACCATACAAATTTGTATGGTAATATATGGATTTGTATGGTACAATAATTACAACAAATTAAAAAAATGCAAAAAAAAGTTGTTGAAATTGACAAAATGAAAGGTATTTATTTATTTCCCAAGCCTTCTGGACACAATGGTTTTTGTCCATTTGGCTCCATGATGTTTTGTTGATATGTCTATGTGTAGTATTTACCTTGAGGTGGGAAGGAACATTCTCTCATGGATTTGATACCATTTTGTAGAATGCCAAGATTAGAGAGCTTGAATTGATAACCTTCAACAACTGAAATGATGAACATAATAATATGTTTATTAATATAAAATGAAGAGTGTAAATATACAATGATAAACCCTGCATATATAGGAAAGGTGGATGAGGTAGAAAGGTATGACTAAGCAACTAACCCTCCTAATTATGGAACACTTGTGAGCTCATTTGACAAGTTTGTGAGAAAGTGTCAATAAGAGTCTCAAGTGATGAGGACACATGTCTGAACCATATTAAGTGAGACAAAAGTATGAAATATCCTAAGTAAACATAAGCAAGGTGTGAATAGTTCAATCCTAGTGTTGATGGTGATGTTACTCACAACAATAGTGTAGATAAAATCCTCACAGGAAAATCGTGAAGAACCTATCTTTACTTGAAAGACTAAACTAGGGAAACCTAAGGGTCTGAGTAGAGAGGAAACAGTTGACTTAGCTTAATCCTAAGGCTCCAGTAGTTAGGTCTTGACCATACTAGGTTCGCTTTAGGGTATGATGTGATATTTTTGCTAATCTCAAGGAGTCTATTTTTATCTCTGGTTTCTTTAAGAATCATAAGCATCTAATAAAATATTTTCAATTCAATCATAAAACAATCTCATGAAATCAACAGATTTGCAATAATATTTCATGAACATCAAACAATTTTTCTATCACTTAAGTAGATTTAGCTTTAAGCATTCAGCAATTTTGAATAGAAATGAAATATTTTCAATAATATTTTCATTCATTCATCTCTTTTTTAGTACATTTACTAAAATTTAGCATCTAATCTAAAATAAAGCATCAAAATACTGAAAAATAAAATTGCTCCTAGGTATTCTCCACGCAATCCCCAATATTTAATCAAATTAAAGCAAACTACTTTATACTTCACTGGATTGCTTCATAGCTAGGAATAAAATAGTGCAAGCTTTTAAAGAAGGGTGTTTAGTTTGAACACCAAGTAGGTTTTGTATGCACCCTTAAATGACACAACACACAATCTTCTTTAGCTGAACTAACAAACTAGCTACAAAAAGATACATGAGATAGGTAGCTATCAAATTGGCTTCGATATTGATTAAGTTCTATGTGAATACAAGTTTTTAATCCGAAATGATTCAAAAAATAGGAAAAAAGAAAAAAAATTAAAGAAATTTTGGCTCTTTCGACATCCACAAATTATGAACTTAAAAAATAAAAAGAAGTATCCCCTAGCCTTTTATAGAAGCAAGACACACGTAGGATAAGACACATACATGAGATGAAATCCAAGGTACAAATCATATCAAGGCACATGAAATGTGGTGACTGGTAGGAGAATTGCAAAAAAAGTAAATGAAGGTCAACCTTCATCTAGATGTTGATGTGCTTCAGGTGTTTCATCTTTTTATTATCAATGTTCCTTCTTGGAACCAAACAAATCTGCCAAATACAATGTAGGAAATTCCCATACATACATAATGATCAGGTGGAATTTTTATTCCTACATTCAGGTTCAAACTCATCTTGAACATTCCTAGGAATGAGTAATCCCCAAAATGAGTACACCCCTCTACTACACGCTTAAAATCCAAATTTTTGGTTTATAGGTACCCGATGCTCTTTTGCAACGAACTTTATTCCAGTATGAGCTTCCAAAGTGTATTGTTGAACTTGGTAACACCATCAGATCTGCCTGCAACCTTAGTTTGCTTGACTGTCCATACCTGAACTTTGCATTGCAATCTACTTCTCCTGCAATCACAAATTCCACCTATTAAATCGCTTTTAAAACATTTATAAAAATCTCATGTAAATAAAACCATCATTAATCCATTATCATTATAAATCCATCATAAATAACACACTTTCAAGAAAATCATATATTCTTGTGTAATTGTCTTTTAGACTGAGTTACCGAACCATCAGACCTCTTGGATAACCTTAAAATTTTAAAACTTTACTTTGCATTGTTACCTGGTACCCGGTGTTCAACTTTTACCCATTATTTTCCTGGACCTTGTATTTTATCAGAACTTTCATATTTATCAAACCTTGACTCCTAGACTGGAACGCTTCACTCAACACTTTGTTTTACCTTTTTACATTTTTGGCTTTCTTGGTTCCTAGTGCCCAATACCCAGAACACTTGAATTACGAAGTACTCTTTTTCAAAACTATTTCTCTTTGCTTTTCACTTTTGGTGATCTTTCCAACTAGCCAGCACATGCCATAAGCATTAGTTTTCACTTGGGGTCCCCAAGTCTTATAGTCTTGGGGTCCCCAAGTCTTATAGTCTCGGAGCATGTTGTGAGACCACACAACAACTTGCAACCAATAAAACCAAATTTAAACTAGAAAATTGGGATTAAATCACCAGTCGCAAATTATAATTTATGCATATTTTAAAATAATAGCTCTTTACCTTTACCTATATTTTGACATAAAAATAGTAAAATTTCTCCAAAAATATTTGTGTGTGCTCTAATTAATTCCAATTTTTGGAACTTAGTGAGAAAAATTAGTTCATTGACATTGAACTACATAATTTGGTAATCCTCCAAAGCCAACCAAGGATAGAGCCTTGCTACCATTCAAGCATCCATAGCCCCAACAAGGTTATCTTTGTAATTCCCCCAAACATAGCTCTACCGCCAATTAGGTGTCTATAGCCTCGATAGAGATATTTGGATAGCCTAAAGAGTTTGTTTTTTTTCTTCTCCTAAGTATATATTTTTTGATATTTCATTGATAGCTCATTTTTCTTTTGATATTTCATTGATAGATCATTTCAACTTGCAAGCAATGAAGCCTACTATTAGGTTAGGAATTACAGTGGTAGCAAAGGTTACCTTTTGATTTTTCATTCAATGTAAATCCCTTCATCATTTCACTACTTCCCAAAAATTCATTTAATAATTCCCTGTTGGTGTGTATTCCTAGCTAAACTTTACCATTCATGCCAAATCCTAGCTAATTTCAACTTGTTATATGTTAGAAGATATGCATAAATTAAAATTAAGGAGCAAAAAACTTAATCACAAAATGTTAATCTAAATTTAGAACCATTAGTTACCACCCTTACAATTAAATTTTATGGAAACTACTAAATATTCGGCTAGCAATTCTTACTTGAAAATGCTACACCACATTAATGGATCAAAAATGTCATGATGACACTTAAACATGATTACGCTATTTTGCAATAAATTCACATGCCTCAATGCGCACATATCATTTCTTTCAAATTTCCTAGGTGATGACATGTGCTACCTTACCAGCTTCATTTTCCTTTTTGCTTTGCACACATAGGCACCTTCATGATTAATACAACTTAATAGAAACACAACGAAATGACCATTAATTTTGAAATATTTAACTTGCTTATTTCACAATCTTCATACTAGCCAACTTTGAAGCAAATTTTCACTAATTGTGTAAGAATTAATTTGATTTAACATTCTATTATGGAGAAACTCATCCGGTTACCACCTCACTTACAATTTCCAAGACTTCGATCTAGGTAGCTATGTACCGCAACTTCCTCACGGTTTTCTATAAATTATGTACTTCTCTTGAATTCTTCACACTTTTTCTTTCTTTAATTATCATTTCACATTTTTGCTCTACTAGTGCTTGTTGCTTCTAAGTCATGGATACTCCAATTTACTTGACCTTCTCTCACCACTAGAATGTTTTCATGGTTCGTATCATGAATCAAAGGCTTGAAAAGATTTTCTTCATTCAGACTACCAGTTTCACTATGTCAAACTTGTGCTTAGTCCTTGGGGAACAATATGTGGAATCTAGAGCTTACTACCAGTTTTATTCTGACTTGGCTTCTCGCTTTGTAGCATCACTCCTGGACATTGGGCTCTCTATTGAAGATGTTCACTCAATTGCGAATATGATAGTACAAATTGAATATTTGGATAATCTAGATATTGTTCTATTTGTTGCACATCTAACCATTGGAATCCCCTCTATGGATGACATTCCTCAGTTCCTAGAACGTGGGGAAGTAGTTCCACTTCAACCGTTCCTGATTGACCTCCATACTCCTGACTTTGAAGTTCACTGGGAAATTGCATATGTAGGGTATCTAGCCCTGATGGACGAGGCATCCCAAATTGACTAAATGACCACTCTTCTCTACGCTTAGCTCCCTCTTTTTTCTTTTTTGATCTTTTACAACAATAATTGTTTTGATACTTCCATGTATATACATGATACACACACACACATATATAGCTTTATCGTACATTAAAAACAAAGCGTGTATTTACTATGTATGGATTTATTGTTTTCTATTTCACAACACAATGTTATAAAATATTTGAATTAACTCTCATGTGTTTGATAAGTTAAGTAGAATTTGCTAATGCAAAGGGCCAAACAGAAAAGAAAACAAATTAAACAAACCCTACAAAAGAAAACTAACCCTATCTAACCAAAATTTACCATAACAAATGACTAACCCTAACAAAACAATTTATTTTAAATTAATAACTATTTTCATTATTATTTTGGTACAAATTATAGCAGGTTTATCCTTGAATTCATTGGAATAAATTTCAAATGTCCTATGTAACAATGAATTTCTTTAAATCTTCTACATTTAACAAACGTAAATTCAAAGGCATACTTACTAATAAATTGGCTCACATGTATGAAAATGACCTCATTAAAGGTCAATTGCACACACTTTCATTGATTCATCAATACTCTACCTTCTTGCAGTTCTGACTCATGGTTTTCTTCTTTGTTTTGTTTAGTTCCATGAACGACTGTGTCCATTTCTTGATTTTATTCTCCTCCAAATTTTCTTGCGTCTTTGGCCCTGTCTTCACTTTAAACTTTGCTAGACCAAGCAATATCACAACTTATATTGTTATCTAAGAGAGAAAAAATAAAAACTTGATACTCTCTATCTTACATGAAATTAAGAAAAATTTCCTTTTTAGCTTGTGAATTTTTAGTTTGGAACGAAAAACACGCATCTCCCGCTCGATTTTCCCACTCTTTATCTTCACTAACATTTTCTTGTGTGAAGGGAATGATGAATCATCAATGTCATTTCCTCATTTTTGGTGCCATATTTTTGAGTCTCGACATTCTTACCTGTCTTCCTACAAAACCTTAAAATTTTCTTCATAACAATTGTAGCTAACAAACCATTTTGATATATCAATTAAATTTTTAACATTTTTTAGTTCCACTAGGGTTATACTCTTTTTCAGAATTCAAAATATTTCTCATTAATGGTTCCTTTCTTCTAGCAGTTAAAACTTCTTCCATTAACAAAATCACCTTATGTGTAGCCAAACTTACCCTAGTTAAAAATATTTCACAGTCAAGTTCACCGTGATTAGTTGTATCATGAATTCTACAATCAGTGACCCTACCAAAGGTGACTAAACTCAAAGGATATAATCTCTGGTTAATATTTTCTAGAGTTTTTCAACTTCCATTTTCAAAATACCAACTTGCATAGACTTTTATCTTACAATCTACTCTTAAACTTGGAACCAATACAAATTCCTAAATAAAACCTGGAGGGAAAGATATATATGAAAAGTGAGTGCCCTCCTCCTTCTAGAACCAATTTATGTTGATGATGATGTTACTTGCAGCAACAATGCAGATAAAATCCTCACAGGAAAACCATGAAGAACGTATCTTTACTTGAAAGACTGAACTAGGGCAACCTAAGGGTTCGAGTAGAGAGGAAAAGGTTGACTTAGCTTGATCCCAAGGCTCCGGTAGTCAAGTATTCACCATACTAGGTTTGCTTCAGGGTATGATGTGATATTGTTGTTAATCTGAAGGGGTCTATGGTTATCTCTAGTTTCTTTAAGAATCATAAGCATCAAATAAAATATTTTCAGTTCGATCATAAAATAATATCATGAAATCAATAGATTTGCAATAATATTTCATGAACATCAAACAATTTTGCTATCACTTAAGTAGATTTAGCTTTAAGCATTCAACAATTTCATAGAAATGAAAGATTTTCAATAATATTTCCATTCATTGATCTCTTTTTTAAGAACATTTTCTGAAATTCGGTATCTAATTTAAAATAAAGCATCAAAATACTAAAAATTAAGATTTCTCCTAGGTATTCTCCATGCATGCCCCAAGATTTAATAAAATTAAATCAAACCGCTTTATAGTCCACCAGATTGCTTCATAGTTAGGTATAAAATGGTGCAAGATTTTAAAGAAGGGGGTTTAGTTTGGACACTGAGTAGGTATTGTATGCACTCTTAAATGATGCAACACACAGTCTTGTTTGACTGAACTAACAAACCAACTACAAAAGATATATGAGATAGGTAGCTATCAAATTGGATTTGATATTGATTAATTTCTATGTGCATACAAGTTTTTAATCCATAATGATTTAGAAAACAAGAAAAAAGAACAAAACTTAAAGAAGTTTTGGCTCTTTCGACATCCACAAATTCTGAACTTAAAAAATAAAAAGAAGTATCCCCTTTCCTTTTATAAAATCAAGACATAGGTAGAATAATTCAAATACATGAGAGGAGATCCAAGGGATGAATCACATCAAGTCACGTGGAATGTGACCTGACTGGTAAGAGAATTGCAAACAAAGTCAACGAAGGTCAACCTTCATCTACACATTGATGTCCTTCGGGTGTTTCATAGTTTTTATTATCAGAGTTCCTTCTTGGAACCAAACAAATCCACCAAATATAATGTAGGAAATTCCCATTCATACAAAATGATTAGGTGGAATTTATGTTCCTACATTCAGGTTCAAACTCGACTTGAACATTCCCAAGAATGAGTAATCCCCGAAATGAGTACACCCCACTACTGCATGCTTAAAATCTAGATTTTTGGTTTCTCGATATCCAGTGCTCTTTTACAATGAACTTTATTCTAGCATGAGCTTCCAAAGTGTACTGTTGAACTTGGTAACACCATCGGATCTACCTATAACCTTAGTTTGATTGACTGTCCATACCCGACCTTTGCATCGCAATCTACTTCTCCTGCAATCACAAATTCCACCTATTAAATCCCTTTTAAAAAAATTTATAAAAAGATCATGTAAATAAAACTATCATTAATCCATTATCATTATAAATCCATCATAAATAACACACTTTCAAGAAAATCATATATTCTTGCGTAATTATTTTTAGACTAGGTTACCAGACCATCAGACCTCTTGGATAACCTTAAAATTTTAAAATTTTACATTGCATTGTTACTCGGTACCTAGTGTTTAGCTTTTACCCATGATTTTCTCAGACCTTGGCTTTTACCAAAACTTCCATATTTACCGGACCTTGACTCTCAGACCGAAACGCTTCACTCAACACTTTTCTTTACCTTTTTACATTTTTTGCTTTCCTGGTTCCTGATACCCAGTAACTAGAACACTTGAATTATGAAGTACTCTTTTTCAAAAAGATTTCTCTTTGCTTTTCACTTCCAGTGATCTTTCGAACTAGTGAGCACCTGCCATAAGCATTACTTTTCACTTGGGGTCCCCAAGTCTTACAGTCTTGGGGCGTTTTGTGAGACCACACAACACCTAGAAAGATTATTAGTTAACTAGGTGGATAATGATACTACTTACACTAGCAATGTATATATATTACAACATATTTATGAGATCGGGATCAAAAACCAAAGGTTTTTTCATCTACTTTCAACATCCATTCTATTTTTTCCTCAAAATCATAAATTAACACAAGTGCTCAAATTTTTTTGAAAAAAAATTATTATGTAAAATATGAGATCTTGAAATGAAGAAATTACTTGCATTTTATAAATGTTGAAATCCTAGATTTTATCTCAAATTATAATTCCCATCTTCTCCAATTAATATTAATCAATATTATATTTAAAATTCTCCCTCAAAATACTCCTATCAAAGGATATGTCATAACCTCCAATTGATTATGGTTAACATATTTGGTAAATCCATCAAATATTGTCATAGTATATGCTAAAAATAACAAGAGTGAAACAAGACCCATGAGGGGATACCATGCCTCATTGGAAGTTGAGAGAATAACCAAATGACGTATTAGCTAAAAATTACATATGTAAAAAAAAATATTTATTTTAGGTACCTCAACTTGGTGAGGTTCTACTAGGTCAATGGAAAAAAGTAAAACTTCTTTGATGTATTGAAAATATTTATAGAAAAACTACACCAAAAAATAAAAATACAAAATAATTGAACAAACTAGGCCCTAGAAATACCCTAGAGACCTTACAAATATAAGTTATAAAAATACAAAAAAAATCCTAAATTAAAATTATTTCTTTATCACTTTCCCTAAACCCATATAAAATATATAATGGTCTTTTGGGTCCCCAAATTTAAGTATTAGAAAAGGGTATTTTATAAAAATTTAGAGCTATCAAATGTGATAAACCATGAAAAGTTTTAATATGACATTGAATTTTTGAAGCCACGAGTAAATGGAAATGGTAGAATGTCAATTGGTATGAAAATTATCTTCTTGTGCCATTTATTCATATTAAATCCTCCTTTCCTATTCAATCCATTTAGAAATCTTGGCATCAACTATGTCATTTCTTAAATTGGGAAAAGTATTCATAGAACATGGTTTTAACTTTACTTCTTCAATTTGGAATAAGCATATCCAATACTAAGAGAAACCATTAGAAAGAAACTTTCCTAAAAAATATTGTCACATGTTTGAGAAAGGGGTTTGACAATTAAATAATATATGAGCAGTCACTTGTTTGTGTTTGTCTATTGAGTAGGTCACTAAGAAATGTTTTAGTTTGAATAATAATTTTTCAAGAGAAATCTAAAAAATTTGCAC
This sequence comes from Sequoia sempervirens, assembly GCA_007258455.2. Taxonomy (NCBI): domain Eukaryota; kingdom Viridiplantae; phylum Streptophyta; class Pinopsida; order Cupressales; family Cupressaceae; genus Sequoia; species Sequoia sempervirens. The sequence continues at coordinate 554,194,021 of VDFB02000017.1, forward strand.
TCTTTGGTCCCCCTAATTTAACAATTAAGTTATGCACCTCAATACCATGTAATTTACTCAAAAACTAACATTGAATTTCTTCTAAATATTTCTAACTCTTCCCCTTAACATAAATCTATCTTCCCTACCTTCCCAAACTATCTCTAGTTTCTTGCCTCACCATTTAACGAAAGCTAAATTTAGTCATAGATGTTGGGTCAAGCTAAGTGCATAAATCTAGAAATCTAAAGCTTCTACAATTGATGAAATGGTTGTTATAAAATTAGACACTACAAATTTATTATTGGTGATATACTAAAGTTATTTCTTATTCAACCAATTAAATGTCCCTTTTTTTCATTTAGATGAGACTATATGAAAATGTACTTTAGAGATCTATTTTCTCTAAAAATAAATGGTTTTCTATTTTGATATTTTTTTGTATTTTATTTTACAATAATTAATAATTGAAATAAATTTACTTGGATTGAACCTAACAAATAATATGGTACTTGATTTAGTTTTGATTATAGGGAAAAATTTGAAGGGACCCGAAACCCTTTACAACCGAGGATACAAAATGCTACAAAGAAGCAATTTCAAAAAACCACCAGCAACAACCCAACAACCAAAAAATACAACCAGGCAGGTGCTATACTAAAAGTAAGACAAAAAACAACCAACATCACCCAACAACCACAAAATAACAAAACAACCTACAAGAAACCTACACCCATCAAGAAACAGAAAGCAACAAAAAAGACTAGACACTAATTCAAGCCACCTAGAGTGCTAGCGACCTCCATATGTTGGTTCTTATGCCTCCTTCTTCTTAGCATCAAATTTTTTCTTCCAATCAACCGAACCTCTGCCAACAAGAACTTTGTCATCATCCTTAGCAAATTTTTTACCCTTTCCCTTGGCCCAATGGTCTTTCTCCATAAGCTTAGAGAAATAAACCTAATCCTCCCTAAGATTACTTATTTTCCTAAAAAGGACTTCCAAGGAGCCTGCACTATTCTTCACAGCGATATGGCACACCTGCATTAATTTCTTGATATCTGTATTTATGCCTAAAACCTTGGCTTCCAAAGCTGCCAATCTCTCATCACACAGAGACTTAAAGTCATGAAAGGAGCCTTCAAGATCCACCATTCTATCTATAAGAATGTTTGGCACCGAACCCTTTAGAACATTCTTCATATTTTCCTTCAAACCTCTAATTTTTTTATTAATCTTATTGAACTCCTGTAGAGTCCATTTGGCTAATTTAAAGGTACCAGTGGCCCTAGCTCTAGCCATATCCAATAAATCAAACATGGAGGTCACATCATCATCAAGGTAAGAAAAGTCCTCAGAAAGAGGATTTACCTTCAAAGGCTCTTGTTTGGATTTTTTCTTTTTCGCATCCTCCTCATCTAGACCCCTAATTTCCTTGTCCTGCTCCTCCTTGGGCAAGTCCTGCATGGGATAGTCCTCAATAGCCACCATCTTTTTACCAAAATCCTTATCCTCACAAGCCACATTTGGGTCCTTGGGCGGAACCTCAGAGGCCTTGTTCTTCAACTTAGCAATACATTTCGATAGCCTCCTCGATTTATCAACCAACCCCTCAACATTATCCTGTGTCCCCACCTCCATACCTCCACCAACAAAATATTTACCAACAACCGCCTCCACAAACTTGGGAGAAGAATCACCCAACCCCACCTCTGTTTCCTCACTCTCAGAAAGGGCCAACCACTTAGCAGTCATGTTGCACTTACCACCAACCACCTTCCTCTTCTTCGAAGATGTAGTCATAGTTGTAGGAGAAGCATCCTCCTCATCTTCGTTCCATTCCTCCTCCTCCCCCGAAGGGGACTCCGAACCTAATGACCCAAAAAAATCATTTACAACTTTTTGCTTTCCCTTGATGGATGAAGTAGGGATAAGAGTCTTGACATGATCCATAATTAATAAGATAAGCCCTTCATGGAGGACGGGGCCCCTCCTATTCTTTAGGTGTGCATACACAGACATCCAAAGAAGATAACAAAAAGAAAGTGAATGAAATGAACAAACCATGTCTAAAATGGTTGAGGAGAATAAAATGGTGACCAAGAATAGCCCTAAACCTCCCTTCCAAAGTCATGTAACGCATCAATACCTCAGCCACACTCACCCATATTTTCTTGAGGGAAGTTCTCTCATAACCCAAACTTTCTAGTTTAATTAATTTTTTCCACTCATCATCTTTAAAAAACTGGACCATCACCTCCTCATTCCTTTTTTTATCCTTAAAGAACTTTTGACCCACAATCAACATCCTCATAATAGTGGCAATCAAGTCCTCATTAACCTCCACTTCTAGACCTTTGACCTTGAGCTTACGATTATGCTAGAAGGAAACAAATTGTGCCAAGGCATTAGGGTCATGCCCATGTAATCTCTCCAAAAATGGAGTAAAATTCCCATGGTGCAAAATATTCTAGAGTTTCTTCTTTCTTTAAATGTCACCACAAGAGTGTGGCTCGATTTGGCTCCTATCACCACCCATTGCAACCAACACAAGACTCATAGAACCCTTGCAAAAAACACTCAACTAAAGACTAGAGAGCAACAAAACACCCACAAAGCATGCAAACTAAAGGAAAGTACTATACCATAAATGTTGCATCACCTCACCCCACACTATCATTTCTTAATAAACTCCTAGCTTTCTCAGGAAGGATCGATCCCTCCTCCCATGAATGAAATTCATTTAAGCTAACATCCTCATTGGTGAAAAAATCTTCCAATGAGTTTCCTTCTCAGTAAACGTGAGAGAGGCAAGTCTCATCACAAGATTGCAACATGATTATCATATCCTTGATGAGCTGGTCAACATTCCAACTTAGAGGATGTGTGCCACATAGATAATTTATTATGTTCATGGATTCACCTTCCACCCATAATTTGGAGTAACCTTTGTTGATAGCATATCTAACACCTATGAACACAGCCTCCACCTTCGTGCAATGATTAGTCTGAGTACCCAATGGGAGTGCCACCACGCCAAGGATTTTTCCAAATCATTTCTTAACACCCCCCCACATCTTGCAGGCCCAAGATTCCCCTCCACTACCCCATCAAAGTTAACTTTAACCCAACCAAAAGGAGGAGGTTGCTATCTAGTGTTCAATCTAGCACTTGAGCTTGATTTAGGATTCACAAAAGGAATTGAAGTAATCTTCTAGTTAGAGATCACCATAAGCTCATAACCAGCAAGGTAAGCAGAAGGGGCACATCAAGTAGAATCAAAATGAATTAGAGAAAAAGTCCAAAATAGCCCGTCAGATCTTGATAAAAAGACTATCAACCTTAAGCTTAGACTCCTAAAAAATATTGTTATTTATTTCTTTCCATAATCCCCAAGCAATGTGCGAGGCCATAAGATCCCACAACCACCCCAGAATGGAAGAGGAAGAAGGGAAAGTTCATTGATCAAAAAACTTAGCAAAAGAATTCAGAAAGGCCCAACCAATATCCCAGAGTCTGAGAAATTTACTCCAAAGAGAAAAAGAGTAATCACAATCAAGAAGAATATGGAATGTGTTCTCACCATCAGCTTCACAAAGAACACATCTATTAGGAATCCTAAACCCCCTCGTACAAAGGTTGTCTTATGTAAGAACTTTACCTTGTATAAGCAACCAATAGAAAAAATTAACTTTGGGAATCAGCTTCTTATTCCACAACCTCCCCTAGAAAGGAAGAGATGGGGGTGCTTCCAGAGAACTTATGAGAGTAGAAGCCATAGAAAAATTACCACTAGAGCAAGGGGCCCAAATGACTCTATCCGGTCTTGGGAAAGAGGGGATCCAGACCTTACATAAGAAATCCTCCATAAACTTCAAAGACGGGTCCCACATCTCAAAATTCTCACTCCCCATCAACAAAATAATCAGCCACCTTGGCCCCAAAAAAATGCTTACACAAGGGGAAAATAGGGGGCACCCAAGGAAGACAAATAAGAGGATAGACCCCACACCAAACATCTTCCTAGAAAAGAATACTTGTACCATCACCCAACAACCACTTAAAACCTCTAGCAATCAGGCCCTTGCATAGCAAGACATTCCTCCAAAAAACATGAACCTTAAGGGATTTCCTCTTAAGACAACAAGTTCCAAGATCTCTCCAAACCATACATGTACTTATACCTACCAAAGAGGCCCACCCAACATCCCCATTTAGGAGCCTCCACACATTCTTCGACAAAAGAGCCTTATTAAAAGACTTTAGATTTATAATACCCAAACCTCCCCACTTCTTCAGTCTACACACTAACTCCCATGCCACAAGGGGAATTATATCTTTAGTCTCAACCCCAGACCAAAGGAACCTTCTCATAATCTGGTCCATTTTATCTTCAAACTTTATAGGAAACTTGAAGAGATTTATAGCGTATAGGAGCATGTTGTGGAGAGTGGAAGAAATAAGTTGAATTTTACCTACCTAACTGAGGAGCACGCCTTTCCAACCTACTAACTTCCTGCTGAATTTATCCAGCAAACCCAACCAAAAGGAATCCAAAATCTTGGAGATACACAAAGGGAGCCCTAGGTAAGAAGACGAGAACTCACCTCTATTACAAGACAAGATTCTAGCAAGCTTAAGCTACAGAGCTTCAGGAGTGTTGAGGAAGAAAATCTAACTCTTAGGAAGGTTGATCCTCTGACCAAAAGCCTTCTCGTAGTCAACCAACAACCACTTAATAGATCTAACTTCCCTGACAGAAGAAATCCCCATCATGATAGTATCATCTATAAATTGTTGGTGAGTAATCAAATCACATCTGGATGAAGGAAAAACACCCCTCAGAACCCTGACCTAAAGCACCTTCTAGATATTATGACCGAAAGCCTTCACCATCAAGATGAAAAGAAGTGGCGAGATAGGGTCTCCCTACCTCAGCCCCCACAAACTCCTGAAAAAAGGAGGAGAGCCATTCACCAGGATAGAAAATGAGGGAGAAGAAATGAGTTGCCCAACAAGTTAGAGGAATTTCTTGTAGAAACCAAACTGGTCTAGAAAATTCAAGAGAAATCTCCAGCTCACTCTATCATAAGCTTTGAGCAGGTCCAATTTTAGGAAGAAACCCAAATTTTTAGAAATGTTAATGGAATGAGCAAGCTCATGAACCATAATGATAGAATCAAGGATCTGATGACCCTTGACAAAACCACTCTAGTGCTTAGAAATCAAGAACGACAAGCATTTTTGCAATCTGGTAGCAAGCACTTTCGAAATAATTTTATAAAAAGAATTACAAATGCTGATTAGGTGAAACTCACCAAAGGTTTTTGCATCAGCAGTTTTAGGAATCAAAACAATGAAATTCACATTAAGCTCTTTGAGGAGGCTTCTGGACCAAAAAACTCCTTAGTACCATTAATCACATCCTTAGAGACAATCTCCCAACACGATTGGAAGAACAGAAAGGGAAAGTTGTCAGGGCCAGGGGCTTTGTTACCTTCGAACAAGAAAACTGCCTCTTTGACTTCTAAGGCCGAAAGAATAGCCATCAACTCCTTATTCAAATTCTCTATCACAATTCTAGGAATAACTTCCAAAGAAGCATCCACGCTCCTTTGATCCCATACTAGATCATCCTTCAGAAGCTGATCAAAGAACCTTGCAACTACTCTTCTAATATCCTCCTTGTCTTCCAACAACAACCCATCAACTCTTATTAAGGAAATTCTATTTGATGACTTATGCCTAAGAGCAATGAGATGAAAGAACTTAGAATTATGGTCCCCATACTTCAACCAAATAGCCCGAGACCTTTTCCTCCAGAAGTCTTCCTCCTTGGTAATGAAACCATGCAGCTATGCAAGAAGACTATCTTGAGTAATTGTAGATCCTCCAATAAACCCTTTGATTGAATGACTTGCTGGACCTCATCCAACTTCTTAAGAACATAACTTTTAGAATCAAAGATGTGACCAAAAGACTCTTTGTTCCATTTTCTGAGATTCCTCTTAACAAAATTCAGCTTCTTGGCCACTTTGAACATCGCACATCCATCAATGTTTACTTGCCACCAATTTCTGATACAATCCATAAAATGAGGATCTCTTAACCAAATGGCTTCAAACCTAAAAGGAAATCTCTTCCTACTCGCAAGCCTATCAGCAGCGAAATAGATAGGGAAGTGGTCTGACCCACATCTCGTAATAGAAGACAAGGAGCAGTCAAAGTCCACAAGCCAGGAAGCAGCGGTTAAAGCTCTATCTAATCTAACTTGAATATTATCCACCCCAACATGCTGATTGGACCAAGTAAAACTAGCTCTTGAAAGCCTAACATCAACAAGAGAATATTCATCAATAAACATTCTTAGACCAAATATTAAATTGTGTTTTCTATTTCTTATATTCATTTGGAAATTAAAATTTCAAGGCATTGCACTAACATATTCTTTGAGACCATGTCATTATATTCTTAATTATAGATAATGCTAAAAAAAATAAAGATAATTCCTTCTAGCTAAAAAAATAAAATTATGAATTAGCCAACTCCAAGTTAATTAGTGCATTGTAAACAATAGAGTTATGTACATTTCTAATGGCATGATATTTTTTGTATAGTAATTTTCAAGCACAAGGTTAAATATATTTGTGAACAACTTGTTGTGCACATTAGCTTATGCCATCCTAGCAAGAAATATATGTATGTTAATGATTATTTTTTCTTAAGTTTTCCTCACAACCTTTGTTACTACTTTATTAATTGTAATACCTTTATATGATTTCATAAATATATATCATGAAACCTTATATGATGAAATGATAATACTAACCAATACTTTAAAAGACAAAATAAAAATGGATGACTTGCATGTCTACATTCCTCACCTTGTTTATGAACAATATTAAAAGGTATAAAAAAATTCTTAATGTGTGGAATGATATGAAAAAATCTATATTTTTGTGAGTAAATCATCTTAAATAGTTTGAAGATTAAGGTTTTATCTATTTATCAAATTTATTTTTGAATATTAAACCAGTTGACATTTAATAATAAATTTGTTAGATGGATTGACATATATATGAGATCCACATTAAATTTAAGTAGCAGTTAATTCTAAAAAATGATGAATATGATTTCTTAAACAATAACCATATTTAATGGGCATATCATGTACTCAATGAGATTGAAGAACATGTAAATACCATTTTTGTATAAGTGGAATAGTTTAAGATATTTTATATTATCTACTTGTCCATATAAGAAATATTATAATTTATTAGTCCTGGTAATTATTGTCATTAATAACCTTTAATTAGTTATTATTATGAATATTTTTTAACCAATCTAAAGTATTTATTTTTTAATCTATTTTACTTTTTTATTGTTGACAAAGTAAAATATGAATATTTTTAATAAAAGATTATTAACATATTATTTATCTCAAAAAGTGTTATAATTATAAATCCCAAAACTCAAATATTGTATTTAGTTTTTAAATGGATTGTTAGATCTATTAAAGGTGTTGAACCATTAGAAATTTTAATATGACATCAAATTTTTGTAGCCACAATTAAATGAAAATGATAGAATTTTAATTGATTGAGTAATATTTTGATGCAGGAGCATCCAGTGGTGTAGGGAAATCTTGCATCACCCAAAAAAAAAATATTTTTCCTTATTTTCTTTAGTTGTTTTGAGTCCCATGATTACACTTAAGGGGTATAAGACAGTCAAAAGTAAAAAATAGTGAAAAATGATCACTTACAATTTTTAGTAAGTCAACCTAAATAGGCTCGTATGGACCTCAAAATTTACCCTAAGGAGTAGAACTGAAAAAAAATTTGGTCACGAAAGAATCGCCTCAATACCTTGCACAGTTTGGGAGAAATTAAAGTTTTTGGCTCAAGAAATTTCTCCAATGTAGCATCAAATTCAAATATAAAACTTTAGAGGCCCCAAAATAGCTCGAAAAGTGGATGAACCGACCTATGGTGGGTTCACGCATTATAGATCTCTTCGATAAATTTCCAATGATATGCAATATTAACAAATCGAACACTTGGATCAAAAGTTATGGCCCCATGAAGTTGCCCCTCTAAAAAGTGAATTTCATTAAAATTTCTTCCTAGGACATAAATCAAATAGCAAGACTTTTGTCTCCAAAACAAAAGGGAAAGTTGCACTTTCTAGAACATTCTAGGGCAGTTATTGGGAAAAAATAAAAAGGGATAAGTGGGTTTTATGGGAGGTGGCTCCATTAGTGTAGATTGTGGCTTTGAATAATAGTTTTTCTTTTAAAAATTGATTTTTTTGTAATGAATCAATCCCATGAGGTTGTAGCAATGTAAGTTTTGAATTTATTTTCTAAAAATAATTGAAAGTGGGTTATTTTCTATCTCGCATCTTCTGTGTCAGTATCTATTGTTGTGTTATGTGGGGTTTGGGCAGTGTAACCCTCATCATATTTTTCTTTAATGTTCTTTCAAATCAAAGCTTCCTTTCCTATTCAATCCATTTATAGAACTTAGAAATAACTATTTCATTTTATAAATTAGAAAGAGTTTTCATTAGAACATTGTTTTAGATTTTCTTATTTTTCTATTTGGTGTAATAAGAATATTCAATATTAAGAGAAAACTTTAAAAATCAACTTTCTTAAATAATTTTATCACTTGCTCAAGAAAGGGGTTTGATAATTTGATAATATATGAGTCCACTTGTTTTTAGTAGGCTCCTTAGTAGGTCACTAAATAATGATTTGGTTTGAATAATAATGATAAGATGAAAACTCATTAATAATCAAACTTTTTAAATAATTTTATCACATCCCGTTTAGCACTCATGATCTGGGTGATGCTCACAGATAATCCGGGAGGTCACCCATCCAGTCTGCTCCCTGCGCTTAACCAGGGAGTTTTCTCCAAGGTTAAGCCAGCTTAGTTGTTACCCATTGCAAAACCTTCAGCAAGTGTTGTGCCTTATGAACCATTCATAATAGAGCCCCTTTAGCTCATCAATTGATAAGTAAGAGGTATTTTTCCAGTCAAATTATGATATTGATAAGGATTAACAGTTTGAAGTCAAACTCATTGACCCATGTTTCATGAGTAGTGGTTCAAAGAACCCATCTCTCATGATATCGAATAGTCCACTTAGCACTCATTGCATCTAGGTGATGCTCACAAGGTCACCATCTCGAGCTTCAGCTCAAGCGCCTAACCGGGAGTTTCTCCAAGGTTAAGCCAGCAGTGGACATTCGATATCATGAGAGATGGGTTCTTGTTGAACCACTACTCATGAAACATGGACAATGAGTTTGACCACTATGAATCGATAGCAATATCATAATTTGAATAATAATTCCAAGCAAATTCTAAAATTTATGCAATATTTAGTCCCCCCTAATAAATAATAATTAAATATCACACCTCAACACCATATAATTTCTTCAAGGATTAATATTTTGTTTCTTCGAAATATTGCTTAGTTTTTGATACTGCTTCAATATTAAATGAAACTAAAAATTTAGTCATAAATATTAGGTCAAACTAAGTGCACAAATATAGAAATTTAAAGCTAATATAGATGCTCAAATGCTTTCTTAAAAACCTTACATTGAAAATATCTTGTTGGTGATAGACTAAAACATTTATTTGTTAAAAAAATTAAATGTCTCTTTTTTATTTAGATGAAACTATTTACTTAGGATATATTCTTTTGTTAAAAAAAATGGTTTACTATTTTGAGAGGTTTGTCTATTTTTATTTGGCAATCATTTACGATTGAATGTATTTTGGACCTAAAAAATGGTAGTTTATCTAGGTGGAAATGTAGTCCTTTTATATTTATGGGGAATCATATATTAATTTTTTTTTTTAATTTCTTATATTCATTTAGAAACTATAATTTTAAGGATTTACTCTAATAGATTCTTCTAGATTGTACTATTGTATTCTTAATTATAGGTAATTCTAAAGATAAAAAAAAGAGATCTCCTTCTAACTATAGTAATTCAATTTACGAATTAGTCAACTTCAAATCAATTAGGGAATTATAAATAAAATAGTGGCGTACCTTATCAATGACATGATAAATTTTGTATAATATTTTTCCATAAGAAGACTATGTAATTATGAACTTGTTGCGCATATTAGCTTTTTTCATCCTTGCAAGAAATTTATTTATGTCCTAATTTATTTTTAAATTTTAATATCAATATTACTTATTACCAAAAAGAAAGAAAACATTTGTATGATGTCATGGTGCAAGGAAAAAATAAAATATTGGATGCCCTCATTGTCTACATCCTTCACCATGCTCATGAAAATATGAAAAATCTAAAGCAACTTGCTTAATGTGTAGAATGGTATTATTAACCATCTTGACTAGAAAAGAGGAACAATTATATATTTTTTTATGATAGTGAACTATTTTGAATAATACAAAGATGAATTCAAATACAAAGATGAAGGCTTTATCTATTAGTCAAAATTTATCTTTCACTATTAAACCAAATGTTATTTAATCTTATTGAGTTAAAAATATGTCCATTTCATTTTTTAATGTTACGTAATCATATTCATCATTTTTGAGAATTAATTACCACATATATTCAAGATATGTGTGTGTGAGTATGTATATTTATATATATGTATGCATGTGTATGTATGGATGTATATATGTGTATGTATGTATGTATATAATATATATGTGTGTGTATATGTATATATGTATGTGTGTGTATACATATACATATACACATATATACATATATACATATATACATATATATATATATACATATACATTTATATATATGTATATATGTATATGTATCTATCTATATATGTACATACACAATATTTATGTATATATATTTATGTATGTATGCATGTATGTACTTATATGTATATGTATATTTATATATATGTATGTGTATATACATGTACATGTATATATAAATATGTATATATTTATGTCTATGTATGTGCATATGTATATATAATTAGAGTTGCATTAAGCATAAATATGTGTGGTAGTTAATTCTAAAAATGATGAATATGATTATATAAAAACTAAACAATGCAATGGACGTATTATTAATTCAACAAGATCAAAGAATATTAAATACTAATTGGAGAAGGGTTGTCTTTTAAATATATAGTTTAAGAGGTTTTATATGATCTATGTGTCTATAAGATATCTTATAACTTATTAGTCCTCTCTAGCATGATAATTTTTATGACATACAACTGTTAACTAGTTATTACTATTGATACTTTTAACTAGTCTATTTTTTAATTTAATTTTATTGATGTAGGAGGGAGCACAAACTCAAAAGCATTCACAAAAACCTTCTCAAATAAGATATATTATCCCTTCAAGAAAACTTATAATGAAAATCGGATTTCAAAGGAAATATATTCAAAACCACAAAAATTCATTGTTTGCATACCACTGTGCTATTACAATAGAAAATAGAAACTTAAATCAAATGATCCAAAAAAAACCCAGATGGTGTAATGTGATAAAAAAAACTATAAATAAACTCAAATCATACATGCAATGATATGCATAGGAAACAAATCCATATTTGTGTCTCAAAATGAGAAAAAAATCATTGTTTTCTCATAAAATCTACAATGCATGTGTTTATTACAAGTGCATAAGCCTTTTTTCTTTACAATAAACCTCTAAAAATATGATATAACACCATTAAACCTGAAACATGTGCTTCAACAACAACCTTCCTTCAACAATCTAAAATTTCACCTCATTTGGAGCTCCCAACCTTCACCTACATTGTAAAATTGACTCTTCAATTTGCCTTCTTCCACACCAACTTTGCTAATCTTCAATCATGGATACCATAATCCCTTTTCTACTGAAACACCTCCTAAAAAATTCACAAACATGACTCCAATCTTCCCAAGAATAAATTGCTACACCCCTAGAGAGACTTCTCCAAAAATATGGAAAAGCAACCTGTGAATATGACAAACTAAGACTTAAATATTGCATTCAACCTTAGCTCTCATGTAACTCCTCATTCTCCATGACCCAACCTAGTAAAAATCCTCATAAAATACATCAAATGACATATTAAAAATGTTAAAAGGCATCTTTGAACCCACTATCATGAAATTGCCAAAATTGGTTGACAACTCAGACTCCCACTCCACTCAACAAGACCCAGAATATAAAAAAGGAAGACAACTCAATCTTGGGTGCCCATTTTTTAAATTTTTAGCATTTAGGAAATAATGTATGAGTTATGGCAAGTTGTAACTCCCAAATCTCATGCCCAGTAAGGTATTTTTGAATTTCAAGTTTTAAAATTGCCTCCTTAATTATCTCCAACACCAAAAATTGCATCATTAATAAAGACCAATTTATTTAATATATTAATTGGCCAAATATTGCAAGTTATTTATCTAAATAAATAGTTATCAAACCTTTAGAAAATTAAAAATTGAAATGTGTTCTTTTGGTTGATGCAAGATTTCTCTCACAACCTAGGATGCTCCTGTATCAGACACCTAGGGTAGGAAAATTTTGTGAACCTAGATTCACAAAATGGAGTTGAGTGGTAGTACCACCCTTTCAGATTGTAAGCAATCTGAAACAAAATCCATTGCTAAAATAGATACCTCTAATTTTTTCTTTCTTCTCTTCTAGCACCTATCTGAAATAAGCATCCTCCTCCTCCTTTGACAACTCAACCTTCTGAATGTGGAATCAATTCTACCATAGATTAAACACCTCCTCCAAATGCAAATATCACTCTCCTCTAGCCTTATGGGATTCAACCCACCATAATCCTTCCACCTCCACCAAAATGCACATGCTCTTAACTTTGCAACACCATACAAATCTTTCTCTGCATACCATACCTCACTAACAAAATCATTATGATCTAACTCATTCATATTATGAAAATAATCATCATTCTCAAATTTAATAAAATATGAATCAATATTCTCCTCTACTACAACCACATTATCCTCAAATCCATCTTTATAATAAAATTTAGAAAAAAATTCCTATCTTCATCAAAGAAAATATTAAAATATGATTTTACCTCACCTTTTGTTGAAACCTTTGTCCCTGAAATCAACCCATTCCATTCTCTTTCAACCACTTCAATATGCATTATTAAATTATCTTCTTTACTCATAGTTGTACTTTCCAATTCCTTCTTTTCCTCCAAAGGACTCCCACCCACTACTGCAATTTCCTCTTTTTTTCCCTCAACCTCTAGAACTCCACCTTTTCTCTTTTCCTTCATGCTATCCTCAAAGCATACTTCTACAATATTTTCTCCTTCTTATGCACCTACATACACAACTATGACAAAATTTGTTCCTTTCTTCTTGGGCATTTATTCAAAAAAAATCCACACTCTCAAAGCCTTAACAACACAAATCTTCAAACCCTCAAGTTTTACATATGTAAATTGCCTCACATTCAATGATCTATTTACAAATCTTCAACACTTTCAGGTTTTGTTGCAAACTACCTCACACTCGGCGATCTATTCACAATCACAAGAATCTCATCTCCTCAAATCCTCTAAGTATTTTCTCTTGCAACTTGCACATATATCTGCAAGAAAAAAATTCACACACACACCAACCCTTAGGTCCTGGTGCAAACTACATCACATTCGGCGCTCTTCTTGCACACTCAGGAACTCCTGCTCTAATACCACTAATGTAGGAGGGAGAACACACTCAAAAGAATTCACAAAAACCTTCTCAAATAAGATATATTCTCCCTTCAACCAAACTGAAAATGAAAATCAGATTTCAAAGGAAATATATTCAAAACCCCAAAAATTCATTGTTTGCATACCACTATGGTATTACAACAGCAAATGGAAACTTAAATTAGTTGATCCAAACACAACCCAAATGGTGTAATATGATTAGGAAACCATAAATAAACTCAAATCACACATGCAATGACATGCATAGGAAACAAATCCATATTTGTGTCTCAAAATGGGAAAAAATCATTATTTTTTCATAAAATCTACAATACATAAGTTTATTACAAGTGCATAATCCTTTTTTCTTTACAATAAACTTCTAGAAATCTGATATAACACCATTAAACCTACAACATGTGCTTCAATAGCAACCTTCCTTCAACAATTTGAAATTTCACCTCATTTGGAGCTCCCAACCTTCACCTACACTGTGAAATTGACTCTTCAATTTGCCTTCTTCCACAACCAACTTTGCTAATCTTCAATCATGGATATCATAATCAATTTTCTGCAAAAACACCTCCTAAAACCTTCACAAACATGACTCCAATCTTCCCAAGAAGAAATTGCTACACCTCAGAGAGACTTCTCCAAAAATATGGAAAAGCAACCTGTGAATTTGACAAGCTAAGACTTAAATATTGCATTCAACCTTAGCTCTCCCGTAACTCCTCATTCTCCACGATCCCACCTAGTAAAAATCCTCATAAAATACATTAAATTACATGTTAAAAATGTTAAAAGGCATCTTTGAACCCACTTTCATGAAATTGCCAAAATTGGTTGACAACTCGGATTCCCACTCCACTCAATAGGACCCAGAGACAACTCCATCTTGGGTGCCCATTTTTTAATTTTTTAGCATTTAGGAAATAATGTATGAGTTATGGAAAGTTGTAACTCCCAAATCTCATGCCCAATAAGGTATTTTTGAATTTCAAGTTTTAAAATTACCTCCTTAATTATCTCCAACACCAAAAATTGCAACATTAATAAAGACCAATTTATTTAATATATTAATTGGCCAAATATTGCAAGTCATCTCTCCAAATAAATAATTATCAAACCTTTAGAAAATTAAAAATTAAAATGCATTCTTTTGGTTGATGCAAGATTGCTCTCACAACCTAGGATGCTCCTGCATCATTTATCTATTTTACTTTCTTATGGTTGAAAAAGTTGTTTCTTGTAGATGACAAATATTTCAAATATTTATTATCAATATCATATGACAATATGGCTCATGAGAAGTCAAGTTGTCATCTAGGTATTATATTAATTACTATTATATTTTATTTTTTATGATGAAAAGTGCCTAAAATATTTATTATTAATTTCTTTTATTTTTCCAATTTTAAAATTTTATGTCATATCCCTATACTTCACTAATTATATATATTATAAATATCATATTCACTTCTAAGAATAAACTAGTTAACTTTTTGTTTAACCAACAAAAAATATTATTCCCATTATAACAAGATACCTATAACAATCATTTTTTCTTAATTCTTTCAAATATTTATTCTCACTAGAATATTATAAAAAAAAAATCTAATCACTAAACAACACAAGCTATCAATGAAAAGAAGTCAACTATATTAAAAAATAAAATTCATATATTTAATAAAGTTATAATTAAAAAATCATTTATTAATACTTACTTTGAAGGCTACTAAAGTAGGTCTTAAATGAATTATTATAAAACCATTTATTAATACTTACTTTAAATGCCACTAAAGTAACTCTTAAATGAATTATTGTGCTCAAACATTTTCATTGACAACTAAAAACTTCATAGGGAGAGGCTTCGATATTAAGAAAGTGTTTGTAGATATCCACCCAACCCAAGGAAATATTTTATTTTATTTTCATAAAAGGTAAATAGAATTTTTTTGGTAGCTGTAAAATGTCAAATCAACCACGTGTAAGATGTATGTCCAAAATGTATGGAATATAAGAAGAAAACTTTGTGCAAAGTAGGCAGCCGACAAAATTTGTTTAATGCAACCTTCCAAACGGTGTCTTATAGATAGAAAAAGAAGACAAAATGAATAAAGCAAAGGCAGCTTTAATTGTAAGAAAAAGGACAATCCAATAAACAAAATTAAAGCTATTTTGACTCGCTTATTAAATGTCCTTTTGCTCCTTCCATTAGCTGTATGTACCATTCCAACTTTTTTCATGTTTTATTCCAAATTATTTTAATATATATAAATTTTCTATTCATAAATGAAGTGGGAGAAAGCTAATTCCTAGACAAAAAGCACCTATGTATGTAACATGATATCGTACCCTCCATCCCCTATCCTATGCATTGGATAAAACAGCCTTGACGGAAAAGGTGGCCGGATAGACAAATCACACTGACGAAAAGACTTGACGGTTAGACGTTAACTCAATCCTGTCGTTGCATGTCTCGTAGCTGGGAAAACGTGTTAGCACCGGCGGGTTTTCAAAATCATCACTGAGAAAACATGTCAATGCTGGTGGGTTTTCAAAATTATATTTCAGAATGGACAAAAACCCAAAAAACGTGGCATTCGAAACCATTATTTGCAAATATCAAAAAGCCCAGATGAGGTCCCATTTTCATCGCCATTTTCCACATCAACATTTTGTAGGTTGTTGGAGAGCAACAGGGAGGAGTTGCAGGCGTTCGGAGCTAGCAGGTCTGTATATCCACTTGAAATATATGCCATTTTCCAATTTTGCCTAGGAACTTTGAAAAAATGAACAGTTATTCGTTGTGGGGTTATCATTTATGTGTTTTTTCTGTTGAGGGTTTTTTAATTTTCATTTCCTCCCGTTTGTGGGTTTTGAAATTTTGCACTTGCCGAATGAAATAACTGACAACCTATTGTGGAAATATGAGTGAAATAACTAAATAATGTTTATAGAAACCAGAAACCATGCAAAATATATTGAGGTTGGAAAACGCAACATGGGTTTTGCAATGAAATGATATATTTTGAAAACCACTTAAAGCCCAAAACATCACCATTGTTCACAGTCACATTTTAAATGTTGCAGGGTTTTAAATTGGGAAAAGGGGTTTTTATTTGAAATGCAAGGCTATTAATGTTTTCTTGTGTCGAGGGTTTTTTAATTTTGGTTTCCTCTCATATGTTGGTTTTCAAATTTTACCATTGTCAAATGAAATAAATGACAACCCATTGTGGAAATATGAGAGAAATTATTGAATAATGTTTATAGAAACCAGAAACCATGCAGAATATATTACGAGGTTGGAAAACACAACGTGGGTTCTACAATGAAATGATATATTTTGAAAACCACATAAAACCTAGAACGTCGCCATTATTGACATTCTTATTCAGAATGGACAAAAAAGCCCAAAACATGGCATTCAAAATCATAATTTGCAAATAGCAAAAATCCCAGATGAGATCTCATTTTTGCCGCCATTTTATACACTGTCATTTTGGAAAACACACTGTCTCCTAAAACTCCAACTATTCTAAAACCCTTTAAAAGTAACAATCCAATTGGTTACTCACCCTTGACCTCAATTTGGTATGTTTTGTGATTGTCTGGAGAACCTTTTGTGATTTAGATAGTAAGAATATAATGAAATTGGAAAATAGTAGGTATTATGAAACCTACAAGGCACAGTGTTATAGATTGTTTGCAGTGTTGGAAAACACACTGTTCCATGTCAGTTAACTCCTACCTACCTTTCCTAGATGTTTGGTCTCATCTGCTGGTACAATCCACTTTGGTACAATCCAAATGTCATTTCACTTTCTTCATTTGATTGGAACAAAACACCCCAATGGAAAAGAAGGCTGGATGGACAAATTACACCGATGGAAAGACTTGATGATCGGACATTAACTCTCACCTACTGTGGCTTGTCCCATCATCGAGAAAAAGTGTCAACACCGGTGGGTTTTCAAAATCATATTTCAAAATGGACAAAAACCCCAAAAAATGTGATTCGAAACCATTATTTGCAAATAGCAAAATGAGGTGCCAAGAATGCAATGAAATTGGAAAACAGTAGGTATTATGAAACCTATAAAGCATAATGTTGTTATAAATTGCTTGCAGTGTTGGAAAACACACTGTCCCATTTCAGTTAGTTCATTATGAAGAATTTTATTTCGTTATGCTCCAAGAATGTAATGAAATCCACTTTCAAATTTTTGAACAACTCTTTGCTACAGTCCAAATGTCATTTCTCTTTATTTATCTGATTGGAACAAATAAATTGCTCGCATTATTTTTACAGTTGGAAAACACACCATCTCCTCTCAGTTGCAGAGGGTTTTACAACACTATATGGGTTGCTTGTTTCTTAACACCTTATATGGAGATAGTGTGTTTTGTAACACTATAAATAATGTGAGCATTTATTTGGTCGAATCAGATGAGGAAAGTGAAATGCCATTTTGATCTCATGTTACATACATAGGTGTTTTTTTTCTATGAGTTAGCTTTCTCTTGATTGGAACAAATAAATTGCTTGTGTTATTTGCATAGTTGGAAAACACACTATCTCATCTCAGTTGTAGAGGGTTTTACAACACTATATGGGTTGCTTATTTCTTAACACCTTATATGGAGACAATGTGTTTTCCAACACTGCAAATAATGTGAGCATTTATTTTGTTGAATCAAATGAGGAAAGTGAAATTCCATTTTGATCTCATGTTACATACATAGGTGCTTTTTGTCTAAAGTCAAAAAGCTAGACAAAACACACCTAACATTGCCATTTTCCATATTTTTCATTTTTCAGTTTGGTGGGTGGGGAAGGATGTGTGGGTGAGGAAAATGGAGTTGCAGGCGGTCAAACCACTACAAACCCCTCAAACACATTCCTCACCATGGTGCATCACCATTTTCCACATTTTGATTTTGCAGTTTGCTGGCTAGGGAGGGACACATGACCAATAATGGAGACAATGTGTTTTCCAACATTGTAAATAATGTGAGCATTTATTTGGTCAAATCGGATGAGGAAAGTGAAATGCCATTTTGATCTCATGTTACATACATCTAGGTGTTTTTTGTCTACGAGTTAGCTTTTTCCTTAT
Organism: Sequoia sempervirens; assembly: GCA_007258455.2. Lineage (NCBI taxonomy): Eukaryota > Viridiplantae > Streptophyta > Pinopsida > Cupressales > Cupressaceae > Sequoia > Sequoia sempervirens. The sequence continues at coordinate 554,212,834 of VDFB02000017.1, forward strand.
TAGAACAAACAAATTGCTCACATTATTTTCACAGTTGGAAAACACACTGCCTCATCTCAGTTGTAGAGGGTTTTGCAACACTATATGGGTTGCTTGTTTCTTAACAACTTATATGTAGACAGTGTGTTTTCCAACACTCTAAATAATGTGAGCATTTATTTGGTCGAATCAGATGAGGAAAGTGAAATTCCATTTTGATCTCATGTTACATACACAAGTGTTTTTTGTCTAAAGTCAAAAAGTTAGACAAAACGCACCTAACATCGCCATTTTCCACATTTTTCATTTTCCAGTTTGGTGGGTGGGGAGGGATGTGCGGGTGAGGAAAATGGGGTTGTAGACAAACGAACCACTACAAACTCCTCAAACACATTCCTCGCTATGGCACATCACCATTTTCCACATTTTTATTTTGTAGTTTGTTGGTTGGGGAGGGACACACGATTAAGGATGGAGATAGTGTGTTTTCCAACATTGCAAATAATGTGAGCATTTATTTGGTCGAATTAGATGAGAAAAGTGAAATCCCATTTTGATCTCATGTTACATAAATAGGTTCTTTTGTCTACGAGTTATCTTTCTCTTGATTAGAACAAATAAATTGTTTGCATTATTTGCATAGTTGAAAAACACATTGTCTCATCTTAGTTGCAAAGGGTTTTACAACACTATATGGGTTGCTTGTTTCTTAACACCTTATATGGAGACAGTGTGTTTTGCAACACTACAAATAACGTGAGAATTTATTTGGTTGAATCGGATGAGGAAAGTGAAATGCCATTTTGATCTCATGTTACATAAATAGGTGCTTTTTGTTTACGAGTTAGCTTTCTCTTAATTAGAAAAAATAAATTGATTGCATTATTTGCATAGCTGGAAAAAACATGGTCTCCTCTCATTTGTAGAGGGTTTTACAACACCTATATGGGTTGCTTATTTCTTAACACCTTATATGGAGGTAGTGTGTTTTCCAACACTGCAAATAATGTGAGCATTTTATTTGGTTGAATTAGATGAGGAAAGTGAAATTCCATTTTGACTGTACCAATTAGAAGAGAAAAAATAAACAAAAATAAAATTCTCACATTATTTGTAGTGGTGGAAAACATATTGTCTCATCTTAGTTATTCCCTCATGAAAAGTGTTGGTTTTGTATGCTCCAAAAATGTAGTGAAGTCCACCTTGATATTTTAGAACAATTCTTTGGTGATGTAAATACGAAATTTCCCTTTTTTCATTTGATTGGAACAAATAAAATACTCCCATCATTTGCAGTGTTGGAAAACACACTGTCCCATGTCAATTAGTTCATTATGAAAAGTTTTGTTTTGTTATGCTCAAATAATGTAATGAATACCACTTTGAAGTTCTTAAATAACTCTTTGCTAGAGTCCAAATGTCATTTCACTTTCCTCATATGATTGGAAAAAAATAAAATACTCACAATATTTATAGTGTTGGAAAACACACTGTCTCCTCTCAGTTATTCCCTCATGAAAAGTTTTTGTTTTGTATGCTAAAAAAATGTAATGAAGTCCACCTTCATATTTTAGAACAACTCTTTGGTGACATAAATATTGCATTTCCCTTTTTTCATTTGGCTAGAAAAAATAAAATGCTTGCATTATTTGGAGTATTGGAAAACACACTGTCGCATGCCAGTTAGTTCATTATGAAAAGATTTGTTCGAGTATTTTGGAGATTAAAAAAAAAAATCTATTTAGAAAACTCACTATCTTGTGTCAAAATTATTATTTAGAAAACTCACTGTCCTATGTCAATTAGTTTTATCTGAGCATTTTATTTGTTGGTAACATATATATATGGTATGCATTGTTGGAAAACACAATGTCCCATGTTAGTGACTTTAGTGGGAGCATATTTTTTGTTCTAAATTATTTTCTGCATTTATTTTTAAAGTCATATAAGGAAATTGAAATCCATCTTTTAGTGTAAGTAAGAGTTGATTTAACTTGTGAAGGTCAATGGAATTCACTACATTCTTATTTTCTACCAAACTAAAGGTTTTCATTACACTCATGTTGTCTACATGTAATTCTATGAAACTAATAACTTGTAATTTTCCTAGGACATAGAGCACCCAAGTTATCGTTTCCATAAATATTTTTCAAGAACTTCCCTAATATTATTATCCTTTTTAGAGAGAGTAGAAAAGTAATTTCAATAATATTCCTCTTCAAGTGCAACTTTTAATGCACTTCCAATCAATGTTGACCAAAGTTTGGCTAACTCCTATTTTATCTCATTGAATCAAAATTAGAAAACTAGAGTTATCCAAGCTGTGTTCATAATTGAGTGGAATGCATTAAAAGTCACTTGAAGAGCAAGAATATTCAAATTCCTATGTACTATTTTTGAAAAGGATAGTAAGTTAGGGAAGTTTGAGAAAAAAAATTGATGGAAAAGAAAATTTTGTGCAATGTGTCACAGGAAAATTATAAGTGATTAGTCTAGAAAGTGACACTTATGAAGCTTTAGAACTAATAGATAAAATGGTTATTACTGTTCGTAGTGGAAAATATATTGTGTTGTAGAAGTTATTCATGATATAATTTACTTGTTCAACTCCATCCATAGCAGCATCTCTGAATTTCTTTGTGTGCACAAATTGTTGTGAATACAAAACCTCTTCAATTTGTCCACTTGTGCATTTCCATTTTCCATTTGCTTATACTACGCATGCACCTTCCTCAACTTCTCAAGAGCATGGAGGATATTTTTAGTTAGTACATTATGTATCTCACTCAACTGCTCTGCTTCTTTTCAAGTGTTTTTAAAGAAGATTCATTTTTCATTCCATGCATTCTAGTACTTGTTGCCTTTGGTTCTGCGTTGTCATTTTCCCATTTCACATAATGCACATGCTCATTCGTCAAATTCTAAAGAGGAGGAAAAATCTCTTTAGTCAATACATTATCTATCTCATTCAATTTGGTTTGCTTCTTTTCAAGTGTTTTTAGAGTAGATTCCTTTTTTATTACATACTATGTACTACCTACTGGTCGAGTTCTACATTGCCATTTTCTGATTGCACATATTGCACATGCACCTTCCTCAACTTCTGATTAGTAGGGAGAATCTCTTCACTTGATACATTATCTTTTATCTATCTCATTCAATGTGGTTTTCATAAATTCCAAAGGTGATCTTCATTACATTCTTATTGTGTACTAAACAAATCTTTTTCATTATGTTCATACGGTCTATATATAACTTCATGTTGGAAAACACCAAGTTTGTAATCAAATTGAGGTGAGAGGTCACAAACCAATTGGGTTGTTATTGCGTTAATCAGAAAATGCTTTGATTACATTCTTACTGTTTTCTAAAATTCATAGTTCGAAAACACTGGGTGTTATAAAACTTGCAACCTGCATACTATTCTAAAACCCTTCACAAGTAGCAACCCAATTTCTTAGTCACCTGCCACCTCAATTTGGTATTTTTTTTGTATTCCCCACCTGCAGCTCCTCCCCATGCTTGCACAAGCCATGGATCCTAGTTTTATTGGGTGATAGGAGGTGGGAAATCCAACCATAGAGTGTTGTTATCTCCTTCCTACCATTTCTCTAATGTTTTCTCCCATACGTTGGTTTCGTTGATTTTATCCCTTGTTTGGTGGGCCCCTCACTACAACATCTTGTCATATTATGTATGTTTCTATGTATGGTTGGGTGATCCCACAATACTGGTTTACAATTTCTAGGAGATCCTAATTTTTGTTGAAATCACATAGTTTTAGAAAATACAATGATTTAAGCCTTGAAAAGTTATATTTAAAGGATTCCAATTGAAGAGGGTTTGATCAAACCACCTTAGATCAAATCCCCTTAGATAGAACCCCACTTGTTTTAAACCATACCTATAATGGAGTCTCCTTTACACCTATCAAAATGCTAATAGAAAACCACTTTTGATTTACCTTTTGGGGGATCGAATGAATTCATTTAAAATTTATTTTTTGTATGTAGTCCTTATTATAAGCTTCCCAAAAGTATAATTTTAAATAATTTTAATTTTTTTATTATATTTAATTTTTTATTTCTTGTGAATGCAGGCTTTTCACTAAAAATCAAGATCTCTATTATGCACATGTGGAAAAATAGCAGATTATCAAAGTAAAATTCTAAAAAATATGTCAGGGTAGGTATTGATGTCCTTGATCTAGTAAAAAAAAATTGAATTTCAATACATACAAAAAAGTTATGTTGTATATGGTTTGCGTATGTTTGAATTGTAATTGGTTTGACTTCAAAATTTGATTAAGGAAAAAATATTCAATAAAACACTATGAAACTAAATGAACTGGTTAGATATCATTGTTACAAATCTAAATTCAAAAAAATAGAATTTTATCCTTCATAGAAAAAAAGTTATGTTGTATACGATGAGCATCACTCCTTCAAAATGGTGTTTATTGATAAAAAATAGCTTTCAAAGGAGATGGAAAAAGAAGTGCAATTTGATTCCAATTTTTTTTAAAAATATATATTTAGAACCTATAGACAAAATGTCACAAATCACTAGTTTACATCATCTTCAAATTCCTCACTGTTTAGCCGCTATAGGTGCCCAAAAGTGAAGATTTAGTTAAAAAAATCAGTTTAGTGTCCAATTTGGCCAAAAATTGTAAACCAGTATTGTGGGATTACTTGGTTTCATGCATTTTTGTATGTACATAGGCGCATTTTGTGTAGAGATTAGCTACGTCCCATTACATTCTTACTGTGTATGAAACAAAACTTTTTCATTACTTTCTTACTATCTATATATAAGTGCATGTTGGAAAACACTACGTGTGCAATGAAATTGAGCTAAAGGGTGACAAACCAATTGGGTTCTTACTATGTTGATCACAAAAGTTTTTGAATACATTCTTATTGTTTTCTAAAATTCTGGGTTGGGAAACACCGGGTGTTATACAAGTTGTAATCCACATACTGTTCTAAAACCCTTTACAAGTAGCAACACAATTGCACCCTCACCTCAATTTGGTAATTTTTGTGGTTTCCCCACTTGAAACTCTTCGATGTGCTCTTCACCCTATAGGTTTGAGCATGGATATTGAAGCATAGAGTGTTATCCAATGTGAAATTATTATGTGCATTATCATATTTAAGCAATGCGATCACCTGCTATTTTTTGGTCAATCAAGGTGATCACCAAGGTTTTCATTGACTTCTTAACATTTATTCTTGAATAGCCGCTTGCACACTATGCTTTGCAACCAATGCGTCTTGCAATAATCTATATTTTTTTAGTTATCTGTACAAGTAATGAAATAAATAGAAGTTTGATAGTGGTGTGTGGTATCTTTCTTATGTGTCTTGTTTGCCCTTATTGATTATGCAAGTGATGACATATTTCATGCTAGGAGAGATGAGTTTGAGATATATCCAAATGAACGTTTAGTGCCTCACAATTCCAATAGAATGGAAAAATGACATACATAATTGCTGATATATATTACTAGTGTTAGCAATAGGTTAAATTGGAAATTAAATTCCCATCCTGCATATTAATATGTTTGTTTATTGACTGTACAAGCTAGCATGTTGTAGTCAGCACAACATATAATCTAATATCAGTGAAGTTTGGATTGAAGTGAATTCTTTGTAGCACCAAATTTCTTTAATTTTCCAATTTAATCTATCACTAACACTTGTATTTCTTCCAGGTGGTTGATATAGGTGAGGAAACAAAATTGAACAAAACAAGGGTAGGTGGATTGAGAAGGATGCTTCAGGAGACTTGAAGCTTTTTCACTAAATATAGGTGATTCTCGCTGCCATAGCTTGAATTACAAGTGTACTAGACAGTTAAATTTCCAAAATTTATTTTTCATTTAGAAGTTTTGATTTATATATGGATGGGATTCCTATTGTGGGGAATGCAAACAATTTTCACTTTAATTTAAATAAAATAAATGTTATATTATTGTGTATTATATCCCAAAATTTTATGTGAATCATGTTTCCTCATTGAAGAGTGAGTGTTGCATGGGAAATTTTTAAAGCATCAGTGAAGGGTGATACTGCATCCTTTTAATTATCCTTCTCATAATTGATTTTTGTTAATTTCAGGTTGATTTCTACAACACTACATTGGTATCATTTATCTCCCAAAATAGAATAGGAACCTTTGGATCCTTAGTAATTAGATCACCTTTTTTTAGTTGTGAAGAATTGTTAAATAGTTGGGTTTCATAAGGTTGTGACTAAGGAACATTGTTATTGTAATTATTTTTGTTGGAATCAAGCAACACTGAAAGGGGGGGTGAATCAGTGTTGTGCAAATTTTAACTTTATTAATCTGATTCTTAAAGTGCAGATAAAATTCAACCAAAATAAAGATACATGCACATAAGACAAATAACCACAACACCATAACACAAAGATTTTTACGTGGAAATCCTATTAGGGGAAAAACCACGGTGGATGTTAATCCACAATATTGTTCTAAGTATACTCAAAAGAAAAAATTACAAATGGGAAAGCACTTACATTTAGGCACACTGCCTAGATCTCACTACTCAAAAAAAGAAAGGCTCACTGCCTTACAAAAGTTTGGAATACTTCCAAGGATTTGAACTAATAGAGTAGCATCTACAAATGTCTGATTATAGTTTTGGTTAGGCTCAACAATCGAATTCAAGACCTTCTGACTGATTTTGCACTTCGCTTTGCTCTACCTTAATTCAATTCACAAAAATCCTTAATGCACAAGTGAAACTATGCATAACCGATCAATTATATATATCTGCCACCAAGAATTCAATCACTACAAGTTGGCTTCAACAAAATAAGAAAATATTCACAAATAGTTGGCTCAAATCATCCATAATATTCAATGTGTATCCAAAAGAGTTGTCCATGACATAGTGGGGACCCAAAAAAAAATTTCGAACATAAAAACACTTAAACAATAACTCCTCAAATATACGCAATGCACCATATTCACCAAGTCAACCTTCATACATTGATAAACAAAAAGTTGGTTTACTAGCCTTCTAACTTCCACCAAAATTGATACAAGGTACCAAGATTTATAGATAACACATATTATCCATTGAAAAATACTCCCTAAGATCCGCAACATAAAATGATGACAGAAAATTTGCATATGAATTGAAGAACACGAAACTACTGGATGCTCTGTTCCACCCAAACAAATAACTATTGATCTTCAATTTGTCTGCTGGTATAAGTAAAGGATAATGTGTGGATCCACTAGCTGACAAGGGTTTCCATCAATGACAACACCTTAAAAAATTTGTAGTGTCTCTTTCCAACAATCTCCCCCTTTGGCATTGATGGCAACACTTAGTGAAAAATGACTATGTGTTGGATCAAAACCAACAAAATACACTGCCAACCAGAACTCCAAAAAGATAAAGATCTTTATCCACAGCTCAAAGCTACAACTCCCCCTTAGATGAATATACATTTTTCACTAATCTATTCTCCCCCTTTGACATCAATGGAAAAGATAGGGAATCCACATGCAAAAATCCTATAAACAAACAAAAACTTCAAAACTGCATATGTACAAACTTTGTTTCAAGCAACTTACAAAAACTTGAAGATCTCTATAAATTTCATTTTTACATATTCAATCTTGTTTCCTAACACTTCTTGAGACTTTCCAGAATAGTTATGTGACCATAGAGTAAATAATATTGCACTTATGTAGATTCAAGACTCACTAGTTCACTAACTGCCATAGCATCTTGTGCTTCTTTCAAAGCATTCAACATGGTCTCCATTTTTTGACCAATTAGTCCTCTAAGTTCACCAACTCTTTCCACAACTCTATCATTATATCACACTTCAGACTCTTTATTTTTTCAAGTAAGGATATAACTTGACCTTCATTCTTTCCAATAGAAATAATTAACAAATCAAAAGCATCAGAAGTAGCTGCTAACTCCTTTTCATAATCCTTAACCTTCTTCTCATTTTCCTCAGTAAGTTTGGAGAGAGATAAAAACAACTTATGAATACTTCTACCTTCTAATAATGCGCTTTCAACATTTTTCACACAAGTAGCTAATAGATATTTATCATTAGAGCTATCAATCCTTTCAACCTATTGATCTTCCTAGCATCAAATTCCTTCTACACTTTGACCAGAGCTGACTTCTCAAGTGACTCAAAATGAGTACTTACCAAGTTTATAAGTTTCTTCAGCTCACCGGAGGAGGAACCAAACGTATCTTTAACATGTGTAGGCATGATCTTCTCTAGAATTCTAGATGCAAGATTCAATAACTCACTATCCTCAATGTGAGACTTCAAAATTTCTTCACTAGCCTTAGCTTGTGCAAATGATGTGAATTTCATTTTCTAGATTGGGGACAAAATGGTTAAATGAATAGGGGCATCTCCCAACTTGAAATAAAATTTTTCCTTTTGCTCTTCCAAAAATTTCATCATTGCCTCTACAATGTCTCTTGCTTCTACTATAACTCCCTTAACTTCAACCTTCTCTTCCTCGAGCACTATTTCCTCAGCCATAGACTTTTGCTTGTCATTTGCAACTTCAACTTCTTCAACTAGTATCTCCTTTTCTCCAACTGACACAGTTTTGGGGGCTTCAGTCTCCATAGGTTCTTCTAATTCATGTACCTCAAGAGGAATCTAAGTGTCCTCAACTGTAATTTCTTCATTAACTAGACCAAATGAAATGTCTTCCACATGTTCTTCCTTAGAAACAACATCAATTTTGTTCTTCAATAGAACTTTCTTCAAAATACCTTCAGTTTCTTTTTCAACTTCTTTAGTTTTACCCAACATAAGCTTGTTTATTCTTGCCTTGCTCTTGAAATCTCTTTTTGCTTCTTTTATAATTTCCTTCATCTCCTCTATAGACATTACTAGACATAGATTTGCAATAACTCATTCTCTCAACTACTCTTCTTCAATTTTGGCACTAACTCTTCTCATCTACAAAATGTCATACAATTCCTTAGGCAATTGTGCCATTATCTCAACAAGTGTCATATTGAAATTGTTCAAATATTTTATGGTAGCTTCCTCAAGGACTCTTTGACCAACAGTTTCAAAAGAACCATACTCTTTACATAGAGGGTTAAGATTTCCATCCTTAATTATACCTCTTTCAACTTCCTCTACTGACGTACCAAATTTTTTAGGCTTCATCTTCTTCTTAGCTTTCTCCTCATCACCAAATTCTATCTCTTCATCTTCTAAAACAACTTCATACACTCTTGTGCTCTTGTCCTTCTTCCTTTTACCAGAAGCCTTAACTTGTGCTTTTGTAGGGGCAGACTTCTTTGCATGACTAGATAGGGGTACTAAGCTCCTTGTTCATCTAGTTCTAGCAGATTCAGTTTTAGTAGGCTCTTTACCTTTTTCACTTTTAGCTTGTTCTCTTTTTCTTCTTTCTTCTCTTATAGCTTCTGTAGGTATGCCCATGCTCTCTACAAAGACTTTCACTTCTTTTCATACTTTCCAGACAATCATTGGTCTCTTCAATTGCTCATGGAATTTCATGCTTTTCTCTGCATATGTTCCAAACCTTTCTTTTGACGAATCCAAAGGCTTACTCAACACATGTTGTACATATAACTCTAAGATTCTCTCCTCAAATTCATATCCCATAGGAATAATCCAAACGGTTATGGGTTTTGTTGCTTCCATCAAGCATTGATCAATATCCACCATAAAATAGATTGTATCCTTATACTTCTCCACAATAGAAGTGGGAATTATTTCCTTGGATTGCATTACATTCTAAAATTTCTTTAAATATCCCTAAATCACAGTTTTCCTAGTTTGAAAATCACCAAGGCTGAATAACATGTCTCTAATGTGAACAACAATAGGCTTATTGCTTTGCTAATGCACCTTCCCTACTCCTGGAACTTCATTCATGAAATAAAAGAATAAACATAATAACATATTACTGCATTTAAAATAATTCTTCTTGTCTTTCTTTATTTTGCCAAGATTCTCCATCAATTGACTTCAAAGCAATTCACACAAATAATATTTTGCATTCTCCTTTACCATTTGATAGGCTGCATATATGGCTATACCAGATACAAAATTTTCTCTGTTGGAGTGATATATCTTATATCCAATAACCATTGAAGAAAATTTCACATCCACATCAACAATATCATCAATTATCATTGCTCTTTTATCATATACCAAACTAGTTGCATCAGTGACAATTTGATTCTTCAGAGAGTTCAAAATTGACAATCCATCAGAGGAATTAAGATCTGTAACAAAACTTATAGCCTCTTTCGTAATCTTGAAAGGTTGATTTATCCACATGAATTCTACATGAACTTGATTTAAGATGTACTAGACCCATTCACTTTCATCAAACATGGAAAATTTCACAATTTGCATGAATTTCTTCTCCTCTAGGGTTTTGAATTTAGGCAATAGAGAAATCTTCCCCAACAATGTGATTGGAATACGGATTTAGCAACTATGAGCTTCCTAACTCTTCAATATTGACATGAATGTATGCCCTAATATCTTCAATGTGCAAAACACTGTACAAAACATACACAAATTCTCCTAAGGTCTCGGTCTCAACAGACTTGAAAGGATGCCATTTAAATTTTGGACGGGGTCTATCCTTGACTTCAACTACCAATGGATTAGCCATTTCACAAATTCACAGGTTTGCAAGTTTTTCTAAAAAATACCTTTAAGCTATATTAGGGTTTGAACTTTGAATCGCCTTCATGCTTGAATTCTCGCCAAATTTTTCCAAAGTTTGCTTTAGAGCTCTTCAGACTTCTTCTTCTCAAAATGCTAAGTGACAAATGAAGGATAGAAATAACCTTTTATCATTCACACACCTAACCTTTTTTGTCAATAAATTCTTTTTCTTTATCTTAGTTGGATACCCTATTTCCATGCACTGCAAAAGATAACACCTTTGCGGACCTTCAATTCTACATAAATACTTTCTCCAATTGTTCAATAGCATTAGTAGATCATCAATGCAAATACTAAGCTCATCCACTTTCGGTGTCGATCACCTACAATGGGTTTGAAGGATTTTCTTGATAGTTTCCCCTAGGCTAGAGGCCTTAACCTAATTCTTGGAAGAATTACCGAAAGCTGATTCTAGTGTTGACTCATTTCCTGTAACAGAGGGACTCTTTTTCAGCCATGTTTTCTTCATCTACTTTTTGATCTGATCTATAGTGACTTTCCCTTTTCCTTTTTCATCATTTTGCATGTTTCTTCTCTGATTTATCGGACCTCTTTTGTAGAATCTAGCAATATGACCAGTTTTATTGCAATTGTAGCACACCACATCTCTTTGTCCAAACCAGTTATTCCACTGACTTCCTCTTGATCTGCACTAGTTAGCAATATGGCCAAATCTATTGCATGTATAACATCTAACATTCCTATAAAAGTTGTTCATCACATTTCTGCATTCATTTGACTTATGATCATACTTGTTATAGTTAAAGCATTGACCAAAGAATGATGGACCATCTAAATTCATTCTACTTCTCCATTGAGCTGCCATATGACCAAATTTATTGCAAATATAACAACCACCATTGAATTTTTGAGCATTAGGTTGTCTTACCGGATACCTTCTAGTGTTGTTCATCCGATTTCCTTGTCTAAATCTCCTTTGTCCAAATTTCTTGTCCTTGTCCAGATTTGGAACTTTCTCCTTCTTCATATCCAAGACCTCGCTTGTCACCATTAGTCCTCTGAATTTTAATTAGTTCATCAAGCTTGGCTGAGCTAATCTTGAACTTCTCCTTGAATTCATTTGTTGTAGCAAGTTCATCTTTGATACCAACAATGTGCTTTTCAAGTTCTTCTTCATTGTGTTTGGTTTGTTCTAACTCTAGTTCCAACTGAGTAATTTGACTGCATTCTTTAGATTTCTCTTTCAGGGATTAGGCAATATTTTCTTCATTCTTCTTCCTATCTTCAATTTCCTTAGTCATACTCATCATGATAGATTCCATCTCATGCTTCTAAACTGCATTATCCCTGGCAAGCTTTTCACATTCTTCTGTCTTTTCTTTCAAGGTATGACTTAGTTGCTCATCTATAATGTGTTTACTATCTTCTTGCTTGATCTGATCACAAAGTTCTCTTCTCTTCTCCCTAGACTTGTTGATTTTATCTTTAAATGACTCAATGAATCTCTCAGTATTCATGAGATTTGATTGTAATTCCTGGAATTCATCTTTTTCCTGATCAAGATCATCTAGGGCCACCATAGGCTATTATTGAAGACTTCTTGAATCCATTGAAACACTTTCCAAGATCTTCCCCAATCTTTTAAACTTCTTCTGAGGAACTGAGCTCTGATACCAATTATTGGAAACAAGCAACATTGAGAGGGGGGTGAATCGGTGTTGTGAAAATTTTAACTTTATTAATTTGATTCTTAAAGTGTTGATAACATTCAACCAAAATAAATATGCATGCACATAAGACAAATAACCACAACACCATAACACAAGGATTTTTACATGGAAACCCTGTTAGGGGAAAAACCACGATAGAGGTTAATCCACAATATTGTTCTAAGTAGGTTCATCTTTTATACCCAAGAACAAGCATTCATTGTCATCAAAGTCTCCATAATAAGATTCATCATCAGAAATACTAGCATTCTAATTCACATAATATGCTTTGTTGATCTTCTTAACTTTGTTTTCTTTGTTAAATATTTTTTTATTACTCAGTTCTTTCCAGACATGTCTCAAAGCATAATGAACTATTCCTCCACAACTAAATCATTTAATGGGTAAATTACCTTCATACTTACTAGAGCCTTTCTTCATCCTTCTCACAAAGTTAGCTTCTACTTCATTAAGGTTTTCTTCATCTGGATCTTCAACTCTTGTAGCCTTAAAAGTAGTTTCTAATTTGGATCCATTTCTCAAATTTTATTTTCTCATCTCATAAGATGTTAGAGCTCCCAATAACTAATCTTTAGTGTAATTCTTGTAATTCACATATTCTTCAATAGCGGATGCCTTTTCACTATATACATCAAGGAGAGTTCTAAGAATCTCCTTTACAATCTTGGATTCATCTATTGTAGCACCAAGTCCTCATATTTTTCCTACCATTTCATCCACTCTCTCCACATAAGATTTAATGTTCACATCTTTAGGAATATGCATGACCTCAAACTGTGCCTCAAAATTCTATAACTTTTCTTTTTGACCTTTTCATCTCCATCGTGCATCTTTTCTAAAGCATCCTAGACTTCTTTAGAAGTCTTTAGATTTTGAACTTTAATCAGCTCAGAATGTGAAAGAATATTGTTCAAAATGAACTTCACCTTATTGTTGTTGGCATATGGCTTCTAGTGTTGTCTTTGATGGCAACTGAAGTCATTCCTATGATCCATAGTTTAGTATCTAGTCACACCAATAGATAAAGTGAAATAGTGTGTATTATCAAAAAAATATGTTTGGAATAGGGTATCCGATTAGACGGCTTCACTGGATCATCTTTTTGTGTTGTGGATCTTTAGAATTTCTTTTTTAGCATATGGGTTATCTTATTATTGAGTTTTTTGGTGTTGCATTAGTTGCAGTACAAGGTTGGAGGTCCAGTAGGACACTTTTTTGTCTATTTGTCTATTGTAGCCAACTCAGGGAATTTGGCACACTGTGGATGTGTTAAGTGGAATTATTCAAGATGTTTTCATGTTCAAATATTTAACTATTGGTCCTGGCTATGGACTAGCCAATTTTTTTGGATACACATCAAATTTATTCATGATTTGGACCGACAAGTTACAAATATTCTTAAGTTTTATTGAGCTAACTTGTAGCGATTAAACCCTTAGTCGTAGATATATTTAGATGATCGATCACATCATTTTGTGTAATAAAAAAGGTGTATTGGTATATGTTGTGAACATTCAAGGAGTATTTGAGTGATATCATGTGTAGCTTCACTTGCGCATAAGAATTTTGTGTGTGAACTTGAGCAGAGTAGAGAAAAAGTTCAATATCAGTCAGAAGTTCAACATCAAAGCTTAATCGAAACTGTAATCCAACATTGGTAGATGCTATTCAATTAGTTCATTTTATTTTGGGTCTAATCTAAATCATTGTAAGGAAGTGAGCCCATCCTTTTGAGTAGTGAGCTATAGGAAGTGAGCCTGAATGCAAGTTCATTCCCATTTTGTAATACTTCTTTTGGGTACACTCAAAAATTATTGTGTATTTTCCATCCACCGTGGTTTTTCCCCTAACAGGGTTTTCATGTAAAAATCCTTGTGTTATGGTTATGTGGTTTCTCACTTTTTGTTTCTTCATATTACTTTTGATTAAATGTTCTAAGTGGATTAAAGGTCAGAATAATAAAGTTAATCTTTGCATAACACTGATTCACCCCCCTCTCAATGTAGCTTATTTTCAACAATTGGTATTAGAGCTAGTTCCTCGAAGGAAGTCTAACAGCCTGGGGAGATCTTGGAAAGTTTTCTCAATGGATACAAGTAGTCTTCAACAACAACTTATGGTGGCTTTAGATGATCTTGACCAGTCAAAATATGAGATATGGGAATTGCAAGATAATCTTGAGAATGTAGAAAAATTCATCCAGTCCTTAAAAGACAAGATCAATGAATCAAGAGAGAAAAGAAAGGAATTATGTGGTTAGCTAAAACTAGAAGAGAGAGTTCTAGATTAGAGTCAAAAAATCTAAGGAAAAGAGTTCTTACTAATTTGTGCCCAAAAATTTCAATTGAAGAAATGGATTTATTTCTTCTAAAGGTCAAAAATAAATTTAGAAGCAAGTTTAGATTAAACAAACTCATGATTGGTGACACTGATGTAGTTATTAGTGAAACCAAGGTAATTTTGGAAGAATTTTTGTCAAGGGAAAAGTTGAATATTGAGGAGATTACTAAACATTATCAAGGGAATGTGGAAGTAAAAGTGAAGGTAAATGAATCAGAAGAAGGGAATGTGAATGAGGAGAACATGAATGTTTCTGATCCTTCGGAGTTTGAGGATAATCTGACCTCTCCAAATGTAGAAAACTCAGAGACACTTGTTGTATCTAAGGTCCAAACTGAGGTGGCTGATGAAGAAAAAGAGGCACAAACTAAAGAAACTGAAATTCCTAAAGCTAATCTTGAAGTAGAATCCCAAGTTGAAAAGAAAAAGGAGCAAGAAATTAGGATAGAGGAAGTGAATGAATCTTTATTGGAGCAACAGGAAGAGCTAGATCCTGAGTTGGATGAAAACATAATTAATCTTTCCACTCTATCTCCAATTCAGATGATGAAGGTCGCCAAAATTTCCCAAGCCAAAGCTAGTGAAAATATACTAAAATCTCACATTGAGGACAATGAATTGTTAAAGCTTGCATCTGGAGTCCTACAAAAAATAATGCCCACTTATGTTGTGGACCCATCAGGTTCCTCCTCTGGTGAGTTGAAAAAGTTAATAAGCTTTGTAGATTCTCATTTCAAATCTTTTGAGAAATTGGCTCTATATAAAGTGAAGGGGTTCAAGGAGAAGAGAATTAATAGCCTAAAAGAATTGATTGCCAAAGATAAAAATTTGTTAGGTTCCTGCATAAAAAATATTCAAAGTACTATATATGAAAGAGGAAAAGTGTACAAGTCCTGCTTAGTCTTGTCAAATTTTACTAAAGCAAATGAGAAGTAGGTGAAAGATATTGAGCAGCAATTGGTTACTATTTCCAACACATTTGACCCATTGGACAACAATGTTTGTCATCAAGAAAGTCAGGTATTGTCTTTGCTCAACCAAATAAAGAATCTAAAGAATGAAAATGGAAGGATTATTGGTAGAGTAAGTGAACTCAGGGGGCTAATAATTCCAAAGATTGAGATGATGGTAAATGCTCTGAAAGAAGCTGAAGATGTTGTGACTGCTTCTGATCCAGTAACTCTCAAAACTATAGAAACCTTGGCATATCTTCTCTGTGGTCACATTACTATTTTAGAGAGTTTGAAAAGAGTATGGGACTCAAACTTAAGTGGACTGAAGAATGTCTTTGCAGATGTCTTCAAATTTTTGTAAGTCTCTGGATATGTTTGTATAGTTAATTTTGGGTTCTTCAATTTTTTTCATTGATGTCAAAGGGGGAGAGAGTGAAGTGAAAAATGCTTTGATATTCTTAGGGGGAGTAGTATTTTGCATTTTTGCAGTGCACTTATCAGTCTCAACACTTAGTCATTTTTCACTAATTGTTGCCATCAATGCCAAAGGGGAAGATTGCTAGCATATTCCTTCTAATGTTGTCATTGATGGAAACTGAAGTCATTCACATGATCCATAGTTCAATATTGAGTTACACCAGCAAATAAAGTGATACAATGTGTATTACTGGAAAAATACATGAGGAACAGGGTATTCAATTAGACGGCTTCACCAAATCATCTTTTTGTGTTGTGGATCTCTAGAATTGCTTTCTGAGCATATGGATTATCTTATTATTGAGTTTTGTAGTGTTGCATTAGTTGTAGTACGAGGTTGGAGGTCTGATAAGACACTTTTTTGTCTATTTGTCTATTATAGCCAACTCAAGGAATGTGGCATGTTGTGGATGTGTTAAGTGGAATTATTCAAGATGTTTTAGTGTTCAAATACTTAACTATTGGTCCTGGATATGGACTAGCTAACTTGTTTGGATACACATCAAATTTATTCATGATTTGGGCCAACAAGTTACAAATATTCTTAAGTTTTATTGAGCCAACTTGTAACGATTATACCCTTAGTCATGAATATATTTAGATGATCAATCACATAATTTTGTGTAATAAAAAAGGTGTATTGGTGTATGTTGTAAACATTCAAGGAGTATTTGAGCGTTATCATGTGCAGTTTCACTTACGCATAAGGATTTTGTGTTTGAACTTGAGCAAAGCAGAGTAGAGGTTCAATATCAGTCAAAAGTTCATCATCAGAGCTTAACCAGAACTGTAATCCAACATTGGTAGATGCTATTCAATCATTTCATTTTCTTTTGGATCTAATCCAAATCATTGTAAGGGCAGTGAGTCCATCCTTTTGAGTAGTGAGCTCTAGGCGGTGAGCCTGAATGCAAGTGCATTTCCATTTTGTAATACTTCTTTTGGGTATACTCAGAACTTATTGTGGATTGGCCATCCACTGTGGTTTTTCCCCTAATAGGGTTTCCATGTAAAAATCCTTGTGTTATGGTTGTGTGGTTTCTCACTTTTTGTTTATGCATACTACTTTTGATTAAATGGTCTAAGTGGATTGAAGGTCAGAATAATAAAGTTAATTTTTGAAGAACACTGATTCACCCCCTCCTCAGTGTAGCTTGTTTCCAACAATTGTTTGCTTCATGAACCTTTATTTTATTAGTTATACTTGGACCATTAGCAAGAGGAGTGTAAGAAATTTTATAAGCTTTCTCAACCTCATATCCACAATACTCTAGATATCCCTCCATCTATATTTTCCAGATAGTATAGTTAGTTCCATCAAACCTAGGGAATTCAAAATTAATCTTCCTCACCATCCCAAATGTTCCTTAAGTGGTTAAGCTCTTCTCCAAGGAACCAAGATCTAATACCAATTTTTGAACAAGACAATTGAGAGGGGGTGAATTAGTTAAGACAAATATTTAAGAATTCCACCATAAATTAGATCAATTGCAAATCCTTTACTCTGTTCAAATGATTAATCATTAAGTACAAAGGAAGAAACTAAGAAACATCACACACACAATAACACCATATTTACATAGAAAACCCAATAAGGGAAAAACCTTGGTGACGATTAGCTCAAAATATAAAGAATATCAAAACTGATTACAAAGGTTAACTATCAGAGAAGGATCACTTCCAAAATAGGACTCACTATCTAGATCAAGACTCACTATCCAATAAGGGTTAACCACCCGAAGGGATCACTACTGCATAGATACAAAGAAGATTGAAGAGATATGTTATAGAGAGAAGTAAATTTCAATGCAACAAAGATTTCCACCACAATTCACTTGAACACATGCACACATGTATGAGTGATAGAGTACACCTTCAGCTGACTGCATCCAGAAAATCAACAATTAGATTTCACACTGATCTGCCAAACTCGCATCACATACACACTATTTCACATCTACTTTGCATCTATCTTTCTCTATTTCTCTTCCTTATGTCTTTGTACATGTTTCACCAATATCTCATCTTGAATTTATACCATCTTCAACTTTGAAACATATCTGAAGTTGTCATGGATACAACATTTAAATTCAAATTAAGTCAACGCCAAAACATTCTAGGGTGGAATTAGAATGAGGGTGACCCAAACACACACTTGATATGGACCCAAATAAGTCCCAACACAATTCAAGAACTTCGCAAGTAGTGTTTAACACAAGGTCAACCAAACCAATATAAAAAACAGAAAAATTAAGCACACACAATTCTTAACATGATCCAATCTTTCCACATAACAAAATTATTTTCAACATGATCATATCATCTTAACTCTAGAACCACAAGACATAAAAATCAAACAAGAAGAAATTTGGAGCAACTACATTTCTCCTAGATCTCAATTAGATACCCTAAAAAACATGGTTCAATACTAGTGAACATAACTCACATTGTACAACAATGTAGAAACCCAAAATCTAGATATAGTAGCTTCCAACAACCATGATTAATGTATCTAAACCAAACAAACATAGGAGAAAGAACCGGAGTAGCCACTGAATACCTATAACCTTTCTCCATTACAATTTTCTCAATATCATTGACATATACAACCAATAACCTATATCAATGACATCATGACAATAGCAACTAGTTGATAACCAATTAACCAGTTGACTTAAATGAAAACACCTTCATTCTTGCAATATCTTTTCACCTTACAAAAGAAAAAAGAGGATGCAATAATAATGTAAGAGGAAATATTGTTGCTCACAAAAAATAATGCAATATATCTCTATTGCAACAAATAACAATTCTTCCATGCTCAAACTCATACAATCATGAAGAAAAACAAAGAGAAAATCATTAATCCAAAAGTAAATCTTCTTTCATTCTCATAGAAACAATTACAAATAAAAATTCAATCAATCAAGGATTCAAATCTGATCAATAGGCTCTTTCTATAGCTTCCTTTCATTGTGCCAAAACTCTTCATACCTTTCCTCCAAAATATTTGAACATTTCTCTTGAACTCCACACTGTCCTCTTTTTCTTTTTGTCTCAACTTCTAAAACCCATCACATTTTTTCTACCCATGCTCCCTCACTTTTATGAATCTCCTCAAATGGTTTTTGGGTTTGATGCGCTTCATTTCCAGCTTTCCAGATCATTTTGAAATTCTTGATTTCAATCTTCTATGAGAAAGTTATATCATTTTTAATGAAACTGGATCTCACAGTCATGACCCAGACAAACTTCCTCTCCCCCAATTGCCAGTCAGACCTTTGCCTCCTCAATTTCTGGGCATGGGATTCATGCATTCATCCCCTTAATTATTCTTTCCTAACAATTTTCCCCATATTTTCCAAAATTGACATCCATTATCTCATTCTTGCATCTCCACTACCTCCATCACTTGCACTCCAGAAGATTCCAACACTAATGCCAAACAAATTCAAATTCTTGGGCATTACAAATGAATAAAAATATAATATCTCCCAACCAAATGAAATTATTTTACAATAAAAATTCATGCCAAAAACAAGTGTATGGAAAGGGGCCTCTTTCAAGTTTGTTGAATGAAGAAAAATCAAGAAATATATCATTCCTGTGAGACCAACATCACACCAAAAATAAAGAAAAAAAATAAATATATTTTTGGGTGTGCAGGATTGCTTGGTACACCTGGATGCTCCTGCATCAAATAAAGTGGTTTGAACAACTTGGAGATCTGGTAATGTCTATTGCAAGAATGGGAAAGGAATGAAATGTTGTCATTGATGTCAACTGGTCAATTGCTTATGTCAATTAATCAACTAGTTATCTACTAGTTCTTGTTGATTATATATGTCGAGGATATTGAGAAAATTGTATTCAAAGAAAGTTTATGGTTCTGGTGCTTGTGAACTATGTTTTGTTCTGTGTTGATTGAGGTCCAAGAGAATTGTTGTTGGTCCAGATTTCTCTTTGATGAAATCTTATGGGGTATGGTTCAAGAGTTGTGTTTCCCTAGTTCTATTGAAGTTGCTTTTGGCATTTGGATGTATCGAGCTTAATTGATCTATGTGTTTTACACTAGTATGGTTCACCGTGTGTCAAGAACTACTTTCAAAGCTAATGAAGCATGCTGGATCTATTATGGATCCTGATGAAGCATGTGTTTGGGTCGCCCTTATTCTAATTCCACCCTAGGATGTTTGGTGCCAGCCTAATTTGAAATTTGAAGTTGGATGGTTTACTTTGTATCTTTTCAAGGTTGGATATAGTATAAATAAAAAATGTGCTAGCGATGAAAATGGTACATAAGAAAAGAAGGAAGATAAGTGAAAGATCAAAAATGACCTTGATGCTATTCTTGAGGTGTGTTAGTTAAGTGTGTGGTTGTTTAGTGTGAAGCTTAACGCCGAGTTTTTGGATGCAATGAGTAGAAGGAGAACTCTCATTCATTTAAGTTGATTAGTGATTGTGGTGGAATATTTGTTGCATTGGGATTGTTGTTTCTTTGTAACAAGTCTTCTTTGTATCTCTGTGGCAGTGAGCCCTCCGAGTTGTAGCCCTATGGATAGTGAGTTCAAATAGTGAGTCCTTATTTTAGGCAGTAAGCCTTTTTGTAATCAATTTTGATATTCTCTATAGTGTGAGTTAATCATCACCATGGTTTTTCCCTCATTTGGTTTTCCACTTAAATCTGGTGTTATTGTGTTTGTGCACTTGCATTTGATGGTTAATCACTTAATCAGTTTATGTGTTAGTTTAGGTAATTGAATTAAAGGTTATAATTTGTGACAACTGATTCACCCCCCTCTCAGTTGTCCTATCCAACAATTGGTATCAAAGCTTGGTTCCTTGGTGAAGAGCTTAACTACTTGAGGAATGTCTGGGATGGCTAACAAAATGGTCTTTGATTATCCAAAGTTTGATGGAACTAACTATAGTATCTGTAAAGTACTTATGGAAGAATATCTAGAGTATTGCAGATTTGATGTTGAGAAAGCTTACAAGAATCCCTACACTCCTCCTACAAATGGTTCAAGTACACCTGAGAAAATTAAAGCACATGAAGTGAATAGCAAGGTGAATTTCATCTTGAAGAATAGTTTGGTGCATTCCGAGTTGATTAAGGTTCAAAATTTGAAGATAGCTAAGGAAATCCAAGATGCTTTAGAAAGAGTGCACGATGGTGATGAAAGGGTAAAAGAAGCAAAATTATAGAATTTGGAAACACAGTTTGATCTTTTACATATGACTAAAGATGAGAATTTTAAATCTTATGTACAGAGATTGGATGAGATAGTGGCTAGAATGTGATCTCTTGGCGCTACTATAGATGAAACCAAAATTGTAAAGAAAATTATCAGAACTCTTCCTGATGCTTACAGTGAAAATTTGAGTGTTATTGAGTAGAGTATGGATTACAAGACATGTACTAAGGATCTATTATAAGGATTATTGACATCTTATGAAATGAGGAAGTTGACTCTAAGAAGTGGAGGCAAGACAAAAATTGCTTTTAAAGTTACAAGAACTAAAGATCCGAATGAAGAGAACTTTGAAGAAATAAAGGCTAACTTTGTAAGAAAATTGATAAAATGCTTTGGTAAGTATGAAGGTAAATTTCCCTTTAAATTTTTTAGTTGTGGAGAGATTGGTCACTATGCTGCAAAGTGTTTGGAAAGAGCTAAAAAGAATAAACAAATATATGAGAAAGAAAGGAAAGGAAAGAAGATTAACATAGCTTACTATGTTAATGAGTATGCTAGTATTTTAGATGAAGATTCAGAATTTGAAGATCTAGATGAAAATGAATGCTTGTTCTTGGTGATTAAAGATGAACCTACTCCTACTAATTT
Organism: Sequoia sempervirens; assembly: GCA_007258455.2. Classification (NCBI taxonomy): domain Eukaryota; kingdom Viridiplantae; phylum Streptophyta; class Pinopsida; order Cupressales; family Cupressaceae; genus Sequoia; species Sequoia sempervirens. The sequence goes on from VDFB02000017.1 coordinate 554,234,865, forward strand.
AGAAATATAGTCAAAGGAAAATCCTCCAGAGAAGAAGAAAGAGAAAGACAAAGAGAAGGAGAAGGAGAAAAATGAAGATACAGTTATCTCTGCCCTACATGCTAAACAAGAAAATAATTTTTGGGTAGTTGACAGTGGTTGTTCACATCACATGACTAGTGACAAGAGTAAGTTTGTGAAACTTGAAAAATATGATGGAGGTTTGGTTATGTTTGGAGATGATACTGGTGCTAAAATATGACGGATAGGTTTAGTAAGTTTTGATGGAAAGCATCATATTGATGGTGTCTACTATGCTAAGGGTTTAAGGAATAATGTGTTGAGCGTTGGTCAAATGTGCAGAAAGGGATATGATCTTGTGTTTAAGGCTAAGAAGTGTGAGATCTGGAAAGGATTCAGAACTTTGATTTCTATAGGACAAAAATCTAAAGGGAATATTTATTAGCTTAAAGGTGCTGATGGACGATTTTTTTTGTTAAATAGGCATAGGACAACTAAGAGTGGGGGTGAATCAGTTGTCACAAAATCCAAACTTAAGACTTCAACACTTATCAATTCCACAACCAAACTATTTTGTTATTAAGTAAGAGCATGAAACAAAAATAACAAAAAGTAAATCAAAACAATGAGCACTATATTTTTACGTGGAAAACCCAATAAGGGAAAAACCATGGTGAGGGTTAACTCACAATATAAAGAGATAATAAAACTAATTACAGAGGCTCACTGCCTAGAAGAGGACTCACTATCCAAGTACAAAGGCTCATTTCCTACAAAAAGGACTCACTATCCAATAGGAAGGCTCACTACCTACAAAAAAATTTACAAAACAAGTTAGGCTATACAACCAAAATGAACTGAAAAGATGCACCTATCAAGTGTTGATGTAGTTCTAGTGATGCTCTGATGCAAGAGCATCCAGTGGTGTAGGGCAATCTTGCATCACCCAAAAAAAAAATATTTTCTTTATTTTCTTTAGTTGTTTTGAGTCCCATGATGGTGCTTAATGGGTTTAAGACTCTTAGGCATCAAAAATAGCAAAAAAATGGCCACTCGCAATTTTTAGTAAGTTAGCCAAAATGAGCTTGTATGGACATGAAATTTTACCCCAAGGACCAGAGCTAAAAAAATTATGGTCATGAAAGAATCACCTCAATACCTTGCATGGTTTGTGAGAAATTAAAGTTTTAGTCTCGGGAAATTTCTCCAATGCGGCTTCAAATTCATATATAAAACTTTAAAGGCTCCAAAACAACTCAAACAGTGGCCAAAATAACCTACAATCAATTCATGTGTCATAGAGCTCATCAAGGGCTTTACGACAATATACAATAATAGCGAATCAGACACTCGGATCAAAAATTATGGCTCCACGAAGTTGGTCCTCTAAAAAGTGAATTTCATAAAAATTTCTTCCTAGGCCAAAAATCAAACGGCGAGACTTTTGGCACCAAAACAAAAGGGGAAATTTGATCTTTCTAGAACATTCTATGGTAGTTATTGGGGAAAATAAAAAGGGTTAAGTGGGGGTTGTAGAAGGTGGCTGTAATATTGTAGATTGTGGCTTCGAATAGTAGATTTTCTTTTCTAAGTTGATTTTTTTGTAATGAATCAAGCCCATGAGGCTGTAGCATGTAAGCTTGAATCTATAATTTCATTTTCTAAAAATAATTGAAAGTGAGTCATTTTTCTATCTCCCATTTTCTGTGTTGATATCTATTGTTGTGATTTCTGTGGGTTTTGGGTGGTGTGGCTCTCATCATGCTCAATATATAGACTTAACACATTTCATCCTTTTCACACTTCTTCACTTTAGCATTCACAACTCAATCATCTATCTATTATTTTCTTCAAAAAATTTCAATATATATATTTTTTATCTTCACCGAAATCATCAATTAGGTCAACCTAATTAGATGCACTTTTTATTCACAAAAAATATCAACTATCGGCTCTAATCATTCATAAAATATTTCCAAAAATAATTCAAACCTTCAACACATTACATCATGTTGACATAGACCAAAAATAGGTCACACATATGTCCATATATTGTATCCCAATTAACTCAAGAAGTCAGCCAGGAATATACTTCAAATAAAAAAGGCAACCAACATAATAATGCCACTACACCATATGAGCACCAAATCACATAATAATCTGATCATACATGCCTTCAAAAATCATAAACAATCTCCCAAGACCGCAACTAGTAATTGTCAACTACGAAGAAATGTAGACTAAAATACGAGAGAGTGCACCAAAAATACTAGATCCACCACCAGAGGAGATAAACTAGTTTGCACATCATTTTAGGGTACTAAACCAAGTTTCCAACATGGTGACATCAATGAAAACATATAGAAAAACTTCTCCATTCTTCCAACAATCTCCCCCTTTGTCATTGATGGCAACACGTAAAAGATTTCTCTTTCAATCTTTCCCATCATTTCAAATCTCTCCCCATCACTTTATATTCTAAATCTCTCCATACTCTAACTCTCCCCCCCTTTGAGATCAATGGAAAAGGGAAACAAAAAAATTGTGTAAACATGGTGACATCAAAATTTCAAAAATAATTCCAACTTTTTAAAAACTTTCATCCATCCAAAACTTTTCAAACATGCAAAATTTAAGTGAAGATGGCATTCTTCACTTGAAATACCTTCTTGTACCTCTCTTTGAGAGTTGGATACAACTTCTTCCAGTTGAATACAACTGAATCCATTCTTGTGCATGAACTTTCTAATAAGGCCAACAGAGTGAAAGAAGATGACCAATTTGTAGAGGAGCATTGTTTTTCAACATCTTCTACATTAGTAAGTATTCCTGAAAGATGGTCTAACCGGACCTTTAGCAATCTCTTTAAGGAGAAAAAAGGTCTTCACCATATCATCTCTTTGTCTTTGTACAATGATCAGTTCAACTTGTAATTCTCCAACTCTTAGTCTTTTCTTCCCTTCTTTATCTTCAAAGATATCAAAATTCTTTCCAATGTTGTTCACTTCAAATTCAATTGCTTCAATTTTTCTTCTAAAGTTATCTACTATTGTAGGCCACCGGAGACAGTATTTGTAAATATCTGATATTTCTTTAATGCACTTCTTTGTTTCCATGATTAGTTCAGATAATTTTTGCTTAGCTTTACCACATCTTTCAACCAAGGTTTCAAACTTTTGTCCTTTCATACCATCAAGCAACATTCTTTCTTCAACAATCTCAACTAGTTTTTTTGGCAAGAAATCAGAAACCACTAATACTTCAATACCTTTCCGAAGTAGATATTCTACCAAAGCATCATCAATCTCTAGTCTTTCAATAGGAGAGACTGCATTCCATAATTCACCAATTTTCTTCATCTTTCCCTTAACCATCATAGACTGGATGTCATCAGAATCAAAAGATTCAAATCCAGTTAGGGATTCTTTCTCCTTTTCTTCTAAAATTTCAATGATATCTTTAGTTATAACTTTTCTCTTCTTCGATTCCAAAGTGGAATCACTAATGAAAACCTCCAACTCTCTTTTACCGAAGGAAGAGCCCACTTCAAACTAACTTGATGCAGATATATCAGAGCAAATATTTTTTTTTAGGGATGAGAAATATGATCTACACATACTTACATTACCTGCCAATGACTCTAGATATTTGTAGACTTGCTTTCCAATAGGAATGTCTGATTCCCACACAACATTATCCTTTCCTAGTAGAGAACTGAAAAAGTAAAATGCCAAGTACACCAACAAAGATCTGAAATGAAAGGATAACCCTCAACCAATGAAATTTGAGCATTTTCAAGTAACAAGCTACACAAATCAAACTTCTTGTTCTCCCTAACCATCATATGAGAAATGTGTATGGAAATAGTCAAAATCGAGCTTCTACGATTTTTGAAATAGATTTTGTAAGAAATATCATATGCAACATACCTAAAATTTGAATCCACAAGTGTATCTATCAATAGTGCTCGAGGGTCTTTACTAATGCTAGTCAGTTCCTCCATGTCTTTGTAATTCATAGTTTTCTTTCCAGGGAGTTCTCTAATACTGCATAAATTAGTAATCACTTTGACTACTTCCTTCGAGATTAAGTAGGGTTTTTCTAATACAATACTATCATTCTTGAAATGATTCAATAGGAACAAAATAAACTCTTTATTAGTAAACCATGGAAATTATCTCCACAAATCCATACCTAGGGTTTTTATGTTCTGTAATTTGTTTTTGCTCAGCCCTAGTTCTATTGCTTTCATCTTTCTATGATCATATTCTTCTAATTCAAACCCTTTCAGCTTTAGAGGGATAACACAACTCAATCCTCTATCTATTGCTATGCTTTCTTGAATTTTTAATCGAAGCTTCTTCAATTCTCTTCTTCCCCTTTTTGAAAATTGAGAAATGTTTCTAGATTACTTGAGACAATCTCTTTGAATTCCCTTTATAATTGCTTCAAGCTCACTTCAAGGTCACTCCAAGGCACCATTCAAGTTCTTCAAATGCTCAATTTACCAAGAAGACTCACAAATTTCAACTTATTCATCATTGAATATACCCTAGAATGCATTACATGCGACAAACATCAAAAAACTGCAAAAACATTCTTCTTAACACAGAAAGCCCTAATTGGGTCCACAAATCATCATGACAACATAATTTCTTCTGGTTCTTTTTCCAAGGCATTTGAATATTCATTCTTCACATTTCAATCTCGTGCCAGCCTTTAACATGCCATTATTCCAATGGGTTTTTATAATTTTTTGATAATGCTCCCCCTAAGACTATGCCAGGTCTAATTTCCTAATAAGTCATATGTACCAAATGAGGGTACAAACACATCAGTGGCTTTAGGTTTTTCTTCTTCTTTCTTCTTCCATATCTTATTCATCTCTTGCTTCATTTCTTTTTTGTCAGTCTTCTTTACCAGTTCACTCTTCTCTTCTGGAGCAAACTTCTTTCCCTTCTTACTTTTGCAAACTTTTGAGACATGTCCAAGTTTGTTGTAGTTATAGCAAACAAAAATTTTCTGATTAGCCTATCCTCCATTATTCCTTGATCTACATTGATTTGCTCTATGTCCAAATTTATTATAGGTATAGTAGTAGCCATTAAAGAGTTGATTCATTCTGCCTTCATTAAACCTGTTCCTTATAACCTAACTAATCATTCTCACTTGAGATTTGGATTCTATAGCCTTATATCCAATCTTCCTACATTCAAAACATTGTCTGGTGAAGGAGCCAGAGAAATGGTTCTTCCTACTCTTGCATTATGTTGCTTTATGACCATATTTGTTACAAGAAAAACAAACACCATTAAAAGAGGGATACCTTTGTGCATTAGGTTGTCTCACAGGTGGTCTCCTTGCAAAATTCCTTGAATTTCTTCTCTTCTTTCCTTTGTCTTGACTATTTTGATTGTTCATTGTATTCTTCACATCTTTAGAACCTTCACTAGTATCAATTCCCAAACCACCTTTTTCTTTACTTGGTTTCTATCCTGCAAGTAATTCTTCAAGTTTACCGGAGCTAGATTTGAAATTATTCTTATTGAGTTTTTCCTTCTCTAGTTGCACTCTTAAGTTTACTATCTCCTGTTCAAGTCTAGAGCATTCATCAGACTTGTTTTGTACCATTGTATTCAGACATTCTTCAATCCAATTATCTCTTGTTTCAACTATGTTGTGCAGTTTTTGCACACATGCCCCACTGAAAGTAGGGACCACCTTTTTTGCTCTGATTTTTGATGCTTTGGACCTTTAGTTTTGAGGATTTTCTTGCTTTAGCATGTGATTGAATGTTTATCTTTCTTGCATTGATGATCCCTTTATGTTACTTGTTGAAAATCTTAAGTTTTAAGCCATTTCTGGGTTTTCCTTTGATTTTGGGATTTTCCTCCTCCAGTGGAATTCCCTGGTTTCCTTGAAAACCTGATGAGGAGGAACTTACACTATGATCTGGGGATTCTGGTCCTTCGTGGAGTTTGATGTCAACTGGATTTCTCTAAAAACCCATCACCTCATTGAATTCCCTGGTTTCATTTTGGGTTGTCTTTTCAATGGCATTAATGCTTGATTGTATGATTTATGTAGCATGTATTTAGTCAATTTTGGGGTTTCTTGTGCCATTGAGATTTTATCATTTGTATTTTTTTGATCTAGGAGGTTTCATCTTGAGTGTTGGATTTCATTTAATGTTTGGACTTTTGCATTCATGAGTTTGGTGGTGAATTTCCTAGGCGTGATCATTGTTGCTGCTATTTGCTAGGACGTCAAATTTGGTTACCAATTGTTGAATATAATTGGATTCATCTCACCAATGGTATGTATTCATTTCCTTACTTTTGAATGTTGGATGTGAATGATTCTTTTGCATCTTGAGTATGCGTGGAGTCTCGATTTTATATGTTTGGCACTAACCATTTTAAAGCTAGGGTTGTGCAAATGTTTTCATAATTTCTAGAGGTCTAGAAGATACACCCCTTATTTAATCCTTTTAAGTTTGATAGTGCCAACTTCATCTTCGAACTTGACTCGGAGTGTATGATTTCTTTAGCTTGATTTGATTTTAGGGTTTTCGAGCTTTACTGATTGTCGGCCATGAATGAGGTGTAAACGTATGATTTCGGCTCCATTAAGGTGAAAATCACTTAGGCCTACTTCAAATGACCCTTTTCTAGGTTTAATAAGCTGAGCAATCTAAATCTGAGCTAACTCCACTATGTTAATGGTGAAAATTAGGGTTTTGAGCTTAGAGAATCGATGGTTAAATTTAAGGCATCACCAATCTTCACCAATTTTCCTCTGGGAATGTTGAGAACCAATGGAAAACTGATGAGAGACTCAAAATAAATTAGATTTGATCCCAAGGACCTTAGATTCTTGATTGATTGATTATTCCAGGTGAAATCTTGAGAGGTGGTAGTTTTGGGGATTTCGAGACCTTCATGGAATTCCCACACCCTCAGAATTTCTTGATTTCTTTTGTGCCTCCTTATTTTCCCAGATGTGTGCAAAATCCCAGAATTCTACATACCTCAAAGATTTCCTTCCTAGGTGGATTTTCTTGAAATAGCGTCACAGTATGGAGGATTTGAAAGTTAATGAATGCAATGTTATGGGTTTAGCATCTCATGCTTGATTTGAATCATTTAAAAGGGTGTTACATACTTTTCCTTCGTTTTGTGATGATCAATTTTGGATAACCATGTTTTATCCTTAAAATGTGCTTAGGAGGGAATTTCCTGGATTTCCTCCTTGGCTTGATTTCCTTGGATGGCTCAAAATCATGGATTCCTTAGCAATCATTCCTTATGTTAATTTAAGGGTATTTTATAGCTTTGGGTTGATTGATTATGATTATGCTTTCTATGGTTGGCTAACCTTGATATAGGCATTATAATGGAGAATTTATTGTGGTTTCTTGTTGGATGCAGGTTGAATCAAGTAGAGTGGTAGCCAATAGGGCAATGGGAAAGCAGATAGATCTAAGTGATGAAGGATCTTATATCTTTAAGGCAAAGAGAATAAGGATGGAAATAAAGAGTAAGGTTTCTGAGTCTAAGCTTTCCTCCATCTGGTTTGAGGTCGGTGATACCAATGTAGGCAGGTGGAATTATGAGGAATTCAAGGCAAGAATGGTAACACAAAACCTTCCCCTGTTGGCTAGAAATATATTGGATTCAGGACTGGCCAATGTGGTTGGGTTACCTCCCATAGTCCAATGTTATGAGTTGGTGCTTGAGTGTGCTAGACATTATGATAGAGGTACATAAAGAGTGATTGGCCATCAATGCAAGGTGTTAGAAAATTTCTCCCCTCCTTCAGTGGCATAGACTTTTGACATGCCTGATAGGTCTCATGTGGTGGCCATTGATTTGGACATGGCTAAGAACTATTATGAGGAAGATACCAACAAGGATCTATAGGTGATCAATTCTTGGATGGAAAAACCTAAGTTGCACATCTCAAAATTGCCAAAACAGTTATTCAGGGAAAAATGCAAACCATAGTACTATGATGCTATCACACTCCTCAGCAAGGTAATGGGCTTGAAAAGTGTAGGAGTATTTGAGAACTAGATGTTCTTCATTATGGTAAGGATGGAGCATAATATTGACTATCACTAGGAAAGCATCATGAATGCAATGATACATGAGCAGTTATGCAATGTGTTGAAGACAAAGAGCTTCACCATGACTTCATACCTAGTTTATGCACTTGCAAGGTTCCACCCTTACAAGGGACTAAGCACACAAGGCACCTTTGGGCAGGATGCAATAAATGAAGTCTATCCATAACTACACCTAGTCAACTCAAGCTATAGGAGGGTGAATGATGTATTCACCATGTACATTACTAGGTTGCTTTAAGGTGCAGAGCATGTTAGAATATCTGACAAGGCTAAGGAGTTGATCAAGAAGTATGGGACTTGGTTTATACAGTTCCCCACCTTTTCTTACATAAGGATAGATGGTTGCTAGAAATCCCCTTATAGACTTCCCAGGTACCCTATCGATCACCTCATACTCCTGGAAGTTACAAGGCAGATATGTGACTTTGATGCCATAGTCAAGAAAGAGAAGAACAAAACAGGGTTTTGCAATGAATTTCCCCTCAAGATAGGTAATAATGAGACTTGCCCCTCCATAAATACAACACATTTGTCTGAGGAGGAGATGAGCACTTTGGGCCTATCTTTCCATTCTAAAAGGTCTAGATTTGATAGAACTGGTGAAGCCCAAAAGAGAGCCAGTAGGGAGTATAGTCACAAGGATGACATAGAAGATTACTAGACCAACTACAAAGATGAGTTTGAGATCAAAAAGAAGAATTTCTCTAAGTTTTCAAGTCAATTTTATTAGATTGTACAATGTTAAAATCATCGTGGATTAGATAGATGATGATGGGGATGTGATTCAAGGCCATGCTTTTGAAGCTATGAAGGATAATTTATTTGGAGAAATAGATTGGCTAGAGGAAGAAAAGACAAAACTAGAATAAGTCATGGCTCCAATAATTAAATACACAAAGTTATGGATGAAGCACAAGATTTGGGAATTGGAGAGTGAAGGTGTGAAATGCACCTATGACCTAATGGGAGACTTGGAATCTAATTCTACCTCTAAAGAGTCAGTTGAGAAAGACCCTAAGGGTAAGGCTAAGGTGAGTTCTCCTTTCAAGATAAAGATTAAGGATGTTCAAACAGAAGGAGAGAAGCAAAGAAGACCTATTGCCAAGAAAAGAAAACATACTTCAAAGGAAAAGAAATCTGCAAAGGAGGAACCTGAGGAAGAGGGAGATGAAGGTAGTGCTTTTGTACCTAAGAGAAGAAGAATAGTGAGATTATATCAAAAGAAGAAGGAATCTTCTAAGGTAGAGGATGAAATTGTCCCACCAGTAGTGAATGTGGAGAGTTCGGGAGAGAAAATGTAGGTATACACAAGAAGATCAAGAACTCCTTCTCCCAAGGATAGTGTGCCAAAGAAAGGTGTTCCCTTAGCTGCCCCTACCATAGAACAACATGATAATGCCCCTCCTACTCATGAAACTCATAATGCACCAAGTGAATCTAAGGATGTAGAGGATCACCAAGATGAGGAAATGGAGGGATTCAAGGAGGGTGAACTCTCCAGTGTGGAGGCGGAGATAGAAATGATATTGCGGTCCCCTTTGGTGACTTATGAGGATTCACCCATTGACCATGAGGAAGATAGACCTCCACAGAGAGAGGAAGTGCATATCAAGAATCCTTCACTAGAATATGTAGAAAAGGATCATGATGACAAAAAGAGGGAGAATCTAGAGGGTGACAAGGTAGATAAGATTGAAGAGACTCTTGAAAAGAAAAATATGAATGAGGATTTCTCTAAGGTTCAACAAGATAAGGTTGAGCAAGGTAATTCGCAATCAGAATCCACTATTCCTGCTTGGTTGGACAAAGAATTGAAGAGTAAAAAAATTGTAGTGGATGCAACTCTCCCGAATTGGGATTCCTTATTGGCCAAAATTGGGAAAGGTAAAACAAAGAAGGCTAGGGTTATTTCAAAGATTGAGAGAGATGAAGCAAATAAGAGGGTGATTAAAATTGCCACCCCTACATCAGATAAGGATAAGGATGAAGTGACTAGCACACATTACAGTGTGCAAACTATCAGCTTAGGGCATACTTCCATGGAACATGAGGTTGAAGAATTTGAAGGCTCCAGTGCTGCTATTTTGAGTAGATTGAGGAAATAAGTGCATACCAAGTAGGAGTTAAAGAAAGAAAATGAGAAATTGAAAAAGTATCTATAGAATTTGATGAAATCCTTGCAATCTATTAGCCATATCAGCTCTTCATCATCTATAGTAAATCTCTTACCAAAGGAAACCATAACTGAGTTGGAAAAGATGAAAACTACTACTCATGCCACAATAAAATGGTTGCAAGTGGAAGGAACCAAGGGTGATGATGCAATTAAAGACATTCTTCCAATTGGTGGGGATGCCATTAGATCTATGGAGTGGTTGAAAGGTGTGCTAGTTCAAAATGAAAAAGATGTAGACCTCCTACTGTAGAAAACTAGGACTATCATGGAGTACACTGAGGAAAAATTGGTCAATGATGGAATCCTCCCTTCTTCAAAGGCTGCAAAACCTTGGGAATGGAATGAGACCCTACAAATCAAGATGAAGGTGTTGAAGAAGGTACATAAACAAGGAAAGCAAGTAGAAGGCACCTTGATAAATATTTACAATAAATGTATCTCTTTCTTTGAGATCATGATAGGAAGGAAAAAGTTTGCACCAAAACATTTGAATTTAGAGAAACTTAGGAAATGGTGGTGAGATGTATATTCTCCAGTCAACAAGGGCCCAATTACTGAACACCAGTTAGATGATGTAACCACATACATTCTAGTGATGGATAAGTATCCAACCCTAAGAACGGATCGGGGTAAAGTTATTAAGCAATCAAGGGATGATATTGAGTCTATTGAGAGGAGAATTAAGGTGTTTGTAAGTCCACCTTTGGCCGACCTAGAGAAAGTATTTTCAATGGTGCAAGATAAGATAGGAGAGGATAAGAACAAAGGGGGAAACATTTAACACAATATCACATTAAAATTTTTGCTTCCCCATTATTTCCTCTTCATTCTTCACATGCAGTGGACCGAACTACATTAGAGAACCCAGGATGACTTGGACAAGACCCAAGCATTTAATGCTATTTTATTTCTTTCTAGAACTTCTTAGGTTGACTTGTTTGTAGTTGTTTTCTATTGTAAATTTGATTAGGCTGACATATCTTGGGGAGTTTCTATAAATATGGCATGCTGCCTCATTTGTAAGGGCTAGATAGGTTTACATTGGAGCGAATTAAGCATTAGAGAAAGGATTTAGGAATTAGGTTATTTTCAAGCAAGTGTTGTAATAGAAGTCTGGAATTGTTGCTACTTTGGATGATTTAATGCAAGTAAAGGCATTGTGATTTGGTGTCCTTCTTGTGTTAATTTTATCTGGCATGGTTCATGTGATTCTATCTTTGTGAAATTGCTTAGGTTTATTTGATGTATGTTATATTTGATGTTAGAAGATTCAATGGTGTTTATGATTTGATGCTTGAAGTGTTGCAGGAATCTCTAGTCCATACTTTTTGTATCTAGTTGATTGTTAGTTGCTTTGCAAAGTTAGCTTAGACTTCAATATTCATTGTGCTTTGTTCAGTTGTGAATATTTGTTCATCTCAATTGCAATAGGGTTATTTGGATTAATGTTCATGATCTAAAAATATTTCATGCCTTAGAAGGTTGCACTATTTCTGTAAGATTACAGATTTATCTAGGTCAAGTAGGAATTATTTTATGAGGGATTGGTCCATTTCAATTATTTTATCATCTAGATTGTTAATCCTAGGATTAGTGTTAATTTTAGAAATATCTCTTAAACCCTTACCTTTTGCTATTTCTTTATCATTTGGGTTAGATTTAGGACTCGAAGTATCATCAAATTTCTAAATCTGATAAGCTTAAGATTCAGTATTTGTTTGTAGTAAGGTCCCCTTGCAATTACCAACATTTTCACATATTATCTAAGTTGTTTATGCATTTTCAAGACCTAAGATTAGAGACCTTGGGGTTATCTCTTGAGGCTTGCTAATAGAGATTTACCTTTCAAGAGATAGGATTTCCAAATTCTATTTGAGTTGTTTCTATGCAGAAAACACCATCAATAGATTGGTGCTAGAAGGAGGGCCTGAATAAGCAAGCTAGATCAATTTTTGTCTACCATTTCTCATGAAAGATTTAGAAGAAGAACCAGATCTACTCCAGGAGAAGAGGAATTTCATGATTTGCAAGCTCCTACTAGGTCAAGAAGGACCAAAAGAAGGGGAGAATCATCATCCACCCAGCCACTTCCATCATCTCCATCATCCCCATCTTCATCAATTCCATCCTCATTTGATTTAGAATCCATCCCTTTTCAACAACCCGAACAAGCCATAAATCAGCCATTACCATCACCACCCCCACCAATGACTTTCCTTCCTAACAATCTATCTCCCTTGACCTTCAATAATTACAATGTTATGCCCAACAACCCTGAACATTTTTTTTCTAAGTTCCATGTTAATGATCCTAATAGGACTGCAGAGGAACATATCAGGATTTTTCAAACTTTCCTTAGGGATAGAGGAATCAATCATGAGGATATATCATGTAGACTATTTCCTTATTCCCTAGAAGAAGATGTGTTCTATTGGTACAATCATTTGTTTGTTGGGTCTATTCATAATTGGACTGAATTGGAGACTACATTTCTGTAGAAGTTCAGGATTCCCATTAGTCCAAATGAGCTTTACCTTCAATTCACTAAGGTCAAGAGAGAGCTCAATGATCCCATAGGGTCCTTTAACAATAGGTTTCATCATTCTTATACCCGACTGGAGGTTCCTTATGTTGTAGATGATGCCATTGCTTTAGAGTTCTATTATGAGGGTTTTGATAGTCTGACAACTACCTTCATGAAGTGGAGAAACAATCCTCTGACTACCCTACTTGATGCATACACATAGGCTATAAAGGTTAGTACTAATTTGAGACAAAAATTATCTAGGCCTTTACCATCACTAGGACCCATTGCTCACCCTGGATAAGTCCCAACTCTCAATCAGGCTCTTGCCAACCATACTCCTATCATGAATCTGATACCTCAGTTGCCTCTAGTTCCTCACCTAGGAATCCCTGTGAATCAAGCCCCACTCATGGTCAGCCACCCTTAGAAAAATATTAATCAACCTCTTCATCCATAGCCTTAGACTAGTTTCCCCACATATTTGTAGAATTATGAGGTATTGAACCAGTCATTGAGTTCTATTGCTACAACAAGGTATCTTCAAAATAATGCAAACTAGACTCCATATAATAATCCTAACAAGGAAAAGTTGGATGAACTGATGAACAAGTGAAGAAGTTGTACATGGAGGTCACTTACCTGAGAAACCATAATAGTCAACTCTAGGCTGCTCAAAGAAATATGCAATCCATTCATAATAGGGAAAATCGAGAATCTCAACAAGGAAAACACTTTGATAGGGGAGAACACCTTGAAAGAGGACATAATTATGATAGAGGACATAATTATGATAAGAGACAATATTTAGGCCAAAAATTTGATAGGGGGAAAGCTAGTGGACAAGGATTCAACAGAAGACAACCACCCAGATAGAATAGGATTTGGAATACAAGGCCTAACAATGGGGGTGTTCCCACCCCATTGGATCAACTAGTTAATCAAGAGAAGCCTCCAAATAGTGTATATCTAGTTGAAGCTACTTTATTAGGTAGGTGTAGGCTCAATAAGACAAGCCAAAATTCTAAATTAGATTGTCTTGAGTTCTAGACAACTGCCTCAATATTTTAGTATGAGGTGGAGAATAATACAAGTAATCAAGAGTTGGTACCATCTTCTCCTTATGACTCATCAATTTTGGTGCTAAATCATGCTCCTTTTCCACAAAGTAAGGAGAATGTGCCTAAAGAAGAATCAAGCTAGTTTAGGGAGGAAGTAGATCAGGTGTGCAATGGAGATGAAATTACACAATCTTGTGAATTATAATGGCCCCATGGATGAGGAAGAAACTTATGTTGAAGAGGTGTGGACATTCTAGCGGCCCATTAAGAAATATGACTTGAGGGATCTGCCAAATAGATGTTTGCATGTTGGAGGCCATTCACCACTTCTATTCCTGTAAATAACTTCACCACACCTCTAGATCCCAATGCTAGCAATAATCCAACATATCCTCATGTTCTTAGATAGTACTTATCTAAATATCAAGGACAAGTGGATTTATCAAAAGGGCAGACTGCTAAAACAAGCAAAGACAAGGTGGTGGAATGCCCCAAAGAGGCTCCTACTGACCTGAATGCAAAAAAACTTGCCATATATGTTGTAGAAGAACTCAAGAAGCTAAAGGTAAGTCTCTTTTCATTTTAATTATTGAGAGTCCCAACTATTAGAAATACAGTTTTAGGAGCTTACAATGCAAGTTCGGTATCACAAGATAGATCAGTCAGTGGGAGTGTTAATAAAGCATCTATTTATCAAGTAGTAAAAGATCATAATCAAGTTCACACATAGCCTGGAGATAAAGGGAAAGAGAAAGATAAAACCCAAGTTGACCAAGTTGATACCCCCTTAACTCTATTTCAAGGAAGAACAAAAACTCCTCCATTTTTTATTTTTGTCTGTATATTTGGTAAGAACTTGCACAATTGTGTGTTGGATTTAGGTGCTTCTACCAATGTGATGCCCTTTGGTGTCTATAGAGCTTTAGGCATTACCCCTACTAACTCCTAAAAGAAAGTCACTCAACTGGATAGAACTGAAGTTAATGTTGTAGGGGAATTTAATATGATTCACATGTAGATTGCCTCTGATCCTAGAATTTAGCAAGTCATTAATATATAGGTGGTAGATATACCTAATGCTTATGGTCTGATTTTGGGAAGGGACTTTACTAAGGCCCTAAATGGATATGTTTCAACCAATCAATATCACATGTGGCTTCCTTGGAAGGGAGTGCCAAACAAGATCAAGATTGAAAGAGAGCCTAGGATGAAATATATGATCACAGAATATTAGAATACTTTGAATAAAATACTAATATCAGAAGTGAGCATGGGTAATTATGTGCTGGCAGCCCCTTTTGAAGAATCTGATGTGGAAAAAATCCTTATGTTACATACTACACCCATTGATCTTACAGCTAAATCTAGTGGTACTGGAGCCCTGGTAGAGCCAATTAATGATGATGAGCCTGAAGATAACCAGCTCAGCTTGCTGGATAGTTTCCAAGAATTCATTCAGAAGTACATTGAAGACCAAATTAATCTGGGAAAATGAATGAATTTTGGAGAATTACTCTTGCCCAATTGGTGTAGAGTTCACAATGCCTCCCACTCTAAATTGGACTGCTACTTGTTCCCAGTTGTAGTAGAACAAGTGTAGAGATGCATCAACCCTACTCCAGTGATCAAAATCAATATACATAATATTCAAGAGGATCTCAAAGGGAAGAAGGTGATTTTTTTTTAAGAATCTTCCAGCAGCAACAGTACAAGGGATACAACAAGGAAATCTATAGTTGCTAGTTGTTGGACCTTAAGGTTTGATAGATATAAATTAAATCAAGGGGTTGGGGCAGGATTTGAGCTAATCAGTCCAAGAGGTAAAAATTTCTTTTCTGCTCATAGACTTTAGTTTCATTGTACCAATAATGTAGTAGAATATGAGGCCTTAATTCATGGGTTTCTTATGGCACTAAGAAAAAAGGTCAAAAATTTGCAAGTCTTCGGGGACTCTGAGTTGGTGGTCAAGCAAGTTAGAAAGTATTACTCATTCCATGATAGAAGGATGAGCAATTATAGGCATATAGTATGGGACCTTATTGAGAGATTTGATGCCTTCAACATCCAAGTGATACCATGTAATAAGAACCAAACAACAAACTCCCTAGCTCATGCAGTTAGTACTTTGCAACCTTTGTCTCTTTCTAGACGAAAGAAATTTACTATGGAGCTGACTCCAGTACCTTAAGTGCCTAACAATGTGACCAAATTCAAAGTATTTGAAGATGATAAGCATATTTTGGATTTTATTACAAGTTCAGATGTCTTTACTTCTTAGATCATTGATGAAGATGAGCCCCAAGAAATAGAGATGGATTTAGAAGCGGCTATTAATTTGAAGACCAATACTATTACAAGGGGAATGGTGTAGCTAGAGAGGATTTTTGATATGGATAAGGTTAGATCAAGAAAAAGATGGTAAGGAGTCCATTAGTGGATAATGTGAAACATACAACATGGGGACTCAAGATGATATCAGAAATGTCTTCATTGGTAAAGTGTGTACTCTGAAGGAGAGAAAAGGAATCATTGATGCCTTGCATACGTATCAAGACGTGATAGCCTAGAGTTATGAGGACCTGAAGAAATATGAAACTTCAATTATAACTCATACTATCCCTCTAAAGCTAGGAGAAAGACCTTTCAAGTAGAGGCAAAGGCCGATCAATGCCCTGTTGGAACCCATAATCCAAAAGGAAGTACAAAAGTTGTTGTTTGCTAGAATCATATTCCTAGTTAGGCATTCAACCTGGGTTGAAAATTTGGTCCCTGTGAGAAAGAAAATTTGGGAGATTAGACTATGTATGGATTTTAGGAACCTTAATAGAGCATTAGAAAAAGATAACTATCCAGTTCCTTCATTAGATGAAGTGCTTCAAATTATCAATGGGTCTCAAATGATGTATTTTCTAGATGGCTACTTTGGATATAACCAAGTTATGGTACAATATGAAGATAGACATAAAACTTCTTTTACCACAAAGTGGGGCACTTTTGCTTACAAAAGGATGCCCTTCATCTTGATCAATGTTAGATATACATTCCAGAGAGCTATGAAAATTTATTTTAAGGACATAATTGGTAAGTGCATCATAATTTATATGGACAATCTGACAGTTTTCTCCAAAAAGTGGGGTGATCATATAGCAAACTTATGCAAAGTATTTCTGAGGTGTAGAGAGTTTGGCATCTCCCTTAACCCAAAGAAATGCATCTTTGGGGTTACTAAAGGAAAATTGTTGGGGCACATTATTTCAGAGAAAGGTATTGCTATTGATCCTGAACGAGTGGAAGCCATACACAAGATTCAGCCACTTGCTAGCAAGAAAGAAATGAAATCAGTTTTTGGTAAGATTAACTTTGTATGAAATTTCATCACTGGATTTGCTGAGATAGTCAAGCCATTAAATGCCATGTTGAAGCAAGAAGCTAAAGTTGAATGGAATGTAGAGGAAAAAGAAGCATTTGTAGAAATCAAAAGGGCTATTGTTGAAGCCCCAGTCTTGGTGAGTCCTGATTATGCTAAGCCATTTTACATATATTCATTTGCATCTGATCACTCTTGTGCTGACATGTTGACCCAAAATTCTGATCAAGGGAATGAACACCCCATAGAATTTATGAGTGCACCACTGAAAGTTGCAGAACTAAAGTACCCAAGTGTGGAGAAGCAAGCCTATACTTTAGTTAGGGCTGTGAAGAAATTTAGACAATATAGTCTAAGGAATAAGGTCTTTGTAATAGTACCAGATCTTGCAGTCAAACTTCCGCTGATGCAAAATGAATTGGGAGAACGTAGAGCTAAGTGGGTGACTATGTTATAGGAGTATGATATTGAGATTTAGCCCATGAAGTTGGAAAGAGGGCAAGGGATTACTAGAACAATAGCAGAAATGGGTCCTAACCTTGCAGCCCAACATTATAATCTAGAAGATGTTTCTCCTGGTGACTGGTATGATGGCATAAATTACTATCTTTTGAATCAATAGTGTCTAGATCACCTTAATGTTGTACAAAGAAGAGCATTGTGCTTGAAGAGTGAAAATTTCATGTTGAATGGATTTGTTCTATACAAAAAGAATCATGAAGGTGTCTACTTAAGATACTTGGGAAAGCAAGAAGCTGAAAGGGTCTTGGAAAAATTTCATGATAGATATGGAACTGGCCATGGATGTGCACCTTCCACTACAAATCAGACTATGAGATTTGGTTAGCATTGGTTGACATTGTTCGAGGACACACATAATCATATCAAAACTTGTCATGTGTCAAACTGCACTCCTACTTAAACTAGTTTTTGAGGTAAAGCCTTTTGGACAGTGGGGAATGGAATTCATAGGTCCAATCAACCCGCCTTCTTCTATAGGCCATAGGTATATTCTCACTATTACTGATTATTTCACAAGATGGACTAAGGCTCTTGCATACAAATAATGTACTTATGAAGTGGTAATAAATTTCATCGAATCAGGTATTATCAACTACTTTGGATGTCCTATGTCTTTGGTTTGTGATAATGGTCCTACATTTACATCATTGAAATTCTCTAACTGGGCCTTTGATCATGGAATTATAATTAAATTTGCATCCAATTATTACCCCCAAGGTAATGGTCTAGTTGAGTCCTCCAATAAGAACCTCCTAATAGTCATTTGTAAGCTATTAGAAAGAAACCCTAAGGACTAGCATACCCAACTTTAGTTTTCTCTTTGGGTAGATTGTACAAGACATAAGACTTCCATAGGAATTTCCCCTTACCATCTTGTTTATGGACTAGAACCTGTGTTTCCCATCCAGTTAAAAATCCCCACTATGCAATTCATTAATGAATATTATGATGAAGGGGATAAATGACAAGCTCGACTTGATAAACTATTACAACTTGAAGAAAGAAGAGATGAATCCCTTGAAAACTTTTCCAAACATCAAGGTGTAGTCAAAAGATGGTTTGATAGGAGAGCTAAGGTTAAAGCCTTTCAAATATCTAACTTGGTTCTCTATTAGGATAAATCCCATGACCATAAGGGAGAGCATGGTAAATTTGAAAAACTCTGGCTTGGACCTTATTAGATTTTAGAGATTCTGGGAGATAATGCTTTTCACTTGAAAACTCTCACTGGAGAGGATATCCCATTGCCTGTCAATGGGTAGTACCTGAAGCATTATTTCCAATCCTGAGTTGTCTACAACTCTTTTCTTGTACATAGTTAGCTTAAGTTTCTTTTCTGCTTGGGTTTTTTTTGTTTTGGTTAGGGTAGGTTTCCTTTCTGTTTGTTTCTTTTGGTTTTCTTTTGCTCCGCTTTGCTTTCAAGTTTTCCTACTTTCTTTTGGGTATGTTATATCTACATGACACACATTTATTATCTAGGAATGTTCTAAATATTTCTCTTACAAACTTCAATCATCCTTCCAGATTCAATTGGCTAAAGCCTTGTATTGGTGTCACATGTATTAAGTGCCATGAGTGGATAAGTCATGGGTTAGATTAAAATTTGGAATGTATTTGGGTCTTATATCTTTACACAGATCTTTAAAATTCCAAAGGAGCATAGGGTCCTTATGAAGTCTAGTTAGGTGAAAAATCTTATTTCTGCTTCAATACCACTGTGGTTCTCAGCCCTGAGTGTGAACTTCATTGTTCACAGGTTGAAACAAAAGTGAAAAGACAAGAAATTTCAAAAGAAAAAAAAAGATATTGAAAATTAAAAGAATGAATTCAACCTATTAGGAGTATCCAAGTATCTCTACAAGGGCTATGGATGCCTGGCTAGCAGTAGAGCTATACTTGGGAGGACTACAATGATAACCTCGTTAGGGCTATAGATGCTTGACTAGCAACGAGGCTCTATCCAGGATGCTTTTGGAGTCAAAATCTTTATGTAACCCAGTCAGACTAAATTTGGCCCCTATTGCAACTAAGGAAAGGGAAATGAATACACATGCACACACTTTGACCCTGGTACAA
This sequence comes from Sequoia sempervirens, assembly GCA_007258455.2. Classification (NCBI taxonomy): domain Eukaryota; kingdom Viridiplantae; phylum Streptophyta; class Pinopsida; order Cupressales; family Cupressaceae; genus Sequoia; species Sequoia sempervirens. The sequence goes on from VDFB02000017.1 coordinate 554,254,719, forward strand.
GAAAGGTTTGTCTGTCTCTAAATATTGAACCTTTGCTAAATTGTTGACCTGATGCAAGGACCAAAACCAGAGATTCTAGGTTTTTGATTTCAATTTGTCATTGAAATGCTTTGGAGAATTTCCCCAGGGGAGTCACCAATCTTCACCAATTTTCCTCTGGGAATGTTGAGAACCAATGGAAAATTGATGAGAGACTCAAAATAAATTATATTTGAGCCCAGAGACCTCAGATTCTTGATCGATTGATTATTCTGGGTGAAATCATGAGAGATGGTAGTTTTTAGGATTTTGAGACCTTCACAAAATTCCCAAACCCTCAAAATTTCCCGATTTCTAATAAACCTCCTTATTTTCCTAGATGTGTGGAAAACACAGAATTCTACATACCCCATGAATTTCCTTCCCAGGCAGATTTTCCTGAAATAGTGTCACAGTATGGAGGATTTGAAAGTTAATGAATGCAATGTTATGGGTTTAGCATCTCGTGCTTGATTTGAATAATTTAAAAGGGTGTTACATAATTTTCCTTCATTTTGTGATGATCAATTTTGGATAACCATGTTTTATCATTAAAATGCACTTAGAAAGGAATTTCCTAGATTTCCTCCCTGGCTTGATTTCCCCAGATTCCTTAGCAATTGTGCCTTATGTTAATTTAAGGGGATTTTAATTATAGCTTTGGGTTGTTTGATTATGATTATGTTGTCTATGGTTGGCTAACCTTGATATAGGAATTATAATGGAGAATTTATTATGGTTTCTTATTGAATGTAGGCTGAATCAAGTAGAGTGGTAGCCAGTAGGGCAATGGGAAAGCAAACATATCTAAGTGTTGAAGGATCTTCTATCTTTGAGGAAGAGAGAATAAGGATGGACATAAAGAGTAAGGATTTCTTCCATCTGACCTGAAGTTGATGATACCAATGTAGACAGATGGGATAATGAGGAATTCAAGGAAAGAATGGTAGCACAGAACCTTCCCCTATTGGTTAGAAGGATATTGGATTCATGGCTAGCCCATGTGGCTGGGTTCCCTCCCATGGTCTAGTGTTATGAGTTGGTGCTTGAGTGTGCTAGACATTATGATAGAGGTACAAAAAGAGTGATTGACCCTCAAGGCAGGGTGTTGGAAAATTTCTCCCCTCCTTTAGTGGCATAGACTTTTGACATGCTTGATAGGTCTTATGTGGTGGCCTTTGATTTGGACATGGCTAAGAACTATTATAAGGATGATACCAACAGGGCTCTATAGGTGATCAATTCTTGGCTGGAAAAACCTAAGCCCCACATCTCAAAATTACTAAAATAGTTATTCAGGGAAAAATTCAAACCAAAGTACTATGATGCTATCACACTCCTTAGCAGGGTAATGGGCTTGAAAAGTGCAGGAGTCTTTGAGAACTAGATTTTCTTCATTATGATAAAGACAGAGCAAAAAATTGACTATCATTGGGTAGGAATCATTAGTGCAAAGATACACGAACATTTATGCAATGTGTTGCAGACAAAGAGCTTCACCATTTCTTCATGCCTAGTTTATGTACTTGAAAAGTTCCACCCTTATAAGGGACTAAGCACAAAAGGAACCTTTGGGTAGGACATAATATATGAAATCTATCCACAGCTACACCTAGACAACTCAAGCTATAGGAGGGTGAATGATGAATTCACCATGTACATTACTAGGTTGCTTTGAGGTGCAGAGCATGTTAGAATATTTGACTAGGCTAAGGAGTTGATCAAGAAGTATGGGGCTTGGTTTATACAGTTCCCCAACTTTACTTACATAAGGATAGATGGTTTCTAGAGATCCCCTTATAGACTTCCTAGGTACCCTACCAATCACCTCATACTCTTGGAAGTTACAAGGAAGATATGTGAGTTTGATTCCATAGTCAAGAAAGAGAAGCGCAAAACAAGGTTTGGCAATGACTTCCCCCTCAGGATAGGTAATAATGAGGCTTTCCCCTCCATAAATACAACACATTTCTCTGAGGAGGAGATGAGCACTTTGGGCCTATCTTTCCATTCTAAAAGGTCTAGATTTCATAGAACTATTGAAGCCCAAAAGAGAGCCAGTAGAGAGTACAATCACAAGGATGACATAGAAGACTATTATGCCAATTGCAAAGATGAGTTTGAGATCAGAAAGAAGCAATTATCAGGGTTTCCAGTCAATTTGATTAGATTGTACAATGTTAAAGTCATCCAAGGTCAGATAGATGACGATGGGGATGTGATTCAAGGCCATTATTATGAAGTTGTGAAGGATAAATCAGTTGGAGAAATAGGTTGGATAGAGGAGGAAAAGAAATCTACAAAGGAGGGACTTGGGGAAGAGGGAGATGAAGGTAATGATTTAGTGCCTAAGAGAAGAAGAATAGTGAGATTGTCTCAAAAGAAGAAGGAATCTTTCAAGGCAGAGGACAAAACTATCCCACCAATAGTGAATGTAGAGAGTTCAGGAGAGAAAATGCAGGTATACACAAGAAGATCAAGACCTCCTCCAAAAGATAGTGCTCCAAATAAAGGTGTTCGCTTAGCTTCCACTACCATAGAACAACATGATAATGCCCATCCTACTCATGAAACTCATAATGCATGAAGTGAATCTAAGGATGTAGAGGAGCACCAAGATGAGGAAATGGAGGGATTCAAGGAGGGTGAACTCTATAGTGCAGAGGAAGAGATAGAAAAGATATTGTAGTCCCCTTTGATGACTTATGAGGATTCGTCCATTGACCATGAGGAAGATAGACCTCCACAAAGAGAGGAAGTGCCAATCAAGTCTCCTTCGCTAGAACATGTAGAAAAGGAGCATGATGATGAAAAGAGTGTGAATCTAGAGGGTGACAAGGAAGATAAGATTGAAGAGACTCCTGAAAAGAAAAATATGAATGAGGATTTCTCTATGGTTCAACAAGATGAGGTTGAGCAAGGTAATTTGTAATTAGAATCCACCGTGCTTGGTTGGTTGGACAAAGAATTGAAGAGTAAATAGATTGTAGTGGATGAAACTCTCCTGAATTGGGATGACTTATTGGCCAAAATTGGGAAAGGTAAAACAAAGAAGAAGGCCAGGGTTATTTCAAAGATTGAGAGAGATGAAGAAAATAATAGGGTGATTCATATTGCCACCCCTACATCAGATAAGGATAAGGATGAAGTGACTGGCAAAGATTACAATGTGAAAACTATTAGCTTAGGGCCTACTTCCATGGAACAGGAGGTTGAAGAATTTGAAGGCTCTAGTGCTGCTATTTTGAGTAGATTGAGGAAAGAAGTGAAAATCAAGCAGGAGTTAAAGAAAGAGAATGAGAAATTGAAGAAGTATCTATGGAATTTGATGAAACCCTTGCAATCTATCAGCCATATCATCTCTTCATCATCTGTAGTAAATATCTTGCTAGAGGAGACCATAACTGAGTTGGAAAAGATGAAAACTACTACTCATGCCACACTAAACTAGTTGCAAGGGGTAGGAACCAAGGGGGATGATTCAATTAAAGACATTCTATCAACTGGTGGGGATGCCATTAGATCTATGGAGTGGTTGAAAGGTGTGCTAGCTCAAGATCAAGAAGATGTAGACCTCCTACTATAGAAAACTAGGACTATCATAGAGTACATTGAGGAAAAACTGGTTAGTGATGGAATCCTTCCTTCTTCAAAGGCTACAAAACCCTGGGAATTACATGAGGCCCTGAAAATTAGGTAGAAGGTGTTGAAGAAGGTGCATAAACAAGGAAAGCAAGTAGAGGGCACCCTAACAAATATTTACAATAAATGTATCTCTTTCTTTGAGATCATGATAGGAAGGAAAAAGTTTGCACCAAAACATTGGAATTTAGAGCAACTCAGGAAATGGTGGTGAGATGTATATTCTCCAGTCAATGAGGGTCCAGTTACCAAACACCAGTTAGATGATGCAGCCACATACATTGTAGTAATGGATAAGTATCAAACCCTAAGGACAGATTGGGATAAAGTTATTAAGCAATCAAGGGATGATATTGAGTCTATTGAGAGGAGAATTAAGGTGTTGGTAATTCCACCTTTGGCTGACCTGGAGAAAGTATTTTCAATGGTGCAAGATAAGATTGGAGAGGAAGAGAACAAAGGGGGAGGCATTTAACACAATATCACACTCAAATTTTTGCTTCCCCATTATTTCCTCTTCATTCTTTACATGTAGTGGACTGAACTACATTGGAGAACCTAGGCCAACCTGGATGAGTCCCAAGAATTTAATGCTATTTTATTTTGTTCTAGAACTTCTTGGGTTGACTTGTTTTTAGTTGTTTTCTATTGTAAATTTGATTAGGACAACATATCTTGGGGAGTTTCTATAAATATGGCATGTTGCCTCATTTGTAAGGGCTAGACAGTTTTACATTGGAGCAAATTAAGCATTAGAACAAGGAGTTAGGAATTAGGTTATTTTCAAGAAAGTTTTGTAACAGAAGACTGGAATTGTTGCTACTTTGGATGATTTAATGCAAGTAAAGGTATTGTGATTTGGTGTCCTTCTTGTGTTAATTTTATCTGGCATGGTTCATGTGATTCTATCTTTGTGAAATTGCTTAGGTTTATTTGATATATGTTAGATTTGATGTTAGAAGATTCAATGGTGTTTATTATTTGATGCTTGAAGTGTTGGAGAAATCTCTAGTCCATAATTTTTGTAGCTAGTTGATTGTTAGTTGCTTTGCAAAGCTAGCTTGGACTTCAATATTCATTGTTCTTAGTTCAATTGTGAATGTTTGTTCATCTCAATTGCAATAGGGTTATTTGGATGAATGTTCATGATCTAAAAATATTTCATGCCTTAGAATATTGCACTATTTCTATAAGATTACAAATTTATCTGGGTCAAGCAGGAATTAGTTTATGAGGGATTGGTCCATTTTATGTATTTTATCATCTGGATTGTTAATCCTAGGATTAGTGTTCATTTTAGAAATCTCTCTAAAACCCTTATCTTTTGTTATTTCTTTATCATTTGGGTTAGATTTAGGACTTGAAGTATTATCAAATTACTAAATCTAATAAGCTTAAGATTTAGTATTTGTTTGTAGTAAGGTGCCCTTGTGATTACCAACATTTTCACATATTATCTAAGTTGTTTATGCATTGTCAAAACCTAACATTAGAGACCTTGGGGTTATCTCTTGAGGCTTCCTAATAGAGATTTACCTTTCAAGAGAGATAGGATTTCCACATTCTATCTAAGTTATTGCTGTGCAGAAAACACCATCAACAAATTGTTCACTCACTTCTCTATGTCTTTCCTTAAATTTCTTCAATTGTTCTTTCAGTTTCTAGACACATTCATTTGCATCATCTAGATTCTCTTTTAGATCTCTATTTTCTCTTTCCACTTTATCGAGATCCTCAAGAGTAATTTGAAGCTCTCCTTTATCATCCATTTAACCAACCTTTAGGATCCTCAAGCAATTAAGCTCTTCACCAAGAAACCAAAGCTCTAATACCAATTGTTAAACAGGTGTAGGACAAATAAGAGTGGGGGTGAGTCAATTGTCACAAAATTCAAAGTTAAGGCTTCAACACTTATCAATTCCATAACCACACTATTATGTTATTAAGACTATGAAACACAAATAACAAAAAGTAATTCAACACAATGAACACCGGATTTTTATGTGGAAAACCCAATAAGGGAAAAACCATGGTGAGGGTTAACTCACAATATAAAGAGATTATAAAACTAAATACAAGGGCTCATTACCCAGAAGATGACTCACTATCCAAGTACAAAGGCTCATTGACAACATAAAGTATTCACTATCCAACATGAAGGCTCACTTCCTACAGAAAAAATTTATAGAACAAGTTAGGCTATACAACCAGAATGAATTGAAAAGATGCACCTATCAAGTGTTGATGTAGTTCCAATGATGCTCAATATATAGACTTAACACGTTTCATCCTTTTCGCACTTCTTCACTTTAGCATTTGTAACTCAATCATCTATCTATTATTTTATTCAAAATTGTTCAATATATATGTATATATATATGCTTGATCCTCACCACAAGCATCGATTAGGTCAGCCTAATTAGATGTATTCCTTATTCATGAAAAATATCAACTCCTGACTCCAATAATTCACAAAATATTTCCAAAAATAATTTAAACCTTCAACATGTTACATCATGTTGGCATAGATCAAAAATAGGCCACACATATATGTCCATATATTGTATCACAATTAACTCAAGAAGTCGGCCAGGAATAGACTTCAAAGAAAAAATGCAATGAACAAAATAATGTCACTATATTGTATGAGCACTAGAGCACATAATAATTTGATCATACATGCCTTCAACAATCATAAACAATCTCCCAAAACCACAACCAGTAACTATCAACTATGGAGAAATGTGGACTAAAATACTAGAGAGTGCATCAAAAATATTGGATCCACCACTAAAGGAGATAAACCAATTGTGCACACCAATTTACAGTACCAGACCAAGCTACCAACATGGTGACATCAATGAAAATATACAGAAAAAATCATCCATTCTTACAATAGTTTTATGACTCAGATAAATGACAGCTAGTTATGGAAAAGGAGAATGTGTTACATGAATTTTAATAACTTGGAAATGATTAGTATTGTTCAAGCCATGAGAGATATATCAAGAATCACAAATCCTATAAATGTTATTTGGAGAAATTGCTAGTTCGGGAAATAGACAAGAAACTATTATAGATTAAAGGAACAATCTACTACTAGATTGCTTTATTTGGTTCATACAAATATTTTTTATCCTATGAGAGTGCAAAGCCTACTTGGTGAAAGGTACTTTATGCTTTTAATTGATGATTATTCTAGATATACATGGGTTACATTTTTAAGAGAAAAATCAGAAGCATTAGATAGATTCAAAGCATTCAAGACTATGGTTGAAAATGAAGTGAATTTTAAGATAAAATGCTTGAGATCTAACAAAGGTGGTGAATTCACCTCCCAAGAGTTCAATATGTTTTGTGAAGTGAATGGAATAAAGATAAAATTATCTGCTCCAAGAACTCCTCAGCATAATGGAGTTGTTAAAAGGAAAAATAGAACAATTCAAGAAGTTGCTAGGTCAATGATCACTAAAGCTGGATTATCAAAATTTTATTGGAAGGAAGCTATTCAAATTGTTGTGTATGTATTCAATCAAGTTTAGGCAAGAAAAAATAGTATGAAGGATCCCTATGAGCTATAGCATGGAAGAACTCTTACAGTTAAATATTTCAAGATATTCAAAAGAAAATGCTACATTAGAAGAGATGAGGAAACCTCAAGAAAGTTTGATGCAAGAAGTGATGAAGGAATATTTCTTGGTTACTCTACTAAAAGAAAGGTATACAAATGTTTCAAAAAAATATTGAGGAATATTTTGCAAAGCTCGAATGTGAAGGTTGATGAAATAGTGAAGAATTCTATTGATATTGATGGATATGTGTTTGATGAGTATGACTGTGTACGAATAGAAGAAATTGAAGAAGAACAAGATAAATATGAGTAGAAAGAACAGAATGAAAGAGAAGAAGATGCTCTAGTAATTTCCCCTAGAACATCAAAATATGTAAAGAGAAATCTCTCAAAAAGTCAGATTATTGGAGACAAGAAAAAAGGTGTGTTGACTAGAAGCAAAGATGTTGTTGAAGTAAATTTGTGCTTACTCTCTGAACATTGAGCCGAAGTGAGTAAGAGAGGCATGTGAGGATGAAAATTGCAAGGAAGCAATGAAAGAAGAACTTTTTCAGATTGAAAAGAATCAAACTTGGGAATTGGTTCCTGTTGATGCCAAAAGTTGGAAAGTTAACAACCCTTTGTGGGAAACTCAGTTTATGGGGGACCTATTGTGCTAAACTGAGTGACCTCCAAATTTTTAAAGAAGTCGGATTCTTCTGTCAATGGGGGTTTGAAATGGGAAAAGGAAGCAGATATAAAATAAAGTATCTAACTACAACGATACACTAGAATTTATACAAAAGGATTGATAAACCTATCTTTTGGATATGATCTAAGGCCTTGCTTAGAAATTTATCATGTCCTAGAATAACAAAAATTAAGAATAATAGCATGAATAGCTCATTTAATGACATAATATAATAATAATGCCCATTTACTCAAAGAAGAGTCAAAAGACATGATATAAACCAACAAATTTGCATTCAAATTATAGAAGTATAAAAAATATACCATTCAAATAATACCGACACAGGATAAAGTTTATCAAGAGCATAAGAAATAGAGAGGCTGAACAATGGCACACTCTATGAGTCTTGAAACAATTTAAACAATACAAAGGCTCAGTCTCTCCAACAATCTTGTAATTCCAAAAATGGTGATATGATCTTCAAACTTGTAACCTAAAATATTGGAACCTCTGGAACTGTGAAATCACAGAACTGGGAACCCAGAACTGAAGCAAGGAGTGGTATTTATAGCAAGCCTTCCACTGCTTGGTGAGCAACAACCAAAAAGATTCAAAATTTGAGAAATGATGTCAAGGAAATGATCAACCTTGGCCATTGAAATAGAAAAGATTTGAGACACAATATTTAGCCGCCCTCCATTTAGGTGCATCCCCTATGAATGATGGCAGTGGTCTAGCAGAGCCTCATGTAGACAAGTGTTTCCCTTTGGGATAGGCAGTTAGAACGCATGGAAACATCCCACAAATTATAGTATGCTTCATCCCCTGCATTGAAGAAATGTGTGTTGAAGAGACACATGACAACATTTCATTTTCGGTGGTTGATATTTCATTCCTTCGCTAAAAGCTTGCAAAAAGAAGAAATATAGCAAAATGTTTTACTACGGATGCTGATTGTGGGGTCCACCAAATCCTTATGTGAATGGGAGCTACGTGGCACACGAATGGGGTCTGATGAGGAAGTGATCAAAATAACCCATGGTGATGACACATGGGAGCATTTCAAGGGTTGATAGAAGAGCAGAGAAAATGCCTTCAGGGAGCAATGAGAAGACACATGCCAAAAGCTGTGAAAATAACCAAAAAGGGGAAAATGAAAATTGTTGAAGGCATGGGCCGGTACTTAGCCAAAAATCAAAACTCGAAGGGAGCATGGTGAATTTTGAATTCATAGCTTCTGGTGACTATCAGGGGTGTTTTTCTTTGAGGAACATGGAACCCAAAAAATTTCTCTGGTTTGCAGACTAGAGTGCCAGCCATTGGTGATGAAATTAGAGCTTGGAAAGGGCTACCTGTAGAGGTATCTAGTCATCTTTGGATGGTATCTCTACTTTGCATAGATTCTCATGCACTCCACCTAGGTCAATTGTTTCTTTATGAGGTAGTGTATTAGGAAAACCGACCCCTGATTCACAATGGAAAATTAGCTATGCAAGAGGATGGATGACCCCTTCAATGTCTGCTATAGTAGAAGGATGGCTGAAATTTTGGAAAGCATTTGGGTCTCGTTCCTTCTCTTCAATTCTTTCTACAATCTGTCTGGTTGTGGCTATAGACCCATCTTCAGAAAAAAAAGATTGTAGACGCATCTTGCTCAGTCGAAAGAAATTTTCCCACATGCTATCTATTGTCTGGTTCAAGGTAGTTGTGGTTGCCTTAGTCTGCTACAAGGCCAAGTGGCAATGGATGAACTTGTTTGTAATTTGAGCAACAACATCCTAATCTTCGATCCCTATCTTGGCCAGGTCTTCATCAGAGACTGAATATAGATTGGTGAGTAGACTCTTTTCTTCTAGAACCTTCTTTGAGATGAATTTTGGGAATTTCTCAATTGTTCAATGGACCTCCTGGCTCAATCTGGTTGCCTTTGAGATGAACTAGAGCGTTGGCTGCACTGTTAGGAAAAAAAATTTAATCTTCTGCCAATAAGAAATATATATTTTTTGAGCCAATGGGATAAGGTCGAGCTACACGGAGGAGGCTTGAAGAGAGATTTTCAGAGAGGTGATCTCTACATCCTTTGAGTTAATGGCCTTTGTAAATTTCACATTTTTCCTTTTTGAGAATGCCAGTTGCTCCCCGGAGCTACTCATTTCTTTAGGCTAGTTTTCCTCAGCCTAGGTGCTATTTGCCAATTCTCTGTCAAGAAAGGACTTTGTCTCTTGAAGCTCTTTCTCTAATTGGGCCTTTCAATTTTCAAAGTCCTTATGATTCTTTACTAATTATTGCTCATAAAGAGCACTCTGAGCTGCCAACTCTTCCTCCTTTTTTTGTGAATTCTGCTCCAACAAAGTCAATTAACTCTGATATTTTTGATTCCTTACCTGTAGCTCAGTCAACAACATGGGTTCAACGAACTAGGACTTATCAAGTTCCTCCTGGAGCTTGTTCCACTCTAACTCCTCTGTTCGCATCTTCTCAAACAAGCACACAACTTCTACTTCTAGTGATTTCTTTTTTGTTTCTAGGAAACTGACGCATTCCTTCACTAGCTTTGACTACTCTTCTTTTTTCTTCAATTAATGGCTAGACTTTAGGAAGTCAATCGTCACTACCCGCTTTGTTTCCTCCATAAGTTCCACCTTATCTTGCATTTGGGTTGTGGTCAGATCAAGTCCCATAGCATACATGTTGTAATTGCTCGAAAGCATCTCCCCCAGTGGTTTGCAACAATTGAGTACATGGTGGAGAAATTCATCACCTTTTTCTCTTCATTGTAAACTGTATATACCTTGGACTCTGCCTCCCTTTTATCATCTTTTGCTTTTCACTTCTGGATCCTGCAGGCTCACATTTGCTTTGTGGCTTTTCCCTGAGATATTAATTCAAATGGTGACCAAACTAGTCCACCAAAAATAGGTGTACCGGGAGGAAAGGCAAAAGGAAATACCTGTGTAGTGGGCCCTTGCATTTTCTGTGGTGGGAGATTGACAATTTTTGAGGAGAAAAAGGGGACTTGCCATAGTTCGGTTTGTGAACTGGTGGACAAGCTCATTAGTTGTTGTGATGGGTAAGTTGCAATTGAGTCCATTTTCTAGACATGTTGGGTTGGGCCTGATGTAGCACGGGAAATAGGGGTGCCAATAATGGTCGAGCTTTCAACAAGAGAGGAAAGGTGATATTGAGTAGTGGTAGCTAGTGTTAAGTTTGTGAAGGTGTTAAGATAGATTTCCCAGTTTGGGTGAATTGGGAGAAACCTCTCGTAAAAACTATAGTAGGGGTAGATAAAGAAGGGCTGACATTTGTAGTAATGGACACCATAGGAATGGAGGAGGAAACCAAATATTGAGAAGTAAGAAAAGTGGAAGAAAAAATTACCTATTGACTGGACATTGGTGGTGCTCTGCTTGTCGTTGATTACTTACTTAATTTGGGTTCCTGGCTTGCAGCAGCTCCTTGTTATCCTTCACCTAGAATAGCTTTGGTGCGTTGGCGCTTAGAGGGGTAGGGATTCTTTGATCTCCACAGTTTCTATAGTTTTTGGCTATTGCTACTGGGGTATTCTTGTTGTTTTGGAGGCCCAAGTGAGTGTCTACAAGGCTCACGACACATTTAGTCACACATTTGAAGTGACATAGGTAGATTTCCCTATAGACTTTCTCTTCTACTAGGTGGAGGACACTGATGTCTTAGCTTCCTCTTCTGCTTGATCTTCTTCTTCATCGAGGCTAACACCACCACTATTGCTTGAGTCAGAAACAGGGTGCTCCTCATCCCACAGTCTTTCAAACTCTTTGTCTTCTATCACTTCATCATAAGGTACATCAACTTGTTTTATCCCCTGTTGATATATCTAGAAGGCTCTGATCTTTTCAACAGTCCATTCTTCCTCATTCCTCAGTTTATTGTACATAGTCTTCCCCATTTTATGGTTCTCATCATAATCTATCACTAGGAAATAGAACCTATTCCATGGTGGCCAACTATCTTTAGTGGGGATATGAACCAGGTCAACCAATAATTCATCTTTATCTTCTAGCAGGCTGCATCTCTACTCCCAGTAAGGCAGAGGGTTGTGGGTTACCTTGAGGTGATCATACGGTAAATCATTGAAAGGGTTGTATTCCCACATGTCGTAGATCATTACTAACCCTAAATGAGCTAGTTTATCTTGCAAAAGCGGGTGTTTCTACTGTTGATGGTGCCAAATTGACCCACAACATGTAGGTAGGATAAAAAAATATATATCTTACCTCTCCTGAAAAAGAAAATCAACAATCAAATTGATCACCTCCCAAGGTCTTTGATGTTGGCTCACAACGTTGATGTTTCACGAAGTGGTCAATATGGTTGTAAAGTTCAAGGGGCCTGTTGGTTTTAAGCTTCTAGATTGTTATAAGATCAAACATATATTTAAACCTACTTTAACTGGTGGTTTTAAAGAAACAAAAAGAGATAGATTAAAGATTTTAAACTAAAGAGAATGTTGATTCATCCAACTAATCAGACGTGTTTCCTTCTAAGGAATTCTTAAACTAAAAGTACATAATAGAGTTAACTTGTAATTGATACAAAGTTTCATTCATCCACAGTGAAAACATTAACAGTAGATTTCAAATCATCATTCAAACAAAGAATAAAACAAAATTTAATTCCTTGAAAGCTTTTCAAATCAAATGATTAACCCAAAATAAATACCATTCTGGAGCACAATATGAAGTAGATTTAAATCTGGTTGCTTCTACTGTTAATGAAACAAATAAACAACATTTACAAATTTGGCAAGATCACCAGTGTATAGAAAACCCATGTCTTCGAATTATCTCCATCTATACTAAGAAAATATGGAAGATACATCACCTCCTCCTATTGAACTTAACTCCTACTTTACTTCTGATCTCAAGTTTATCTACCTTCTAACCCTAACTTGCTAATTCTTAATCAAAAGGAAGAAGATCAAGATGAAGATCTAGCTCTCTTTACAAAGAGGAAAAAGTGGAATATTTATACACACGCGTCAACATTGCATCGGTCCCCGTTTTAGGGTTTACAAAAATGAGTCGGTTCCAGAAATCATCAGCCCTAGAAGAGTTTGGAAAAAATTCAATCATGCATTAAATGCATATACCTTGTTCATGTCGGTGAAAGATCTCCCTCGGGCATGGTCTCTAGATTGTTTACAACCACCATCATTAACTCTCAGCCCTCATCCTTGACCTCGAGACCCCTTTGCAGAGTTGCTTTGAATTTTTTGAAGCATTGTCATTAATATCGATCTACTTTTTCCAATAGACGTCCCATCTGTCATTACGACTCATGGCTTCTTCTTCTCTGTTTAGATCTTTTTGCAAGTTGACCCCCTTGAGAAGCAGCATCCAACATTGTTGACATGCTTCAACCCTACAAAACAATACCCTCATCAGTCCTCTAAAAGAATAGAAAATATCATTCTTCGTATTACCTTTCATACCTTTTCCATTCTCACACTTGGCAAAAACTCGATTCTGGCGAAGGCGGGACCAAATCAGAACTAGGAACCACACTTACCTTTAATACCAGTAGGATGGGAACCAGAATGAAATTAGAACTGGGACCAGAGTCAGAATGGGAACTAAACATAAGACAATTCGTTAACTTTCAATTCATTGCACCGTTCCGGCTCTGACCCTACAAGAAAGAAAATAAATAGAGCCAAAACTCAACCAATTGAACAAGTGATCAAAACTAGAGTCAGGATGGGAACGAAACCCATAAGTGACCAATGTCCCCAAATTCAATCCCCATTCTGGTTCTTCATCCACAAAAGAAAAGAAACCCTAGAACTCATAGCAGGATGGAGGCGGAGTTGGAACTAGATGAGGAAATAAAATCTGGAAAAAAAAAACTCCATATCCCAAATCCTTCCCGAACCTGGCCCCGCCAAAGAGACCAAACATAAGAAAAAAACAAATGAATGCAAGCGGGATCAAAACTAAAACCAATCCCAAGCAAACCCTGATGGGGGCGGAACAAAACCCAACGGGGGAAGAGGCGGAACAAAACCCGATCCTGAAACTTTTACAAGTTACAAGTTCAGTTTCCATCCCGAATCCGCCTCCAACAACATAAAAAGAGACAACAAGGAAAGAGATGAGAAAGAATAAAAAGAAGGGGAGAAAACACCCAATGACCAAACACAAGGAAAAAAGGAAAAACAAACACACGGGCGAAATTGGAACCAGGAACGGAACAAAAACCAAAACTTGGAAGAAATTCCAATGTTCGGTTTTGATCCTGGTTCCACGTCCGCTAGAACAAAGAACAAGTGCAAAGGGGTGAAACTAGAACCGGGAATGGAACAGAAACTAGAACTTGGAAGAAATTCCAAGGTTCGGTTTCGGTCCTGGTTCCGCGTTCGCCAGAACAACAAAAAAACAAGGCCCAAGGAAGAAAGAAAAACTCCTAAGGCATAGAACACAAAACCAAAGGAAAACAAAATAGAAAGGATGGACCCATTTTAATCAAGTTAAAAATGGGGTGGTTATGCAAGGCATAACAATTAGTGACTTGGCTGGGAAAATGGTTTAACCATTTTCAAGAAACTGAAGGATTCAGTCACCCAGAACTCTTGGTTTATGGACATCATAATTCGAGTCAGGTCAGTTTCAATAAACAAGGTTGAGTTAGAATCTTAAATGTAAATCAACACTATCTAACCCTAAATATATGTGTGTGCTTGATGGTGCATCACCCTTTTACAAAATTTTCTTCATCGTTTGAACAATAACATGCAAGATTTGAACTACATGAGTTGATTCCCTTTAGTTGTTGTGTAATGATATCCTGGGCATTGCTCCATTGCCAGTCAAGCATCCATAGCTCCATCAGAGATACCTCTAGTTTTCTCACAGCATTGCTCTACTGCCAGTCAGACATCCATAGCCGTGGTAGAGATACTGGAATCACCCATTCAATATTGAGTTCTCTTTTCTTAGATAATTCTATTTTCTTTTCTTTTCTCTTGGAATTTCAGATATTTCATTCAATTCTTTCTCAATATGTTAGATGTCTGACATCTGTTCTGGGTTGAAAACTACCATGGACCTCATAACAACATTTGGGGAATTGAATTTTTCACTCAAATCTTACAACACCATCGCCCTAAGACAAATATATCATTACAAAAGGAGATTTTTTTGATGATTTGAGGCAGATTCAATCATAGCTAGTGAAGATTGCTTACTTTACACCTCATTCTTAATAAATTTCGATAACTTTCAATGACAATGGACAAAAAGCAATGAATTTAGAACAAAATCATCTGGCCATAAAACCTGAAAATATCTAAACCAACTTCTCTCCTAGTAACGAAAGTATACTTTCGATAACAACCTCTTCATCAATTGAACAAAATGAAGGTCCCCACACAAAAGGGAAACAACAAGCAAAAGAACAAAAAGAAAAGGCAAGCATGGAAAACAACAAACGACAAACAAGCAAAACAACAAATTATTTACATAGATACAACCCATCAAGAATATCAAACTTTCAAGATCCAAAGTAATGTTTAAGAAACTGTCCATTGACAGGCAATGGAACAGGTTCTCCCATTAAACCACTTAGCCAGAAAGCATTTTCTCCTAGGATTTCAACAATTTGGTAGGGACCCAACCAGAGCTTATCAAAATTCTGGTGATCGCCTTTCTTTTTGTTAGCCTTATCCCATAGCAGCACAAGGTCTAATATTTTGAAAGCCTTGATTTTGGCTCTTTTGTCAAACCAACATTTGACAATAGCCTGTGCCTAAAGAATTGCTACAAAGCAGCATCTCTTTGTTCTTCTAATTTCAGCAAGCCAGCTAACCTTACTTCAATCCTATCATCACTAGAGTAAAATTTCTGCATAAATTTTAGGACAGGTATTTGTAAGTGAATAAGGAACACAGGCTCTTGGCCATACACTAGCTTAAATGGTGAAGTATTTAACGCATCCTTGATCCTAGTCCTATCTTCCCATAATGCAAATTTTAACTAGGCATGCCAATCTCTAGGATTGTTCTCTAAAATTTTTTTGATTACTCCTAGGAGATTCTTATTAGTTGATTCTGCAACTCCATTTCCTTGTAGATAATAGTTGGAAGAATAATTTAAAACAATATTATGATCATAAGCCCATGAAATGAACTTAGAAGAAGAAAAGGTAGGGCCATTGTCACATACCAGTGCAAAGGGTACTCCAAACCTAGTGGTGATGCATTCAGTGAGGAAATTGATTACTACTTCCATTGTGTTGTTCTTGTAGGGTATAGCTTCTGTCCATCTCGTGCAGTAATTTGTGGTAGTCAAAATGAATTTATGTCCTACAAAAGAATTTGGGTTAATTACCCCAATAAAATCAAGTGCCCATTGAGCAAATGGCCTTATCTCATAAACAGGCTACAATGGCATGGCTGGATGACACTCTCTCGATGTAGAAGCTTGACATGTATGACATGTCCTTATGTGTTGGTGGGCATCCTTAAACACACATGGCCAATAATAACCAGATTTGAGAATCTGATGTGCTAAAGAATCTACAGAACCATGACTCGTGCCATGTTTCCCATGAAATTTAGCGATTGCATGCCTAGCTTCTTGTTGATCAAGGCATCGTAGATAAACTCCCTCAAGATTATTTTTGTATAACAATCCTCCTTTGAGCATATAATGGGATCTTTTCATTCTCAGTGCTCTCCATTGAGTTGTATTCATTCCCTCTGGGCACCGATTATTGAGCATGAAATAAATAATATCGGCATACCAAGGGTCATTAAAAAAGGACTGTGTTGTGTATTGTTGACAAATAATGTTCTCACCAGCATCCACCATTAATTTAGATAGGCCTTGACCTTAGACAAGTTTCATAGGGTGAATCTCTAGATCGAACTCCTATAGAATAGCCATCCATTTCCCCCTTCGTTCTCCCAACTTGCTCTGCATAAGTAGAGACTTCACAGTGGCATTAGGAACCACAACAATGATCTGACTTCAAAGGATATAGTACCTAAACTTCTTGATAGCTCTAACCAATGCAAAATCTTATTTCTCAAGCGATGGGTACTTGACTTCAACATTCTTAAACAAAGAACTCATGAAAACAATTGGCCTTTCATCCCCCTCCTCTCTTCATTGTGTCAGGACAATGACACATGAGTGTTCAAAGGCAAAAGAATAAATATAAAATGGCTTCAAGTAGTCAGGATTGGTGAGGATTGGCACTTCTGAAATGGATTGCTTAACCTGAGAAAAAAGCAGTCTTTGCCTCATTAATCCATTCTATTCTAGCATCTTTCTTCATCATTTCGTTCAAAGGTTTAACAATCTCTACAAAACCTGTGATAAACTTTCTCACAAAGTTGATCTTTCTAAAGAAAGATCTCATCTCCTTCTTACTTCCTAGCATGGTTAACTTTGAAATAGACTCAACTCGATCTGGATCTATCAATATCCCTCTTTCCAAGATTATGTGTCCCAAAAGTTTCCCTTTAGAAACCCGAAACACACACATTTTAGGATTCAAAGAGACACCATATCAAATACATCTTTCAAGAACTTTAGCCAAGTCTGTAGCATGGTTTAGTCTATCTTTAGAGAATACTATTAGGTCATCCATGTAAATGATGATGCATTTACCAATCAAATATTTGAATGCTACGTCCATGGCATGCTGAAAGGTTGCTCCAGTGTTTATCAAACCAAATGGCATCCTTCTGTAAGCAAATGTTCCCCACTTAGTAGTGAAGGTTGTTTTCATTTTGTCTTCATAATTAATGATCACCTGATTGTACCCAGAATAACCATCTAGGAATGACATCATCTGAGACCCATTGATAGTTTGCAAGACTTCGTCTAGAGAAGGGAGTGGGTAGTTGTCCTTTTTTGAAGCTTTATTCAGATTCTTGAAATCTACACATAGCCTGATCTCTCCATTCTTCTTATGAATAGGAACCAAGTTAGCCACCCATGTTGAATGTCGTACAAGGAAGATTATTCTTACAAAAAGCAATTTCTAAACTTCCTTAAAGATCAATGGTTCAATTAGGGCGTTGACAGGACACTATTTCTATCAAAATGGTCTAGCTTCAGGATTCAAAGGAATAGTATGAGTTATCATGAAAGTATCAATTTTTTTTAGATCTTCATACCCCCAAGAAATTGCAGCAATATCCTTCTTCAGTTCCCTCAGTATATCTTTTCTAATTGCTTCAGGGTAGGCTTTCCCTATGTAAACATTTCTTTCAGGGCTAGAATAAACTAAGTTAACAGTTTCATATTCACCTCCTTTATCTTCTGTTGATACCTTTTTCTAAGCCCTTGGGTCTAAATCAAAAATTATTTCTAAGGCCACCATTCCCTTGGGAATGCTATTACTTTTTAAATTGAGGACCCCCTTTATATCGCAGTCTTCAAGGTTCTAGTCTCCTTGATCCCTGTCAGACTCATCGATGATGTGTCCTTCGAAAACATCTAAGCTTGCTAGAAAAGCAAGGATATGATGATCATCATCGAAGACTTGAAAGTTCTTGAAATTATCAGGAACAACCGGGGTGGATATCAATTCTACTGAGAATCTCTTAAGCTTGGAGCCTTGCATGGGTTCTAAGGTACTTGCGGTAACAACTAATGAATCCGCTATTTGATTCTCCTCTCTAGGAATTAAACTAATCCCAAAAGAATTAAAGTCTTCAATCAGGTTCCATACCCGATTTCTATAAGCTTCCAACCTTTTATTATGACATGTGTATTGGCTACGTACTTGCTTCATAATCACTTCTGAATCTCCTTTAACCATCAAGGTAGTAACTTTCTTTTGATGTGCAAACATTAGTCCCTGAATTAATGCTTCATATTCTGCCATATTGTTAGTACATCCAAACTGCAACCTGTAAGAAGCAAAAAATGTTTTCCCTTTCAGGATGCTTAATTCAATCCCAACACCACACCCTATTTTGGATTTGGATCCATCAAACCTGAGGATCCATAGCTGATCATGAGCTGGGGATGATCCCTTTGAGGTTGTTGTGGGTGTTTGGATAAGATGAACCATAGTTGGGGCCACTTGATCTTTTGCATCAAATATTGGGAATGGGTGTTCAATAGGTTCCTCAGGTGCAATTTCTGATTCCAGGTCAGATATATCATGTAATCCTAGGATATATTTCTAACAGTCAATTGTATCTTTAATTAATCCCATGGGTTTTGGTATACTTGTGAGTGTAGGGGTATCAAACAAACCTTGGGGTTATTCAAAATGACTATGTTGGTCCGGTATTATGACTGGGGTAAGGTCAATTTGAAGAGGGACTTCCTCTAAAGGTATATTATCCCTAATTAACATTATTGCATTTTTGGCTTTGAATGAGAAGTGATCTGAAATGGCCTGAAGGTGACTTAGACTAGTTTCCTTAATTTGGAAACCATGCTTTAGAACACTGATGTAGGGTTGGTAGGTCAGTTCCGAATGATTTTGGTAGTGTACCCTGCACCTATTAGGGAGTAGAAGACTCCACAAATTGATATCTTCCCCTAAGACCAGCTGATCCTATTGCAGCTTCCTAATCAACACCCGTTGGTTTACATTAATCATGGGATCAGGGAATTTTTGCATTGACAAATCATTAGAATCAAGAACTGAAAAGGTCAAAATTTTCTCTCTTTTATAAACCCCTATCTCGGTTTCAAAATAAGCTACCTTGTTGGGACGATCATATTTAGTGATGATATGTTTGAGGCGAGGCTCACTCTCAATTCTAATCTGCATAGGCATTCCCCTCCATGGTAGCCACATGTGTGAAAAGTCAAGGGAGAGATATCCCCCTATACTCTTCATTAAATCTCTGCTCAACAACATACCATAAGTCTTGGGAATGTCTACTACCTAAATATCCATATTGGTTAAAATGCTAGGGTCAGACCCTACTTGCACATGTATATTTCTCAATTCTCCAACTACATTAACCTCTGTTTTATCGAGTTGGATGACCTTCTTGTTTGTTTGGACATGATTCAATCCCAATTTCTTGCATATAGAAAATGGCATAACATTGCTAGAAGCCCCTGAATCTAGCAGACAATTGTGTAGATTCTTCCCATAGATTCTCAAACTTAAAAGAAATGGTGGGGTACCTACCCTACATCTATACAAAGTTGCGTTCATGTCTGCAGTGGGTGCCACTTTGGTTTTCCCTTTTGATTTATCAACTTCTTCCAAAGCTTTCAACACTATCTCTCGTTGGGCAGGGCACTACTTTAGGATGCCAAAGTATGATAAAGATATTTTTTGTTTCTACATCTTAGAAACAATATCAAATTCTATGTGATAGCTTGCATTAGATTTGAAAACACTAGATGAATTACCTTTGTTATGGGAGTCAGGAGGACCCCTTGGTGGAGGAGGGTTGTTATCAGCACCCTAATTTGTAGGAACGATGTGGTTAGTTGGTGCTGATGTAGTGAACAAACCCTTATTCTAATTTCTTAGGAAGTGTCCTCCCTTTTTTTGAAAGGCTTGGGAATCATACACATCTCCCTATGGTTCATTCTCATTCTACATTAGGAATGAAGGTTCTTATTCAAAGAGGTCATAAGTCATAGTTGTATCCACTGAGCCACCTCCTTTGTTTGAATTCCCTTGGAATGTTTGGGCATCTTCCTATGCCATCTTCACAACCTTCTCCATTTTAGTGTAGTTTACCTCAAAATGAGTTGCAGTATCATGCAACCTACACTAGTTAGTCATAAAATTGAGGTCAGCCACATTCGCAACATGTGGCCTGTCCTCATTAGCTTGATAATTGTGAGAAACCCCATTGTTATTTGGCCCTGTATTCCATTTTTGGTTGTTATTTGGCCTCTGGTTATATCCTCTATTTTGATTTTGATAGCCTTGGTTAGGGGAGTTTTGGCCTTGATAATTCCTCTGGTTATGATTGTAGTTATTTGGATAATTACCCTGATTATTATTACTCTGATTAGGGTAATTACCTTGGTTCTGAGAGGGGTTCAGTTTAAGCTGAGCCATATCATTTGTGACTTGAGACAGATTTTTTTTTAACGTCTCCACCTTGTTTGTGAGTTGAACTATCTTTTCACTCTTAGCACTCTTAGCAATAGGTGGCTGACCGACGAGATTTGGTATTCCATCTTGGTTATGATGACCATATGGACTATGATGAGATTGTGATTGTTGAGAGAATTTAGGAGCTCCATTGGAAAAGAATGGAATAGGAGATTGAGTCTACAACTCAGATATAGGTCCATAATGGGAAGGAGACATCCTTGGGACATTATTGAATAAATGGGTTGGGTTAGGCATCTGATACCCCATTGAAGGAAAACCTCCTCCCAAGTTTCCTTGTTGAGAGCTAGTTTTTTGTTGCAACTTGATGGCTAGATGATAAACTTTAGACAAGGAATCAATATCTGCTGGCTAATAAGTCCTTTGTAGGAACAAGCCAAGCAAAGGGTCTATAACTCTAAAATATGCCTCAATGGCACTATTCTCAGCAACTAGATAGGGGTCCTACAGTCTCCTATACATTCATTGAAACTTGGTATTAAACAAGGGCAAGGATTCACATGGCTCCTTCCTAATGGTAGAAAATTGGTGGAACAAAATGGTTGGATCCACATAAACTCTGAACTGATTGATGAAAGCATTCTCCAGATTTGTCCAGCTCAGGGTAGAACCTTGTGGAAGGTTTAGGTATGAGTTGTATGCCATATCCCCTAAGGAATAAGGGAACAACCTACAAACCACATCATGGTGAGCTATCTAGGCTCTGGTACAAGCATCCTTAAAAGATTGTATGTACTCTTCAACACTCCTTGATTCGCCATGAGTGTATTTGGGATAGAATCTGTTAGGATTCTTAGGCATATCATTAAAGCCTCTAGGAATAGTCCCCAATGGAGAGGGATTATTCATAAAAAATATCATTGGTGGCGGTGGTGGGGGTTGAGCTAGCTGTTGGACGGGCTGAACCAGCTGTAATGGCACTTGAGATGGATTTGGTGGTGGATTGATGTGTATCCACTGAGGTATTGGTGAAAATCTTGGTGGAGTGAGTGGAGCTAACAAGGGTGGTATAATGGTTTCCCTGTGAATCTTGTGTCGTGTTGGGGTCTTGAGCTCTATCAAAGATTTTGGGTTTTCGGTTGATCGAAGAACTCTATGGGACCTTTATGGTGAGAAAAACCCAGTATTATCCAGTTTTCTCTTCTGACCCTCCTTCTAGCGCTAGATCTATTGATGGTGTCAAATTGACCCACAACATGCAGGTAGGATAAAAGTAAAAATATCTTACCTCTCCTAAAAAATAAAATCAACAATCAAACTGATCACTGCCCAAGGTTTTTGATGTTGGTTCACAACGTTGTTGTTTCACGAAGTGGTCAATATGGTTGTAATGTTCAAGGGACCTACTGGTTTTAAACTTCTAGATTGTTATAAGATCAAACATATATTTAAACCTACTTTAACTGGTGGTTTTAAAGAAATAGAAAGAGATAGATTAAAGCTTTTAAACTGAAGAGAATGTTGATTCATCCAACTAATCAGACTTGTTGTCTTCCAAGGAATTATTAAAGTAAAACTGCAGAATAGAGTTAACTTGTAATTGATACAAAGTTTCATTCATCCACAGTGCAAACCTTAACAGTAGAATGAAAATCATCATTCAAACAAAGCATAAAACAAAATTTCATTCCTTGAAAGCTTTTCAAATCAAATGATTAACCCAAAATAAATACCATTTTGGAGCACAATATGAAGTAGATTTAAATCTGGTTGCTTCTACTATTAAGGAAATAGATAAACAACATTTACAAATCTAACAAGATCACCAGTGTACAGAAAACCCATGTCTTTGAATTATCTCCATCTATACTAAGAAAATCTGGAAGATACATCACCTCCTCCTACTAAACTTAACTCCTACTTTACTTATGCTCTCGAGTTTATCTACCTTCTAACCCTAACTTTCTAATTCTTAATCAAAAGGAAGAAGATTAAGATGAAGATCCAGCGCTCTTTACAAAGAGGAAAAAGTGCCATATTTATACACGCATGTCAAAAATGTGCCAACCCCTATTTTAGGGTTTACAAAAATGAGTTAGTTCCAGAACATGTCGCCCCTGGAAGAGTTTGGAACAATTTCAATCATGCATTAAATGCACATACTCTATTCATGTCGGTGAAAGATCTCCCTCGGGCATGGTCTCTAGATTGTTTAGAATCACCATCATTAACTTGCAGCCCTCGTCCTTGAGCTCGAGACCCCTTTGAAAAGTTGCTTTGAATGTTCTGAAGCATTGTCATTAATATCAATCTACTTTTTTTAGTAGATGTCCCATTTGTCATTAAGATTCATGACTTCTTCTCTGCTTAGATCTTTCTGCAAGTTGACCCCCTTGAGAAGCAATATCTGACGTTCCTGACATGCTTCAACCTTGCAAAAAATTCCCTCATTAGTGCTCTAAAAGCATAGAAAATATCATTCTTTGTATTACATTTCATACCTTTTCCATTCTCACACTTGGAAAAAACTCGACTCTGGCGGAGGCAGGACCAAATTAGAACTAGGAACCAGACTTACCTTTAATACCGGCAGGATGGGAACAAAAATGAAATTGAATTTGGGACCAAAGTCAGAATGGGAACTGAACATAAGACAATTCATTAACTTTCAATTCATTGCACCATTCCGACTCTGACCCCACAAGAAAGCAAATAAATAGGGCCAAAACTCGACCAGTTGAATAGGTGATCGAAACTAGAGCCAGGATGGGAATGAAACCTGGAAGTGACCAATGTCCCCAAGTTCAATCCACATTCTAGTTTCGCGTCTGCAAAAACAAAGAAACCCGAGAACTCATAGTAGGATGGAGGTGGAGTTGAAACTAGATGAGGAAACAAAATTTGGCAAAAAAGACTCCATATCCCAAATCCTTCCCGAACTTGGCCCCTCAAAAAGAGACAAAACACAAGCAACAAACAAACTAATGCAAGCGGGATCAAAACTAAAACCAATCCCGAGCGGACCCCGAAGGGGGTGGAACAAAACCCGACCCTAAAACTTTTCCAAGTTACAAGTTTAGTTTCCATCCTGACTCCGCCTCTGACAACATACAAAGAGACAATGAGGAAAAAGATGAGAAGGAAGAAAAAGAAGGGGAGAAAACACCCCATGACCAAACACAAGGAACAAATGAAAAACAAACACACAAGTGGAATCAGAACTGGGAACGAAACGAAAACTAGAACTTTGAAGAAATTCCAAGGTTTGGTTTTGGTCTCAGTTTCGTGTCTTCCAAAACAAAGAACAAGTGTAAAGGGGCAGAACTAGAATCAGGAACGGAATGAAAACTAGAACTTGGAAGAAATTCCAAGGTTTAGTTTCGGTCCCGGTTCCGCGTCCACCAGAAAAAAAAAAAAACAAGGCCGTAGGAAAAAATAAAAACTCCTAAGGCATAGAACACAAAACCAAAGGAAAATAAAATATAAAGGAGGGACCCATTTTAATCAAGTTCGAAATGGGGTGGTTATGCAAGGCATAACATCTACTTCCTTTTCATGACCACCATTTTGAAAGTCTGTAAACAGATGAAGAATCCCTTCCTCTTGACATTTTTTCTATTGTAAAAGGTAATATTAATAATGAAAGCCTTCTAGAACAATTCCAGAGCCAATACTCCATTAGTCATGCATGTTGGAAGGCAGAAGGGTTCTTCAATGAAGCCTTGCATTCAGATGAACGTAAAATCTTCTCTAAAAAACCAATCACACTTTGGAATGAAATTCTACATAAATTATGTCTGAGTCAAGGTGAGCCTATTAGCATGCTCCTCTCCTAGTAAATCTTTTAAAATCAGAGTCAAGAAATGATCTAAAAATGTGTAATAATCATAAGTAGAAGAGAGGAGAGGGGTCTAGACAGAAATTGTTTTTTTCCTACCCTTCTCAAAGATAGACAACTCCATATGCTTAGGAAATAAATCAAGGTTTTGATATAAGAACATATAAGCAAGATAAGAGACAAATCTAAACTTTCCTTCAATTGGGTACTTGTTAATTTTCTCTAACATCTTCTTTGATAGGAATTCTCCAAAATCATACCAGAAATAAGATTTTTTATAGCATAATTGGAAAGTTGGGCCCAATTGAAAATACTGCACCTCTTGGTTAGTGTCTAGATCAAAAAAAAATTCCATCATTGAAAAGGCATCCTATAAGTCTTCCTTGAAAGCATTGTGTGGGGCAAGAATTGTTGGAGGCTTCCTACATTCTATTGCAATTCTTCTGATTTCTTTGTTGAAAAACTCTTGTGCCTTATCCCTAGTGCTCTATATCTCATTTCCTCATTTGGAACTAAATGTCTCCACTTTCATCCCTCTTTGCACAGGGTCTAGAATACACAACATGTTCCAGATGGCGGCAAGGCTTAATTAACTGAAAGAGTCTGGAAATCAATGGTGATGGTACTTGGATTGAAATGCATAATGGACACATCTACCAACTCTGGGTAGTAGTACATAGAGCAGACCATATACTAAGGAAAATTTCTAAACCATATCTTTTCCACAACTAACATTGGCCTCCTAGACATCTTCATGTGTGTACAAGCTGCTTCCCTCAATCCCTTGGTGTTCTTTGTAAGAAAGGGATCATGGACATTATCTCAATCTTCATGAACTAAGCTCTGGTCTCTATAGATTTTTGTCTTATCCAGCCATCTTGTGTTTTCCCATTTTGGCCTATCAGGAATACCCAATGTATCATATGAAATATCTTGAAAGACATTAACCATCGGTGCTCTTCGTAGAGCTTTAGCTAATTCTTATGTTGCTACTAGCCTAACTCCCTAGCTTGAAATTTCTGCCATTACCAATCTGCGGGAAGCTTTCTGCTTATCTTGAATTCTTTTACAAATTTACTTCGACTCTGGCTATGCT
This sequence comes from Sequoia sempervirens, assembly GCA_007258455.2. Taxonomy (NCBI): domain Eukaryota; kingdom Viridiplantae; phylum Streptophyta; class Pinopsida; order Cupressales; family Cupressaceae; genus Sequoia; species Sequoia sempervirens. The sequence continues at coordinate 554,280,589 of VDFB02000017.1, forward strand.
CTAGAACTTTTTGATTTCTACTTTTAGTAGCATTCTTAAAAGAAAACTTTTAAGTTCTTTAAAACCTTTACATGCAATATTTTAACAATCTTTTCTCAAGGTGGTAGACGAGAACCACCTTTTTTGCATTTAATGCGGCATGTACCACCAACACTTTGGCTTGTGTGAGATGAATTACTTTCCATTTTCATTTGAAAAGAATTCATAAATATAATTAGAAACTACCTGTACAACATGATTTTCTTGAAACTTGAGCCGACGCCTTGCAAGAAGCTTAAGCCTTAGTATGCATTGGCAATTGATATCTTTAAAATAATGATTAAGCCAAAGATGTGCTCAATATTTGAAAAGATGTGAGTTCTATCTTGGAATAAGAAAAATACCTAGAGGATGACACCTCAGTCCTAGCTATGCATAACACCACCAATTTCTACCAACAGCTTAGGATAATTATTTAGCCTTCACTAGTTTTGCACATAGCAAATCGTACTTAGTAGAAACAACTTGGTGGGAAATTCGAACAAGCCTAGGCACAAATTTCAAGTTGGTACTTGATTAATATCACATTTATGTTAAGCGGATTACCATGCCTTTCCTCACTTTTTCTATAAATGGGCCTCTTTGCAGTAGTGAAATCACACTTAGGGATTTGAGCAGAATTGGTGTTAGGTAATTGGCGTAGCAGTTTAGCTTTTGTAGTTGCGTAGCATTCTCATAAGCTAGACTTAGGTGATTTGCAGGGATAGTTCTAAAGTATTTGCAAAAGGTATGACAAGATGAACATCCTGTTTAGGCTAGTGTTGCACAAGTTCCAAACTTCCTTCCTAGGAGAGATTTCTACTAGGTGGTTAAAGAGAATGACGAAGAACAAACATTTGTTTTCCATTATAGCCATAAAATGGGTTTTGGGATGGGATTGCCTTGAGTATGAGGATAAGTATAGAGTTAATACTGACATGTGCTCTCACTTCATTGCTTCCATGCTAGATATAGGAATTCCCAAGCCACTGGTTCTTTGTTTGGTGAAGGAAATTTTCCCCAAGAAATATCTAAACAACCTCAGTGAGATTGTTGCAAATGTTGTATATGGCGGGGGAATTCTGACTGCGAGTGACCTTTGTAGGTTTATAGAAAAGGATGTTGTTGTGCCATGGCTGTCCTTTCTAAGTGGATTATTCCTTTAGTCACAAGAGGAGTACTACTAGAGGGTTACTCGAGCCTACCATTTCTTGTTCCACATTTACAATGTGGTGCCATTCTACGACATCGATTGGTACATCAACTTTAGGAACCTAGTGTTTCCTTCGCTTGCCTTTGCACCATTGGATAATGTTGCTACTAAGAATGCCCCCATGGATGAGGATACTATGGATGCTACTATTGATGCATCCATTTTTGTTTCTCATGCCATGAATTGAAGACCTGCATTTTTCTTTTTCTTGCTTTCAAAAAACTTAGAGCAATTAGTCTCTTTTTGTATACATGCCTAAAAAAGGATTTTTCATAGTATATAATAGAAGCAGAATACATATAATTTTGGAAACATGGCCTTATGAGCCATTTTAAAAATGTAAATATAAAAGTATATATCATGAAAATATGTCGTTATAATTATCTTGTTGTCTTCTCCTAGTTCTGCAACTAGGTTAATTTTCTTTCCCAGCATGTATGTATGAATCTCAATTTTGCATGTAGGTGTTTAATTTTTGCTCTATTCAGCTATGAGTTTATTTCCCTTATTCTCAGCAATAATGGGTCACTGTTTCTTTTTTCCATGAACCATAGGATAAAATAAAAAGACCGACCAACAAAACAAAAGGAAAAGAACGAAAAACATATTTACATATTTACATGGGTATAGAAAGCAAGCCTAACTGAATAATTTCAAATGAATTCTATTGACCAGAATCCCCTGTCCTTCTTCTTCCATAGTCTCTAACTTGTATGTATTATGCTCCTTGCATTGAATTACTCTAAATGGACCTTCCCAAAGGCTGACTAACTTTCCATGTTGACATAGCTTTGTGGCCCTTTCATTATACTTTAGCACCAAGTCTTCACATTTTAGGCCTTGGTTGGATGTTTTCTTGTCAAACCACCTTTTAACTACTTGCTGGTAGTTGGTCATGGTCATTAAGGACTTATCCCTTTTATCTTGTACTTCTATCAACTTAGCTAACTATACCTCCATTACACCATTATACTCCACTTCAAGGGATTTTAGCAATTGCAGTGCCAAAATCTCCATAGAGATAGGAAATACCACCTCTTTTCCATAAACTAGCTCATATGGTGAAGTCTTGAGGACTTGATTTGGAGTTATATGGTCCACCTAGAGTGTTGTTCAGAGATTTTTGTGCCACTCTCTTTGATATTCCAACCCAATTCTTTTGAGGAGTCAAACCAGATTCTTGTTTGTTGATTTCGCTAGGTCGTTCCCTTGCAGGTAGTAATTTGATGATGTTTTAAGGAATATGCTATGTGTAAGTGCGAATTAACTTACCTTGGAGATTAAGAAGGATTTAGCATTATCGAAGGTGATAGTTTTGGGAAAGCCAAATCTCACCACCAGTTCCTCTAGGAAATCCACTAGTTCTACCTCTATCGCTTTCTTAAGTGGCACGACCTCGATCCATCTTGTAAAGTAATTTGTGGCTGTTAGGATCCATTTTTGTCCTGCGCTAGAGGCTGGGTTGATCATTCTGATGAAGTCTAAACCCCATTGCATGAATGGATCATCAACTACTATTGGATTGAGAGGAATTGTGGAATTATTTCTTCTTCCAACGAATAAATGACATTATTTGCAAGCTTTCACCAAGGAGTAGGAATCATTGAACAACATTGGCCAAAAGTACCCTACACACATGATTTTGATGGTAGTTATTTTTGTAAAGAAGTGCTTGCTTGTAGGACTACTATGGTAAGTGTTGAGGATCCTATTTGATTGCTCTATGGTAACACATCACAATAGAATTCCATTGAAATTTATTTTGAATAGGATTCCTTCGATGAGCGTGAATCTTCTATTTTTCAACCAGTAGAATCTCATTTTCTGAGAAGGAAGGCCCAAAAAATACTTTCCTATATGCATAAACCTCACTCTATCTGCTAGCCAACAACCTTCAAACTTTGAATCATTTGTTAGGACTAGTTCCAACTACTCTTCTTTGGGGGTCATTTCTTCCTCGTGTGCAAGATACTCTCACAGTCCTCTTCCTCGAATAGTCTTGGTAGGCTTGGCCTCAATGTCATACTTGAGGATCTTGCTGATCCAATTAGCTCTTTTCTTGGTGATTTCTCCTTCCATGATGTATTCATGCACACTAGAATTTCCAACATAGACAATCAACTTATTGTAGGATATTAGGTGTCAAAAATTCTTGAACCCCTTAACTATTGTAAATTCCTACCTTTCTAAAAAATTGTAGTTTGTTTCATATTCCTTCAGGGTCCGGGAGTGAAATTTTATTGGACTCACTCCTTTGCCCTCGTTATCTTTCTGAGTTAAGACAGTAGCAATGCTTGACTTGCTACTGAATACATACATTATAAAGTCCTTTGATAGGTCTAGGTTAACCAGAACTGGAGTGGAAGAGATAGCATCCTTGACCTTCTCAAAGGCTTCTATGGCTTCTTTTTTCCATTTGAATATTTGATCCTTTCTCTGCATTAGGGTAATTGGCCTAATTATTCCTACAAAATCATAAATAAATTTGCTAACAAAATTTTCCTTTCCCAAGAAGGACTGAATGCCTTTCTTATTGACCAAAAGAGGAAGATCTTTGATTGCTTTTACCTACTTAGGATCAATTGAAACTCCTTCTTTAGACACTATGTGCCCTAGTAATTTTCCTTGTGGTACTCCAAAGACATATTTATTAATTCAAATAGATTAGAATAATCTTATTGATTAATTCCCTAAAAGTGATATACATTGCTCGTTGAAAGGTAAGTCCTACATTTGAGAGGCCAAATGGAATTTTGGCATATGCGAATGTTCCCCACTTGGTAGTGAAAGTTGTCTTATGTTGTTCCTCCACTTTGAACTGAATTTGATTGTAACTAGAGAAACCATCCAACAGGGAGAACATCTCTAATCCTACCATCGTTTGTAGGATTGACTCATTGAAGGTAGTGGGTAATGATCCTTCAACGATGCTATTTTTAAGTTCTGAAAGTCCACACATAGGTGGATATCTCCATTTTCTTTCAGACCAGAACCAAATTGGATACCCACATGCTATGCTTGATTGAGAAGACAATCCATTACTAGATAAGCCTTGTTAACTCTTGCGCCATAAGCTCTTCAATCTTGGGATTTACTGATCTTTGTTTTTGGCGGACAATCTTTGCACCTTTCACCAAATCTATTGTGTGTTGAATGATATCAAGATCATATCCCCTGAGGTCATCATATGACCAGGCCACCACTCCATATTTATCATATAAATTGATAAGACTTTCTTTATTGCAATGCAAGTTGTCCTTCCTAACTTTGAGCTTTCTTCCATCCCCCACCTGCAAGTTTGCATAGTCACTTCTATCTGCTAAAAAATTCAGCTTGTCACTTCTTGCATTATCACAATCAAAAAGGTTTTCGAGAGTGACCAATCCTTTTGGAAGCTTGTTAGATTTTAGTTGGATGATTTTTCCTTCATAGGCCTTAGCAATCTTCAGTTGGAGCTAGTTAGAAAACTCTCCTAACTATTGGATGAACGAGGCAATGTGTTCATCACTATTAAACACTTTCCAACTTTGGTCATTGTCTGGAATCACTGGTCAAACTATTAATCACATAGAGTGTTTGTTGTGAATGAGGTTAGAGGTAGGATCAAACTAAGATCCAATTGATGCCATGTGATTGGCCTCTGTATTCTATTCTCGAGGCACTGTCTAAATGTTGAAGGCTTCAAAACCTTCAATCAGGTCCCAAACTCAGTGTCTATAGGATCACATGTAGGCATTTTTAGCCGTGGAAATTCCTCAGACTTGATTGACTACTAGCTCAGAATATATGAACACCATCAATTGCTTAATGCCCATTCGTTCCACAAGGTTGATCCCCTACACTAGTCCTTCATATTCAGCCTCATTATTTGAGCAGGAAAACTAGAAGCGGAAAGACCTCAGTGTCTTTTCATTCTATGGGGATATTAAACATATCCTAGCTCCTGCACCATTCTTGCATCTTGGTCCGTCAAAGTGCAATGTCCACAGATTAGAGGATTGACCACCTTTGAATTCTTTGGAAACCTTTGCGAGCACTTGACCTTCATTGTAGATGACATAGATGCCTAGCCCAATAGCATGGTAGTTGCCAAAAGGGTTAGTATCTATATCTTCTCTCAAGAGAGAATCTTCTTGATCATCTCGATCTCTGGTCACTTTTTCATCTTCTAGTAGCTCAGTGCAACACATTTCTTGCTTGGTGATAAAGGTATGTGCAACTTCAAAATTGATCATGGACTCATCGGCTACATGTTTTGAGTGTAAAGCTTCATATTCTATCTTCATCTTCACACCATTCTTGGTTCTAATGATCAAGTGTGACCAATCTAGGGATAGGTATCTGCCTACTTTTGAAGTAAATTCCTCGGATAAATAGAGGCTGAACATTGGGGGAACATCTATGATCATAGTGTCTTATGAAATTGTGATACTAGGGAAAGTAAATAGAGTCAAGGGGAGTGCCTTGATGACACCTATGGTTTTCACTCAGTTTCCATCAAGCTACATCATTCCTCTTTTTAAGGGTTCATAGCTAAGTCCTAAAGCCTCAACTATTTGCTTAGGAATAACTATGGTGCTAGCACCATAATTAATCATGGCATTGTGTTATAATTTCTCCCCTATAATGAGCATTAAGAAGAAGGGTTGAGGCTTTGGCTTATCTCCTACTTTAGCAAGGGCTTTCGTTGTGTTGTTTGTAAAAAAATTGGTAGGGGATGGTTGATCAACAACCCTTGCTTTGGGAAATTGTTTTGTCGATGTCGTGCTTACGTCTTCCCTGAGAGCTTTCTATAGTAGCGTCTTTTGTTCTGAGATGGATAGAATATCCCAAAGAGATAAATTAGTAGATGATTTCTTCAATTGTTCCACCACATTGAAAGGTGGTAGATTCAAAGGTTTCTACTCCTTTGCTCTTGTTATAATAATCACTTTCCATGACTATTATTGCAGCATTACTGCCGAGGTACTAGGTGTTTGGTCAAAAGCACTTTTAGGTTGTGGATTGGATAGTTGTGGAACAAATGATTCGCCTATAAATCTCCTCTTTGAGAAAGTGTTGTAGTCAGATTATACTTGTGGAATTTTAGATGCAGACGTATCATTGGCAAAAATTGCTTCTTCTTCTTCCATCCATGAAAGGAGTGTGTAGTTGGGAGTGATATCCGCTTCTTGCTCTAGTGACATCCCTTGCATTTGTGTGGTGAACAATGCATTGTCCATTTGCAAAGAGGTATAAACATAACTTCTGGGGCCTGCCATTGTAGCTTGGTTGTGCTACTCTGCCACCTTTTGTTGTAAGTTGTTGCACAAACAATTTTGGGGCATATGTGAATCACCACAAGGAAAGCACCAAGGGTTGGTGTTATCTGATAATTATTTTGACCCATAGTAAACTCTCTGCTTGAGCTTAAGTTAGTACTTTGTAGTGGAGTGGGTACCGATACCATTTGATTCGTTGTTTCTGCCTACAGATTTTTTTGAGTGCCTCCTTGGAACTAGTTTTGTTGGTAAGAGGACCTCTTGCCTTAATAACTTTGGTAGGTAGGATTTGGAGGTGTAGCCTGGTTGCATTTGATAATGGTTATTTCATTAACAATAGTTTGCAACATTTCTTTGAATTCACTCATTTCCTCATGTTAGAATTGTAAAATTCTAAAAAATTTACAAGTTGTTCATACCCATGACATTTCAAATGAATCTCTACCATAAGCACAAAATCCCCTCTTCATAACATTTTTCCCATATTTTGTCGTAAAGTCCCATAAAATCCATCAAGTCTTGAATATCTCATAGTATATTTCCTATCGGCATGAGATTATCAGGGTCTCCCTGATCCATAATGCATGTTTTACTAATATACATCTGTTGTAGTCTATCAGTAAGACTTCTTTTATGTCACACCGATCGTAATTTATCCATAGGCACCTATTGGAAGGACACATTGCATTATTTTGGTGACAAAGGGATCATATCAGCAAGAGAGTCATCGTCGGAATGAAGCCATAACGAGCTCATCATGTCTTACTGACCGGTGCACAATAAAACACTTTGGCCAAACCAAATGGCTTCGAATATGAGGTCTTGCTGAATGCATTATGTCTCACCGACTAATGCACCGAAAGACTTATCGGCCAGACTAAAGGCTATCAAAATGAAGTCTCAGCAAATGCACCCAGTCTCACCGAAAAATCATAAAAGGATTCAATCAAATGACTATTGGGGTAAAGTCATATAGTCCCACTAACTCATACGTCACGCTGAATTTTTTTTTATCGCCGAGAAAGAAAATATGTTGCAGCAACTAGAGAACATACCAAGGGGCATATCTCGGTGAGACACAAAGTAACCTATGAAATGTCTCCCCAACTTTGAATTGTCACAGTGACACACCAGATGAAAGGATGACTTTCAATGAGACATTGGACTTCAATATGACTACAGGATGTCTTGGCGAGTGTTTGGTGAATGCTAGTAAAAGCCCAAATAAAATTTATCACCAAAATTTGAATGCAAAGTGATGTTTCTTTTCAAAATATTGGTGTATAAATGTTCATTTCCGATTGTAAAAAAGATAACATTAGATAGAATAAGTAGATAGGATAGGAAAAGAATTATCACAGAATAGAGACTGCGATGTATGATTTCAAAATGGAGATATTAATGAGAATCAGTTGATGTGGCAGCGTATTTCTGGTGTCAATTGTCTATTGTGCTTATTGAAAGTATTACTAAAGTTGTCTCCAAGATTGATGCTTTCTGGTTATTTAGATTGATGTAACAAGTTTATATTTAGTTTATCAATGCACATTTGTTGTATCTGTGTGGTTGATTGATCGATTCTTTCAAGAAAATATTAAATCATTTTAATTGATCACAGTAATCTGGGAGATTCATCTGGATCATTAAGAAGAACTTAGTAGTCACAATCTTGCATGTTTATACAAGTTATAAACATAAAAATATGCCAAACAATCTGAGTGCTTTCCAGAAAGAAGTTGCCCATTTAGATTTCATTTGACTCAGCATACCCAATAAGGCACTACTCTCTACATTTTATCATTTAGTTTCATTCATTCTTTACATCTGTTAACTGAACATATTAGGTTTTAGTTTTGTATACAATTTATACCAAATTCCAGTTTTTTTTGTCGACTTCCATCTGCCATTGTGGGAAAAACATTTCAAGAGAGATAAACACAAGTCAATTATGCCTCACTCATATAGGTACACCCACCTAGGTCTGGCATCACCTAAAGAGTAGAAGGTTCAATTCATTTGGCCTTGTCTGTTACCCTGAAACATTGTGAAAGCTTGGCAACCTTTCATGGTTCCAACCTGCATTTTTTAGAGATAACTGTTACCAAATTTTCACTTGAGCTCAATTGGTGGAGCTTGCTGAACATTATTATATCATGAGGTGAAATTTCCAATTATGTTCAAGTGTTTTTTTACATCATGTTCATCGTTCGTTAAGTGACAATTGAACATTAAGAGGAGAGAGCTGAATTTTAGATTGCTATTCAGATATTCCATAATTAAATGAAGTACAAAATTGAGCAAACAAGCAACAAAGCATCTTAAATGCTTTCATTTATTTCATGAAAAGATTCATATTTACAAGGCTTCATTTGATTGCAAGAATCAGAATGATATTACAACATTTGCATTGGAATGCATTTTCTTTTCAAATGAAAAGCAAAGAATTGAAATCAAATATCCACACAAGCCGTCGATGTGACTGTCACAATGTATCACTAATAACACACTACACTATTGAAGATGTAAAAGAAAAATCACATAAGTAAATGACATAATCATCATTGCCTATTTTGGCCGATGGTTGATGATGAATGGTGCACCTTTGTCTTCTCGAGTTCCATCGACCTGTAAGAGAAAAGAGGGGGTGTCGGTGGCTTCGATTATGAAGAAACCTATATGAGTCACCAACAATAGTGTAGCCTACTATTAATCATACACTGAAGCAATCAAAGAAGTATAGAAGAAATGATCTGAAAGAAGAATATCAACATGATCATCATATTCTATTTTTATGCTAACATTGTTTGTTTCCTTGTGCAGGTATAGGGAAAATCACGAAGCCAATCATGATTCAAAGACCAAGCATGTGGAGAAAAAGGGGCTCCCACAAGGGTAGAGCTCAGCATTCTGCCCTTATTTATTACAAGTGGGATGATTTAAATATTGCATAATCATATTCATTAAAAGAGGTGAGATACAACTGAAAGAGTAAATAGAATTATCTATCGAGCTATTAAACCAACTGTGCATTCATAACAATCAGGTTAATGTATTTTGAAGGCTACAGGTGAACAGTGAGTTTAATTCACTTGATTAATTCAGCTGAGTACATTTTTGTCAAACATTGCTACATAGTTCACATTTTTTGTTATTTGTTCATCATGATCATATATGTCATGCAAGCTATAGTTCATCAGTGTTCTTTTCATAGTCAAGGATAGTGAACAGGCATACATTATGCCTTAATGAAGAGTTTTTTAAAAAAATTCATCATGGAAGAGAGCAGGTTTAAAGAACAGTTTATTAAGTGAAACATAACAAATGCATGAAGGGTTCTAGGTTGAAGCCCAAGAGTACGAAAGACAGTCAATGCACTCAAATAATAAATGAACTATCAGTTCCAACTTGACTGACAATGCAGTGCAACATTAGGGGATGCAATATGAAATGATCATTCCAAAATGATGAGGAAAAGGCAAGCATAACAAAGGTGTCTTGGAGGTGTTAATTATGCATGGAAGAAATCAGGTAAGATGTAGTCCATAATATTACCATGTTTCAATTTAGAATCTCTACATAAAGTCCAAGAACAGAAAGCAAATGTTGTTGTATGGTAAGGTTAAGGAATCCAAAAAGGGAATAGTTATGAGTGCAAAGGAAAGCAGCATGAAGTCAACATTTAAGCAATACAAATAGTATATACAATTCCAACATTCGTAAACCTATGGTTCTTTTCTTCATAAAGAAATATATGGCAGGAGTTTCAGTTTCTACTTGAATGAAAAATATCAATACAGTATATGAATATGAAGTGTTAGTTAATGAAAAGTTACAGCAGGTATAGCTAGTTCACTTTGGATGAGATGATGCTTCAAATAGAATTATATATCAGTGTTTTGCAAAAGAAAACAATCAAGTGCAATGTCCATTCAAAATACATCTACAAGGAATTACAGGTATCGGATAGACAAGTGTGCACAGTTTTGCCAAGAATTTAAACACATAAAAGTCATTTTCAGAACGAATAGATTATACATTGAGTAAGTAATCTACATAATCAAATTTAAAAGGAATTTCTTTGTGCAAGGATATTTCAATGTCAACGACACTCGAAAGTGTAAATGAGAAACCAAAGGAGTAATCAAGTTTTCAATGCAATACAAATAGAATGTGTGTATTCAAAGTATTATATACTCAGTTTAACATAATTTATACAACATTTCCATGGAGGCTGAGTAAAGTGAAGATACCATGAGAATCAGGTTTAGTTTACACATACAGTTTTGTTGTTCTCTCATATTCTCACAATGCTTTTTTTAGATTTACATATGGAGATCACAGTTTTCAGAAAATACATGGGTCTTTAAAAAGGTTCGGTTTTCCTTCATCACTATTTGTTTACCCACTTTAGAGTTTCAAAACACAACTCTGCATTTTACAATTTTCAATTCACCCTAGAGGGGTTCAATGAGCAAGCTACAGAATGTCAAAGAATGCCATGATCAGTCAGGCCGAGCTTATAAACCGAATTAAAAAGAATATACAATACCCACATTTGGGGTTTGCATTCAAAATACAGAAAATGCAATTGCAGTGACAACCCATGTGAAGATTTTGTATGAGACAGTAGGAAAACATAAAATGTGAATTTCCTTTGGTGGGTAAGCTTCAGAATGGAGAAAATACAATTTTATTCAAATTCTCATGATACCCATATGCGTTATGTCATCAAATATACATTAAGGTGAATTTCCTGTTTTGGGTCGAGCCTATAACCTCTAAGATAATGCTTTCTATTATACACATCTGGTGTGGCCTGAACATGGCCAAAATTTGATAAATAAAAGAGGGACTCCTTAGGTTTCTGAAGAGTGAAGAAGAAATACGTGCTTAAGGAAAAAGATTACCAGTTCATATCTGTGTTAGAGCAGCCTAGCCACAACCAAGAGCTCCACAGAGCTTCCAAAGACCAAGAGTTTGAGCTCTTAAATGACAGTCGAGCTCTCATAGTGGAAATAGAGCACAAAGATAGTAAAAATGAACACAGAAAAATACAAAGCAGAGATATTAGAGGCTATGTTAGCTGTAGCCTCAAGGCCAGAATGAGAAAAAATTTAAAGCCATAAAAGCTATAAATAAATAGCTTACCCTCGAGCAAGCTTCTTCATGGAGTTTTTCCCAGACAAAGGTCGAGTTCGAGCTCATAACGACCAAGAAGAGAAAAGCACATAAAGGTAAAGAAAGTCAGAAAAGTGGGTAGGCCACGGCCATGGTGATTTTTCTTGCTTTAGAATGGAGTAAAAGAACTTCAATACTGAAAAACTGAGCTTACCCATTGAAGAAGCTTGACTACTGAAGAGCATGATGAAGTTCTCAAGGTACACAAGTTCTAGTTCGAGCTCAATCATGGCGGCATGCTCTCAGGCAGAGCTCATTTTTTTTCAAGAGTGATCATTTGCAAAATGAATCATTGTTAGGGTTTGGCATCTTTTTCTCATGCCCTAATTCAAGCCAACCTTATCATCATCTGGAATATTCGATCAAAGCACATGGGGAAATTCAAATGGGATAATCTTTGCATCATATTTTATTCAAAGTCTGAAGTTTAATGTATTTGAGGGTGGCCGAAATTATGTGCCTAGGTCAATATGTTAGGTCTTCATGACTTATTCTTTTGCCTTAGTGAAATGTGGGGACTTGAATATCTTGTGTTATTGCTTTGAGAAACAATGAGAATATAAATGTTGAATAGGTTATGACCTAGGGGTGGTTTTGATTATTATCTACTTAGGGTTTTTTGATTTAGTTGATTTTAGAGAAATCAATTGGAGATTGATGAGAGGATAATGATATGTATTAATATTCTTATGATTTTTTGAGAAAATCAAAGCATTGTAATGGAGAAATAAGGTGTTTTCTTTTTGCAAAAGATTTTTTAATCTTTAATTGCAAAAAAATAGGAAAATTGTAAAATCTACAATCCTATAAAGCAGAATCGTAAAGCAATCTTTTATAAATTGTTTTATGATTTCTTGCTAGTTTTAGCATATTCATTGTTAACTTTTCCTCTTGGTCAAATTTGAGTCTCATCTTGGAGAGATAAGGTGTTGTTTGGGATTTTAAAGTAGATTCAACCTATTTTTAGAGGCTTGACAGGTTCATCATAAAAGCAGTGTGCTTTTATATAGTTTTTGAGACAGTTTGAAGTTTTTTTCCTTGAGCTTTTTTGTGAGCTCAGATTAGGGTTTCTTGAGAGGGATATCTTTGAAAAGACTTAGTCATTTTTCTCTCCTTGGCAGTTCAGATTTCAGTTCCTGCTTATACACATCTTGAGTTTGTGAACCTTTTGTACTCAGTTCAAAATTATTCACTCTTTCAGTTTTAGTAAAGCAATAGTATTCTCCTTCTCATTTCTATCTTAGTTTTATAATAGCAATTTGATGTCTTTGTGGTTCAAATCAAAATCCCTTTATGTCTTGCTATTGTAAATTGTGTTTCAGAATTACATAGTTTCAAGTTTCCTGTTGTATTTCATTTAGGAATCTTCATGCAAAATACTGATGGAAGTATGTGTTAGTGAGATTGTGAGATTCATTGTGATAGAAAAGCTGTTGTGAGTGACAATGTTTGAATTTCATAATTTTAAGTGAAATACCAGTTAGATTCAGGTTTTGTTTTCAGTCCATCTTTCTATCCCTTTTCCTCTAAAGTTTTAGAATAGGATTTATCATTCGGAGAACCAACTCACTCTGGAGATTCCTTATTCGCTCAGATCACCCACATTTGAAGAAGGTTTCCATGTTTCAGTAGGTTGTTGAATATCGCATTCAGCTAGGTGCAAATCTATTGATAACACTAAAAAATTGGCAACTCCGTTGGGGAATCAGCTCAGAATCAGGGACTTAGTCATAGAGTATAAATATTATATAGACTCCACTGGGAATAGGAAATAACAAACATTTTCTCACTTTTAAGAAAGTGAGTGTCGACTCTGATAAAAAATTTCAACATGAATGGAAGAAGATCTCAATATAGAGGAGATCATACTGGAGGTCTTGTTGGCAATAGTAAGCGGACACACAAGGATGATAAAGTTGATAAAGGTAAAAGGATAAATGAGGACATGTGCATGACAAACAAAGACAAAGCATTCAGACCACGTTGTGAAACATATGACCGATATGATACATGGAGAGATAATTCAAGTGTAGAACCTTGTACCCCAGAGGAACAAAGAAATCCTTTTTATAATCCTCAGAAACAAACAAATTTTGATGCTAGACTCAAAGCAGAAGGACTCAGATATCAACAAAAATGCGAACAAAGAATGGAGGGTGATCAAAATGAGTTCAATGATCATGAAACTCCTAAAGAAAACTATGAATCTTTAACTTATGAAGAAGTAAAAGCATGGTTTGAGTCTTAGAGAAAGGAGATAGAAGAATAGGAGAAAGCCTATATGATACAAGCAATGAGAGACTTCAAATTGTAGAAAGCTCAAAATACTACTCAGATGGCTAGTTTCCCAAAGTATGTACCACCTCATAAGCAGTGTAATCATAGTGCAGAGCCTTCTGATCCATCAAAGGTTCCTCACCATCAAATAGGGAATCAATACAGACAGCCAAATCATCCACCTCATATTCCCACATAATATACAAATATACAGCCACCTCATGGTTAGCATTATGTGCCACATCATCATACACAATACAATAATCTGATGTATTAGTATCAGTACCCACCTACTCCTCCCCCTCATCAATACACAACAATGATCAGACAATTTGACTTGGTAGGGTTTCAATTATATCCTTACCCAATGGATGGCAGTTGTAGAATTCTTGTTCCAAATTTTACAGGGAGTAGTGCAATTACTGCTGAAGATCATTTAAGGAGTTTTAATGCTTTCATCCAAGATTTGGATGTGCCTTATGAGGATTTGCATATGAGGATATTTATGATGTCGCTTACTGAAGAAGCCAAAGATTGGTTCAATAGCCTAACAAAAGCCTCTATTAATTCTCTCCAAATATTTTAGGACCGATTCCTTGAGCAATATGAGAATTTAAGTGCACCAGATGCTGCTCTTCATGAATTGATGTGAATTTAGAAAAATCAAAATGACTCAATTTATTATTTTAACCAAAGATTCAATAAATTGCAAAATAAAATACCTCCTAGATCAAAGTTTCCAGACTCTATAGCATTGAGTGTTTATTTGAATGCATTTGATCCAAAAATAGGGTATGAATTAAGAAATAGGTTCCCAAGAGACTTGGCTAAAGCCCAGAAGATAGCATTAACAATTGAAAACAATAGGAGGGTTGCTGGGATAATTGAAAAAAGAGACAATCCTAGGGCTCCTCAGCAATCCAATAATTATCAATACAAATAGGAGAACACATACAGAAACAAGAGGCCTAGACTACATGACATGCCCTATAATACAAATTGGAAGGATGGAAAACCTATAACGGATAGGCCTAGAAACAAGGAAACTCCTGATCCATTAAGGAAGAAAGGAACATATATGGTAAATAAGAATTATTTCTATGAAGCTTGTGATAAGAACCATTCCCCAAATTACTGTGTTGTAGGCCAAAGAATGCAAGAAGAAGGAATGTTGATGGGAAATAGTGAAGAAGATCACACAGTGTATTTGACTTCAAGTTCTTTTCACCGTGTTGAGGAGAGGTACTCATCTTCAAAGGATGAAGGTTATGAGTATGATGTTTCAAATTAGAGGTACAATATCCACATGGCTGAATAGTAGGTTCTTTCTAACTCTAAAAAAGATTATACAGAACCACATTCTGTTGAGGTGCCTACTCAGTGCAGTATGAGGAAACTCACCGAAGAGGAGATAGAGAGATTAACCATTGCTATAGTTGATGAAGCAAAGAGTAAGTATTGGTTGAGAAATAGGACAGCGAATGAGAAGGAAGGTGTCCCTAGGGAAATCTTTATGAAGGACCAGAAGGCGACACAAGGAATGGTGAAGAAAGAAGAAAACAAACAACATGATAAAAATGAACTAAAGCTTGTCCAAAAGGAGGAAATTAAAGGGCTACACAAAGAAATGCAAAAAATTGAAGAAAACAAAGAAGAAACATTGGAGTAGAAGGCAGAAGGCTCCTCTTTTGATTTCACTCAAGCTTTATCCCAGGTAAAAATGTCTATTCCATTGCTTGAGATGATGAAAATTAAGGAATATAGAGACAATGTTGTTCAATTGATAACAAATTCTGAAAATAGGATGGCTACTAAAACAATTAATAAGAAAAAGAAAGTATCCCAGAAGTGTTCCTTAATAATGCATTGTTAAATCCCCCACAAGTTGATCCCTTTTTCACTGCGTTACTTATAAACAACAAATTGCCGAGGAATTGCATGATAGACTCTAGCGCTGACATAAATATTATGCCAGTAGGAGTTAAGAAGCAACTTGGCATGTGGGTGGACACTAATGGAGGAAAGTGCTATGCAATGGATAACAAACCTATTCCTGTGGTAGGTATTATGAAAGATGTTGAAGTCAAACTGGTTGCTTATCCATAGGTGGCTTATAATATAGATATAATAGTAATTGATACCCCTCCTCAGTTTGGGATGTTTCTATCAAGACAGTGGACAACAACAGTTGGGAGAAATGCTTAGTTTGATTTGTCTTATGCAACTATTTTAGTGAATGGTCAGGAAGTTAAGTTGTATAGGGAGCCAAAGATGAACCAAGTTGTTGACTGTGTACCCCAAGATCAAATCAATTGTTTCTATGATGTGGATCTTGGAAATTTCAAAATAGAACCAGCCCAGCTAGAGTTAGTCAATACTGATCCAATTGAAAAGCATGTTGCAAAAAATTGCAGTGGTGTATGGAAAATGTACTTTGATGGAGCATGCAGCCAAGAAGGTAATGGAGCAGGAATAATTTTTGTTTCACCTAATGGTAGTACATTTAAGTATTCATTTTTGCTAGCCTTTGAATGTACTAACAATGTGGCAGAGTATGAAGCCTTATTAACAGGCTTGAATATAGTCGTGAAACATAAAATCAAGTTACTGGTTGTTGTGGGGGATTCTGAGTTAGTTGTCTCACAAGCTAGATCAAAGTATGTAGCAAAACACAAAATATTGAAGCAATATAGGAATGCTGTATGGGACACAATAGAGCTATTTGATGCATTTTCTATTGAATGGGTAGATCGGTCAAAGAACATAATGGCAGATTTTTTAGCAAATGTAGCTCTAAGAAAGGATGACATTACACTGGTTGGGGTGTCACAAATTGAGTTCAAGACGAGGCCTGTTGTACCTGATAATGTATACAGTTGGCAGGTTTTCAATGATGATACTGACCTTTTGAAATTTCTTCACTATATAGATCAATATGAAGCCCAAGAAATTGATTTCAATGCATTTGTTGAGGAAGTGGATGGGAAACAAACAGTATTTGGGAAGGAGATCTTACAGCTTAAAACTAATAAGCTTCCTAGAGGACTTGTGGCATTGGAGAGAGTGTATAATGGAAGTGATCGGTCCCTCATGAAGCAAACACCAGTCAAAAGGGAGGATATTGAAGAGATTAACTTGGGGACTGAGATGGCAACAAGAAAGATGTACATAGGGAAGAAAATAAGCCTGAAAATTAGAAGAATGATGATAGCATTACTGAGAAAATATAAACATGTGTTTGCTTGGTCTTATGAAGATCTAAAAGCATATAGGGAAGATTTTTTTCAGCATGAAATACCATTGAAGCCAGATGTAAAGCCATTTAGATAGAAGCAAAGACCCATTAATCCAACATTGGAACCAAAAATGCAGGAAGAATTGGCAAAGCTCAAAGATGGTGGCATCATCAAACCTATTAGGCACTCAACCTGGGTCTCAAACCTTGTTCCTGTGAGGAAGAAAAATGGAGATATCAGATTGTGTGTGGACTTCAGGAATTTGAATGTGGCATCTCTCAAGGACAATTATCCTCTACCCAATATGGAGGCTATATTACATAAGGTGATAGGGTACGAGCTGTTATCTATGATGGATGGGTTTTCAAGTTATAACCAGGTTAAAGTTAAAGAATCTGAGTAGTATAAAACAACTTTTACAACCCCATGGGGGGCATATGTTTATCTAAGAATGTTGTTTGGTCTCATGAACATAGGAGTGACCTTCCAAAGAGCTATGGATGTAGCATTTGCAGACTTAATCAATGCTATCATGGTGGTGTATCAGGATGACCTTACTGCTTATTCAAAAAAGGCTGAAGATCATGTAGAACATTTGGAGAAAATATTTATAAAGGCTTTAGAATATGGTATTAGCCTGAACCCTAAGAAATGTCATTTTGCAGTCACAGAAGGTAAGTGCTTGGGACATATTGTCTCAGAGGAGGGGATTAGAATAGACCCTGAGAGGGTTGAGGCTATATATAAAATCCCTATTCCTAAAATTGGTAAGGCCATCCAGTCATTCTTTGGACAGGTCAATTTTGTTAGGAGATTTGTCTCTATTTTGCTGAAATCATTAAATCCATATCAAAAATGTTAAGGAAAGGAAAAAAGGTAGATTGGACTGTAGAAGCATATTTTTATCAATCAAAAAAGCTATCAAGGAAGCTCCTGTCCTTAAGTCTCCAAATTTTGCAAAACCTTTTCAGATATTTTCATTCACTTCAATGCACACTATTGTTGTTGTTATGTTACAGAAGAATGAGGAAGGTCATGAACAACCTGTGTCTTTCTTTAGTAATTCATTATAGGGGTCAGAATTGAAGTATGATATAATGGAAAAACAAGCATTTGCATTGGTGAAATCTACAAAGGCTTTCAGGCCTTATCTTGTTAGAGCAAAGGTGATTGCTTATGTCCCTCATGCTGCTATTAAAGATATTTTGACAAAATCTGAAGTAACAGGAAAAAGCTACATATGGATCAATAAAATTCAAGAGTTTGATATGGAGATACAAATCAATAAACTGGTGAGAGGTCAAGGTTTGGCTAGGTTAATGGCAGAGGCGCATATTGAAGCAAATCAAATTTGGAATGTAGAAGAGGAAAGGAATGCAATTGCGAGCATTGAGCATACTCCTTGGTATACAGATATCACGCATTACCTTAAATACATGAAGTTCTGAGAAGGATTGAGTGACAGCCAGAAAATAACTTTGAAGCTACAAGCATCTAAGTATGTATTCATGGAGGGAGATTTATTCTAGAAAAAAAGAGATGGGATATTATTGTTATGTTTGGATGAGTCACAAGAAAAGCATGTCTTAAGAGAAATGCATGAAGGAGTTGTGGAGGTCATTACTTTGCAAAGATAACTACCCATAAAATTCTCAGGGAAGGTTACTATTGGCCAAAAGTTTTTAATGACTCCTCATATGTAAGAAAATGTGAAGTCTGTCAAAAATTCTCTAGGAAAATGAAGTATCAAAGAGCTTTACCACTTCGACCTTTGCAAGTTGATGCCCCTTTTCATCAGTGGGGAATTGATTTCATTGGGGAGATACAAGAGAAATCGAGTGGAGGATATAAGTGGATACTTGTAGCTACTAACTATTTTACCAAATGGGTAGAAGCAGTCCCAACTAAGCAAGCTACAAGTAAAGTTGTGACAATTTTTTTAATGGATAACATCATTACCAAATTTGGTACACCACTAAGACTGATTACTGATAATGGGATGTGTTTTAGATCTGATGAATTCAAAAAAAATTCCAGTACGTATGGCATTACCATTTCTTATGCATCTCCTTACCATCCACAAGCCAATGGTCAAGTAGAGTCCTATAATAAAAGTATTCTCAAGATTATAAGGAGGATGTTAGGTCAGAATAAGAAAGCTTGGGATTCAAAATTAAGACTAGTTGTCTGGGCTGATAGGATCACTGTAAAGAAGGCAATTGAAAAATCCCCATTTGAATTGGTGTATGGAACACAAGCCAGGATGCCTTTACAAAATTTGTTACTAGTCTACAAGTTTATTCTTCAGGAGGATATAGATATTACATAACCTATGGAGGAGAGAATGGAACAACTAGTTGAACTTGATGAGATAAGAAGAGTAGCTCAAAATCCAAACATAAAATTGCAGGCACAGATGAAGTATTTTTTTGATAAAAAAGAAAAAGATAGAAAATTTGAGGAGAATGATCTGGTACTAATGTGGAACGCAAGGTGTCAGGAGAAGGGAAAGCATGGGAAATTTGAAGCCTTATGGCTGGGACCTTTTGTGATCGTTGGTAAGAAAGGAGAAGATTCATATTATCTGCAAAACATGACTAGTGAACATCAGGAGTTGCTTGTACATGGGAAATTCTTGAAGCATTTTTTCTCTTGAGCAACACAAAGGATTAAGGGTTGCCAGTGCATGGACAACTCTTGATAATCCTCTTAAAAATTATATTCCATGAGCAGTAGTTTAGGGTTTTTTCATCTCCATTTCACATTCATTTCCATTTCCATTCATTCCATCTTGCTCATAGGTCCATCATCTTGAGTCTGGTCTACTCACCCAGAAATCTAGATCCTTGCAATAATTTTACAACCATTCATCCCCAGACGGAGCCACTGTTAGAACTGTAAAATTCTAAAAAATTTACAAGTTGTTCATACCCATTTGTTTTCAAATGAATCTCTACCATAAGCACAAAATCCCCTCTTCATAACATTTTGCCCATATTTTTTCGTAAAGTCCCATAAAATCCATCAAGTCTTGAATATCTCACAGTATATTTCCTATGGGTATGAGATTATCAGGGTCTCCCCGATCCATAATGCATGTTTTACTAATATACATCTATTGTAGTCTATTAGAAAGACTTATTTGATGTCACACCGATCAAAATTTATCCATAGGCACCTATCGATAGGACACAATGCATTGTTTCGGTGACAAAGGGATCATATCGGCAAGAGAGTCATCGTCAGAATGAAGTCATAACAAGCTCATCATGTCTTACCGACCAGTGCACAATAAAAAACTTCGGCCAAACCAAATGGCTTCGATATGATGTCTTGATGAATGCATTATGTCTCACCGACTAGTGCACCAAAAGACTTATTGGCTAGACTAAAGGCTATCAGAATGAAGTCTCAGCAAATGCACCCGATCTCGTCAACAAAGCTTAAAAGGATTCAGTCAAATGACTATCGGGGTAAAGTTATATAGTCACACCGACTCATACGTCACGCCGAATATTTTTTTATCAGTGAGAAAGCAAATATGTATCAGTGACCAAAGAACATACCAATGGGCATATCTCGGTGAGACACAAAGTAACCTATGAAACGTCTCCCCGACTCTGAATTGTCACAGTGACACACAAGATGAAAGGATGATTGTCGATGAGACATTGGACTTCGGTATGACTGTAGGATGTCTTGGCAAGTCTTTGGTGAATGTTAGTAAAAGCCTGAATACAATTGATCATCGACATTTGAATGCGAAACGATGTGTCTTTTCAAAATACTAGTGTATAAATGTTCATTTATGATTGTAAAAAAGATAACAGTAGATAGAATAAGTAGATAGGATAGGAAAATAATTTTCATAGAATAGAGACTATGATGTATGATTTCAAAATGGAGATATTAATGAGAATCAGTTGATGTGGTAGTGTATTTCTGGTGTCAATTGTTTGTTGTGCTTATTGAAAGTATTACTAAATTTGTCTCCAAGATTGATGCTTTCTGGTTATTTAAATCAATGTAACAAGTTTATATTCAGTTTATTAATGCACATTTGTTGTATCTGTGTGGTTGATTGATCAGTTCTTTCAAGAAAAGATTAAATCCTTTTAATTGATCACAATAATTAGGGAGATTCATCTGGATCATTAAGAAGAACTTAGTAGTCACAGTCTTGCATGTTTATACAAGTTATAAATAGAAACATATGCCAAACAATCTGAGTGTTTTCTAGAAAGAAGTTTCCCATTTAGATTTCATTTGACTCTGCATACCCAATAAGGCACTAGTCTCTACATTTTATCATTTAGTTTCATTCATTCTTTACATCTATTAACTGAACATATTAGGTTTTAGTTTTGTATACAATTTATACCAAATTCCAAGTTTTTTTGTCCACTCCCATCTACCATTGTGGGCAAAATATTTCAAGAGAGATAAACACAAGTCAAGTCTACCTCACTCATATAGGTACACTCGCCTAGGTCTGGCAGCACCTAAAGAGTAGAAGGTTCAATTCATTTGGCCTTGTCTGTTACCCTGAAACGTTGTGAAAGCTTGGCAACCTTTCATTGTTCAAACCTGTGTTTTTGAGAGCTAACACCTCCTTTGAAGAGTCAGATGTGGAGGCAGCATTTTGCGACACAATCAAGTAAGTGTACATGGATTGAGGAGGAGCTAGTGTGCTGGTAGAAGGAATCTCCTGAGTAGAAACTAATATTTCTAGAAACATGGGGATGATGGGCCAAGGTGCCAGCTTCCTGACATCTATCAAATTGTTCTTTGCTTTAACAGTGATGCTATATGCACTCAGCATTGTGGTTCTTCCTAGAGACTGGATCATCATTGAGATGTTAGGATTGATGGCCTTTAGGTAGAAAATGAATGCCAGATCTGGCGGCAGGTGGCTATCAACTTGAATCCTCTACTAGCTTGTATGGAATTGAGCATTAAAGTCAGACATGGCTTCATGCGAGGCTCGCTTTATGACCAAGAGCGATGATCGGTCTCCTTCATTCAAAAATATTTGATAGAAAGGCTTGTTGAGCTCATCCCAAGTTCTTATAGTATTTTCTTGAAGTGTGTGATACCAATCTAGTGCCTTACCCCTAAAAGAGGCAGCAAGCAATCTTAATGCCACATTTTGGGCTATAACCTCATGTACCAAACAAACATCTGCAACATCTTGCAAATGTTTGGATGGTGTTCTTGAGTCATCTCCAATAAATTTAGGTATAGCCTTTAGGGAAGAAGCTAGAATAGGGGCCCAAACGGTAGGTGCTACTGGTGCAACAAGAGGGCTTTTGACATCCCATGCTACATAATTTCTATTAGTAGTAGGCAACATGGCTAGCGTAAAGGGAGGAGGAAGCATAACGTTTACTAATTAGGTTGCGGGATGTACTGTCCCTAATGGTGGTACTAACAAACTAGGATTATTTTTTGTTTGGGACCTAGTAACAAGCCAATGGCTCATCCACCCTTCTAAAAATATAATTCATTTAAGTGCAGTCCCATCGGGTGTGTGAGAAAAAAAAAATTGTCGATGCCAAAAGTTGGCAAGGTAACAACCCTTTGTGGGAAACTCAGTTTATGGGGGACCTATTGTGCTAAACTGAGTGACCTCCAAATTTTTAAAGAATTCAACTTCTTCTGTGAATGGGGGTTTGAATGGGAAAAGGAAGCAGATATAAAATAAAGAATCTAACTAAGGTGATACGCTAGAATTTAGACAAAAGACACGATAAACCTATCTGTTGGATATGATCTAAGGCCCTACTTAGCAATTTACCATGTCCTAGAATAAAAAGCATTAAGGATAATAGCATGAACAACTCATTCAATGAAAAAATAATAATCATGCCCATTTACTGAAAGAAGAGTCGAAAGACATGATCTAAACCAGTAAATTTGCATTCAAATTATAGAAGTACGACAAATAAACCATTCAAACAATATTGGAACATCATAAAGTTTATCAAGAGCATAAGAAATAGAGAGGAAAAACAATGGCACGGTCTATGAATCTTGCAACAATTTAAACAATACAAAGGCCTAGTCTCTCCAACAATCCTATAATTCCAAAAAATGGAAAAAATCATATGATCTTAAAACTTGTAACCTAAAATATTGGAACATTTAGAACTGTGAAATAATAGAACTGGGAACCCGAAACAAAAGCAAGGAGGGATATTTATAGCAAGCCTTCCACCACTTGGTGATCAAAAATTGAAAAGATTCAGAACCTGAGCAATGATGTCAAGGCAATGATCACCCTTAGTCATTGAAATAGAAAAGATTTGAGACATAGCATTTGGCTGCCCTCCATTCAGGTGCATACCCTGTGAATGATGGAAGTGGTCCAACAGAGCCTCATGCAGACAAGTGTTTCCCTTTGGGATAGGTGGTTAGAACACATGGTAGCATCCCATAGTTATATTTTGCTTCATCCCCTACGTTGAAGAAGTGTGCACTAAAGAGATGTGTGCAACATTTCTCTTCCCTCGGTCGATATTTCATTCCTTCGCTGAAGCTTGCACATAGAAGACACATAGCAAAATATTTGATTGTGGACATTGATTGTGGGGTCCGCCAAATCCTTATGTGAATGGTAGCTATGTGGCATGCGAGCGGGGTCTAATGAGGAAGCAATTAAAATAACCCATGGTGATGACACGTGGGACATTTTAGGGGCCGATAGAAGAGCAAGGAGAAAACTCCTTTGGAGAGTGATGAGCAGACATGTGGAAGAAGCTACGATGATAACTAAAATGGGGCTGATGAAAATTTTTGAAGGCATGGGTTGGTACTTAGCCAAAAATAAAAATTCGAAAGGAGCATGGTGAATTTTGAATTCATAGCTCAAAGATCGGAAGACAAAATATCATTGGATCAAAATAGGTATTTAGAAATAAGTTGAATGAGAACTGAAAAGTTGTCAGAAACAAAGAAAGGCTTGTATGTAAAGGCTACTCACAATTTGAAGGTATAGATTTTCAGGAAACCTTTTCCTCGGTAGCAAGAATGGAAGCTATAAGGATGTTCTTGGTATTAGCTGCTTATAAAGATTTCAAAGTCTATCAAATGGATGTCAAGTCAACATTTTTGAATGGTGAGCTAGATGAAAAGGTTTACATGGAACCACCGAAAGGATTCCAGTTAACAAATCAACCAGATATGGTGTGAAGATTGAAGAAAGATTTATATGGACTAAAGCAAGATGCTAGAGCTTGGTATGCAAGGTTAGATAGGTATTTGAATCAGCAAGGATTTAACAAAGGTACAACAAACAATAATTTGTATTTCAAGACTGAGAATGAAAAAATATTGATTGTAGTGGTATATGTTGATGATATTATCTTTGGAGGAAATGAAAATATGTGCAAGATGTTTGTGGATGAAATGCAGAAAGAATTTGAAATTTCTATGTTTGGTGAGATGAATTTTTTTCTTGGACTACAAATTAATCAAACAAAGAAAGGAATTGTCATTTCACAATCTAAGTATGTGAGAGAAATGTTGAGAAAATTTGGTATGGATGGTTCCAAACTAGTAAGTACTACTATGGTGACTGGATGTAAGTTGGGAAAATGTGATGATTCACCTAAGACTGATCAAAGCAAGTATAGGTCTATGATTGGTGAACTATTGTATTTTACTTCTACTAGACCAAATATTATGCATGCATTTTGTCTTGTGGCTAGATTTCAAGAAGATCCAAGAGAAACACATGTTATTGTAGTTAAACGAATATTTAGATATTTGAAAGACACTCTAGATTATGGATTATGGTATCCTAAAGATACTGATTTTACACTCAGTGCTTGTATAGATACAAATTGGGATGGAAGTATAGATGACAGGAAAAGTACAAGTGATGGTGCATTATTTCTTGGATGTAGATTGGTGGCATGGTTGAGTAAGAAGCAAGATTTAGTCTCTTTTTCTACTATTGAAGATGAGTATAATGTTGTTGCATCATGTTATACACAAGTGTTATGGATGAAATAGACATTGAAGGATATCACAATGCTACATGATGTTACTATTCCTATCTTCTATGATAACACAAGCGGAATTAACATTTCAAAGAACCTTGTGATGCACTCGAGAACGAAGTGTTGGTGTAATTAATATTTAATTACTCTTTGCATAAGTTTACTTAGGCATATTTAATTCCTAAGTTTTAGATTCTTATCTTTATCTTTTGAGCTATCTTGTTGCTTAAGATAAGATTAGGGTTTGAATTTTTTTATTTTATAAAACAAATCATATCTTGTAATTTATTGAACTCTCGAATAATAATATTTGCACATTTTCTTACAAATCTCTTGCTTTTTTGTTTTTCTCTTCTGTGGAAGGATTATTCTGGTTTGCAAATCTGATCTTGGTTTCTAACATGGTATCAGAGTCTTGATTTATAGCCCCTTCTTAGATTTCTGGAGAGATTCATTGCAGAGTTCATTTAAGGTCCCTCAAGGGTTTTTCTCCTTGAGTATATTTATGCAGCATTTTGGATCAAATCAAGTTTTTCTATTCGATTCAAAGCATTGGAAAAGATTGAGGTTTGATGAAAGTCATTTTTTATTGGAGCCATTTTTAGTTTTGCTTCATAAATCTAGCTTCCACTTAGTTTTAGGAAAAAATATTTCTGGGTTTTGTAGCCAGGGTCGAAATTCGATCTGGGTATCTTTTAGTTTTTTAATTTCTTTCATGGATCTAAGGAAAACAGCTGCACAAAAACTATCATGCGTCATTTTTTCTCCTGGCTAAAGGTTTAAAAAAATATTTTATCTTCTACTTGTTGGATCAAAAAACGATTTCTGGGTTCTATTTTCAGCTTCAAAAAATTTCTGGGTTTCTATTTTTGTTTATTTGTTATAAACAGATTTTTCAGAAATCAAATTTAAATATTTTTCATCATGGAGGCAGATGTCAACCTTGGTTTGTGCATACACTCAATTTTCTTTTCATGCACTTGGTTTTCATTTTTTCTGTAGTTTATGCATGTTTTGTATTCTCTCCTTTTACAATCATTGGGTATTGTAATAAATGAACTGAGATAAAGCTCCATTGGAGGGTTTCTTGCATAATAATATGATTAGAGTGTGCATGTACTTTGATCCCCATATCCATTTTGATTTGTTGGCAGCTCGTATGGGTATATCTGGTTTCTCAGTTTCTTTTGGCCACATTTTTTCTCTTGCTTGACACATATGGGATTCACATCCGGTTCACACTTTAGATTGAGAGCCTATGGTTATTGATCCACATTGGATCCATCTCAGTTTGAGGGCCATGTTTTTAAGGTTAATGTTCCATAGTTTTCATGGTACTCCTTCCCATGGAAGAGTTTTAGTCACAGTTTAGCATCGGCATCGAGATACACGACTTCTAGATTATATCATCATCTCATCTCCTATTGCTTCACAGATTCTAGGGTTGTCCAGTTTGTGAGTTTTCCAGTGTTTCGTGGCATCAAGTTTGTTGTTGCTTTATCATAATTCCTTGAGTCAATCAATGACTCTCATCTAGTTTCAGTAGTAAACAAAAATATCTTTCCTTGCTTGCCAGAATCAGGTTCCAGTGTTACTCCACAGTGTTCTTCTAGTGCTTCTTTGTAGTAGTCATCTCATTGTAGGGGGGTTTTGTCCCACTGGGTTTTCCTTCTCTACCTCATCTTTGCATTTGTACATGCGCACCTGATTAGGCCTTGTTGCCGAGATTCATCTTTGCATAATAATTTTGCTTCTCCCTAAGTTGCACTTATGGGGGGGGTTGTTGGTGTAATTAATATTTAATTACACTTTGCATAAGTTTACTTAGGCATATTTAATTCCTAAGTTTTAGGTTCTTATCTTTATCTTTTGAGCTATCTTGTTGCTTAAGATAAGATTAGGGTTTGTATTTTTTCTTTTATAAAACAAATCATATCTTGTAATTTATTGAACTCTTGAATAATAATATTTGCACATCTTCTTGCAAATCTCTTGCTTTTTTGTTTCTCTTCTATGGAAGGATTATTCTGGTTTGCAAATTTGATTTTGGTTTCTAACACGAAGCATATATCTATTAGGTATCATTTCTTAAGAAAGAAGGTTATGGAGAATGAGTTCAAGCTTGAGTATGTTTCAACAAAAGATCATATTACATATATATTTACAAATTCTCTTCCTAAAGATACTTTTGAGTATCTCTAGGATAAGCTAGGGGTTATTTCCCCTCCTTTTATAAACTAAGATTCATTTGCAGATGCATCAATCTAGTGAATTTATGACTATATTTTGGACTGATGCTTGTTGGTGGCTTCCCTCACAGGGAGTAGGCAGATTTTCTAAAGTGTTGTCATTACAAGTATTTTTCTTTCATGTCAAAGGAATTTTCAATGGACATCTTTTTCCTTTTCCATTGATGTCAAAGGGGGAGAGAGAGCATGCAAAATTTTAATAAGATAAAGAAGGTAATGAGCAAGATGATCTTCTAAAAGGGGAGAAGCAAGAAAATATTGAAAAATATTTTCAGAACAGGTTGGTGTCTTTGATGGTTTTTCACATCATGTGTTTCCATCAATAAAAAAGGGGGAGATTGTTGCAAGAATGGAAAAAGAATGAAGCATTACCATTGATTTCAACTGGTCAGCTAGCTATGTCAATCAGTCAACTGGTTATGTCAACCAATCAGCTAGTTATCTATTAGTTGTTGTTGATTATATATGTCGAGGATATTGAGAAAATTGTATTAAAAGAAGGTTGTTGGTTTTAGTGATTGTGAACTATGTTTTGTTGTGTGTTGATTGAGGTCTAGGAGAATTTTTGCTGGTTTGGATTTCTCTTTGATGAAATCTCATGGCATATGGTTCAAGAGTTGTGTTGCCTTGGTTCTATTGAAGTTGCTTTTAGAATTTGGATGTATCGAGCTTAATTGATCTATGTGTTTTACACTGGTATGGCCGACCATGTGTCAAGCACTACTTTTGAAGCTAATGAAGCATGTTGGATCTATTATGGATCCTAGTGAAGCATGTGTTTGGGTCGCCCTCATTCTAATTCCACCCTAGGATGTTTGGCACTGACCTAATTTAAAAGTTGAATTTGGATGGCCGAATTTGTATCTTTTCAAGGTTGGAGATAGTATAAATATAGAATGTGCTAGCAATGAAAATAGTACATAAGAAAAGAAGGAAGATAAGTGAAAGAGTAGACATGAACTTGATGCTATTCTTATGGTGTGTGAGTTAAGTGTGTAGTTGTTTAGTGTGCAGCTTAATGTCGAGTTTTCAGATGTAGTGAGTAGAAGGTGAACTCTATCATTCATGTGAGTTGATTAGTGATTGTGGTAGAATCTTTGTTGCATTGGAATTGTTGTCTCTCTATAAAAAATATTCTTTGTCTTCTTTGTATTTCTGTGGCAGTGAGTCCTCCAGGTTGTAGCTCTATGGACAATGATTCCTTATTTCAGGCAGTGAACCTTATCTTAGGCAGTGATCATTTTTGTAATCGATTTTAATATTCTCTATAGTGTGAGCTAATCATCACCATGGTTTTTCCTCCATTGGATTTTCCACATAAATTTGGTGTTATTGTGTTTGTTCACTTGCTTTTGATGGTTAATCACTTAATCAGTTTATGTGTTAGTTTTGGTAATTGAATTAAAGGTTATAACCTTTGATAACTGATTCACCCCCTCTCAATTGTCCTATTCAAAAATGTCCAAACACATTCCAGTATCAAGTGCCTTGGTAGATGCAGAGGAACTTGAAAGGATGAATCTTAATCTATCCATTCTGAAAGAAGGAGAAGAATGATTAGTAGAACTAGAATCATTGCATAAAGCACTTGTTAGAGTGAAGGGGATCTGGAGTGATGGAAAACCTACTTGGGAAGCTATTCTCAAGGAATTAGAAGGTTTCCCTAGTTCTAGTTAAAAAAAAAATTTCACACTTTTTTTGTTTCTTGCACACCCTTTGTCCTTGATGTCAAAGGGGGAGAAGGTTCTGTATAGGAAGAATAAATCTTTGGTTTTGGAAAAATTTTGCATATATTTGGAAGGGGAAGTTCACATAGTCTAAGTGAAGAAAATTTTGAAGATTCATTTTTATCACATATTTCCATCAATGAAAAGGGGGAGATTGTTGAAAGAATGAAGAAGAAACCCTCTAAAGTGTTGTCATTGATCCCAACATTGTTTGGTGACAAGTTTTTGTCTATCTGGTAAACAACGCTTGTGTTACTTTAAACCTGTATTTTGTTCCAAAATTGTTCAAGTTAGAAGATCAACCTATGTGGCTTTAATATGTTTTTTTAGGACTATAAAATACATCTATGAACCTATTTTCAGCAATTTTGGTTGGATGGGCTGAAATATATAAATGACAAAATTTTGACACATAGGTTTTTGCTCATGATCAACATAGGTAAGTGGTGTACGCTTTGTGGATGTTAAAGAGATATTTTCTTAGGTTTGGGCCAACCTAATTTATGCCTTGAATGTTTTGGTTTGAGTGTGGAAGATTTTTTTTTTTAGTAGACAATATATTTTTGAATTGAGTATGTATACATCTAATTAGGCCAACCTAATTGATGTATGTAGATGTAATAGCATGTATATATATTTGAAACATTTTTGTACTAAACAAAGAGATAGATGTCTGATATGTGACAAGTAATGAGTAGTGATGCATGATAGTGTGATATTGTGTGAGCTTATATGTAGTTGTTATGAACCTAAAAATTGGTTCAAGAGTTTGTATTCTAGAGCTTAATTGGAACTAAACTCAACACATAGTAGGTGTATTCTATCAGTTCAATTTTTGGTAGTGAGCCACACTCCTTTTTGCAATCACTTCAAGTTGTTAGCCTTTTAAGGATAGTGTGTCCTGGTAGTCGCCCTTGTAATACCTTATAATTGGTTTTAATATATTCTGAGCTAATCCTCATTGTGTTTTTTTCCTTTTTGGGTTTTCCACACAAAAAAATTGGTGTTCATATGTCATGTGGTGTTATGATTCTTTTCATGTCTTTTCTTATAATTTCAATTAGATATGTTTTAATTATTGAATAGTTAGTAGTTAAATGGTTTAGTAGAATACCTATTCACCCCCCTCTTAGTATTTTGGGTGTTCAACATGTATAGAAGTAACCATTGAAAGGTTGAATCATTCTGCCATTGTTATAGTATTATAGAACTTTTATTGAATTTATCTTCATGACTTATTTCTTTCTCCAGATCTAATCTTAGATTTACCACTTTTTGTTCAATCCTCTTGCATTCATAAAATTTTATTTTTATCATTGCATTCATACATTCCTCAATTCTTTTCTTTTCTTCCACCTATACTTTCAATCTAATGATGTCTTCATTTGCTTGTGTAACTAAGGCAAAAAGTTAGGTTAGCATGAAAATAAATGCATAAACAAAACCCTAGCTAAAAAATGAAGTACAATGGAGTAAAAATGCATAAAACAAAGGAAAAGCTTCACCAAACATTCTTCATGCCCTCCATGATTGACCTTCATTGCCTCTCTCCATTTGTTGCAAAATAGTGTTTGCCCTCAGATTTTGATGAGCAACTATATCTATGACTAGGATCTAAGCAAATATTGAAGGATTATATTCAAAAGCTGCAATGTACTCAAAAATTGCAAGTATGAAGTATGCCAACATGAATTCAAGAGGTATGAAGTGTGTCAAATGAGGTTGAAATTTCTTTTTTTATAGAAAAGTCAAATTGTGATGAATGGCCAGGATTGTTAGTTGAGAAATTCCCTAAGATCAAGGGTCAAAATTAAATGTGACAACTAGAAATTAGGGTTAGGGAAACATTAGGGTAAAATTTGAAATGAAGGGCTGGGATTTGATTTTAGAAAAATTAAATCAATGGACAAGAATGCATGTGACAAGGAGATATTGGGCATGAAAAAAGAGACTATTGGAAAATCAAATAATAATTTAAAATTATTTGATTTAAGAGGCTGAGTTGACCTTTTGAATTAAAAATTAATTTAATTCAAAAGTGGTGGGGTCATGTTTTTGATATAAAAAGCAGCAAAAACAAGGGTGTTGTTTACAGTAAATAATGATTTTAAATTATTTACTTGGTGAGAAAATAAAAAGTGGCTAATTTTAAATAAATGATTTTATTTAAAATTAGAAGAAAAGTCAATAAGATAATTAAATAATTAATAATAATTGTTTGATTATGGAGAAAATGGACAAGGTGAACAATTAAATAAATCATATAGGTATGTGCAGGAAAAAACAGTCCCTTAAGTGGCAAAAAATTTAGAAAAATCTGAGTTAGGCAACTTGATGTAAAAATTTGAATAAGTTATCTATATCATTTAAAAAATATTTAAGAATAGAATTTGTAGCCAATTGAATGTAGTTTCTAAACTACTAGGTTTATTTTATTTTTAAATCTATCTCAAAATTTGAAATTTCAATACAGAGAACTTAAACTTAAGGGAAAAAATAAGTGTGTCTGTCTGACCACCCTAACCACAATAAAATGATAAAAATATATAATATTTTAGATATAAGTAGAGGACTCATGTCCCGATGTGATGCATATTTTTTTGTTTTTTTCAAATAAATAATTATTTATGAATTTTTTATTACAACTTTTAAAAAAATAAAAAATCATATGTTTGACCACCTTAAATTGGTCAAAACTTCATGAAATTCATTTTTCTTTTAATCCTATAGTATACAAAGCATGTAATTTGACACATGTTTCAGATTCAAAAAATGTGATATCATTTGAAAGTTATAGATGTTTTTCAATTAGCCTATCAATGAAGACTTTAGTCATAATTCAAATAGAAAATAAATAATAATTATTTATTAAATTCAAAGTAAAAAATAATTTATATTGGTGGAAATTTGAGAATCTTCTTTAAAAACCCTTTTCATTTCATCAATTTTGGGTTAAAAAAGTCATCAGCCACATACCCTACACATACCCATCATATAGCCACTTTTTGGCCCATCATGATCCTACACATACCCATATGAATTTATTTAATTATAAGAAGTCATAAGGAATTAATGACATATTTAAATAAATAAATAAAGTTTATTTATTTAAATAAGTGGTGCAGGGGAACCATTTAAAGATTTTTGTCAATTCAAGGTTGTAAGTTCTAGGCTTTAGGATTTTGGGAGTTTTGCATAAAATAAGGTCATTGAGACCATTTTATAATGTAGTCATATTTGAGTCAT
The DNA here is from genome assembly GCA_007258455.2 of Sequoia sempervirens. Lineage (NCBI taxonomy): Eukaryota > Viridiplantae > Streptophyta > Pinopsida > Cupressales > Cupressaceae > Sequoia > Sequoia sempervirens. The sequence goes on from VDFB02000017.1 coordinate 554,312,997, forward strand.
TTTGGTGGTTATTAGGTGTCTAGAAGGTCAATATTGCTAAGATTGCAAAATATTGCAAAATTGTCAAGTTTAAAATGCAAAATTGCTAAAAGTTGCTAAAATCATATTTTAGAGGAATGCCAACGGTCAGGCATTTTAAAAGGTAGTTGTAGATGTTAGGAAAATTAGTGTAGGAGGGAAAAAGATTATATAGGATGAAAAGAAATGATGTATGTTGGAATTTGAAGATTTGAAAGAACCATCAATAGATATATTGTTGTTTTTATCAAATTTTATGTGTTTTTCATCATTGTTTAGACTTGTACAACCCATAGAATAACTAATTACTCAGAAACTTGTTTAGATTCCTTTGTGGCTTGAATTAACTTTATTTTGTAGGAGGGTTGTGATGCAGGAGCACCTACACCACAATATTAATTTTGATCATTTGAGTGATTATGGTGTTAGTGTCTTGAGGTCTTTTATCTTTAATAAGGTCTAATAAGATCAATAGTCATGAATTAGGATGAGTCTTTAGGTTTAATATTCAAAAGTATGGAAGTCCAAACTTGTCCCAAATGTTGCTTTGTACCCTATGAAGGAAAATTTTCAAATTTGTGTATGAGAAAGCAATATTGAGGTCCTAATGAGGCTATTTTAAGCCATTTGTGTGGGTTTAGAGAAGTCCTAGGGGTTTTTCAATGCATTTGAGGTCAAAAAGTGCAAGCACCTCAATGCATGAAGTATATGTTAACAAAAGATGTAAATATTGTGTTTTATGTTCCCAACAGTCATAAGGGATTCAAAAGTTAGTTGAAAAAGGTGGTTTCTCGGTGGTTGATGTTTGAAGGACTTTAAAAGGCATGGACAAATCATTTGGAGGGTTGTTGGTACGAAATTGGTGGACTATTCAATAAAATTCTGAGTTTCTTTTCAAATTTTATGTGTTTTCCTCCTTTTTGTTGGCTTACACAAGCCATACAGGTTGGTTTATAATATGTACACTTGATTTTCCATTAGTGCAGTGTGTTGGAATTAATTTATATCTATTTTTAAGGTGTAAAAAGGATCTTGAAGCTTTTTTTGGTATTTACTTGTACATAGCTGATACACCTTGTTTTGAGGGGCCCTTACACTTTCTGTGATCACTATAACTCATGTAAGGGAACCTATGGGGATTAGTTTAGATGTAGGATTCATGAATTAAGTGTTAAGAAAGAAATGAGAATGAGAGACCTATTGTTCCTGAGGTTTTATGAAGGGAAATGCATGCAAAAGAGGGGTTAAAGCCTAGGGTTTGATCAAATTTGTATGGGAGGTTTTATTTTAGGAATCCTTGAGCATGTAAAGGACTAATGGGTCATGTTTAAGGTGGTTTTAGAGTTTGAGAGGTTGTGGAAGTGTTACATCCAATACACCCTTGTGAATTAGACTTAAAACAAAGGTTTTTTGATTTGGTGGATATTGGTCCGTACAAGTGGAGTATAGTTGTAGAATATGTGTTTTATTGGAAATTTATTTGCTGCCCCAAGGTTTTAGGGGTCTGTGTGGTGTTTGAAGGTATGTTGCTTTGGGCTAATTGAGAAGCCTTTTCAAGGGTGAGTGTATAGGAAGTTTGCATTGGTCCAAAGGAGTCTATATTGTCTTTCACATATGTTGTGTAATTTTGAAATGGGTGTTTGAATCACTCATGTGTTGGTCTGGTGATTTGGAAGATTGTGGAGTAAATGGTCAAATACTAGATTCCCACTATTACAAGGGTTTATGGGGGTTAAAGAGGGAAATTTGTTTTCAGTTCCTTGTCAAGCTTTAAGGAAGATTTGGATTGTCTAAAGAGGTTAGAATAATATTGTTAGATGCCTCTTATAGGTAGGTTGTCAAGTGGTTTGTGATTCTTCCCTTGGTTCTGCATCAATTTGAGAGTCTAACATTCTATTTTGTGGAAGTTTGAGTTGTTTTCCAAAAACTGCATGTGTAAAATAGAGTTAAAGGATTGAAGTTGATGCAATCAGTTAAAACCCAGTCCACCTTATGCGATCACTGTAACTAGGTGGAATGGGATTGTATTATAAGAATAGATGTTTTCATGCGTAGAGAGTGCAGGGGAGGTTGAATAATGTATTGGGCACGAAGCCCTAATGGTGAAAAGTGAGTTTTCTTCATGAATTGGAGAGGTTTTGATAAGGAAAGGTGAGAATTATGTTGGGGAAGTGTAATTTATTGATGAAGTGAGTTTGTGTAGGTCAATTAGGTCCTATTTGAAGTGATTGTAGAATTGTGAGAGGATTGGAAGCAAGACTTTCAATAAAACCTTAGATTTTTTCCTAGAAAGGAGGGTTTTGGAGTTAGGCATCTTGGGGAATGAGTTTTTGGTATGTAATTATGGAATCCTTAGTTTGAACAGATGGAAATTTCTTCCCAATTGTGTTTGGTGAGTTTGGAAACATTTTGAGGCAAGGTTCTTTGGAAAATAGGCCTAATTTGAAGGCTAGAAAGCATAAAAATTTGATTTTGTTGAAGGTGTTGCAAAGTAACCAATTGTGATTTTTTGATATGTTTTTGAACACCAAAATGGGTCCCTAAAATAGCATCGTTTCTAGTCTGAAAAGATCCCATTGTGAAGATATACCTAATTGAGTGGGTTGGCTATGCTACAAGGCATAAAGAAGGATTGTTGAGATAAAGAGTATTTGAGAACTTTTTGCCTTGAAAACTATTATTTTTGTGTGGAGTTGTGTTGAGTTTATTGCAAGACCTTGCTTGATTGCATAAAGTGGTATCAGAGCAAAGGTATCAAATCTTTTTGGAAGAAAGTTGCAGATTGAAGGTTGAAAACGTTGCAAGGAAAGATGCCTCCAAAAGCTAGTGCGATGGCAAAGGAGATAAAGGAATTGAAAGAGAAGTTGTTATAGAAAGATAGGTTTTGATCTATAATATTTTGCTCACATATAGGAGCATATTGGAATGTTGTATTTTTGAACATGTTGTAACAAGCCTGTGAGCCAGATCTATAAGCTCGAATGTTGTTGGCCGAATGTAATTGAAATTTTTGATAATAAGAATGTTTTAATCTGGATTTTCCTCTATATTTTGTGTTCCTTCTATTGTGTTACTCTTGCTGCATGGTCTGGATTGTTCTCTCTGATGCATTCAATGTAGGAGGATCCAATTAAGGATTTTCCAACCTTGCAACTTAAATTACTAACTCCATGATCACAACATATATGCAACAAAAATTAACAGCTAATCCATAGAAAGATCAAAGACATTCATGAACACCAAAAACAAGATATATCTTGGGAAAACCATAACAAGGAAAAACCTAGCCTTCAAAGCTCATTCATCATCATATTAAATCTCAAACACAATTACATATGCCCCTCAGGCTTAACAAATTCTAGTTCGTAGCCCAGGAATTACAAATAACTCATATAATAACAATTTTCATGACAATATTCCATCGACTTCTTCTCCTGCTCCACACTCCCTCTGATCTAAGGTTCTTCCAGATCAGATTACTTCATTCCCATGCTTCATGCTACACACTATCAAACACCTTATTATTCCATCCCTCTTCTGTCGCTTGTAACAAATCCTCTCTCTTCCATTTATATCATCCACCAATCATTTAACTTTAACAAGGCGGCCAAATTACAATGGCTAGTAAGATAACATGTAGACCTAAATAGCTCAACCACAAATAATAAACAATTTATAATGTGAACCAACCAAAGTTGGCCACCACAAAGCAAGGACCCAAAACAATATTCTTGAACATGAAGCACCTTTAAAACTTATTCCTCAAAGATCCAGAACACGCTACAAACACCTAGTCACCCAAGAGCATAGAAAATATGAACTCACAAAAGAAAATCATTGATTGCAAGCACAAAGATCAATGTGGACTAGCAACAGATGATCTAGAAACATCTACAATCATCATGAATCACCACAGAAATGTTTGCAACAACTCAAGCCACCATAATCACATCATCTCCTTTCAGGAGCTTTGACTAGAACAACTGAACAATTGTCAGAACTTAGATACTCATAAATCAATCAGATCCTCATGCAAATCTCTGAAACTTAACATGGAAACACTAGTCACACTCGGAAACAAATCCTTTAATCCAAAACCTCTAACAATCAAATTCCATAATCTAGTACTCTACAACTCCACTATCAACCTCAATTTTCTGAATGCTTTTGGATGCCCCTACATCAAACTCTCAGGTTTATTTGAAAAGTGAGCCTCTTCACTTTGGTCTATACTGTATCAAATCCAATGTTGTCTCTTGAATTGGTTCCATGATCTGTCCATAGGTACTTGCGACTACCTCAAGACTAGTGTTCTATTCAATTCCACCCTACAAACTACCTCAAGTTCCTCTTTGAATTTGGTTTGACATTCTACTTGCAAGCCTTGCATTGCCTCATTAGTTAATAGTCTGAGCAAGCCCACATTGCAAGTTGCCTCCAGCTCTTCATCTTGTCATGGTCAAGGTTTGGTGATCTACTTTCCAGCCTTACACTACCTCACTGGTCGGTGGTCTAAGCAAGCCTTCTCCGCAAGTTACCTCAAGATCATTATCCTTTTCTATTCCTTCATTCACATTTACTTCGCTCTGGTTCATAAAATTTCTCCTTAAGATCAATGCTTCACCTTCTTGTAGTTCCACTATGAAATCTGATACCTCCAAGGGTTCCCCTTCCTCTGCATAAACTCATTCAGGCTCTTCTTCATCTGCACAAACTATCTTTTCTTCCTTTACTACTCTTTCATTAGGTTCTTGATGACATTTAGCGCTTGATTCTTTCTTCCTCCAAACTTGAAAACAAGTACCTCTTCTAGAAAATCCTCTTCCACTCCTTTGGTACCCTTCATTGTGATAAGTATTATGACTTCTATCACCTCTCCCTTTATGCTCTACATAAGTTATTCTTTCTCTGCATCTTGATCCCTCTTTTCCTCCAACATATGAGTCCTTCCATCTATACAATCTTCTAAGCATATAAGTAACATGCTTCCATTTTTCTCCATCAATTCATCCATAATTAATCTACTTACAAGTTGTCATAGGCTTTCTCTTTCTCATTTTATCCCAACACATCTTCTCAAAATGATTCCTTAATCCACATAGCTTACAAGGACATAGATCCCAACACAATTCCTTTTCATGTCCCTACCTATTACAATGTGAACAACACATACTTTTTCTTCTCTGATTCAAAATTGCAATAAAATTCTTACCTCTGTCATATCCAAGGCCTTCACTTCTTGATCTTATTACTAGCTCAATAGGTTATGTAATTCCTTATTGTTTCTTTCCCAATTTTTTTCCTTCATACCCCATTCTCTACATGATTTTGAAACCAATACCATCACCAACAATTGCAGGCTTCGTTACATTGTTACCTTCAACTTCACCTTCTAAAGAAGCTTTTGCAACATCACACAAGTCATTAGTATCATAAGAAACATCACAAAGTTTTGGCTTAGATCTCAAATCATCATTCTCCTTTTGGCATGTAATAAGTGATTGCTCCAATTGATCAACATGTTCTTTCAAACTAGATATTTCCTTCTTCTGCAAAATGTTCTCCTTGTTTAGCTCTTTCAAAATTTCCTCCAAATATTTGTTCCTCTTTTCCACCTTCTTAAACAACTTGAATCCTTCTACAAATACCTTTTCAATATTCTCAAACATAGCTAGCTCTACTTATAGTTCTTCATTTCTCCTTCTTACATTTTCCAGTTCTTCTTCAAGAGTGGTGCAAGAGCACCATTAAGTAAATTTCTTCCATCAAGGTTAATGAGGAGTAGGTTATAGGGTTTTTGATATTTTTTATTAAAATAAGGTCTATGATACCATTCCATTATGTATTTAGTTAATTTTGAGTCATTTAAGGTGTTTAGGGTGGTCAAATTATTTGACATTGCAAAAATTGCATTTTTGGCAACTTGTCAATAATAAAGTTGTAAAACAATAGATTAAAGGAAGGAAAACAGTCATAAGATTTTAAAATTCAGTTTTAGGAAGTTAGAAAGTTAATTTGAAATGGAAAAAATACATATGTGTTGTAAACAACTCAATGGAGAATTGATTCTTGAAGATTTGAATAAAAGACTTCCTGCTTTATCTCTAATTTTACAGATTTCACTATTTTTTTCTTTATTTTCTGTATTGTTACAGTCTGTACAAGGGTAGTTTGAATAAATTTCTAGTGGAATCTTTAAGGGGGCATGTGTTACCTTGAATTCCAATTATTTTTGATCTTTTAACTCAATATTTGGTGGAATATTTTTCTTATTTACCCATTGCAGGTTAGTACCCTATTTTCAAGGGTTTGAGGGCTTAAAGATGGAACTTTAGGCCATTCCACCTAATTTTCTCCATTGTGTCTTAGTGGAATGGATAAATAAGGCCTTGGCCATGATTTATTGTGATCTATGGAGGTAGGGGAGTCTAAAAATGGTTTTGGGCATGATGCCCTAAGTAGCTTGCTTGTGTTTTTGTGTGAATAAAAGGAGGTTTGAACTCTGAATTAGAAGAAATTATGATTAGACTAGTTATGTGATGAGTCCCTAAGTATGTATAGTGGGAATACAATGAGTTTGAGTTGGTGGAAAAGTTTGGGAAGGCTAGGATAGTAGCTTTTTAATAAAACCCTAGGAAATAGCCTAAAAGTGAGGGTTTGTGGTTTTGGGTACTTGCAGGCCATACAATAGAAGTCTAATTATGGAATTTGGGGGTTGAACACTTGTGGATTTCTGCCTCAATGAAATTTTAGGTCCTTGGAAAGTTTTATGAGCACTTGCTTTAGAAAATAGGGCTAATTTTCCCTTGTAGTAGCAGGAAAGCCTCTGTTTGAGGACTTTGATCCAAAGCAGTACATTGAGATATTAATGTATGGTGCATAGGGAGATGAAAGGAAACTGAAACAATAGTTTTTTTGTGGGTTTATGTTGAGTTTTGGAAGTTAGAGCCTGAAAGCATTGTTGGAAGGGCTACTAGGCTTGTAGGCCTAAAAGGTGAAACCTAAAGGAGTAAGATCTCAAGGCTTGAGAGATGGTTTGGTCCTGTTCAAATTGAGATTGTGATTTGGGAAACAACCCCTTGCTTGCATCAAAGAGTACCATACTTGTATCCTCCTACTTCTTTCATCCTCTCCATCAATTTTGCATTACACTTCTTGATTTCACACAACTCTTCTTCCAAAGTATCACTTTCACATATTAGGGTTTCATTTTCCTTCTTCATCCTCTTCACACTCTTCCCCATTGAAATAAATTAGATAAACCACCAAATTCGAATGTTCAACTAGCTAACAAACTCACAACCAAATCTGATGCCAATTGATGTAGTCAAGGTAGGAGGGTCCAATTAAGGACTATCTAGCCTTGTAGCCTAAATTACTAACTCCATGATCATAATAGATATGGAACGAAAATTAACAGCTAATCCATAGAAAGATCAAAGACATTCATGAACACCAAACACAAGATATATCCTAGGAAAACCCTAATAGGGAAAAACCCAACCTTCAAAGCTCATTCTCCATCATATTAAATCTCAAACATAATTGCATATGCCTCTCAGGCCTAACAAATTCTAGGTTGTAGCCCAAGAATTACAAATAACTCATATAATAACAATTTTCATGACAATGTTCCATTGACTTCTCTTACTCCACACTCCCTCTGCTCTGAGGTTCTTTCAAATTAGATTACTTCATCCCCATGCTTCATGCTTCACACTATTGAGCACCTTATTGTTTGATGTAGACCCCAAGGCACAATCACAAACCATTTGACAACCTACCTATAAGAGGAATCTGACAAGATTATTATGACCTCTTTAGACAATCCAAATCACCCTCAAAGCTTCATAATCAACAAAAATCAACTTTCCCTTTTTAAACCCTTGTAGTAGTGGAAAACTAGTTTTTGGTCATTTACTCCACATTCTTAAAAATCACCAAACAAACACATGAGTGATTTAGACACCCATTTCAAATTTACTTAAAATATGTGAAATTCAATATTGACTCCTTTGGACCAACACCAACTTCCTATGCACGCACCCTTGGATAGGCTTCTCAATTAGCCCTAATTTCCAAAGCAACATGTCTTCAAACTCCACATAGACTCTTGAGACCTTGGGGTAGAAGACAAATTTCCAAGAAAACATAGATTCTTCAATTGGAATCCCCGTGTATGGACAAAACTAGACCTAACTTGAAAACCTTTATTTTGTGCACTTTTCATGAGGGTTTATTGTATCTAGCACGTCCACAACCTTCCAGGCCATAAAAACAAATCAAACACACTCCATTAACCTCATACATGCTTAAAAGTTCAGAAAATTATGACTCCCTTACAAATTTTAACAAACCCTAGGCTGGAACCTCCTACATTTTCATACAACTTTAGCACAAAAACACACAAGTAGTAGCATAAAACTCCACCAATTACATTCCCCTACTTCTATCAGTGCCTTAACCACTAAATCTAAAACAATTTTATGCCATTCCATCAAGCCACAACCTCAGACAGTAGATGGAATGGCTCTTTTATCCATTTACAAGATCAAATCTGTAAAAACAGGGCTTTCGACCAGTTATGGTAAAGTGGCTATAAAATGCACCCAACTTAATGGAAGGAATCCAAATCACCACCAATGGAAAGCTATCTCATGCTTTGATCATATTCCATCACCCTTAGCCCATGGTACTTTTGTACAGATAGGTGATTTAGCATGTAGCAGCAGATTTTATGAAAAACACAAAAATTTGAGCCAAAGAAAGCAGAATTTGTGGTATTTCATTTATAAAATTCCAAAATCCAACACAGTCACGAGCTGTACATGCCTCTTAAATGTCTTCCAACTCAAAAAAATTGACACACCATCCTCTAACTATTTCTCAAACCTCCCCTAACCATTGGAGTGCAAAAATTGCACTAATACATAGTTTGTTAACAATACTTTTTTACAAGTTTTGCAAATTTGTATCCTTGAACCCCTATTCACCTAAAACATTGTAATTGGTCTAGTTATACCTTATCAAACACAAAACATGACCTAAAAAGAGGAAATAAACACACTACCTTACCTACACAACACTTTTCAATCTTGACAATCTTACAACATAACTTACAACTTTTATATCATAAAGTCAAAAGACTTCAAGATTGACCAATTACATAAGAATGGTCACAAATGGACCTTATTTAGACTCAAGAATCTACTCACCCTAAATAAAAATTCATGACACACCTTTTTGATAAAATATCTACTGAAAAAATAATAAAAAATATTGGTGCTCCTGCACCATGTACACCACCATAAAAAGACTCATGTCTCATGAGTATAGGTCTGTCTTGTTCCAATCTGCACTCCACAAAGCCAATGTTGAAAAATACTCCCTCTAGTCTTTCTTTGACACTAAAAACTTGGAGCCCTTTCTGCCTTCTTGTCTCTATATGCATGGAATCTTGTTCCCTAGTCTGAAATCAGATCTATAGGTGTCATGTCCTTTGCTCTAAGACCAAAACAAGTGAATTTCCTCACCTTCATGCCCTTAAACCACCCTTTTCCCATGCTTACCTTGTCCTCCATTTCTTGCATAGTCCTCTATCCGATATGCATTTTTTCTGCACTCCTTGCTCTACCCATTGTACATGTACCTTGTACATACCCTATCATATTTTCACACACTTTATACATTGTCCTTGCAACTATACAGACCCATGTCCTCTTATTTACCTAATCCACTTCACTCTGACCCTTGAAATTAGACATCAGACCTACTTTCCTTGCTTGTATAGTCCCCTTCATCACTGTGTTATGAAATTTTAGAGACTATCTTTCCTCTCCATGAACTATTATGGGACAAACAATTCTCCCAATCATAATTTCTTCCTTTGGCTTAACCTCTTCCTATTGTATCATCAACAACTCACCAGGATCCTTGCTTAGATCAACCTTCTCCATAGGCTTCACATCAATTTCCCTTTCCATTAGAGCACCATCCTTCTTAAATTATTTTTCCATCTTCCCAATAGATTCACCCTCATCTAACTCCATTGTCTTAGCCCCATAACTCTGCTCCAAATCAGAATATGCACTATCCTTTTTGTCTTCAAGCCTTAAAGGCTCCTTCCTACCAAACATTACTACCTTGGACTTACCCTTATCTCTTCCACTTGTTCTCAAGGGAGACAACTTAAAGCTTTTGTCATCCTTCTTGATGGTATAGGTGTTCTCTCAACCATCATACATAGAATTCCTATTAAATTGTCATGGCCTACCTAAGATCAGATGGCAACAGTCCATTGGAAAGATATCACATAGGACTCTGTCCTTGTACTCCCCAATATGGAAATCGACATATTCTTGCTCATTTACTATTAGAATTTGGCTATCATTGACCCAATAAAATTTGTAGGGTGCACCATGTGGTATTCTTTCTAAACCCAACTTACCTACCATCTCCCTAGACACCATATTATCTTGAGAGCCAGAATCAATTACAACTTGACATACCTTACCTTTGCTTTTGCATGCTGTTCTAAAGAGACTCCTTCTTTGGCTCAGATCTTCTTCCTTTTGTCCTTGCAACAAGGTCCTTATCATAAGAGCTTCTCCTATTTCTAGATTTACAAGTCTACTTGGTGAAGTCACACTCTCTTCTTCATCTCCTTGTACATATTGCACTCTTTTATCACCTTTTCTTTCACTTCCACTTGCTGCAACACTAAACCTTTCAGGACACTTGAATGATGGGTGTCCAAAATCATTACACCTATAGCATCTTCTTGAGAATTCACTATAATCTCTTCTTTGTCTAAAGTTGGTTCTTCCTCCTCTCCACCCTCCTCTTGCTTCAGGAACTTATTCCTTGTTCTTATCAGCATCTTCATGATTTTCCTTAGACTGCCTTGATGTTGAACTTGTACCTCTGCCCCTAGATGTACTGCCTCTTCCTCTTGTTGTCTTCTCTTGTCTTCTCTTCAATTTTTCTTCAATATTAATAGCCATTTGGAAGCAATCATTCACTATTTTTGGTGTCAACACACTAACCTCATCTTGAATATTGTATCTCAGCCCATTAATGTACCTAGCCACTTTTTCTTCTTCATCCTCATCACGCTTGTCTCTTATACTTAACCTATAAAATTCTTCAGTATAGGTTTGCACATCTAAATATTTTTGTCTCATATTTTGAAGCCTCTTAAGTAACTAAACATTATAGTCTTTAGGGAGAAATTTACCTTTAATCTTCTTCTTCATCCTTTCCCAAGATGTGATCTTGCTTTTTCCTTGCTTTTTCCTTTCTTCCTACACAAAATTCCACCATACCAAGGCATGTACCTTGATTCTTGTCTTGGCCTTCTTTACCTTGTGTGATTTAGTAACATCTTCACTATCAAAGTAACTTTCTAGAGCCTCTATCCAATCCAAGAGCTCCTCACTATCAAGTTTTCCTCCATACATAGGCACATCTATTTTTCCATATCCTTCCTTCTTTACAACCTTCAAGAGTTTTGTTTTCCTTGCATCTTCTTGATCCAACTCCTCTTCTTCACTAGAGGTTTTCTCCTCCTCCTCAAAATCACTTTCATTCAAAAGGCTTCTACCTTTAGACTTGATCATGGCCATATCCTGCTTCAAAGATGCTATATCTTTATCATGGGTATCAATCTTCCTTGCAATAGGGTTCCCTTTAGGATGCATTTTCACAATCCTCTCTTCACCCACCTACAAAACCAAATCAAACACCAACAAAAGATCTACAACTGTGCTCTAATACCACTATGATGCAGACCCCAAGGCACAATCACAAACCATTTGACAAGCTGCCTATAAGAGGAATTTGACAAGATTATTATGACCTCTTTAGACAATCCAAATCACCCTCAAAGCTTGACAATCAGCAAAAATCAACTTTCCCTTTTTAAACCCTTATAGTAGTGGAAAAATAGTTTTGGTCATTTACTCCACAATCTTCCAAATCACTAGACAAACACATGAGTGATTTAGACACCCATTTCAAAGTTACTTAACATATGTGAAATTAAATATTGACTCCTTTGGACCAAAACCAACTTCCTATGCACTCACCCTTGGATAGGCTTCTCAATTAGCCCTAATTTCCAAAGCAACATGTCTTAAAAGTCCACATAGACTCCTGATACCTTGGGGTAGTAGAAAAATTTCCAAGAAAACATAGATTCTTCAATTGGAATCCCCTTGTATGGACAATACCAGACCTAACTTGAAAACCCTTATTTTGTGCACTTTTCATGAGGTTTTATTGTATCTAGCACATCCACAACCTTCCAGACCATAAAATCAACTCAAAAAAACTCCATTCACCTCATACATGCTTAAAAGTTCAGAAAATTATGACTCCCTTACAAATTTTAACAAATCCTAGGCTGGAACCTCCATTTTCATACAATTTTAGAACAAAAACACACAGGCATTAGCATAAAACTCCACCAATTACATTCCACTACTTCTATCAGTGCCCTAACCACTAAATCTACAACAATTTTATGCCATTCCATCAAGCCACCACTTCAAACAATAGATGGAATGGCTCTTTTATCCATTTACAAGATCAAATCTGTAAAAACAAGGCTACCGACTAGTTACAGTAAAGTGGCTATAAAATGCACCCAACTTAATGGAAGGAAGCCAAATCACCACCAATGTAAATCTATCTAATTCCTTTATCAAATTCCATCACCCTTAGACCATGTTAATTTTGTATGGATAGGTGATTTAGCTTGTAGCAGTAGATTTTATGAAAAACATAGAATTTTGAGCCAAAGAAAGCAGAATTTGTGGTATTTCTTTTATAAAATTCCAAAATCCAACCCCATCATGAGGTGTACATGCCTCTTAAATGTCTTACAACTCAAAAAAACTGACACACCATCCTCTAACTATTTTTCAAACCTCCCCTAACCGTTGGAGTGCAAAAATTACACTAATACATAGTTTGTTAACAATACTTTTTTACAAGTTTTGCAAATTTGTATTCTTGAACCCCTATTCACCTAAAACATTGTAATTGGTATAGTTAGACCTTATTCAACAAAAAGAATGACCTGAAAAGAGGAAATCAACACACTACCTTACCTACACAACACTTGTGAATCTTGACAATCTTACAACATAACTTACAACTTTTATATCATAAACTCAAAAGACCTCAAGATTGACTAATTACATAAGAATGGTCACAAATGGACCTTATTTATACTCAAGACTCTACTCACCCTAACTCAACCTTCATGACACACCTTTTACATAAAAATCTACTAAATAAACAATGAAAAGATTGGTGCTCCTGCACCATTGTTCCATCCCTCTTTTGTCGCTTGTAACAAATCCTCTCTCTTTTATTTATATCATCTACCAATGATTTACTCTTGACATGTTGGCCCAATTACAATGGCTAGTAAGATAACGTGTAGACCCAAATAGGTCAGCCATAAACAATAAATAATTTACAATGTGAACCAACCAATGTCGGCCAACATAAAGCAAGGACCCAAAACAACATCCTCGAACATGAAGTACCTTTAAAAATTATTCCTCAAAGATCCACAACATGCTACAAACACCCAGTCAGCCAAGAACATAGAAAATATGAACTCACAAAATAAAATCACCAATCATGAGCACAAAGATCATTTTGGACCAACAACACATGATCTAGAAACATCTACAATCATCACGAATCACCACATAAATGTTTGCAACAACTTAAGCCACCAGAATCACATCATCTCCCTTCAAGAATGTTGACTAGAACAACTAAACAACTATCAGAACTCAGATACTCATAACTTGATCAGATCCTCATGAAGATATCTAAAACTTAACATGGAAACACTAGAAATACTCGACAAAAAACCCTTTAATCCACATCCTCTAACAATCAAATGCCATAATCTAGTACTCTGCAACTCCATTGTCAACCTCAATTTTTTGAATGCTTCTGGATGCCCCTACATCAAAACTGTTGTTTTTTTGTGGAGTTGTGTTGAGTGTGTTGCAATACCTCCCCTAATTGTATCAATTGGTATTAGAGCAAAGGTTCCAGATCTTTGTGGAAGAAAGTTGCAGATTGAAGGTTGAAAAAATTGCAAGGAAAGATGCCTCCAAAGGCCAGTGTGATGGAAAAGGAGATAAAGGAATTGGAACAACAGTTTTTATAGAAGGAAAGGCTCTATAGAGAGTCTCAGGAAGCCATCTTAGCTAGGATAGCAGTTATGGAGAAGAATTAGAGAAGAGGAATGGTGAATGAAGACAAAAGTGATAAGGAGGATGAGGGGGAAGAAGGAAACCCTCTAGTTGGAGTCTAGGATGATGAAGATGACTTAGACCCTAAAGAAAAGAGAATGGTCAAGATTCTAAAGGAAATAAAAGGTGAAAACACTCTAAAAGTCAAAGTTGAAGTGCCTATGTATAGAGGTGACATGGATAGTGAAGAGGTTTTAGCTTGGATTGATGCCTTAGACAATTTTTATGAGTTTGAAGACATAGAGGACAGTAAGAAGGTGAAATATGCAAATAAAAAATTGAAGGGATAAACCCTAACATGGTGGAACTTTGTTTAAGAAGATAGGTTCAAGAAAGGTAAGTCCAAGATAAGCTCTTGGGATAGCATGGTAGCAAAGGTAAAGGCTCAGTTTTTACCTGCAGATTATGCCATACAAACCGTTTATGAAATTGCAAGATTTGAAGTAGAGGGAGTTAGATGTGATGTTGTATATTGAGGAATTTCATAGGTTATGCATTAGGGTAGGTAACAATGAAGATGAGGTTGAAAGAGTGGCCAGGTATTTGAGTGGTTTGAGATTGAACATAAGAGATGAAATTAGTTTAAACCCTCCTAAGATAGTGGAAGAATGTTTCCAAATGGAAGTAAGGGAAGAAGATAGAATCAAGAGAAGGCAAGAAAGACAAGGAATGGGTAGAGGTAACATGAATAGAGAGAGAGGTACAAGGTAGACCAATGAAGAACAAGAGAGTGGAAGCAAGGGTAAAGAGAATAATATTTATTTTAGAGGTGGATTCAGAGGCACAAGGGGTAGGTTTGGTGGTGGAAGGAATCCTAACATTTTTTCATGAAGGTGTTATAAGTGTGGTGAGTATGGTCACCCTACTTGGAAATGTCCTGAAAATCTTGGTTCAACATCTAGTGGTGGAAAAAAGAAGAATGAAAGGAGAGCTCAGATTGTTCAAGAAGATGAAGTTGAAAGTTCAAACTCCAATACACTTTGTGTTGCTCCTGAAGTAGGTGAGAGCTTGATGATGAAAAGACAAGTATTGAAGACAACAAAGGAGAGAGAGGATCTTCAAAGAAGATCCTTGTTTAGGACATCCTGTAGATGTAAAATAAGTTATGCCAGGTAATAGTTGATTCAGGTTGCATTGATAACATTGTATCTAGTGAAATGGTGGATAAATTGCATTTGAAAAGAGTGCCTAGAGAAAAACCATATATAGTATCATGGGCTAGTGATAATCAATCTATGGTGGTGAGTGAACAAGCTATAGTTGAATTCTAGATTGGTCGGTATAGAGATAAAGTTCTTTGTGACATATTACCTATTAGTTGTTTCCACATGTTGCTAGGAAGGCCTTGGCAGTTTGATAGGTCAGTCATGTACAATGGAAGACAAAATACATATACAATAGAAAAGGATGGGGAGATATACATAATAACTCCATTGAATGAAGGAGAAAATGAGTAAGGTGAGATTATCATGCTCAAGAGAAAGGAATATGTAAATGTTGATGAAGGTAAAGATAAGGATTTAGCAGCCAATGCAAGGCATGACATAGAGTAGATAGTAGATAGAAGAAATGAAGATGATATGTAGTCAGTTGTTGTGAAAAAAGAATTTTTTCATGTGGAAGAAGGAAGATGAAAATGTGTCTTAGTCTAAGACAGAGTAGAGCAAGTGTAAAGTGCTTGTGAGACAACAAAAAGAGTCTAATGGAATACTAATAGGGACAGTCATGTGTCTTGTTGCAGTAGTGAAAGGAGTAAAGAGATAGTTGAAAGATGGTAGTACAGAGATTGGTAAGGTAGTAGACAAGAGGATAGTGGTTTATGATGGTGGTAGGATAGTGAACAAGGTATTGGTAGGTCTGACAGAGACCATTAAAAGTGATGGTATAGTTGTTGACCAGACTAATAGTGGTAAAGTTGTAGTTGAGAGGACTAGTGGATAGGGAATAAAGTATGAAGAGGATGTAGAAGTGATAGCAGCTGATAAAGGTAAGTGTGAAAATGAAAAATAGGATGTGGCAATAGTATTTGATGATAGAAGAAATGAAAGACACCCCACAGTACACAGTGAATAGTTGGAGCATATTTCAAGTGAAGATAAATGCAAGAGTGTTAAGGACTATGGCAAGCTAAAGTAACGTGAACTTATTGAAGAAAAAAATGAAGTTCAGAGACAAGTGAAGAAAAATGATGGACAAGATGTAGTACCTTTCCAAGGGAATTGGAAAAATTACAAGTTGGGGTGTATGGTGCAGGGGCACCATTTAAAGATTTTTGTCAATTCAAGGTTTGAAGGTTTAAGCTTTAGGATTTTGGGAGTTTTGCATAAAATAAGGTCATTGAGACCATTTTATAATGTAATTATTCATATTTGAGTCATTTTGGTGGTTATTAGGTGTCTAGAAGGTCAATATTGCTAAAATTGCAAAATATTGCAAAATTGTCAAGTTGAAAATGTAAAATTGCTAAAAGTTACTAAAAGCAAATTTTAGAGGAATGCCAATGGTCAAGCATTTTAAAAGGTAGTTGTAGGTGTTAGGACAGTTAGTGTAGGAGGGAAAAATATTAAATAGGATGAAAAGCAATGATGTATGTTGGATTTTGAAGATTTGAAAGAACCATCAATAGATCTATTGCTATTTTTAACAGATTTTCTATGTTTTTCATCATTGTTTAGACTTGTACAGCCTGCACAGTAACTAATTAAGTATTGGGCATGAAACCCTAATAGTGAAAAGTAAGCTTTCTTCATGAATTAGTGAGGTTTTGATAAGGAAAAGTGAGAATTATATTGGGGTAGTGTGATTTCTTGATGAAGTGAGTTTTTGTAGGTCAATTAGGTCCTGTTTGAAGTGATTGTAGAGTTGTGAGAGGATTGGAAGTAATATTTTCAATAAAACCCTAGATTTTTTCCTAGAAAGAAGGGTTTTGGAGTTAGGCATCTTGGGGAATGAATTTCCGGTAAGTAATTGTGGAATACTTAGTTTGAATAGATGTAAATTGCTGCCCAATTGTGTTTGGTGAATTTTGAAACATTTTGAGACAAGGTTCTTTGGAAAATAGGCCTAATTTGAAGGCTAGAAAGTGTAAAAACTTGATTTTGTTGAAGGTGTTGCAAAGTAACCAATTGTGATTTGTTGATATGTTTTTGAACATTGAAATGGGTCTCTGAAATAGTATTGGTTCTATTATGAAAAGATTCCATTATGAAGATATACCTGATTGAGTGGGTTGGCTATGCTACAAGGCATAAAGAAGCATTGTTGAGATAAAGAGTGTTTGAAATTTTTTTGACTTGAAAACTATTGCTTTATGTGGATTTGTGTTGAGTGTGTTGTAGGACCTCCCCTAATTGCATCAATAAGTAGGAGGAAATATTGGAAAAATAATAATTAAATAAATTTAGGAATTTATTTAATTATAGAGGGACATAAGAAATTAGCGACGCATTTAAATAAAATAAAATAAATATAATTTATTTATTTAAATAGTCAAGAGGAGTAAAAGATATGAATTAATTAAATAATTGAGAATTATTTAATTAATAGTTGAATTTGGACTATAGGACATAATTAAATATTTTAATTTTGTTGAGAAGAAATATGGAGAAAATAAAGTTTGTAGGTTTGGGCCCATTTTATGTGTCTACAACTTGCTTCAATTGTTCATTGACCTCCTTATGCCTTTCTCTGAACTTCTTTATTTTATCTCTCAATTTTCTAATGCATTAATTTGCTTCTTTAACATTTTTGTTAGTGTAATTAATATTTAATTACACTTGCATAACTTTACTTAGGTAATATTTTAATTCCTAGGTTAATTATTCTCATCCCTATCTTGTTGAGCTATCTTGTTGCTCAAGATACGATTAGGGTCATGCATACTTTTCTTTTATAAAGCAAATAATCTCATGTAATTATGAATTCCTGAATAATATTATTTTGCATATCTTTTTGCAAAGCTCTGCTTTTTCTATTTTTCTCTTCTATGGAAGGATTTTCTAGTTTGCATTTTAAATCTTGGTTTCTAACATGGTATCAGAGCCTTGATTTGCAACCCCTTCTTAGATTTTTTGAGAAAATCATTGCAAAGTTCATTTGGGATTCCTCAAGGGTATCATGCCTTGATTTTATTCATGCAACATTTTGGATCAGGTTGGGCTTCACCATTGGATTCAGATCGCTGGAAAAAGTCAGGATTGGCTTTTGTTTTGCAAATTTTGGTCATAGTTTGCCAGATCTATAAGGGTTTCAAGCTCAGAGATTTTTTGCAAGTTTTGGGGGTAGCCATTTTTTTGGAGCATTTTGGGCACAAATGTAGGTCACCATCACGTTCGCAGTGGCCAAAAACCCTAAGAACACTTGTTGTTTCTTCAATTTTGGTGCAATTGATCCGGGAGGCAAAAAAAATTTGCTAGGGAGGTCGTACGACCTCCCTAGCACACAATTCGAGGCACATATTTTTTAAAAAAATAAAAAAAAATTAAGAAATGTTTTTTAAAAATGTATTGCCAATATAAAAGGGTTGCACCACTGGGCAGCCACCAACCCACCACTATCGTCGCCCTCCTTTGCCGGTCAACTTTCAGCCCCCGCGGGCTTTGTCTCTAGCAGCTTCAGTCATATAGGGGACCGGGCACTATGTGCCCAACCCTCGGCTGCCCTCCCAGCACTCTGCTGGTCCTATGGAGGACTAGGGGCTCCACTGTAGCCCCTAGACTACCAGCCCTTGGTCGTGCATAGGACCAGGGGAAAAATTTTTCTTAGCCCCCAGGGCTGCCTGTAGGCCTTATTGGCCATTTTGGAGCAACTTTCACTAAATCAGGTGTATTTTTTGCGTACAATGTCCATTTTTTGTAAACAAGATACCAGTGGAAAGTTGATTCCAATGCCAATCTAGTGGTGTAATTTTTTTACCATATTTTTCTACAGATTTATTTTTAAGGTCCTTGAACTCAGATGAACTTTTTTTCACTTCAGAGGGCATATATTTTGACTCTGTGATCCTTTTTTTGCCATTCTTGTGGCATTGGAAAGCTAGATAAGTCCTCTCCATAGATTTGAGGTCTATTTTTATTTTTTCTTTATGCATTTTTGCATTCTCTCCTTTTACAATCGTTGGGTTATTGTAATAAATGAACTGATATAAAGTTCCATCAGGGGGGTTTCTTGCATAATAATCTGATTAGAGTGTGCATGCACTTTGATCTTCATCTTACTTTAATGGAAACTCACATGGGTTATATCTGGTTTCTTATTTTCTTTTGGCCACATCTTGTCTTAGCTTGACACATATCAAATTCACATTAGTTCACACTTTAGATTGAGAGTTTATGGTTCTTGATCCGCATTGGTTCAGATCCTTCTCAGTTTGAAGGCCATGTTTTTATGGTTAATGTTCCAGAGTCTTTATGGTACTTGTTCCTATGGAAGAGATTGTCTCAGTTTGGCATCGACATCAAGATACATGGTTTCCAGATTCTATCATCTTCTCATCTATTGTTGCTTCATAGATTCTAGGGTTCTAGTTTGTGAGTTTTCCAGTGTTCTGTGGCATTGGGTCTACTGTTGCATTATTATGATTCTGCCTGAATCCTTCAGTGACTCTCATTTTGTTTCTTTTAGACAAAATTATCTTTCCTTGCTTGTTAGATTGCGGTTCTAGTGTTACTCCACAATGTTCTTCCAGTGCTTCTTTGCAGTAGTCATTGTAGGGGGGTTTTGTCCCACTAGGTTTTCCTTCTCTACCTCATTATTGCATTTGTACATGGGTACCTAATCAGGCCTTGTTGCTAGGACCCATTCATGCTTTCTTGCATTCATCTTAGTTTTAGGTGCATGCCTTTTTAGTCTCCCTAAGTTGCACTTATGGGGGGCTATTAGTGTAATTAATATTTAATTACACTTGCATAACTTTACTTAGGTAATATTTTAATTCCTAGGTTAATTATTCTCATCCTTATCTTGTTGACCTATCTTGTTGCTCAAGATAAGATTAGGGTTATGCATACTT
The DNA here is from genome assembly GCA_007258455.2 of Sequoia sempervirens. Lineage (NCBI taxonomy): Eukaryota > Viridiplantae > Streptophyta > Pinopsida > Cupressales > Cupressaceae > Sequoia > Sequoia sempervirens. Next base: position 554,333,307 of record VDFB02000017.1, read on the forward strand.
TTCTTTTATAAAGAAAATCATCTCATGTAATTATGAATTCTTGAATAACATTATTTTGTACATCTTTTTGCAAAGCTCTTCTTTTTCTATTTTTCTCTTATGTGGAAGGCTTTTCTAGTTTGCATTTTAGATCTTGGTTTCTAACAATTTTCCTTTAGATATTTTCTTTCACCTTCAACTTTGTTAAGATCTTCAGGAGAAAATTTGATTTCTCCATCTTTTTCAAGCATGAAATCTTCTTTAGTGTATTCAATAGCAATAATCTCTTCTAGAGGAATGGGAAAATTTTGATCAGCCATGTGTTCTATTTCCAAGATCTTCCCAAAGTGTTCAAGCTCATTCCAAGGATCCAAGTTCTGATACCAATTGTTGAACACTTGCAATATTGAGAGGGGGGTGAACTATTATTCTATTAAACCATTCAATCATTAGCCATCCAATTACCAAAGCATATTTAATTGTTATAAGGAATGAAAACATGAGAACATCCACAATATCACCTAACATATGAAAACCAAGATTTGTATGTGGAAAACCCAAAATGAAAAAAATTGAAGTGAGGATTAGCTCAAAATATATTATAACTAGTTATAAGATATTATAGAAAGGATCACTACCAGGTGGACTCACTGTCCAAGTGAACACACTGCTCACTGAGAAAAGAGAGAGAGAGAGAAAGAATTTTTGAGGCTACACAAACAAGATTTGAATTGATACATAATTCATCTACCATATGCTATATTTAGTTCCTTTGAGGCTTAAAACACTAACTCAATACACTTCATTTAACTCAAATCACAAATCTATGCTATGCTTTACATTTGCATAACTCTTCTCACCTTTCATAACTTTCTCAAACAACTCTGCATATTTTTGCATTACTTCTTGTATACAGATCATATACTTATTCAATTCAATCTCTACAATCTCAAAACAACCTTATATATATCAAAAATCACTGCAAACATCAATTAGGTCAGCCAAATTAGATGTAGCCCTAAAACATGCCTTGTCAAAACCTAGTTCAAATCAAAATTCCTTCATGTCCAAAACAACACATGTAAAGCACAATATAGGAAAGCATGGACCTATAATAGCTCCCTCTTAGATTCATATCACATATTTAATCTCCAAAACCCTTTACATACATTAGGTTGACCATGGATAGGACCCAAAAGAAAAATACTCTAATTGTTCATTACCATAGGACACGTGGACCATAAAATGTCATTCCAACTAGAAAACAAAACGCTTTGAAACTTGTTAACATTCTCCCAAAACCACAAGGTCTAACACAAATCTGCAAAGGAGTGTGCACCAAATAAGTCATACCCATTACACAAGAAACCATCCAAACCTTATATGCCAGTCTTCTACTCAAATTATAAACCACTTATACAAATCAAGTGAAATTCTAAATGAAGATGCTATTGATATCCATAAAAAAAAAATTAGGACCACAAAATTAAATCTCTAAGGGAAAACGAATGTGGACCAAATTACCAGAGGGCTTTGTGTACTAAATTTTCTAGTGTAGGCAGTTAACATAAATACTTAGTTGTTTTTGTGTGCAGATCAAAACCTCTTGCAAAATTTCTCTTCTGCAATCATCCTTAATACAATGTTGAAATCCATCATGTAATGTTGACATCAATGAAAACTCATTAATGAATTTAACCATCTTCATTCTTTCAACAATCTCCCCCTTTGTCATTAATGGCAACATGTGCCAAAACAAAACTTCTCTCCAAGTACCTCTCTAAGTATCTTTCCCCATTTGACATAAATGGAAAAGGGTGTACTGGTATTAACACTTTTGAATTTTTTATTTTTTTAGATTTTAAAGGATGAAAAATGCAAACCTAAAACCCTAAATGAGATGCAACCTAATGCAAGTTTAACAACTCTAAATGAGATGCAAAGTAATGTGATCCAATGAAAACTTAAGTAAATACTAGATCTAGGGCTTGAATGGTCTCCAAATCAAAAAAAGAATGTTAAAAATGTTAGGTTCACCATAATGAAACATGAAAAAACAACATAGGTTCACCAAAACATAGGGTTTTATACCAAATTTGGAATATTTCACCAAAATTACTATAAATATAAAGGGAAAAATGGGGTGTGATGAACCTAATTTATTATATTTCATTAAAGAAATGAGATCCTCCAAGATAGAATTAAAATTTAGCCCTTAGGTGAGTCGATTCTATGGAGGATCTAACAATTTCCATAATGTGTGTGTGGATGGGGGTAAAGTTCAAGAATTTTTTTTGAGAGATTAAAAAAAAATAAAAATGACCTTAAATGTGTAACCTAAGACCTAATTCATGTAGATGAAACCTAGATCTAACAAAAATAGTCAATTTTGTATTTTTTCAATGAGTGGAAGGCACTTAAAACTTGTCTCAAAAACTGGTTGCTAAGTGTCTAGAAATGGTGAATGGTTGTTGAGATAGCCTTTTGAACTGAATTTTTGGGAGCCTCTAAAGATATATATGATATCCAATTTCCCACTAGTTTCACTCAAAAATGATGGAAAATGAGCTCGAGATTTGAGTTTCAATGATCTTGACAACTTTTTGTACAACTTTGAAAAATTTTGCAACTTTTACTATTTTGCACTTTAGAGATCTCCACTCTTCATTTTTTCTTCAATCTAGGACCTACAATACAAACACAAGAGGGGAAAATTGTTTGTTTTTGGTGAATGAGGGTTTTTATTGATCAAACCCTATTTTGGTAATTAAACCTTGAATTGAAATAATGAAATGTGAAAGGAATGATGAATGAACAATGCTATGTTGCAACTCACCAAACCATTGAATAAACCTTTAGAAATCTAAAATATTGATCTTGATCTTGCATGAAATGGTTTCAATGGATGTGGATCTTGTTGCTTGAATCTTGACTTGAATTCTTTGACTTGAATCTTTGAAACCTACATTGCAATGTTATCTCCAAAAAAAATGCATGAGTGAACATAGCTTTGACATGATACTTGAGATCTTGAATGCTATAAAAATATATGAAGAAATATTATCTTGAACACCTTTGACAATAATCTTGGCTCTTAGGACTGATCTCTCAAAAATCTAATTGAAAAATTCAAGTTGATTTGATGAAGTAGCCTTGTATTTATAGATATCTATCCTTAATTTCCCAAAAACTAAACATTACAATCCAACATTGAAATTTGAATTTGGGATTATAAAATACTACCAAAAACATATTTTAAATTTAGGTTCAATGTCCTAGGGTGGACCCATTCACCCATGGGTGAATGGGTCTCAGGTCCCTATTCCTGGAACACACATTGCTCAAGGTAAAGTGTTATGTGTTGGCATTAATTTTCGTTGGGTTTCCCCTTCAAAAAATGTAATTTATTAGGCTTGTAGATGTAAAATATGACTTATAAAGGTATAATTAAGTCCAACTTAAATAAGAGGGCCCAAAAAAAGTGTGAAATTTTGAACAAGACAACTAAGAGGGGGTGAATCAATTGTAGAAAATTTAATCATTAAATATTTCACTAGAAATCAAATCTATTATCATTCACAAATCCTTTACTCTACTAGTTATGATTAACCATTAAGTGTAAAAGTAGAAATCAAAAGAAGAAAAAACCATACACACAATAACACGATATTTACATGGTAAACCCAATAAGGGAAAAACCATGGTGGGGATTAGCTCACAATATAGAGAATATCAAAACTGAATAGAAAGGCTCACTACCAGAGAAGGCTCACCACCAAAAAAAGACTCATTGTCTAGAGTAGGACTCACTGTCTGATAAGGGTTAACCAACTGGAAGGATTATGCCACCAAATTACAAAGAAGACAAAAGAGATTTGTTACAAAGAGAAAAAAATCTCAACGCAACAAATATTTCCACCACAACTCACTCACACAATTGCAGACATGCTTGAATGATAGAGTACACCTTTAGCTCACTTCCTCTAAAAACTCATCATTTAAATTCACATTGATCTTCTTAGACTCGTATCACACACACACCATTTCACATCTATCTTTCTCTTAAATTCATTCATCCTTCTCAAGATCTCAACTTATATTTATACCATCTTTAACCTTGAAACACATCCAATATTGGCCATACACCATTTGCATTTACAAATTAAAATTAGGTCAGTTCCAAAAAATTCTACAATGGAATTAGAATGAGGGTGACCACACACACATTAAATGAGGACCTAAATAAGTCCCAACATGCTTCCAAGATATTTGTAAAAAAAAATTAACACAAGGTCGATCAAACCAGTGTAGAAAACATAAAATGATTAAGCATAATCATCCTTAACATAATGCAATATTTATGATTAACAAAATTAACTTGAACATGATATCTTCAACATATCTTGAAAACTGCAAGTCATAAAACTCAAACAAGAAGAAATTTGGAGCAACTACATTTCTCCTAGACCTCAACTAGATACACAAAAAGGCACGGTTCACAACTGGTGAACATAACTCGCACTGTACGACAATACATAAACCCAAAATATAGATATAGAAACTTCCAACAACCATGAACAATACCTTATATCCTCACTAGCATAGCAGCAAAACCTAAAGAAAAAATTAAAGCAAACACCGAATACCTACAATCTTTCTTTATTACAATTTTCTCAATATCTCGACATATACAACCAATATACATGACAATAGCAACTAGTTGACTAGTTAAACAATTGACATCAAAGACAACACCTTCATACTTGCAAAAATCTCCACCTTTGTCATTGATGACAACACATGAATGTGAAAAACCATCAAAGACAACACAACTGTACTGAACACACATGTTATTTTGCTTTCTCCTCCTTAGTAGCTTCTCTTCTCCAGATAATTTTTTTTAGATGATACTCTTCTCTTCCTCTTTGACATCAATGGAAAAGGTATAAGATATTTATCTTTCTTTCTTCCTTTGACATAAAGAACCTTACCAGTATTGAATGCTCTTTCAATGACAACACAAGATACTACCTACTTCCCCTGAGAGGTAGCCACGAAACATCAGTCCAAAAGAAAGATCCATAGATCCACCAAAATAATGAATCTACATATGCATATATTTTAAGGAGGGTCAATGACCCCTAACTTCTCTTGGCACATATTGATCCTTTAGAGGAACATACTCAAGCTTTACTTCATTCTCCACAACTTTTTCAAAAAGTGATACCTGATAGATATATGCTTTGTTCTTGAGTGCATCACTGGATTCTTTAAAATGTTAATTATACTTGTATTATCACAAAAGATAGAAATGGGATCATCATAAATTACTCTGATATCTTTCAAAAAAAAAATTTATCCACAACACTTGTGTATAACAAGATGTTGCAACAATATACTCAGCTTTAGCAAGGGATAAGGAAACTGAATCTCTCTTTTAACTTAGCCATGACACCAATCTGCAACCAAGAAAGAATGCACCACCACTTTTACTTTTTATGTCATCAACAAAACCTTAGAGTAAAATAAATATCTTTAGGATACCACAAACCATAATTCAGAGTGCCATTCAAATATCTACATATTCTCTTAACAATAACAACATGTGTTTCTTTAGGGTTTTCTTGAAATCTAGCCACAAGAAAAAATTCATGCATAATATCCAGTCTAGTAGTAGTTAAATACAATAGTCCTCCAATCAAATATCTATCTTGCTCTAAATATCCTTACGTGAATCATCATTTACAACTATTCACCATAGGAGTTCATACCAGTTTGGAACCATCTATCCAAAACTTATTCAACATCTCTTTCAAATATTTTGACTGTGAAATAATAATCCCTTTTTCTATTTGATTAATTTTCAGCCCAAGAAAGAAATTCATCTCACCAAACATATGCATCTCAAACTCTTTTTGCATTTTTTTAGCAAACATTTTGCACATTATTTAATTTCCTCCAAAGATAATTTCATCAACATATACAACTACTATCAATATCTTGTCATTTTCAATTTTGAAATACAAACTACTATTGTTCATACCTTTATTGAAACCTTGCTGAATCAAATATCTATCCAACCTTGCATACTAAGATCTAGGAGCTTGTTGTAATCCATATAAAGCCTTTTTCAATCTACATACCATATCTGGTTTATCTAACAATTGAAACACTTCCAGTTGTTCCATGTATACTTCTTCCAATTCACCATTCAAAAATGCAAACTTTACATCCATTTGATAAGCTTTAAAATCTTTATGTGCAAAAAATGACAAAAACTTTCTAATCACTTCCATCCTTGCCACTGGGGCAAAGCTTTTCTGAAAATTTATACATTCTACTTGTGCGTATCCCTTACACACAAGTCTTTCTTTATTTATAACTACTTCTCTTTTCTCTTTCAACTTGTTTCTAAATACCCATTTTTATCCAATTATGTCTTTATCTTCTAGTCTAGGGACTAGTTCCCAAGTTTGATTCTTCTCAATCTACATAAGTTATTCTATAGCTTTCATCCAATGCTCATATTTACATGCTTCACTTACTGTCTTATGTTGAACTTTAGAAAGTATACATAGATTTATTTCACCAGCAACAAAAACTTGGCTTCTTGTCAATACTCCTTTCCTCTTGTCTCCAATGATCTAATTTTCTAAATGATTCTTTTTTACATATTTATGTGCCTTTGGGGACACCATTGAAGCTTCTTCTTCTTCTTCATTTTTTTTTCCTATTCCTCCACAAATTATTCTTCAGCTTCTATACAATCAAGTTCATCTAATAGATATCCATCAATATTAATTGAATTCTTCAATGCTTCATCCACCTTGACATTTGTGATTTTTACAATCTTTCTTAGAATTTTACTGAAACATCTGTAAGCTTTTCTTTTAGTGGAATATCCAAGCAAGATACCTTCTGTAATATAAGAGGGATTCATTGCACATGTGTCTCTCATTTCTTAAGAGATCACTAGGGAACGAACTACCTATATACACCTTAGAATAACATATTAACAAAACAAGAGAGAAATAAGATTCAGTTATGCTTCAGGAAAAACTATTAGAGATCCTAAGAGAGAAAAACCAAAAGTCTCATGTCTCAGAAGAGGTAGCTCTTAACCAAAAGACATCACTACAGTTCTAGGATGCTAGCATAGTGCACTATCATCTGAAAGAAATGTTGGCATCCTAAGCAACAAAGAACTTAGGAATTCAACAGACAAAAAAAATTCTACTTCCAAACTTAGGGGTGATCTGTATGGGACTATCTAACTAGTCGAGAAACTAAAAACTAAGATGAACACAAAGATGCTTGGGGAAAGCTTACCTTTTTCTGGATGTTCGAATCTTCACTCCAAGCTTCTTTTCACAACCTACACAAAAAAGACCAAGAATAATTTTTTTGGGTGGCTGTATAGGGGCCTGCCTTAGTCAAAATCTACTTTGGTGTTCCCACCTCCATAGACAACCAAGTTGGAAAGGAATGCTAAAGAAGTAAACAAAGCGTGTAGTGAAAGAAAAACTTGCTTAGGAGTAGAACCTGCACAACAATAAGCGTGTGGTGAAAGCAATACTCACTCAGGAGTAGAATCCACACCATGAAATAGTAAACAAACAAGTGTGAAAGGAAAGTGAAAGGGAGAGAGAGTGTTACCCATGGGCCTAGACCCTCTTTGGAGCACATGGATGCACCATTGAGTGATTGCTTGAGAGCTATTCTTGTTGCTATTGTGAGGACCTCAGTCCAACATGGCTTCACTTGTGAGTACATTGCTATCAAAGATGAGGAGATCTCAAATTTGGAGCAAGTGGAGAGAGAGCTAGTGTGATGTCTTTTGACCTTCAAAATGAAAGGTAAAAAGAGGTTTTAATGCTTGCAAGGGAAAAAAAGAGATTAATTTTGGAATGGAATGTAACCACTAGGACACAGTAGAAAAGAAAAAATTCATCCAAAATTTT